>JALBWW010000006.1:3405000-4030000 GCA_023212625.1 Styphnolobium japonicum
AAGCTGCCACCAGGGGAAATGGGGTTTCCATTGATTGGGGAGACCATGGAATTCTTCAAAGCTCAACGGAGAAACCAATTGTTCGAAAAGTTTGTTCAACCGAGAGTTCTTAAACATGGGAAGATCTTCAAAACAAGGATAATGGGTTCTCCAACTGTAGTTGTGAATGGAGCTGAGGCCAATAAATTTTTTTTGTCCAATGAGTTCAAGTTGGTGAAAAGCTCTTGGCCTTCTTCCTCAGTTCAACTCATGGGCAGGGACTCTATCATGGAGAAAGAAGGGGACAGGCACCGCTCCCTCCGCGGTGTTATAGGCACCAGCCTTGGGTATGCTGGACTTGAGGTACTGGTTCCAAAAGTGTGTAACTTTGTTCAGTTGTATTTAGCTACAAACTGGCAGGGCCAAGAAAAGATTAGCCTTTACCGTTCAACAAAAGTCCCGACATTTAGCATAGTGTTTGAGTGCTTGTTGGGGATCAATGTGGAGCCAGGTATGCTAGATACCTTCGAAAGAGTATTGGAAGGAGTATTTTCTCCAGCAATTATGTTTCCGGGTTCTAAATTTTGGAGAGCAAAGAAAGCAAGGCTGGAGATAGAAAAGATGCTAGTCAAAGTGGTGAGAGAGAAGAGAAAGGAAATGGAAGGAAGTTTGCAAAGAGCAGAAGATGGAATGTTGCTGTCAAGATTGGTAGCTGGGATGATCCAAGGGGAGACTAGCCAAAAAGAGGTCATAGACAATGTGGTGCTGCTAGTTTTTGCAGCTCATGATACTACTTCTTTTGCCGTTGCCATGACATTCAAGATGCTGGCTCAGCATCCTGACTGCTATAGTAAACTTCTTCAAGGTAATATAATTTTAGGTTCCATTCAGCTCAAAATCACTATCTTTAAATTATCCAAAATTTTAAGATTTAATACTTGAAAGTGCATAACTTTATGCAGAACATGTTGATATAATGAACAACAAAAGATGGGGTGAGAATCTAACAGTGGAGGACATAAAAAAGATGAAGTATACCTGGCAAGTTGCCAGAGAAAGCATGAGACTGTTCCCTCCTATCTTTGGCTCTTTCAGGAAGGCAATTACTGATATTGAATATGAAGGATTCACTATACCCAAAGGATGGAAGGTGAATACTGAATACTACTTTCTTCCTTCCTTCTTACACAAATTGAATCCAATTCATGTATAGCTCCACATTTGTCAATTTGTGAATTAAAGCTTAACTGGAAAATTGGGGTTTTCTGGCTTTTTTGTAGGTGTTGTGGACAACATATGGGACACATTACAATGAAGAGTATTTTAAGGATCCTTTGATTTTCAACCCAAGTAGGTTTGAGGAGGCAATACCCCAATATGCGTTCGTTCCCTTTGGAGGAGGACCAAGAGTGTGTGCAGGGTACCAGTTGGCCAAGTTGAATATCCTCATCTTTGTGCATTATGTTGTGACCCAATATGATTGGTTCTTACTGCATCCAGAGGAGCCAGTCACAATGGATCCCCTGCCCTTCCCTTCCCTTGGAATGCCCATCAGAATTTCTCCCAAGTATACATGAGGCGACCACAAAATAAATTTGTTTTTCCACATAAAAGATTGTACTCTTTGCACACATGCATTAACAATAAGATAGTAATTAATATTATTCCGTCTCCTATCACCTATGCTGTCCTTGAACTGAGGCGCAAGCACATGTTACTTACTTGGACATGGATCAAGTTTTCGATTCGATTTATAATTAATTGAGGGCAAAATATAAAAAGATGCACGTGAGCAGCATCCGATGGTGTCAGTCAGGATTCATCCTGGTTCAATTTTCTAGATCAGGGAATCTCTCTACCTTCAGTTCAAACATGCGTTTGGATCCTACATAATAGAATCTGAGTTTGAATCTGAACCTTACAGAAAGTTTAAATAATAATCAGCTTGTTAGCAATATAGAATGTAATTTAGTTGTAGATTTGAAGTATGCTTCATTGTTTATCATATTGTGTAATTATTTGAATGGGTAGATTTTTGATCAATTTTTGTATGTATATACCAATTTAATTTGTTTACATAGAAAAATGACATATATATATATATATATATATATATATATATATATATGTATATATATTCTAGCCAAAAATAGAGAAAAAGAATGTTGTGGGAAATGTATTAGTGTTACCATTTCCAAGAAAGTTACTCAATTAATTTTCCCGATTGTTAAGTTAAATGGCTGACATAAAAATTTGTGGTAACTGATAACGAACGTGATTTGAAAGTCATGATTTATTATGCTTCTGAATTTATCAAATTCCGAATCTTAGGAACCGTGTAAAGTTTAAACAAGTATAAAGATAGAAATTAAAATTAAAGTGAGCATAATATATCCTTCATTATTATCAGATAAGACAAACTCACATGGTCTTTCACGAACATACCTATCATAAACACTGTTACTTGAATGAACATACCTATCATAAACACTGTTACTTGAATGAGTCATAAAATTTTGCAGGCCACGAATTTAAACAACTATGATGGATTTGTATTTCAAAAGCTAAATCATTAACATATATTTTGATTCCTTTTCCTTAAGTGCAAAATGATCATTCAATCACCTATATCAATAATTGACTCTTGAGTTATCCACAATCTTTATTGAGAAAATTTACTAAATAAAAGGCAAGTGGAGGGGATAGAATTAACCTTTTCCTGCTTAAATTTTCTATTTGGTAAAAATAAAATGATAATTAATCTGAAAAAAATATTTACATGTATGTATGTAGTGGGAATTCACTTATTCTAGAAGTAAATCTCATATGAACCTAATCTACCTTATAAGAACTTATAATTCAATAGTTAGATTAATAAAATTCAATGTTTGTAAAAGTTATTCAATACATTAAGTGGGTCAAGAATTACTGTAATAAACGGATCAACGAGTTGCCTCCTTAACACACTGCATGGGATCTGGTACTAGGCTAGTAGGTTTTGACAAAGTGGTTTCAACAATCTTCTTCGCCAATAATTTACAAATGAAGTCCCTAGCTTCCTCACCTATCACCACAATCAAATATTAAGAATTAAAACACAAATGAGAAGAGAAACAGATGCGCTGGTAAGGTCATAGAACAAATATTTCGGGCGGAACATTTAGTCTTCTCACAAGTAATTATAAGAACCAAAAAATCTCAGGGTTAAACTTCTTACGTGTCTAGAAAGTAAAACAAGCTATCTATTCAATTCTTTGTGAAAAGTACCCTGGATTCTTTGTTGTCTTTGAACTCTCTTCGATCGTCTTATTCTTTGATGTAAATTGGAATTGTATCTGGGCCTGTTTTTGCCTTTTTACCCTTTGCAGCACATGTGGGTCTGAGGAAGACTTAGACTGCATAAGTTTCTGATAGGGTTTTGGCTATCGGCACCGGCAAGTGACAGAGTGGTCAGTTTTCCCTTCTTTTGGGGGTGATGGAAGTTAAGATGGTCTGGAATGAGGTACCAGCAACTGGGCAGCTGAGCAGCATCAGTAGTTGACAGCATTGCACAATAACTCCTAGGATTGTGATATTTAATTGCACATGATATTTCTTTACATCACTTTTACATTACTCCAATTTCTATATAAATATTGGTTTAATTATATTCTTTAATAGAAATTGGTTCAATTTCTATACAAAGGAGGTGTGTTGATGCTGCACAGGAAGCAATTCTAATACATAATTTTGATGTAAAAAAATAATATATAAATAAAAAATAATGTACAAAAATGATTTCCCAACTCTTAAGTCAATGAGTACGTGGAGTGGGATCAAATGGATGAAAAAGAGTGTGGAAATATCAACTAAAAATTTACCATATCTTATTGGGATTAAAAAGCTCAGTTTGGGCCTAGCACACACTCAACAGTCAGCGCGCACCATGTAGTTTCGCCTATGTAGTAGAGTTAATACTTTACCAATTATGATCTTATTTAAACCAAACTTTGTTGAGTGTTAAATTGCACCCTGTAGCAAAGTTTTGAAGTTCTCTCTTTTTTTTATACCCAAAATACGTAAATAGATGTACTATTTTACAGACTCCCCACAAAGAACACTGAGTCTAATACTAGTATGGGATACTCACAAATTTAATATCATCAAAACATTTTTAGTAATGCTTCTCTTTTTCCTGTTTGTTAAGCATGAGATATTCAGAAATTTTAGTATTATCAAAACAGAATGTTGCCTTGAGTTCCTTCCAGATATGTCTCATCTTTTGTTAGCAGATATATATAGTACGTGTAGGTGCTTCTTTCCCTACATATCATCATATAACTTCAATTTAACTTTTCCATTTCATGCCTCTAAAATGAAAAAAAAATCCGTAATCCATGGAAAAAGCAAGATTTTCTTACATATCAGATCCCTTCGTATTTAGCATTTCTGTTTGAAGTATGAACCTATTTTGAGCTTTGACTTTTGTCTAACGTTGAATGTCAAGAGACAGCCATGAAAAGCCCTAAAAAAGTTTTTCCCAATAAAAAATAAATCTCCTTTTATCTCTCTCCTCTCTTCAAAAAACATGTTTTTGCGACAGTACATTGCTGTTAAGGCAGTTATCACAATCACATTTGACAGCTATATTGATCTGAATCAACTTCATTTTACCGTAATTGTGGCAATCTGTTAATGCAACTGCAATTTAAATCCTTGTTCTGATTCACTACCACAAATGAAAATGGCTTCTTCATATGCTAGTTCCGTTTTTCTTCTGCTTTCTCTCTGCTTAGCCTTTAGCACAATTGCTTTGGGTGGGAATTTCAACACTGA
The DNA here is from genome assembly GCA_023212625.1 of Styphnolobium japonicum. NCBI lineage: Eukaryota > Viridiplantae > Streptophyta > Magnoliopsida > Fabales > Fabaceae > Styphnolobium > Styphnolobium japonicum. The sequence continues at coordinate 3,409,795 of JALBWW010000006.1, forward strand.
TTTTGACATTCTCTTTGGAGATAAGCGGCAAACATAAAAGATGGAGGCAGAAGCATGTCCCTCACAATGGACAAATATTCTGGCTCAGGCATAATATCCAAGAATGAATATTTGTTTGGACGATTTGACATGCAAATCAAGCTTGTACCGGGGAACTCTGCAGGCACTGTCACTGCATTTTATGTATGTCTTGTTCCAAACTAATAATTCGAGCAGCGTATTCTTTTCCATCCACATATATTGCATATTTATTTATTTGTATTTCATATGCAGCTAAGTTCTCAAGGACCACACCATGATGAGATTGATATAGAGTTCTTGGGCAACTTGTCTGGTGATCCATATCTGCTCTCAACCAATTTATATGCCAATGGTAATGGGGGACACGAGATGCAGTTCTATCTTTGGTTTGATCCCACAGAGGACTACCACACCTATTCTATTGATTGGAACCCACAGCGGATAATGTAAGTAACAAAATATATGCAATTCTATCTATGCAACTATATATATATATATATATATAGATAGATAGATATTAAATCTAACTATGTTGCGTTGTGCTTGCAGAATCTTGGTGGATAACATTCCCATCAGAGTGATGCACAACAGGCAAAGTATTGGTGTTCCATTCCCTACAAGACAACCCATGAGGCTTTATACAACTCTTTGGAATGGAGATTCTTGGGCAACAAGATGGGGGCAGGTGAAGCTGGATTGGTCGCAAGCTCCATTCGTAGCAGGATTCAAAAATTTCAATGCCAATGCTTGCATTGCGAGGCCAGGGGCATCTTGCAGGGGTTTCAATGGTGGACGAAATAAAGGTCTTACTGCTGAAACCAGGAAGAAATTGAAAGATATTCATTCAAAATGGGTAGTTTACGACTATTGCCGCGATTTCAGACGTTATGCTCATGGTCTTCCATATGAATGCCGCAAGGATAATCACTTAACGTCCGAATAAAGGTTGTAAATTGTAATCATGCTGCACCATCAATATTGTTATGGGCAAAACATGCATGCACAATAATATCCTGAAGAAAATTTTGTGTTGAATATTATAAAGATTTAACAGTTCTATTATATTTTATTTAAAAAAAATTATAATCAAAATGTTTGAAAGAGAACTTTTGGCCAAAAAGTTTTTTTTAATGTAAAATATTCAAAACCAAACATATACTTATACTTAAAAATTAGAACATTGGGGCACAAGACAAGTAGCCAAGTCTTTTATCCATTATCAAAAAAATCTAAGAGGAAACCTTTGCAGAAATTAATCAAAAAGGTTGAGGAACAAATAGCTGGATGGAAGGAGCTATTGTCCCCAGCAGTAAGAGGTACTTGTCTAATCTGTTGCAATTGCGACCTTTTTATACTCTGGCTAATTGCTTCAAATAGCTTTCCACCAGATGGCATTCATAAAGATTCATTAATTGGATTCTTCAGAGACAATTATATGGGATAATAGAGTTGGTTTAACTGGTAAGGATTAAAGCGCTCCGCTTGAAACATTTAAGTTTAATTCTCTTTCTCTAACTTTGGAATGAAGTAGCCTCCCATTTCCCTAAATTTTTTTTTTTTAGAAAAAGAGCACGGTGGCGTTTAAAAACTTAAGAGCTTTCGGTTTACCCATGTTAGCTAAACAAGGTTGGTGGCTTTCCAAATCCAATGGCTCCTTATTCTACCAATTGTTCAAAGGTATCTATTTTCCCAAATATTACTTTTGAGTAGCTCCTACTCCTAACAATAGTTCATGGCCATGGGCATAGCGTAGCTTGGTACAGGGAAGAAGAATTTTGGAAAACAATATCAAATGGAAGACAGGAACACAATCTCAGGTTAGCATCTATGATGATCCTTGGATACTTGATCTTCCACATTTCAAACAACCATATATTCCCCATGAATATGTATTATTGGTTTCCCAACTGTTTAATGAACAATAGCTTGCCTGGAATGATAACCTCATTCATGAAATATTTGCTAAGCAACATTGTGAGTGATAAAAAATGAGTATATATATTTAGTGGATTCCGACAGATAATGGCCCACAAATCAATTTGCAAACAAACGTGGAAGCTAGAGGTACCCTAAAGTGTTCAAGTGGAAACTTAATAATAACATATTTCTTACAAAAGGAAAATGCTGGTGAATGTGATTTGTGGGTTTTGTAACAGAGGAGAAGAATTAGATGTGTCATTGACTACCTCTCCTAAAAGCTTAAGGAATTAGTTGAGGGTTCATAAATGATTTTTTATCTAACACGTTTCACTCACGCAAAAGTCATTTGAATTTAAAGCGTGGACAATTAACAATAACATCTCTCTTATGCCCATTAACCTATTCAAAAGGAAAATGCAGGTGAATGTGATTTGTGTGTTTTGTAATGGAGGAGAAGAATAAAATATGTGTCAAGGTTAAGGACCAACTCACCTAAAAACTTAAGGAATTAGGTGGGAGTTCATAAATAATTTTATATCTAACACATTCTTCTCATGCAAGAGTCCTTTGAATTTAAAGTGCGAACAATTAACAATAACATCTCTCTTAGGCCCATTAACCTATTCAAAAGGAAAATGCAAGTGAATGCGATTTGTGTGTTTTGTAATGGAGGAGAAGAATAAGATAAGTGTCAAGATTAAGGACCAACTCACCTAAAAGCTTAAGAAGTTAGGTGGAGGCTCATAAATAATTTTATATCTAATACATTCCCTCACGTAAAAGCCCTTTAGATTTGAAATGTGAATAATTAGCAATAACATCTTTCTTACGCGCATTAACCTATTCAAAAGAATTCCTGACCACTTGGTCATAGAAACTTTAATATCATGTCATAAACTAACTCTCTCAATAGTTTAAATTGTCAGGTAAAGGCTTATGAATAATTTTATATCTAACAATATGCACAAATGGCCACAGGCTGTGCAACTAACTGGTCCTATTTTCTCAACTCAGATCAATAGATATTTTGGTGAAAATCTAATGGAATGGTGGGATGAATTTGCTGAAGGCATACATCGAGGTTCACAACTGTAAAATTCTTAAAGCTTGTGTCCTTTATATTGTGGAGGATATAGAAGAATCAAAACTTCATGATATTTGACAATTGTGAATTGTCTACAGCACAAATGCTCGACAAAAGAAGAGCTAATATGTAATTGTTGGAGGTCTCTGTTTTATTTTCATTTATCTCTTTCGGTTGCTTGATTAATTGTTCGGTGAGTACCACCCAGTTCCATTCATAAATAATACAAACATTGGAGTCTATTGTGTTCTTGTAGATTTACTGTCGGCAAAAATATATATATCACCAAGAAAACATGATAATCTTACCTAAAAAATTAATAATTTTTTCTTTTTACTGAATTCCAATGATATATCTCTTGCATGTAAACATTTGTATTTCAAATAGTATGTTACTTTTTCAAGGTGACACTACCTTGGATTGATGAACTTAATACTCATTAATAATACACCATATTCTAGTTTAAGGTGTATTTTATTCTACTTTTAATATGTATGCGATTCAGTTCTTAAATTATTTAAATTGATTTCATGTTACCCTCAACCTAAAATAGTCAATAGAGTAACATGGAACGAGTTTAAATATAATTTAAAGACTAAATCATATATAATATTATTTAAATTAAGAACTAAATTGCAAATGAAATACCTTTTCAAAGACAAAAAATGCCATTTTTACTCTTAAATAATGACAAGTGTCGCAAATCTTATTCATAATAAAAAGATATATTTATCATGTTAAAATTTTATTTACCAATTATCATATTAAAACTTTTAGATTTGTTCCTTAATATTTCTGATTGAATCTTACCTCTTAATAGAAAAATATATAATTTAAAGAAGAGTATATATACATTTTGGTTCTCCAAAAATATAAGTGTCATTAGTTTGGTCCTTTAGTAATAAATACATTAAAATGATCATTTAATGTTAATTTTTGACATCAAATTAGTCTTTTAAAAAGAATAATTTAATGTCTAAAAATGACATTAAATGACCAAATATATGTTAAAAATTAATATTAAAAGATTATTCTGATATATTTATTATTAAAAGATTTGTTGATGACATATAAATTTATGGAGAACTAAAATATATATTTATTCTTTAAACAATTATATATTCTTATCCTAACCTAATTTAGTTAGAATTATAATGTATCTATGATTTAATTCTTATTTTAATTTATTTAAATAAATTTTTAAAAAATTAGAAATTTATCTATATAAATCAGCATGCATGAACAACACACTAGTTGCAATAATAGTGGGCAAAAAAATATAAGCTAATGAATATTATATTATATGTAAGAAAATTGCATAACCCAGCTGAATTGGAAACCTGTGAGGATCAACGAATATACCAAAATACCAATACGACTCCAGGACAACTATTATAAGGAAACTCATATGACCAATATATATAATATAAATATATAATGGACACACACTTTTAATATCTCATATCCATTATTTATTCTTCACCACTGATAAAATGTAGAAATTCCGACTCTTCCCCGGAGATGAACAGCAACCTTTTGTAGTAATGTCTTCAACTTTCCGCACACCTGCAGGGCATTACGAATGATGACACTTAAACTGCACATCAGAATTGATTATAAACTGTACGAGCATGGAGCAATTATTCATAAAAATGAAGCAGATGGTTCGGCTAGTAAAATTAGAAAACAATATTACCACACATCACATGCACAAATCACAGTTGGTGCCGATGAATTTGGCCAATACATTCATCTGCGCATTTGTCGAAAATTTTCTTGTACCCCATCCACTCTTCTCTGCTTACCTTTGTGGGATCTTTCATATTAGGTCCTTGTACGAAATAATGTGCAACATGAACTGAACATTTCACGTAGCACTCATCACGTTTCATTTGCTCTAGGTAATATGCTTGCACTAGCACAGTCATTGCCATGAGCATCACCGCAAATGTCATAATGCCCTTTTTATCCATGTTTCTCCTTAAAAGTATAGGTTCTTCAATTTCACGCGTTTTCCTTATCTTGAAATTGTGTTTCCAAGTTTGATATAGAAGAACACCTATATATATATATATATACACACACACACACACCAAACATATTATATGAAAGATATCATTTCTAGGTTAAAATATTCTGTTTGGTACATTGTTTCGTATATAACATATACATGACATCTTTTTATTGGTGGTTGTTGTTGTTATTATTATTATTATGACCATTTGGCATGCTGTACGGTTTTGATCTACAAATAAAAATAACATAATTATATGAATAGGCATCTAATATATCATTTATTTTTATAATGGCGTAGAGCTAGTACAGTTGCCAGCCACATAAACAATTCACATGGCTCTTGGGTATCAGCTAGTACATGTTTGATTTGTTTTTTATTTTTATTTTTAATTAATGTTTTTATTATAATTATAAAAATATTACATTATTTATATTATGTTTTTTGTTTTCAAATTTTTATGAAAAAATTATGAAAATAATATTTTGAAATTTTTTTTCTATTTCCTTTATAAATTTTTAAAAATAAAATGAAAATAATGTAACATTTTTATAATTATAATAAAAATATATTAACTAAAAATAAAAACAAAAAAAAACTAAATACCCCCTTAGCATTCTAAATTTTAACAAATAAATTGTTGCAAAAGAATAATTTCCTTCTTTTAATACTTATACAAAAAATAATAGTATCATTTTACTTACTTTTAAAAATTGGGAGCTTCCCCTATAAGTGGCTTCAATCTTTTGATTATATTAGTAGTCATCCCATCATGTATTTAATTTCATGATTTTACTGTTACATGAAATGAATTAATATTAAAACTAATTGAAAACAAAATGCAAGCACACCTTTTAAATTTTAGAATAGTAGAAATTAGTGCTGCATGAATTTTTAAATCCATCAATTAAATCTTGTAACTATGAAAAATCTCAAAATACGTCCTTACATCCATTATCCACAGTGTTAAGCTACAAGAAAATAAATAGTTTTTGTTATTAAAATTTTAAAAATAAATACACTTAAGCATTGAAAAAAAATCTCGACAAGTAATAAGATCATCAACGACTATATCCAAAAAAATAACATGTAAAAGAAAATTTGAAAACTCACAAATATCAAAATAAGAAAATATTTTTCAACCTTATGAACTATCGAAAAATGAATTATGTATCTATTAAGAAGGCCTTTATTTTATAGTAAGTGAGTAAAAATAAATAAAAATTTTTAAAAATTTCCTACATTTTATATTTGTCAAAACTAATTTATATAAAAAATGTAATTGGGCTTCAATTTCTTTTTATTTTGATTGACTTCTCAATATTGTATGCCAAAATAGTGCATTAATATTGTTTTTTCTTTCTAGATAATTCAATGATCAGTAAGTATCAACAAAGTCAAAATCCCTTCCAAAATTCATTGATTAGCAAGTAACCAAGAGGACAAAGAATAGTATGTATACAACATAATACTAACATATAAGATACAGACTTAGAGAACATTAGCAGATGGAACAAAATGTTATATTTTTAAAAAAAAACAAATCACATAAACCATCAGCCACTGTGGTATTCTTTTACTATGAATCCTCCATGTATATTGACAATTTGGGAAAAAATCGAGAGTTTTATTTAGAATTAAATTAAAAAAAACTACACAAATGATCGTATATATCATAAGGCTTCCTATTGTAGACTTCACTGCCTCACTGGTACAAGTTTTATGGCTCTTTGCTTCTCAAATTGCATGTAGTCATCCACTCATGCATCAGTATTGTCAGCCTACAAAATAAGAAAATAAAAAAGATTAGAATAAAAAAGCAGATTCTGCATAAAATAAGTACTAAGACTATAATATTCTTCATCCATTAGTTGCCGAAATTTATATTCAACGTCAACTGGGTAAAAAATACCTGATCAACTAGCTCTATTGGCGATTCATCATCATCTGCTTCAAATTGAGAATGTGTTAGTCACATCAATATATGATGAAGACTTGCTCCTTAATGGAAATGATTTCCTATGTGCTTTCCTATTTTTTCCGTTCAGATTCTTCAAGTTCTTTCTTAAGATCATACATAGTTGAAGATGAAGATGATTTAACTCCGTAGGAGTCACACCATCCCCAAAACCTTTAACTTGGCCATGATATTAAGGCTTTTATTTCCTTTTAGGCTTATGAAAAAGAGAGACTATTATTAGAGGTGGTTAAAAAGAAGGCAAGACAGAATAAAGATTTTTGTAGTAGATAACTATATATGTCATTTTGACTTGGTGGATCTTCAGACTTAAGAGAGGGATGGAAGGCATAGCGTAGCTTGTTCGTACGGGGAAGAAGAATTTTGGATACCTGATCTATAGCATTTGAAATCGCCAGATATTTCCCGAGAAAAGAGATGTGTATTCTTGGTTTCCTAGCTGTTTAATCCATAATAGCCTGCCTGAAATTATGACCTTATTAATTCATGAAATGTTTTGATGCCAATACTGAATCAAAGATTCTTCAACTGCCAACCAACTTGTAGTTAAATTGGCACCGTTTCAAATCTTTAAGAATTAGGTGAGATGTTGATGTCGAAGGTTTAATCCTTCACAAATATACTTGTTCTATATTTGTCTTTTTTTCTACCCAGGTGCTTACACCTCCAATGTAACAAAAAAAAAGATCCTTCAACTGGCCATCACTTGGGGTTTTGATAAGCAACATTGCGAGTGCTCAGAAAACAGGAGCATATTGAATGGATTCTGGTTATGTGCAACTTCTACATCCCATGATAACGCAGAGGTAATGGCTGCCATAGGTCAATTTGTCAAAAAATATGGAAGCTAGAGATACCCTTAGATTAAAGTGTTCAAGTGGAAACTTCTCAATAAAGGTGAATGTGATTTGTGCGTTGCGTAACGGAGGAGAAGAATCAGATATGGACCTCTATAACAACGGGCCCCAATCTGCGGCTAAACGGTTCTATCCCCCTTTTTAAATTAATTAGATCAATATATTTTCATGGTGAAAATCTAATGGAATGGTGGGATGAATACGTTGAGTATACAACTCTAAAATGCTTTGTATACAACTTCTTATGTAATTTATCCAAGTTTCACATAGTTAGAGAAGTCTAATAGAGGTTTCTTAGTAAGTCTTTTGTATATTGTGGTAGTACATTACTTAAGAGAAAGAACCTAAACATTTGAGAGAGGTTATAACTAAGTTATTGATAGTTTAGTGAGAAGGGTTTACAACTTTATTCATGCAAAAATTATAATATAATATTTTTATTATTAGTGGCAGATTTTTATCCATTCAATAAGAGTCATAGGCATAGGTTAGATAGGGTTAAACCATGTTAAATATTGTGTTTTTATTCAATTTCTTGTTGTACTCTCGGCTCCGCCTTCCAAACACAACTCAATATATTGTGGAAGATATTGAAGAATCAGAACAGCATGATAGTTGACAATTGTAAATTGTTTACAACACAAACACTACGAAATAAGAGCTCAATGATCTGAATTCTGTCATATTTTATTGTTGGAGGTCTCTGCTTGACTTTCATGCATCTCTTTCGGTTGCTTGGTTATTGTTGGGTGAGTACCACCCAATTTGGTATCCTTCTTTTTGTGCACCATATTCAAGATTAGTGTGTATTTTATTTTAAAAAATTATCCTTAAATAACCATATTTTACAAAAAATTAAAAAAAATCTTTATACACACATATATATAAGAGAGAGATCAACTTACATCGGTGTAAGACTTGATCACTCTTACACCACTCTATAACTTTTTATTGGATTACTTTCTCACAAAATCTAATGTTAGATTGAAAGTTTCTATAATACAGATTATATTTATAAAATTTCATATTAATTTAAAATTAATTTGTGATTCATTGATATACATCAAACGTAACGTAATATAAATTATAAAAATATATAAAAATATGAACTATTTGATTATATTCTTATTGATATTTAATTTTTTCAAAATTTGATCACTATTTGATTATATTTTTATTGATTTTCAATTTTTAAGAGTAAGTTATAGAGAAGCAGTTCAGCTAAGGCAAAACAAATTTATTGATCTACATCTAGTGCCTTTGATCACACAGGGAATAATTCCACTATAAATGAGTGTTCTATATAAGCACATTCTCTCCAACCTGCTATAACAAGTGCTCTTTGATCATAGCCTCTCTAAGCCGATCAGACTTAGTCTTCAAACCAGCAACACCTTAGGTTCTAACACTTCAACTAGGAAACTTAGCATAATCCCAAAAAACCGTGAAAAAGTATCACAACACGCTAGTAGTAGGTGGGTCTTAGACCGAGTAGAAAATAAAAAGATTAAGCACACTAGACAGACTTGGTCACTCGTTTGCATATTTTGCTTTGGGGTTGCATGTCTTTCATAATCCACCACCTGGGTGTGGGAATGTCATTTTGCAGGATAAAGGTGGGGTGTCTTATCTCTGTATTATAGTTTTTTAGGGTTGGTCCCTTCCCTGTAGCACCAAAAAAAAAAGAATTTGAATATTTTAGAAGTCATAAGTTCAAATTTTCTATCGCAATTTTACCAAAAAAGATAATGAGTCACAATAGAGTTGCACTCCTTTTATTAAATCTTTAAAGAAGGTTTTAACAAGGGTTATGCTATATATCACGAAAAGTTTTCACGAAAAAGGTTTACGAATGACGTGTTAATCAAACAGTTGTGTTTCTCAACTAAAATATTAATAAAAAAATTTTGAAAAAAAAACTCAAAACACACCGAGCCAACTCATTCGTATGCTTTTCGTGAGTTTTTTTTTTTAAAATTTTTTTTTATTAATATTTTAGCTGAGAAACACGGTTGCTTGATTAACACGTCATTCGTAAACTTTTTTCGTGAAAACTTTTCGTGCTATATAGCATAACTCTTTAACAAACACTTGAAAAACTAAAATTAAGGCTAATCAAAAACTAATTCTATTGATAAAATTATGTCAAATATTCCGGAAGAGTTTACATATTTACATTTATATAAGTTTTAACTAACATGGCACAAGTGATAGATATTTAAGTCTTTTAAGCATGTGGTCAGAGGCTCGGTTACTGATAAATATATATGAAAAAATATCCGTTGAGAAATGTCAACTCATTAAATGGATCTCAGTACCTTGAGGGATTAGTCCTTGTAATCGTGTGCGGGGATACCCTGAGAAACCAAAAAATATATAAGTTCTAAACGTAGAACCAACTAAGACATAAGCAATATTTTTTTTATTGATATTTGTACTACTCTACAATAATAACAACTACTAAACTACCCCAATTTAAGATTTCATAAAATATATTGAAACTAAAGTAAAAATTTAAAACTAAACAAAACAATTAACTATCGGACATTTTCTTGGACTTCTCACAATGAAGTTTTTTCCCCCCTTCAATTAAACACCTTTGCTTCAAGCTCTACAATATAAATCCTCTCCAGAACTACCGTAAAGATTAGATCTTTTGATGAAACTTTAATAACGTATCAGAGAAACATGGTAGATCTTGTTAGATATATAGACCATGTTCCCACCTAATAACTTAAGTTTTTAGGAGAGTTGACTCTTGACAGATCTTAGATTAATTAACTAAGAAGTCTTCATCAAACAACATTCTTGGAACAAGAAAATGGACTAAAGTTTTGTGCTTCTACTTAACAACTTAAGTTTTTAGAAGAGTAGTGTGTTTAGATTTACTTAATTATTTAGAATAATCACTTTTTATATCTATAAAGCTGATTTTAGAAAAATATAACATGTTGGGATTTTGTTAAGAAAGTTGTTGATTATTTTTTTATATTAAAAAAAGATTTTTCTTAAAAGCTAAAATTTCAACATTATTTCAAAAGCTAATTATTTGATTTTAGATTATTTTAAAAATTTTAGGAGAAAAATACATATTTACCCTCAACTAAATAATTTTTTCAATCATTTCATATCTGTTTTAGTAATTTAATACATAAAATCAATTTGTTTTATATAATCTAGACAAAACTCTTTATCTTACAATCGTTTATAAATTAAATATTTGATTTTCTTGAAAATTAAGAAAATTAATTATACACATAATCAATTTTTTATATAATATTTCTTTCACAGTTAATTCAAACACACACTAAAGCTATTTTTAGAAAAATGTAACATGTTTGAGTTTTGTCAAAAAAAAATTTGGTTATTTTTTTATATTGAAGAAAGTGTTTTTCTAAATGCTAAAATTTCAGCATTATTTCAAAATCTAATTATTTGATTTCTGATTATTTTAAAAGATTTAAGAGAGAAATACCTCTTTACCCTTAACCAAATAACTTTTTCAGTAATTTTTTTATCACTTTTATTAATTTAATATATAAAAGAATTCTCACACAATAGCTTTCTCTGAAAAATGGTACTTGATTTTATGTTACAATTTATTAAAAAGAAAGAGGAAAAGGAAAAGATAAATGTGGTGGCTTTTAGGTCAAATGAAGAGCTAATTCCATGTGTCTCAACGCATTAATCTCCTTGTCTTCCAATGGTTTTCATGTCAATATAAAAAATGCATAACAAGTTCACGGATCTTATATTATCGAAAGGCTTTTAGGTTATTGAATTATGGTGGCTTTTTATTTTTTATTTTTACTCTATGTTATACTCTTTCTTCATATATATATATATATATATATATATATATATATATAATGTTATTATCGAAATAGTAAAATTCACTTTTTAAATTTTCTTTTATATCAAACTCTTCATCTAGATCAACAATTAGTTTACTCAAAATATATTAGGTTCATTAAATATCATATATATGGTCTGTATAATTTTATATATGCATGCTAGCCATTTAAACGCGCACTTATCCATGTGCGAAATGTTTATTTAGATTTTTTAATGTTTATAATTTTAATTTCTTAAGAAAGTTCAATGAGCAAACCTATGCTTTTTTATCTTAAATTTAATTAAAAGTTAAAATCCAAAATCGAGTCTCTAATCATCTTATTTTGTGGGTAAATTTTAAGTATTTAAAAATCTGAAAGAGGAAAAATCATAAAATAAAAAAAAATTAAAATCTGATTCAAGAAGTAAACAAAACACACACATATTATTAATTTTCCATCATAAGGATAGTATGGAAACACCAATTCCTAACGACAACGCCCGATGCCACTCCCTAAACCACCGGTGCAGCTGGATAAGTTCCCTCCCTCGGTCCTACAAAGATTCCCTTATCGCATCTGTTGCACACACCTACTCTCCTTCTTGGTTCGAGCATATCATATCTAATACTAGAAAGTCTAGAATAATGAAGATGAATGTATGGTAATTAATGGAAGATTCTGATGCTCGCAATCAAGAAATTCCTTTCTCAGAGGCAGAACTCCAGGAGCTCAGAAATCCTTGTAACCAAGCCTTTCTCTTCAACACGTTACTCTACAGAAGAAGAAACTCTTCAGGAAGAGAAGCATGCCTTAAAACTTGGGTTGGAACTCACCTTTTCACACTTTGTCTGCTTTCGCTAACTCTAGGAACTCTCCCAAAAATTCTCCGTTTCTCAACCAAGTCTCAAACTCCCCCGCCCGGTCCAGTTTCAAACAAGCCATTAGCCATTTATGAGACCTTTGACTCGCCAATGGTCCAAGAGTGAGTAGAGAAGCGAGAACCATAGGGATTCAATCCCTCAGAGTTCAGACCCCTGCGCCACACCAAACCCCAACCCACAACCAGCAACACCGAGCACCCAGTTGGCCCTTCCAATGCCTTCCTTCACCTCTGAGTCACCAAAACAGCCTCCCGAATTCCATCTCGAAGTTCATTACGCTTCTTCAACACTCCCGTTGTGATAAACTTGGAACAGGAGGAACCCCAACACTTCAAAATCCAGAAGTCATCCCTGAATGCCCTGAGTGAGTCCCTCTTTCTACATTATCCATAGGATTCATTTCAATCCCAATTCCCTCCTTTCCCAAAGTCATCAAACACCTCATTTTGAACTTCATTGCTTCCCCCCCCCCCCCCCTCCTCTAGTGCTACTCAACACCAAGGCTTACTGTCTACCTTGTGACCTAAATGCTTGTATATATTTAATTCAGTCTCAACACTCATATTGTCATTTGTTTCTAGGAAATCCCAGAATACGAATCATAATTATGGCAATGCTAATCCTTCTGGAGAGAAAACCCCTGGGATCTCTAGAAACTCTTCACTCTTTGTTAGTTTAGAAGAGCATGACATTCCTACCTTTCCCCAAAATTTTGTCGAAAGAGAAAACAAACTAAGCGTGTTGTCTCTCCAAGAGTTGTAACAAGATTCAAGCCCACATCTCTCATTCCAACCTCAATTAATATTTTAACTTGGAACTGTACGAGAGTTACTATACCTCCTCCCGGGACTGCATTAATGTGAACTATATAAATGATTGTACTGCATATGATAGCAGGCAATTAAACTGACATGTTCAAGCGATCAAAGGTATTTTAGGAAACATTTTTTCATTAAATTTAATTTAATTTTTTAAACTTACTTTCTGACTGATTGTCGATAAGAAAATATTAAATTATTTTTGGTTGATTAGTCATTGAATTTTTAATTATATTCAATTAAATTTTCAATAAATTATCTGTTAAAATATCATATTCTTATTTTTAAAATTAATTTTTAACAGATTATCTATTGAATTTTTTTAATGTTATATTTTTTAAAAAAATTTAATGGATTATTATACATCGCCAAACAAATCAATTTAGCCAAAAAAAAAAATTACACCGATATGTAAATAAGATTTGTCAATTCATTTTTGATAGATTATATTATTTGTTCGATGAATTATCAGTCAAAAAATGCTTCAAAGAATTTACAAAATTTGTCGGAAATTGTATCTCATGCTACTACTTAATTTCGGGCACAAAAACCATTGCAATTTCGCATAAAATCTATAATTTTGGAGTAGTGTATAATGCAAAATTACAACTCATTTTAACTAAGGATTGAAGCACAAAATCACTATATGCAATCTGTTCAAGCATAGGCGACCAATATATAGAAAATAAGAAATATCTAACATAATGACAATATTTCCTACCAGAAGCAGTGATTGAGGTTTTTCCTCATAGGTGTGGCTAGCTTTTATTTCATCATGTTTACCATTCCCAAAACCTAGCTTGTGGCATTGCATGTAACTATAAGAATATTATACTTTAGACTTTTATAACTTATGACCTGATATAAAACGAAAAACAACAAGGGATTATTATAAGAAATAAAGTATGATCAAAATCAATTAATTATTATATATGTTTGTTACTAGGGTACTTGCGATCACATTCTAGTCCACATTCCCTTAAATGCTTTCAGTATAATTCTCTTTGTTCTTCATTTAACTTTCCAATGTCTGTCACAAATTCTTTAGGATAAGAAGCTCACATCTGATATGACAATTAAATCGCATTTTATAATCACCACCATGTAGAGAAGTCAAGAAAGAAGAGGAAGAAAGAGGATAATCTGCGTGTGCTAGAGATAGTTTGAGTATAACCATCGCCACGAGCATCAATGCAAATGCTAAGGCGCCACTTTGGTACTTGATACTCATTATTTTCTAAGGTTTTCTTTAGTTAAAGTTTAGTGTTAAATTTTTATAAGGATTGTAAGATATAAATAACCTGCATGAATAAATTTTTCTTACACTATTTTTATACTTGGTTAATAATGAGTAAATTTTTTGTTAAAATAATATATTATTTGGTTAATTGATTTTGGTAATCGATTACTTACAGACTTAGTTAATGATGAACAAATTCTTGATTAATTCAATATAACATTTGATTAATAAATTATTAGCTTATAAATGATTGGTTACCAAAACCCATTTACCAAATGATATACTGTATTAACCAAAAACTTACTCATCGTTAATCAAGTGTAAAAATAATATAAAATTTTGGTGTGTAAATATCATTGTTGTTTATTTTATAGAAATAGAAACATGAAATGGCCTTTCAGCATTCTTGTTGACTCTTAATCCCTTACCATCTGCAAGAGCTGCATCGACGTAATTTTTCGAAATCATAATTTAATGTAGTTACTTGCATGCCACAAAAGTCATATACACTGAGAGAGACAACAAAGTTATAAAATTTAAGAGCATGCAATAATTTTATTTACAAAAATAAATGGAAAATTCTTTTTTATAAAGAAAATGGGTCTCTGAAATAAGAGTTGGTTTAGATATCTATCTATGATTAAGAATGGATTAGATCTTTTGTTCCATTTTTCTGTCTCTTTTTCTATCATCCTAATGAAATATTAACAACAACGAGAGAAGTTATTGTCAATTAAGAGTAGGAGAAATTTTTTACTGAGTTATTAGTATTTAATTAGGAAGATAGAGAATGTAACAAAAAAAAGATCAGAAGATTTAAATCCTACTTAAGAAATGATGTAGACTTAAACTAATTGCATATCTCATACATACATACATTATGTCAGTTACTTGAAGCTAATTGTGTAAATTGTTACCAATCTTATTGATATTTAATTTATCCAAATAATAGAAATTAGACGACAACAAAGGAATAACTTACATAAGAAAATGTGGACAATACACAGGTCCATTTATTGTTGTGTAGAAAGGATTGAACTCCTACCCACTTAATTATAGATGCTCTGATACCATGCAAAGAACCCAATCTCCTAGAAGTTTAAACTGTTAGATGAAGATTCATAATTCATTTTATTCTATAACATGGAAGCACCTTTTAGTTTAGAGTTGCCAGTCCTCAATTTGAAGTGGTGAGTCAGTGTCACAACCATCCTCGAGTAGAGTGCCTGCAATGAGCTTGGCAACTGAATTTAAAAAATAAAATTTTAGAGAAGTCGCCATCAATTTTTTTTATTAGAAAAACTCTTTTAAATTTTTTAAAATTGGTTTGCGCATCAAAGTTAGATTCAGGAGTCTATTTATATATAGAAAATGATGAAAACTTAATCTCGCTGCATCCCTGAGACATCCGTCTAAAACGGTTATCCTAAAATTAATTGTGTAAATTAATTAATAGCATAAACATATTTAATTTACCCTTTAAAACAAACAATCAATGACATCAATAAATAAATGAATAAATCAATAATTAAAAATTCAATCACATTATTCGCTAGCACAGAATAATCCAATATTAAATTAAAAAATATTTATAAAATGAGAAAATGATGTAAGGTTAATTAAAAATATTTACAAACCTAGAAACATATAAAGATAAAAATTAAATAAAAATATTTACAATTTTGATTAGTCGTAAATGCCTACGTATCCCTTAAATGCAATGAGGAGGTTAAAGTCATGTAATTTTTTAAAAAATTAATTGTGAATTGGTTAATTTTAATTAAGGAAAAGATTAATTTATTCAACAAATAAAAATAAAAAAAACAAAGAAAAAGGATTAAATAAATAAATAAAACAAAAATAAAAAAGAAGATACTACAAAAATAAAACAAATAACTAGGAAGAGATAATACCAAAAAAGAAAATAGAGAATACATGATAAATTAAAAGTAGAAAATAATACTAAAAGAAAATAATAAGTAAATGGATCATCAAATAAATTTAACAAATAAATACTAAAATAAAATAATAATTAAGACAAGATAAATAATTAAAGAAAAATAATAAAAAGAACAAGAGAAATCGATCAAATAAAAATTAAAAAGAAGATAATACTAAAAGAAAACAAAAAAAGACTAAATAAATATATAAGACAAATCTAAAAGAACAAAATTAAATTAAAAGGAAAAAACTAAAAATAAAAAAGAGCATGCTTTTGATTTAAGGCCAAAAAACCAACCAACCACCTCACTTTCTATGTCAAAGCCTTTATTTGACATCAATAGAATTAAACAAAAAGTTTATACTTACATGCAGGTTAAAACATTAAAAATTTAAGTTGAAATTTGGACAACTTACAAAAAGTCACTGTAAGGACTCCTTGCTTGAAGCCAGAGAATCAAGAGAATAAAATAGAAGTGAAGATAAACTTATCCCATTATGATACAGTCATTTAGATTTCAAATTCAAAATAAAGATTCCACAAACGATAGATTTACAAGATTTAATATAAAAAATCAATTGAGTAACATGATGAGATTCAAAGGATTACTTCTCCCTTGATCTTTTTGAGATGTGACTCCTTTGCCCTTTTTGCTTCTATCTCAAATGCTCCTTCTCTAGATTTGTCTCTTTCTGCCAATGTCTATTGTTCTTAATCACCTCTTTACTTAGGTATTTGTAGCAATGAATTAGGTTTTTGGGAACGAGACTCTGTGTTTGTTTTTAATTTGAGTCTTTTATCACTTTTGCTTTTTTAATTTTATTTATCCTAATGAATTGTATAAAAATTAAGCTAAAAAATAATAATATCAGTAAGGTAACGGATTTTTTTAAAAGTTCTTTTTTTTTTCCAATTCTTATTTTAAAAATGATTGGTACTTATGTTTCCTCTCCCTGCAGCAGGGGAAATGCCTCGAAGGGCTGCGTGTCCTTTTGGCTGTTCATAGCTCGAATCACATGGACGGTAAATATTAATCAATCAATTAGTGCAGATGATAGTATTTTTTATGTACAGGGTAGTAAGTATGAATGCTAGTTTTTTCATTTTTACTTAGAGGGTAGTTTTTATTTTTATTTTTAATGAAATTAAATATAAAAATATGTCTTTTTTCAAAAGAAAACTTGTGGATATTTAAATTTTATTATAAAAATTTAATTAACTTATTTACTTTCCAGGTAATTTTGTTTGCTAGCAGAATACGGCTCTCCTTTTCTCTCTGTTACAGTAATTTCTTCTCTCTACAAATTAGTTTTCTTTTTTTTTTATATATATATTTTTAGGCTAACATTAATGTTTATTGGAACTAAATATTTTTTTAAGAATCTTATGCCAGCACTTTACATAATTAATTTTCTTAAATATATATCTCAAGTAATATAGGGTATGTTCTTAAGAATATTTAGAGAAAGACTTCGTATCAATTAGCACATAAATTGACCAAAAAAAATATTCTTACTGTAAAAAAAAGATAATTTTATTCTCTCAATTAAAAATAGAGTAAAATCTGTAGATTCAGTCTTAGATATTCTACAACGTATATGTAAAAAATTAAAGAAAAATATGTTATATATAAACGCAAACAAGTTGTATACCAATTCCTAAATGGGTTGTCAACATGGGAAATAGCCTGCTTTTGATCTTCGAAGAGAAGAACAGGCCGACTAGTATATATGCATCTCTCTAGTTCATCCAACGATCGATCGAGATCTTCGTGCGTTTTGGTTAGTTTCAGTAAGTTCCAGAGGTCAATGCGTTGGTCGTGGTCCTGATTTGATTTAGTTGTTTGGATGTTTGCAAAAGATAACAGCTGATATATATATATATATATATATATATATATATATATATATATTATACAGAGAGAGAGAGGAGAGAGAGAGGGAGAGAGGGAGAGAGAGAGAGAGAGAGAGAGAGAGCATAAACTTATTGAAGAGACAGTGAAGGATATATATAGAGTAATTCTGTTAGCAATGAAACATCGCGAAAGTAAGCATGAATTAATTAGATATATAATAATGTATTGATGAAAGATTGGGGGAGACATAGAATTTTAATTGTTTCAATAAAATTTTCTTTTCTTTTGAGGATTTATTTATATATCAGACCAAGTTCATTACGTTACTGAACATCACATTGTGCAATGCATTCATGTACTCGTCTCTCAAACAAATATTCATCGCATGGGCTTGGGGTCCTTGGATCTCTCCCCCCAGGTTCAATTCCGAACTTCCTCAAGTTAAGGATATATATGACAAAGGATATAACACTTGTAGGGATTTAGTAAACTTCGAAGATGAGAAGGCAATGAAGGATTAATGGGATTGCGCCACAATAGTTTCAAGAATAATTAATGACAAGAGCATAAGGTTCACCAGCCCATCTTTATTGTCCATATTTTGTTTCTTAAAATGAAGTTTGGTTTCAAAACTTCAAATATCTGAAGGCATACATAATGAAGATTTGAATTCGGATTTCTTTCGATATTATATATATGTGTGTGTGTGTGTGAAGGAGGAGAAAATACTATTTCCATTTTGACTAATGAGATGAAATATAAAAGTTAACATAAATTGTTGTGTGTGTGAAGGAGGAGAAAATATTAGAGTTTAATTTTTATCCACTGTCAGTGTAAAATTTCTTTACATTGTCATCCAATCATGTGTTGCCAATTCAGTAAAAGAGTTGACTATCACAACAATTACCTAGAAAATCTAACTATTTTAATGATTTGTAAACTTTACACTGACAGTGAATAGAAATTAAATCCAAAATACTATTTCCATTTTGACTAATGAGATGAAATATAAAAGTTAACATAAATTGCTGGAATCACTTTATGGTCAGGCTACGTCATTACTCATTAGACATCTAAGTGAGGATTAATCTTTTACTCCAAAGTTGTGGGAACACTTCATGGATGAAAAAAAAAGCATAAATATAGCCTCACAGTGAGTTTACTAAGGGAAAAAATACGAAAGAAGATTTAGGTAAACATTGGAAAATAGTCAAGATGTGTATCCGCATTATTGATTGTATCTTTTATATTTACGGAAAAGAAAATTATGTTCTGTTTGTGAAGCTAATTTTAACAAAAAAATGATAGTAATAATAGGTTATTTCAAAATTATTGGTGAAGGCATGAATTACTTAAATTTGAATAGGGATGACCATCAAGCACAACTACTAGTTGAAGGGGCACACGAAAAATGTAGTTTTATAATTTAGATTCCTTCACCAATTGAGTCAACTCACATTATCTGAAGATTTTATTTTTTTTTACTACAAGCTGTCATAGTTTTTTGGTATAATGATCAAGCTCATGGTTTTTTTCTTTTTGGTTGAACAAGACCATGGTTTTTAATTGTATACTACAACTATATTGTCACCATAGTATCTTGTAATTCCAACCATAATTTAATTTGCTGCAATTGAATATAACATCGATTGCTTTTTCTTAATTGTGCTTTCAATAATTTGGACAAATGCAACGAAATAATTATAGCTAATCAACGGCATTTTGAAAACTATGACGAGACCTTTTAATATATTATTAGGAGAGTATTATTATAGCAATGAATGTTAGTTCACCTGATCCTGACATTTCTTTTGTACTAGCTATGACTTATGTTTAAATTTAGATATGTAATTTCACTATAAACTTCATTGAGATTGGTAACTTACCCTAAGTTTGAATTGGAGATGAGTTTTCCTTTTACCTAAACTTTATTTTCATAAAAAAATAAGAGTATTAATTATAACAAATTTTGTTAGAACACATTATAACTTGTGTGCATTTTGATATGCATGCACCTATTTATGTATATGCACGTGTTTACATATATACATAACTACGCGGACGTGAACACTAACTATATCTTTACATATATACATGTATATATGTGTGTGTAATTTTACACACTTCTCTACAAGTTATTTAATAATATTTAATATTATATGTTTAATTTTTAAAATAATTCAAAGTTTACGTACGTGTCTCCCATATATATTTTTTTGGTAAGAACATATTCTATTATATTATATTATATAAAGTAATTTTTTGTGTATTTCTAGATGTGTAGTAGACGTATATTATCATGGTTGAACAGAAATATACGGTAAAGAAGTCAGTGGAATAACTATATGAATATAAATAACAATCTTAAATTAAATTGTATAAAGTTGATTTTCTACTTTGCATATAATAACCCTACTTTTACTCTTTTTTTCCTTATTTCCGAATAAGAATATTACTTCACAATATAAAATGTTATGTTTCTTTGTATATGTTTTTCAGGGCCTGTTATTTTACTTTGCATATGTGTGTGAATCAGCACTAAACTTGATTATTATTCTTATAACAATCACTCATAATTGTATTTAGGTGATAAATTAACTCAACTACAAGCACTCAAAATAAGAATTGGGGTACTTTTCATCACACTTCTTTTTACACTCAACGTAATTCTGTCAAGCATAACCTTCAACGCTGCGTTTAAGTTGCTTAGATCAGGATGCTTTTGAAGGCTATTGATTTCACATAGGACGTAGCACTCATCTCGTTTTATAATTCTACTCATTTGACTGAAAGAAGTGGAACGAGAGAGAGGATAATATGCCGGCACTGCAATAAGATCAAGTAGAAATATTGCCATGAAAGTTTGTAGAAAAACAGCGTGGCCAATTTTACCTATAAAATTGTTCATTCTATGTTCTTTTTGTGAGGCCGCTTTCTTTACTTCAAATTATCTTTGAAATCTGGAACACGTAATCCAATATTCACAGACATACATATATTCCCAGAAAGGTTTACATGCATATGACCTTTCAGTGTTCTAGACGGTTTTATTGAACTACAATAACCGCTAACGTATTGACAATTGTTACCCTTTAATGTAGTAGATGAGAGGACAACAGTTTTAACTTATCAGCTCTGTATAGAAAATAAATAAGCTATATATATATATATATATATATATATATATATATATATCACTTATTTGTAATTTCTTCTGATTTACGGAAAAGGAAATTATGTTTTTTTTTTTTGGTAGAGAAATTATGTTTTAATTTGCTTGTGTATATAAGCAGATTTTTTTTTTAAAGTACAAGTTGTTAAACGTTTTTTTTGGGTATGGAGCTTTTATGATTTTAATCATCAATCCCATGATTTTTAATTTTATCTACAATTCCATAGTTGTCCTCATAGCATATATCCTGTCGTAATTATTCCGACCATAATTTAATTTGCTCCAAAAGTCAGTAGAATAACTATATGCATATAACAATCTTAAATTACATTATATAAAATTAATCTTATACGTACTTTGCATGGTGGTTTTTCTACTTCACAACCTTAGTTCTCTCTCTCTTATTTCTGTATAAGAATATTAAATTACAATATAAAAGGTTACGCTCTTTCAATTCTTTCTCTTTTTCATGGCGTGTTGTTTTTACTTTTCATATAAGAACCTTACTTTACATTATCGACTGAATTGCCATTCTTTTAACAATTATTAGCTCTAACTACTCAAAATATGAATTTCGAAAAGAAAAAAAAAAAAAACTAAAAACGTCCTTGTATAAAGTTTTGAATTTTTAGTCCAGGAAAGTTTCTCACCTTAATTGGGAGACATGTACGTGTATGTGTGTGTGTGAATAAAGTTGATTATTCCTTGGGATAAAAGTAAAAAAACTCTATTTAGATATTAATTTTTAATATTAGAAAGGAAAGTTTACATGAATTATGAGGAATTCTTGCATAAGTCCAAAACTTACTGCCCTCACTTTTACACACACTTACAAAATTCAAGCCAAAATACCCACAATGGGTCCTTTTTTAATGTGAGTCCCTTTTTAATGAGCTGTCAAAATTTTTGTAAATGTGTGTAAAAGTGAGGTGATAAGTTTTAAATCTATGCAATAATTCCTCATGAATTATTATATAAACATGACCTTTTGGTGTTCTAGATGGTTTTTTTTTTTCTTTCACAACGAGGACGTAGAAGTTTGAACATATAGCCTTTTATAAATACTCAAATTTTTCACTACTAACCCACTCCTAATGATTTTTCAGACGGTTTTATTGAACTATAGTAACTGTTAACACATAAACCCTTTAATGTAATAGATAGCTCTAAAAATATTTTTCTTGTGAACGTCATGCAATAATTTTCATGATTCTGAAATGCATGAGGATTTTGACACATAAAATTATGAGATTAAAATTTTGACACATTAGTCAATGAATTTTTTTTACATTATTATCTAATAATGTATTATTACGTTATAAAAAAAATTTGATTTACCAAATAATTATTATTACAATCAAACTATTTTTAAATTATATGACAACACGTGATTGTATAATAAGAAAAAAAAATTAGAATGAGTATATCAAAATTAAATTTCTCCTTTTTTTCTTGGGGTTTGGGGGGGGGGGGTGGGGTTAAGAGTCTAGTCATTTGAACTTTGACAAATACAAAAGATTCCCATAAAACATCAGTAGATTTTTTTTTTTTTTGGTAAAATATCAGTAGATTTTGATAATGAACTAAGTGAACAAGAGAAACAGCTACATCGTGGAATATTTTTATGGAGAATTACGTAATTTTATAATATTATGTTGAAATATACTCTTGACTCTCAATATAGTCATCGTGCTAATTTGTTCTGAGTGCATCAAGCACTATACAAAATGCAAAAGTTGAAAGTCAAAATTATTTCATATACCTAATCATAATTATTCAACTTTCCCCCTTATAAGCCAATATGAGTATGCTAATATATCATGAGGGTTTGGGATAATTTGTAGAAGATTTAAGTTCAGTATTCGGTAAGGGGGAATCTGCGATCACAGCGTTTATAGCATTCTTTTAAAAGAAGTTTGAACATATCTTTATTTAGCTTAGGGTTTCTTGTTCCCATTTTTTCCACCCTTTGCATTTGGTTAATTCGACAATTCTCATAGCACTCTTCCCTTGCTTGATTGTTTGCCAAATGAGCAGAATCATTAGCACCAGTGGTAAGTGGAGTGGCTGAAGAAAAGGAAGAAGAAGGGCTTTGAGATCTTGATACTAAGGATTGAAACAGAATAATTAGCATTATCGTTGATACCACACTGCTTTTACCCATAACTCTCTCAATATCTATCTATTTATATATATATATATATATATATGATTTACAAATTGCACCATAGACAGCACCTATAAGGTACATTTTTTAGTTGTAAAAGAAGCATTATTCAAAACCCCATTTTCTTTACATGGAGGTATTATTATTATTATTAGTTTAAAATTTGAGCTAATATATGTTCTTCTGAAGAAAGAGGCCCTTCACTATATTGAGCAGCAAGTTTATTAATTAGCTCTTAGTAAAGATGAAAGATAAAATTCATCTTTTTTTCTCCACTCAGAAGGTAGCTATATTTTAATTAAAACTCTTGGCAATAAGCCCGCTGGACCCAAGGCAGATACAAAGAACGGCAAAAGTAAAAGCTCAAAGCACAATGAGCACGACAAACTGATTGGCAAATATGGATTGATAAGACATGCAATCAACCTAACAATTAGAAATAGCATTCAACTATACCTTTAATTTACAGGCCTTGCTCCTACACCAAAACTAAAGTTGTAAAACTGAGCCAATCCAGCTGTCACCGTGGATTGAGAAAAAAGTAGGTCGAGTCGAATTGACTGAATTATTAGAAAAATGTTCCCACTCAATTTATATGAGCTGATAGATACGGGTCTTCACAGTTAGGCCGGTTCGGATTTAAGAAAAAAAAATCAACTTTGGTTGAGTTAATTTTGTTTGATTTTTGAAAAAAAAAATTGAGCCACCAGTTATGATTAATAATTGGTAATGAATAATTTAGATTTATCATTAGGTGTAGCACAGTTGCACAATTATTAGAAGTAAATTATAATTAATTTAGGTTATGCAGAATATTTCATCTCATTTTAATAGATTTTATTAGTAAAAAATATCAATGAGTGGAGTGTAATTCTGACTGTAAATTGAGGTGGAATGTCATTTTGTAAAACTTTGAAAAAAGTTAGTGTAATTTACTCTAAAATTAAACTCTTACTTATTACCCAAAGAACAAATCAATTTTATGACAATAAATTAATTCAGCACCGTCCTAAAGTGCTTTGTGATAGTGGATTCGCTGAGAAGTGAGAGCCTTATATGTATTAATGTATGTCTATTGCTAGGCCATTTCACTTGCTACTTGAAATGGATAACCACCTCTCATCACACTTTATGGAACTAAAAAGTGATTTTTTTTTTTAATTTTTTGTGTACACTAAAGTATCTCCATATTCTTTGGGTGTAATTTCTTTTCGAGCCATTTGAACGATTACAATTATTAACTCTCACCACAATAACGTATTCTAAGATTTGAACCCCTCCTTAGGTTATAAATCACTTACCATTCAAACTAACTACTTGTGAGTATATTCTTTTTTGTTGTCTATATGCAATGGCGCCATGTGATATTGATAAATTAAATTTTATGTAAACAGATGTGTAAGTGGATCCCATGTCCAAAGAATGAAAAATTTAATCGTGCTCTTAAAAAAGAAAAAAAAGTTGTTTATTGGCATGAAGATAATGCAAGAAAGTGGTTTCTTTTGAAAAAGAAATTATTCACAATTTTTTTATTATTAATTTTTTTTAATCCACGTATTTTTTTTCATTCGATTTAGCCTATTCTAATAAAGCCTTCAATAGGCATATGAACTAAATTGTGCCTTGTACTTGTTATATCTTAAACTAGTATTTGTTACCCGTCTATGCACGGCTTAAAAATTAGAACAAAAATGTAAAATAATTGTTATAAATTAGAAATCAAGCTCTAACTATTCCTAACATGACACTTGACTTTTATAACATTTAGAAATATCAATCAAAATTATTAAAAATCACAATCTCAAAAAAGCTTATAAGAATAATAATACTATGAATTACAATCATTTATTCAATAATATCAATATTTAATTATAAAATTTAGATCAATTTATAATTACATATATTACATTTCATTAATATATTTATAATTCTATATAGTTAGGGGTAAAGATAAGATAGGCTAAGCAATGTTTTACTTTAAATAGGCATATTTTAAAAAACATTTACGTTAACCTAACCTATTACCTATCATAAGCATTTTTTTTTTTGTCAAGTCTAACATTTTTATGCATACATAAAAGTCTGGCATTATCAAAAATCGGATTTATAAAATTATATTACATAAAGGTTTTCAAATAAGTTAACATATTCAAATTTTACAAATTTTAAATATACCTAACATTTAACATAATTATTGTGTTATGTATACAATAAAAAAATATTAATATATAAAGAATAAATCATATAAATAATATAAATTTTAATTATATGTTAATATAATAAATAAATAAACTAGCCATTAAGCCCAATGACTTAAACTTATTTAACTAAATAGGCTTTTAAAAGAGCCTAAGCCTAATTTATTTAATAAATAATCTAAACCAAAATAGATCAAAAATAAACTAAACCTTAAATTTTCGTTGGGCTACCAGACCTATTTCATCCCATATATATAGTTCTCTGCAAAGAACTCACACCATGTTAATAATTGAATAAGATAAAATATATTTGTCAAAAAATTCATTATGTTATATCTATTCTATTAAGGTTCTACACATAGTTTTCGCACGTTCCATTGTTGATAATAAAATACTTATATATTATTATTTTCCTTATTTTTCATATATATAAACATTTAAAAAAGTCAACAACTAATTAACGCATCATAATCAACTATTTCAACATATTAATTTGTTATTTTTAATAATAGATATTGAATTTCAAGTAATTTTCCAATGTTTAGATACAAAATTTTCCTCATATATCATATTACATAATATATATTTAGATTTCTATTGAACTATACAAAATTTTCTCACCCTTGCCTTATTGATGATAAATCCCTTGATTATTATTGTTATTATTATTATTATTACTATCATTTTCATTATATTTAGAAATAAATAAATATATTTAAATATATAAACCAGTGATGTCCGGACCGGACCGGACCGGCCGGTCGGACCGTGAACCGGGTCCTCATCCGGTTTCGGTTCAATGCCAGAATCGGATTCATGGTTGGACCAGATTGAACCGGTCAAAACCGATCAAAACTGAACAAAATCGGGTTGAATCGGTCCTCTCTCTTTTTAATTTTTTTAAAATTTTTAATTTTTTTAATTTTTTTTAATTTCTCAATCACTTAACTACTCAACTGAGAGTGATATAAAGCTTAATAATTGAAACCCCAAAACCTTATTATGTATTTTATTATTGATAATGTGTGTTATGAGTCATGCATATGTATATTTTTTTATTTGTTTATTTAATATGTAATTATGACATAATCCGATTCGACCACACGGTTAAACCGGTTGAACCGATTGAACCTGAACCGGAAGCTTTTCCGGCTCACTGTCCGGTCCAACTTTCACTACATTGATATAAACCATGCAATGCATAGGCATTCTGGAAATAAATATTATATAATTAAAAATTAACTCTCAACAAAGATATAGGCCAATAATATTAACTTCAAAAGTATCTCATTATTTTAGTTTTTAAAATAATACATATTTAATTTAATTTAATTTTAATCTACTGTCATTATATAGTTTCTTTATATTGTCATTCAATCATGTACTGACACATCATTAAAAATGCTAGACTTTTAAGGTATTTGTTAAAATAGTCAAATTCTTTTAATGAGTTGGCAATACATAATTGAATGACAGTGTAAAGAAACTTTAGTGGATCAAAATTAAACTCTATTAAATTTCAATTAATTATATATGTATTCATACAAAATTTTCTTCGAATATCATAGAATAAAAGACATATGACTCTGTGTGTGTGTGTGTGTGTATATATATATTCTGATCCAACATTATTACATAATAAGGAAAACTACTCCGAATTTTATGAGAACAAATTCTTAAAGAATAGAATCTGAGCATTATCTTGATTCAAGGTAGAAAATAAAAATAGGACTACTACTATATATTCAAAGTTTCAAATTAACACAATTAGTATGAATATCAGCAAAATTCATTTCCAATTACAATAATAGTATATGATTCAGAAGCACGATTCAACAATGTCACTAATAATTTTACTTATCTATAATCATTCAAACATATACCAGACTCTCCCAGTCACATATCTGTCCGTCATATCCAAGCAATATGATCTATGTTATTGCAACAATGTGGGCTTTAGCACAGTTCATCAATAAATGGTTATGATCATATTCATTTTGCCAGCTACAATGATTTTAATCAACTAAATTACTATAACATTATGACCCTTTACACAGATTCGCAAACCTTGGATACACCTCGTTTAGAGAAAACCGAGGGTCTAAATCCTATTCTACATAGAAGGTGGCACACCTCGACATCACTAAATATTAAACTTACAATTTCTGCTGCATTTCACGTAGAATAATGCCCTCTCTCATGATCCTGTCAAAATACTCCCCACCAACACAAAGTTCCTTAACAACATGAACAACAACGGCATCCTCATAAGCACCTTACTATTTGCATCCCATTATGGTGACCATCCAAGTATTGCATAATATGAATTTCCTATCTAACATCTTCACCATCGCCTTGTGAAGTCAACAGCTTGACCCTATCAAAGGATTCTTTAACATTTCAATCTTATAATTTATCATATAATCAAAGATATAAAAACTCACAAATAACCTTCAGATTTATGAAAATTAAAATCATGAAAGACTCAAGTGCATCATTAGCAACTGACAACTCAAGAAACTAAATCTCATAAACATCTCACCATGAACAGAGTTAAAAAATTAAACACGGTAGAGACAAATAAATTTCAACTCATAATAATTTAAATACAATAAAGAAATCATATGGAGTAAGTCTTAACCAAGCAATTATAATATATTATTTTTAGCTCACATATACGTAATCCACCTGCAAGCCACATATTTCCTAAATTAAAAGGGAAGAACCAAGAAATGCAGAAACAAAATTTTAATTCTAGGCACCTATGAATCCAAATGAGAACAAAAATACTGACATCTAAAATACTTCTGAAGGTTAATACCCACTTACCCCAAGTAAACCAACAATATCAAAGAACAACAATTCCTGATTCCCACAACTTACATATTTGTTTCCTATTTAGCCCACATTGCCTACTGTAAATATGGCTGAAACTCACAAAGAGAGTAAACTGCTATCACCAAATGAAAATGGGTAGAATGTTCTTACCATGGGCAGTAAGCCGGGCAGTAAAATGCGCGTGTTCAATATGACACAATATATTTCTGGTAGAGATCATTTTAATTTTTCTTTCATCTATTACTATTTCAATTTCTGTATAGAATTCATATAGAAGTATTCCTCTATAGCTTTTTCAATTCCATTTCCAATACTTCAATAATCCTCGCACCATCAAATTGACCATAAATATAAAAACATAATGCATCAACAAACTCTTGTGGGAATTACAGATTAAAACTAAAGTTTACGTGCTCTCCTTTACACCTTATTAATACAACTGCAGGACACAATGTATAAGTAGCTTAAGCAGCCCACACATTGCCCAACGGGATTAATATTATGGACATTACTATAGTAAAACTTAATAACCAAAACTCTAGATGAATGTATTTGACTTAAAAACAAAGGGATATCATATCTTTTAATTAATGAGAAAAACAACCCCGTTGGTTGCAATGTCTCAAAAAATCCTACTGTAAATAGAAGGCTGCATAGGATATGACTAACGAAGACTAGATAAATTGGCGGATAAGGGGGCTATTGAAATTTCAGTTGATGTATCTGTTATAGGCCAAACACATGAGCCTGATCCTATTCTGTTTCCCCTCTAAATTTTAGAATCTTACTTTCGGGAACTAAATAGTAATTTTTCCTACTGCTTCTTAAAGTACCTTTAATGATTTCTACTGTCAGTAATTAATGGTCTGAAAAGACCTTGTCAAGCAAGAAAAGCAACATCAGACGAAACAATAAGATTAATATACAAATTTAATGTAAAAAATAATCACATAGACCAAAATTATTCTTATGCCAAAAAGAGAATGGAAAAATGCATCGTATTTGAAGAAGTACCATAAGATTTAAAACCCTTAGCAATAAAATTAGAAAAAAAATTCCAAATCCAAAAAAAAAAAACCTGATATCCAGTAATATGAAAAATTATAATCAAAATGCAGCATTTATATGATTGATTACCTGTAACTATTTTCCAAAAGAACTCGGCATATTTGGCAGTGAAAGCGTTATCTTCGGCGTCTAAGGTTCTTCCATGTACTTCACCTCTTTTGCACATTTATTAGAAACTATTTTCCATTTTTACTTTGACACAAATTTGTAACTTGCCTTCCTCATCCACTGGACCAATCAGAGTCAATCTAAAGGCAACATAATGATTGATCCTGTATAATAATTACATTATATAATATCAATTCAAATAGCTTCAATGGCATCCTTGCAAATAAATTCCAATTAGACTTACTAACTCAGTCATTGGTCCAATATCTCATCATTAATATAGCATAAGGCCACATACCTATATAACATAAAAAGCTCACAATTTTCTTTCTTCTAAAAAGCTTTAACGTCTGGCATTGGGAAGAATAGCAAGTCATTCATTGGAAACAATCCCTGGATAAAGAGCTCGAATCATTTGAATTGATAGAAAAATCCAACCAACAACCAAATAATAAATGAGCTCACATTTCCCAGTCTAATACAACAAAAATTCAAAACCATAATTAGCAATGATCCATTTTTTTATAGAGAGAACAATTGATTTTCAATACTTCATTATTATTATTATACAGCACGTCGTTGACTTCATACTTCACCAATGTTGAGGGGAAAAAACAACAACAACATCACAGAGATAATATTTATCTCAATCGTTAGTTATCTAACAGTATTATAACAATTCAGCATTAGAGATAATATTAAATGTGCATCAATAAATTCTTCTTCAATGCTCATTTTCCAAACAGAATAAACTAAGTTCTCATGGGTTACTCCCCGTAACCAAAATCTCCTATATATAGTCACTGCATTAAAATACTATCAATCATAAATTAACATAATAGCCTAGACATCAATCAACATAATGAAAGTTCAAATTATAACCGAACACCCTTTCAAATTGAACCTTCGTACACATTTCAGATTATAATTCAAGTGAAATATTAAGTACACTTGCAATTCAAAATATTGTCAAACATCTTTACACATCACCCAATTTCAATCCCGCTCCTTATTTTTTATTATTTTTAACTTGCTGGTTTATATTTGAGCTGCCACACATTGATCATCCTATCTATGATCAATAAACCTTCTTCGCATATTCATTTTGCAAAAGTAAGAGAATTCATTGAAAAAGTATCAACTTCATTGTCACCATGAAATTATATAAAATTCCAAGAATGATGTGTGTCAATTTATAATCACATTCTAATTACATTGTGAAAGAAAGAAAAAGAAAAGTAAAATTCCTTAATATCAATTACTCAAAGACCTACACATAAATGTAAGTCTCGAACAATGATTTTCAATACTCAGAATTTAAATAATCATGAAAATGAAAAGCACAGAGGAGTTTTTCACAAACCTTGTCATTTGAGAAAACTTCATCAAAATCAACGCTATATTGGCCATTGGCATCTTGAAATCTTGAAATCGCCTTCTCCTTAATTCCAGGCTTCAATTGAGCAATGAAAGAATGATTTGAAATTATCTCCATCTGCAACATTCCTATTCAGCCCATGAGATAAACACAACCCAAAAAAGAAAGAAAAAATACGATCAATGAAAGGAGAGTTTAATACTTGTAAAACTAAAATAACATGCTTTATACACCAAAGGCATCCCCAATGCTCATCTTTCTTAGAACATTCCTGATGTTGGGGAGCAAAAAACCTTCTGGTCTAGGCGATGAACTGAAGTTAAAGAATAAATATGTGAATTTAAATTACCTCTTTGTATTTGGTGAGGAGAATCTTTAGGGAATCAATATAATACTCAAACCCAAAGTGGTCAGCGGCTTTACAATTAGCGCATGAACAAAGGGAACAAAAAGGAAAAAATACTCACCGATGATGATGCTGATGAACTCGAAGACGCATTCCTATATGTTCTTATTAGCATCCTGGGATGATTGTGAATTGAAATAATTGGCTCCTTGAAAGATTATTAGAGGATTAAATGGTAACCCATGAAAGCAAAATAAAAAAAAAAAAAGGTGAAAAGGGGATGCTTTAAAAACTAATACCAGAGAAAGAATAGAGAGAGAAAACAAATATAAGAAGAAGGATTTGAAATTTGAAGAACTGATGACGAATGGTTTCATAGTGCAGAGGAAGAGAACTTAGAGATAGAGAGAATAAAATAGGGAATAAAAAATTTATTGGGCAGAGGGTTTGGAATTGTATACCCTTTGGATTTGGATTTGGATTCACTATCAGGCCTTGAGAAGAAAATAAATTATAGTTTCGAGGCATTAATTACTCTACAACACAACAATAGCCAATCTGAGTGAGAAAATAACTCCGGGTAGAAAACGAAGAGATTTAAAGACAAACCCATTATTTTGGAAATAGAATATATGTTGAGCGGGAGCTGTTATGGTATGATGAGAGATTTAGTGTTTAGGATGAGTTATCAATAATTTATTAATTATTGATTTTATAATAAATGTTAAAGAGTCTATTAAATATAAATAATAACTAATAAATGCTAGACAACTCACCTTAAATATCGATACTTTAAAAAAAAGATAAGTATTAGAGTAATGCTATGAGCTTTCTAAAAAAAAATTTCTTTATAATTGGAGAGAATATTTATTATGAAAAATATTAGGAGGGCAGAAGATTTCTTGAAGTCTCGAGAATAAAGTTATTCGGTAACCGGAGGGAATATTTATGACGAAAAATATTAGTTAAATTTTATAATAAAATTCAAATAATAATTAATAAATGAATTGGAGAATTGAAATTCATTCCATAAAAGGAAAGAAAATAGTTTTGGAAGGAAAAAATTTACCTGAAAATATGATACTTGGCAGAATTTTCTTGAAATAACCTCTGCTTTGTATAATTTATAGATAGATTATGCCCTTATAACTACGCTTACTGGTGACTGATGAGCTAGTTCGGAAGAATCGGACAAGGGTAAATAAAGTATTAAACTACAATATAATGTAGAGGCACCCACTAGATTGCATTAAATGGACAATGATTGAAGCTTAAAGCTCAACAACCAAACGTGCGTTTTCGAATAGTAATTTCTAGAGCAATTTCAAGATATTTTTTATTTTAAATTAAAAATATATTTAATTATAATGTTTTAAAAATAAGAGAAGTTGTGTTTACTGCAAAATGGTTGAAAACAGAAAGAAAGAAATAAATTATATTTCACTATGTTTTACAAACAAGATATTGGCTAAGCTAGCACTATGTTGCTTTGATGTTATTCTAAAATAACAAGTGACGTTAGGTTATTTAAATTTAAAGAACATATGATTTGTTATTAGGTTTCGTAATAAGTTAGAATCCTATCATCTTTAAGGCGAACTCATTGGAGTTGCGACACAAATAATATTTTTAAGAATCTTCTAGTCTTCTTAATATGAATAATTTACTTTTGATCAGATTAAGAATATGGATTACGTGAAAATCTTACCAAGACACTACTTGCATACAATAATCAAATAATATATTGTCATTTCAATTTGCCTTCAAACAATCACTTTAATTTGAATGACTGGTTTTAATTACTACATAGATTGACAAGACATGACCCACCTTATATTGTATTAAAAATTAATTTAACTTTAAAGAATAAAAGCAAGAAATTTCGAATTCTCCTCTACTTAGGTCTCAGCTACTTGAGGTCATCTTATAAATTTACCAAAACATAAAATAATAAATTAGTTTCCTGCAATATAAAAAAAAAATCAAATGCATAAACAATTTACAACACACCTCGAACACAAACAATAAACAATTCTCCCTCAGTCCAACTATCATGCAAACATGGTGAAATTTAGTTATGTTTTTTGGCTATCTTGATATAGCAAAATTGGTGGAATAAATCAGATTTTTAGGCCTTTATATTTGTTGCCTACGCCATGTTGGATGCAAATATTTGTCCTCATGCATGACAATGATCGGAGAAGTTTCCCCTCTACTTAGTTTGACTTTTCTAATGCTTATATAGTATAAAGTACAAACAAGGTAGAAACTTTTCCTATACCCAATTTAAATATTTACTTAAACTACATAAACTTGTCAAAATTAAAAGGAGTTGTAGAAATGCAAGTTACAAGAGTATACAATAAAAAATCAAAAGGCATAATAAGAACTTGACTTTTTGAAGAAAGATTACATTAATGTTCTGTTATTTTTATATGCATAATTTGTCATATTTCTATCAATATATTAAAAAAGTTGCAGCTTTTATATATTTTAAAGGTTACATGGTATTTGAAAAAGAAAACATAAAAGACTGAATCGGTGGTTTCATAGATCTTATTCACATTTAGGTTTTTTGAATTAAAATCCCATATAAATTTATTAGGAAGAAGAAAGTATAACAATCACAGACCCAAAACAAGAATTAATAGATGAGAAAGAAAGAACCTATGAAAGAAAAAAAAATTAAGAGGTTTGTGAAAACAAGAGTAATGGACAATGAATAATTATTCTGAAAATTAAAGATATGAGATACATTCACAAAAATAATTTTTTATATCTAACATGTTCTGTGTGATTAGGAATTAGTTGACATTCATTAACAATGGTGAGCTTGCTCTGCTTAGGAAAAAAATTACTGAGTACCAGTAGGAGTGATGAACAAGTTTACAAGAGGGAGATCCTAAAAGAAAGAGGCTCCAGTTGCCAAAGTAAGAAGGTATAGATCAAATCTAAAAGCAAATTAAGATAAAATTAAACCACCAATCGTTACTTCTTTTGTATGTTTCACCCTCGGTTTAATTTACTCTTGTAACTTCATTTGTTATCCAACTCTGATAGTTGTTAATTTAATTTTTGTATCAACGACTTTGTTATGTGCTTGCTTATATATTTCAACACCAATGACATTATATTTGTTGTTATTATGCTTTATGTTTGTAGATAGACAGATACACTGACATCCATATATTTTTATGAGTATTAGTGTATTACCTATAAGTATCGTGAATACATATGTATCTAGAAAGGAAGGGGATAAAGGCAGAGGCATCTCACCAACTGAGACATCCCAGCAAGTTTAGGATATGTGCGTTATTTTAATTTGTATCATTACGAATGATATTGTCAATGTAGACTATATGACAATCAACGAAGCATTCGTGTACACAATCTATGATCTTTTTTTTTTCTCTCGGATGCTAAATTTGGATGGATGTCCACCCATGTTCTTGAGACAAAAACGTCTGCATTGGCGGTAGCAATCACGTCGTCTTGCAGCATTTTGAAGCTCATGAGTATGATGGGAAAAAGGAGGGGGATGGTAATAGGTTTGTACAGCAAGTAAGTTATGTGCAACCATGAGTACAATTATAAGCCAAAATGCCATTTTTCTGTTTTTGCCCATAATTATTGTTTCAAAGGAAAGGCTTTTATATACTGTACTACGTGCACACGACCTCGGATATCTTGAGGTGATTTATTCTATTTAATTCAACAAGGATATTTGTATTTTATTATCATTTTCAAGTCAATAATGGGACAATTTTATGATTGTTGCTTTTAAGTTTACTAGCTTTTGGAGAAGGTCATATACTATCTCCATGATTATGATATAATATATAGTTAATTAACTAAAGGCCATGCATGATCGAAGTGTAATATATACATCAGTACAAGAATTCTGGAAGATATAGAAAATCAAAACATTTTTTTCTTGATAAAGAAAATATTTTCTTTTGAATAATGGAGCGCTTGATGAGTCATCCCAGTGTAGCATACGAAAGGAACCGTGCTACTAATTCTTGTAAACAGGTCAGTTTCAGTGGATATAACAATTACATTGCACCGCGTGTCTTTTATGTTGTCACCTTTTACAGTGTGTTTGGTTAACATTAATAATAATAAAAAGGTCAAATTAATTTTTCATTCTTTAAAACAGAATTAATTGTTACTCCTGTGAGGATAGGGTAACAAGGGCGCATGAAAAGAAAATGTATTATGTTGTCCCAAAGTTAGGATCAAGATATTAGTTATCAAGATAATATTATGTTTTTATTCTTGGTGCATGTGTAAGGATTTGTTGCAAACTTGAGTTAGCATTAAAGAATTAATCCCCCCATGTGTATGCTGATGTGGAAGGTGTACCATTAAAATTGTCTAAAGAGAGAGTTATGACTACATGCAGATAACTGGATATATCAGGGCTTTCATTATTCATGTAATGGACACTTTCATTTTATCAATGGAGACATTGGAGATTATCCCAATTTCCAGCTGTTTGAAAATCAAATTAAAAAAAAAGTTTTGCGGAAAATAATAAAGTGAGCCTGTTATCTGGTCTTTCACAATTTTAAAGTCTTTCACATAATCACACTTCCCACTAAAATAATCAAAACTTTTGTCTGGTTATAATGATGAAAATAAACCTAAACCGTGTGGAAAGGAACCATGTTTAAGTTGTTAATGATAAAATGAACCCACCCAGACCCAGTATCTTCCATTCTTAATGAGAGACCAAACTAGACTCGTCTCGTGTTTCAAAAGTTAACTCAAGAAAAGAAAAAAAAAAACACAAAGCAATTATTAGAACTGGAACCGACTTGTCAAGAGACCCCAATAAGTCAAAATGATCTTTCCTACTATTATATGGAGCAGCATCTAGGAAAGAACATTAGATAAAACAAAAACAAAAAACAAAAACAAAATGCTTTGGGATTGAAACTTGAATTAAGAAGAGAAAATATTCACTTGTTATCAATTAAGAAATGTGTTTTTTAGTTTAATGTCTGATGGCATTGGCGTGCAAGCTTAATGTAAATGTATATACTTTGTATGTTATAAATTTAGTTTAGAACACAATTAAATGCGGATTGAAACTATTTGTTCTTCTAAAAGACTGTATTATAGAAAACTGTGTCAATATATATATATATATATATATATATATATATATATATATATATATCATAGACGTATTACAATACACCGCCAAATGTACAAAGTGAAAATGTCTTATCTAAAATATCTTCTTTTTTTTTTTGGCGACTTATCTAACAAAATTTACATGTAAAATTTGTCTTAATTTTGTCCTTTTTTTTTGTTACAAATGAAGTTTGAAAATTGGTATGAAGAAAAAGAAAAAAAGCTAAAATGCAGGCAAAGTAACTTATGTGAAATTTGATTCCAAAATTAAGTAGTTCCAAAAAAACCTTAGTATCACTTAAGCTAAAACTCTTGACCTTAATTTTTTTTTATCATAGTAATATTTATATGTATGGGAGATTCATTGATACCTCACAAGATTAGATAGTGAGTTACGCACTTATATATCTAATAAAATCTACCATTTGATCTAGTAAAAACGAGTCACCAGTTCTTCAAAACACTGCTCTAGTTTTAGTGGAGGATTTAATTTTTTTGTCTTATTTTCTTGTCTCTCTCTTTGTTAATCTAATTAAATGTTCACAACTCAACATATAAATATACCTTTTTCTTAATTAACAATAACTTCCTTTTTAAGTTGTCAATTATTCTTATTGAATTGTCTGCATTAAATTGAAAGAGATAGGGAGAAATGGACAACAAATTTGATCTAAAAAAATATTGGGTTGTGGAATAGAGATAGTGGGAAGGGAGAAATTCTTACGTAGTCACTGCTTATATATATAGGCACTCAATTCAATAATTGACATGTGTAAAGATACTTTTGAGAGATACATATATTTATAACACGACCCACACAACCTTACACATGTTTAATATTAAAAGAAGTATCTATGATAGACAATGTCTGCTTAAATAATAATAATTAGTAAATAGGTTCAATTTATGATTATTAATTATGAGAATTGCTATCATGCACTCGAGTGTATAGATACTCGAGACTTACACAGAAATCTGCTATATTCTTTTCTTTTTTTTGTTTCGCTTTAAATATTAATTTTTTTAACAAACATGAAGTCATGAACTCACAGAAATCAAAATATCAACCAATCACAGTCCTAGCCTCTACGTACGCTGGAACTGACCTTAGCATAACCGATTAATTATATACCACCAGCTCAGTAAAACTAATATATATCATTACCTACCTAAACCATTAACACGGTTTTAGCAAGCTTATTTTCATCTTTATGACCAGACTGAAAGTTTTGGTTGTTTTAGTGGGAAGACTAGGAAGTGCGAAGACTTCAGAAGTGTGAATGCCGGGATAATATGCGCACCTCATTTTGGGAGGAAAGTGCCAAGCTATGAAATGATTACATGACTGAAAGTTCTTTGGCCGGGTTCGAAAAAGTTGGGAACGTAAACCCACTCAAATTTTGTATTAGAATTCTATAATTGAATTAGAAGAGTGAGAGTAACATGACCTTAAATTGATTTTACTAAGAGTTTAATTTTGATTTACTGTTAGTATAAAAAAAATTTATATTGTCATTGACAAGAGGTTGTCGAGACCCCGTCAAATAATAAAAATTACCGGTTCGCAAACTAATTTGTAGTATAGAGCATGAACCGAATCGTCTCTCAAGGATCCAAAAAGAACAAAGATTTAATCAAATCAAGATAATTAAAAGGGGGGTTTTGTTGTTGATTAACAATATTGATAAATATACAAGACTCAAAGTTGAAAACAAATCTAAAGAAACAACCAATCCAAGGAAATTTACCGATCTTGAGTTTAACTCATCATTGATCACAAGGAATTCACTTAATTGCTAACCGTGTTCTTGGCCTTAGATCACATCAAGACGCCTCAACATGATCCAAGAATCCTCTACTAGATAAGCATCTAGGATTTAATTAACCAAGGTTAGATAAAGTAAGCACCATCCAAACATAGATTAACTTAAGATCAAGAATTTAACCAAGCTAAACAATCTATCAAAAAGCTTTAATAAATTATTTATTCTATGTGATCCTCTTGAATACATGATAATAAAGCTATTATCACATAAACATCCAAATCAAATTAAGCAATTCAATCTAGATCAAAATTAAAAGAGGAAGAAGAGAAACTTGAATAACAATTAAGCAATATGAACAAGTAAAACAAGATTTCCAAATTAAACATCAAGATGGCTAATCCCTTGGATTGATTATGAGAGCCTAGCCTTCCATGGATGGGAAGGAAGAACTCATAAATAAAATAACAAAAATGAAATTCTAAAGAGAAGGGAGAAGAAGAGAAAGAAAACTAACAAATACTCAAACTTACTACAAACTTACTTCCAAATTGAATCTATCTAATACAAAGAGGTTGGGTCTATTTATACTAATCCTAGAAGCCAATTTGTACATGTACATAATCTGAATACAAGCTACAAGAATACGAAAATTGTCAAAAATGGAAGCTTGATGCATGGTAGGTGGGTTGGTGCATGGTAGGTGGGTTGGTGTATGGTTGGTGGCTTTTAGTCAACAACTCTTATCTGACTTCTGGCTTCAAATTCATCACCTAGACGGTGCATTTTGGCTTGGATGTCTTCATCAAAGTTGTAGCCAGTTGTCTCCTTGAAAATCTCCAATTTGAATCATGTCATTTGGACTTTTACAACTCCAGAAATGCCAAAAACACTGCACCTACCTCAAGTTAGGTTGGAAGAACGTGTTTCCAAATTCAAACCAACTTGTAACTTCATTATCATGCCTAAAACAACATCTATTGACAAAATGGTCTTCAGTGAAGTTGGAGATATGGGTCTTACCTTTCAAATGACCAAGTTTCAGCCCAAGAGGATGCCTATAACCCACTATATAGTCCAATATGTACATACTGCCCAGATGGTTCCGTGACAGCAAACTCACTCTGTATTGCAAGGCTATTTTGGGCCCTTAGAAGTCCGAACCAGCTCTTGAGTTCTTCATGAAACTTGTAGATCCTTGTCTTAGCTTTCCAAATACATCAAGATCACCTCAATTGGATCACCGAGTCCCAAGTTATGGCCTAACCAAGGAAGAAAGGTCAAAATGCATCAAAATCCGAAAATTATCCAATATTTACATTAAAACCCAATGAAGCCCAACAACATTAAACACATCTAAAAAACTAATATTGGGCACAATAAACATCTAATAAAGCCTAATACAAAGCTAACATAAGTGTCTCAAATTGATTGATCAAATTCCCCCACACTTAAGCTTTTGCACACCTGGGCAAAACACATAAGAACAAAACTAAAGAAAAACAAGAAACATCATATTATTAAACTAAAAACATAAAAAACTAATTATACCTAATCTAATCCATTTTCGTAGGAAAACACGATGGCACTTAGCATGTGCCATAAGCCTTTAAACCCCTAGGTGTCCCTAGTGGACGAGTTATAGTCTCGTGAGGGTTTACCAGGATGATACCCACAAACATGTAATATTTTATTTAATCAATTCAACTAATTTTTAAATACAAGCATTGTATCAAATATAAACCATAATTAATAAGTCAAGTATGCTTAACAAAGAATAGTTGAATCAAATCAATTGAGAATAAAGTATAGCATAATCATGTTTTAATCAGAAATAGGCATGTTCAGATTGAGTAAAATTCTTCACAAGTGACACTCAAATCACACAAGGTGTTTAGGTTAACTGTTTACGCTCAACTCAGTCAAATTATGAAAGTATTTTACCATAGGCTTGCATATACATCAATTCTCCACTACTTAGATCAAATAAATTGCAAAAATCAAGAGGTCTTTCAAAAAAGTTGTAATGGAACTTATAACATGAAGGAAGGGAACAATATGGATAATAGCAGGTTAAAACCAAAGAGAATAAAAGAGCATTGAGGAGTAACTCAAGTAGAAAGAATAAAATTTTTACCCAAAACCATAAAATGCTCATTCTCTTCACACATTCCTTCCTTTTTCTATTCTTTTATTTTTCTTTCTTTTTTCTCTTTTTTTTTTGTTTTTTTTTTCTTTTGTTTTTTTTTGTTTTTTGTTTTTTGTTTTTTTGTACCAAGCATTTCGTATCAGCACACCAATTCCCCCACACTTAAATCATTGCAAGCAAAAGAACTCCTCCAATAAGAAAATCAATGCTCTCCCATTCCCAAAGGTAAGGTAAAACATGGTTTTTCACTCAAGGCTTGTAATGAGCTAAGAACAAAGAATAGGCAAGTAGGCTCAGAGGGGGTTAACAATGGGATAAATGCAAGGTAGGTTTATTTGGCCAAAGCTAAGTCAAGAAAAAATGCCTCTGTCATTATCATGCAACATACAGACCAATGTAATCTCAAATCGATTCAATGCAAGTTCTAGAAAATAAATTCATAATTGACATTACTCATGAAAGAAAATAACCAAGTGTAAGTATCAAACTTGGAAAAGCCCAAAACTCACAAAGGTATGAAACATTCACTCAATTCAACCATGCCTTCTTCCTAATATCCACAATCATATACACATGTATATCATGAAAATGATTCAACTATAAATTGTTTTGCATACTTTTATTATCAATTAAGCTCAGATTCAGCACATGCTTGCATCAAAATTAATTGAAAAGATCAAATTTTGTTTTTGTTTTTGTCTTTTTTTGTCTTTTTTTTTCTTTTTTTTATATGCAAGAACAAAATAATTTAAGACATACTATGAAATGCAAGTTAAGATGCGTCTCAAGAGCAAAACTACTCCTTACTCTGCCATCATACATCTAATAAGCTAGTAACAATAAAGATTAGCTAGTTAGTTTTTTTTTTTTTTTTAACTAAACTATATACATGGTAATGTCAACTATCCATCCCCTTAACTAATTAAAGACATTGTCCCCAATGTCAAAATAAAGATAGGTAGAGTGTAGAAGGTCTTACCAGAAAAACTGCAAATCGGGC
Organism: Styphnolobium japonicum; assembly: GCA_023212625.1. Taxonomy (NCBI): domain Eukaryota; kingdom Viridiplantae; phylum Streptophyta; class Magnoliopsida; order Fabales; family Fabaceae; genus Styphnolobium; species Styphnolobium japonicum. The sequence goes on from JALBWW010000006.1 coordinate 3,451,570, forward strand.
CTGAAATAAGAAAAATTACAAAAAAAACAACAAAAACCAGAACAGAAAACAAAAATTCACAAAGACAAATTCAAATCAAGTTTTGGCTTTTTGCTGCTGCTGCCTTGTTCCCAATTCCGTGGAGCCATTACTGGATCACGTTGTGGTACAAATTCATTTAGTTGATCGAGCAATTATTCAGGAGTTGCGGCGATTACAAGACTTTGACGTGTCGCTTGTGAGATGAACCCTTTTTCTACAAAGATGATCAAGAAAACAAAACAAACTGTCATAAAAACCATTAACATTTAATATACCTATGGGTTTTTGGTGAAAGTTCTCATTGTGACGAGGATATAATTTGAAAGAGCTCTTCCAAAGTTCCAAAACCACCAGGTAGGGCAATAAAGGCATCAGCATTTGCTATCATAATGTTCATGCGTTGGTGCATGCAAAATACCATTACTTCATCCCCTAATGTTTTTCCAATGGGCTTGCTGGTAGATAAAGGACTAGGAATGACACCAAGGACTTTGCCACCTCCTAAATGTGCAGCAGTCGCTACACAACCCATTAACCCAAGACTACCTCCTCCATAAACTAAATGGATTTCTCTCTCAGCTAGCACTCGACCAAGATGGTGTGCAATATTTACAAACTCTTTATCTTTCCCAGGATTAGATCCACAAAAGATACAAACACTCTTGATCCGACGAACTGAAGTGACTTCCATTTTTTTCTCTTTGTTTTTTTTTGTACTCTCACCTTATCAATGATCTGAAGAGAGCAAAGTGCATTATTTAAAGGCATCAAAACTCAAAGGTAATAATTACACCTATAAAGGAGGGGTAGATCTGCGTATTAGATAAGTTTGAAAAATAAGCACAGAAATGATAATAGCTATATGACAAAGATAAAAGGCTAATCTATATGTGTCAGAAGAAGTTTGAAAATACGCAACACATATTTCAAAAAAAATACGGCTAATTTTTTTTTTTTTTTTTGGAATTTTTTTTTGAATTTTTTTTAATAAACAAGAAGAAAAAAGGAAAAATAAAAAAAAATACTTACAGGAGGTGTGATTGTGACTCACATTTTCCTCTGGTTTTACGTCCAGTAACGGCTTGAATGCTCTCTATGGGCCGATGGTCGGCTTCCCATCCAATTTTCTTAAAAATTGGCAAACATGGTCTTTTTGAGTCAGATTCCCGAGACTATAACGCTCATGTTCATCTTGGAATATTGGCCATAAATCGAGTAGTACTCTCTGCACATCTCCACTAGGATGCGTCTCAAGAGTCAATAGAATGTTATCTAAAGACTCCTTACTCATGCCATCCTTTATGAAGTTAATTTTATCATCTCGGTTTATAGACGTCATTCCAATTGATTTGCATTTTGTGTTACAGGTCCATCTTGCACATTTATAGCAGACCCGTAACCTTTTTGCTCTTCTCTTCTTTGCATATGAACTTTTGCCTAGCCCTGGCATATATGAAACAAGAGCGTCAGAAAATTCACCTCTAAGTCGGACCTTTGCTTCGATTAACCAGCGTATATCCGCAGGGATGCCTTTGTGCATAAGCATCCTTAATCTCTCAAACCTTGCACAATAAATGTTAGTTAAAGCATTTTGAGGGAGAGAGGGGAATTGCTTGCGGAGGTTAACAAGCTGATTATCCATTTCGAAATAAAGAAAGAAGAAGGGAAAAAAATTAGTAAAATTTTATACAGATTTCAGTGTTTGTGGGTAACTGAAATGACCGAAAATTTTTTTCACAGAGTACCGTTATCCGCCATTTAACCGGTGAAAAATCATCTGTCAATGAAAAACAAACAAAATTAAGACAGAAAAATCAAACTCTGATAGATATTCTTGCTCGGCACCGATTTTCTGTCTTGATTCCTGTGAATGCAAATAAGTCAAAGTTTGAAAAAATGAAAAAGTTAGAAAACTTGGGTTGCCTCCCAAGAAGCGCTACTTTTAATGTCTTTAGCCATGGATCAAGATTTTGCACGATCCATGGGTCCTCCCCAATAATGATTCAATTTCTGGCCATTGACCTTAAACGTGGCTTTTTTTTTTCTTTTTTTTTTTTCAACAAAGATTTATATAGAAAACAGAAAATAAAAAAAAAAGCAGACAAAACAAAAAATAAAAACAAAAAAAAAAGTAACAAAAGACAAACATCTGATGACAAAGAAACGAGAAGCGTAAATAGAAACATAAACATACAACACAAGCAAAGAAAAACAACAACAACAGAAAAGAATAAATTGTAACAGTCAAATAAAAACAGAAACAAAATTAAAAACAATATCAAAACAGTAAAAACAAAAAGAAAACAACTAGAAAAATGAAATAAAAGTGTGGAAAGAAAACTCCCTATGGATAGCAGAAGCAACAAAATTTCAGCGGCCACACCATAGCCAGTGTAATGGATCACCACATCCAGAATCGAGAGGGTTTAGTATCTTCCGGGGTTGCTTACTGATTTAGCTCCATCTTCAAGTAAAATCCTACGCATGCAAATGAAAGGGCTAATACTTGGAATGTCTGCAAGTGTGCATGCTCTCAGATTCTCCCTCAAAATGGGTAGCAACCTCTCCTCCTCATCAGTAAGGAGGTTTTTAGCCACAATGGACTCAAATTTTGGTGGCTTCACTACTTCTGTAGATTGAGTTGCTGCATAATCTGCTGAAAAAGATTCATCATGTCTCAAAAGGCGACAATCTCAGCACATGCATTACACAACATATCACCATCACAACCAGTACAACAAACAGAATCATCAAAATCAGTAAAACTAGCAAATTCAGCACACAAATCATCAATTGATTTTTTCTCATCAATGATCTCATGTTTTGCAGAATCAGATTTCTGCATCTGTTGCTTGCTCAACTGACTCAATGAAGATGTAAGTTGACCAACTTGGGTCTTCACGTTTTGTACTATAGCTTCTGTTCTCTGCTGGAATTGGATGTTGTTCTGAGCCACTTGTTTCACCAAATCCTCTAATGTAGGCTCAGATTCCATGCCTATTGGGGCATGCTGCTGCTGCATAGGTTGCTGGTATAGACTGATTGGTTCAACATAAGGTTCGAACCAAGGATGATCTCCCCAATCATGGTTATATGTGGTAGAATAAGGATCATATCCAAGCTGTGGGTATTGTGGTTCACCAAGAAATACACCTGTTGCATCAACAGAATGGTTATGAAATACAGAACCATCATATTGTAGTGTGGTGCAAGCATATGTGGGATGATAAGAACTACAGCATATACTACAAAATCTTGCAGGTTCTTGCACAGGTAAGTGATGTTGTTCCAGTGCCAACTGCCCCACCAGATAAGCCAGCTCATCAAGTTTATGCTCCATCAGATTAGAGATCAAACACAAAAACACAAAATCACAAAAACAAGTCTAAATATACACACAAAATAATTACAGAAAACATATCTACAGATTTTTAAAAATTATGGGACTACCACAGAGTGAAATCTACAAAAAAATTCTATCTAACAGAATAATAAAAAATCTTAAAAAATTGAAAAAGTGGTCTAAACGATGGAATTTGGCAAAAATAAGGGTGACCTCACTAAAAGTAGTGAGCCTTTCTCAAAATCACGATTTTCATTAGACTACCAAAATTCAGATTAATCAGAGATAAGTTACCGAACCAAAATCTTGATAGAATGCCCTTTACCCAATTTCAGCCGAATTCCACTTGAAAATGCTTCAAAAACAAAAACAAACACAATTGTTAGAGTTAGATGAAATGATCAAATAGTTGCCTTTGGATCCCCGGCAACGGCGCCAAATTTGACAAGAGGTTGTCGAGACCCCGTCAAATAATAAAAATTACCGGTTCGCAAACTAATTTGTAGTATAGAGCATGAACCGAATCGTCTCTCAAGGATCCAAAAAGAACAAAGATTTAATCAAATCAAGATAATTAAAATGGAGGGTTTTGTTGTTGATTAACAATATTGATAAATATACAAGACTCAAAGTTGAAAACAAATCTAAAGAAACAACCAATCCAAGGAAATTTACCGATCTTGAGTTTAACTCATCATTGATCACAAGGAATTCACTTAATTGCTAACCGTGTTCTTGGCCTTAGATCACATCAAGACGCCTCAACATGATCCAAGAATCCTCTACTAGATAAGCATCTAGGATTTAATTAACCAAGGTTAGATAAAGTAAGCACCATCCAAACATAGATTAACTTAAGATCAAGAATTTAACCAAGCTAAACAATCTATCAAAAAGCTTTAATAAATTATTTATTCTATGTGATCCTCTTGAATACATGATAATAAAGCTATTATCACATAAACATCCAAATCAAATTAAGCAATTCAATCTAGATCAAAATTAAAAGAGGAAGAAGAGAAACTTGAATAACAATTAAGCAATATGAACAAGTAAAACAAGATTTCCAAATTAAACATCAAGATGGCTAATCCCTTGGATTGATTATGAGAGCCTAGCCTTCCATGGATGGGAAGGAAGAACTCATAAATAAAATAACAAAAATGAAATTCTAAAGAGAAGGGAGAAGAAGAGAAAGAAAACTAACAAATACTCAAACTTACTACAAACTTACTTCCAAATTGAATCTATCTAATACAAAGAGGTTGGGTCTATTTATACTAATCCTAGAAGCCAATTTGTACATGTACATAATCTGAATACAAGCTACAAGAATACGAAAATTGTCAAAAATGGAAGCTTGATGCATGGTAGGTGGGTTGGTGCATGGTAGGTGGAGTTGGTGTATGGTTGGTGGCTTTTAGTCAACAACTCTTATCTGACTTCTGGCTTCAAATTCATCACCTAGACGGTGCATTTTGGCTTGGATGTCTTCATCAAAGTTGTAGCCAGTTGTCTCCTTGAAAATCTCCAATTTGAATCATGTCATTTGGACTTTTACAACTCCAGAAATGCCAAAAACACTGCACCTACCTCAAGTTAGGTTGGAAGAACGTGTTTCCAAATTCAAACCAACTTGTAACTTCATTATCATGCCTAAAACGACATCTATTGACAAAATGGTCTTCAGTGAAGTTGGAGATATGGGTCTTACCTTTCAAATGACCAAGTTTCAGCCCAAGAGGATGCCTATAACCCACTATATAGTCCAATATGTACATACTGCCCAGATGGTTCCGTGACAGCAAACTCACTCTGTATTGCAAGGCTATTTTGGGCCCTTAGAAGTCCGAACCAGCTCTTGAGTTCTTCATGAAACTTGTAGATCCTTGTCTTAGCTTTCCAAATACATCAAGATCACCTCAATTGGATCACCGAGTCCCAAGTTATGGCCTAACCAAGGAAGAAAGGTCAAAATGCATCAAAATCCGAAAATTATCCAATATTTACATTAAAACCTAATGAAGCCCAACAACATTAAACACATCTAAAAAACTAATATTGGGCACAATAAACATCTAATAAAGCCTAATACAAAGCTAACATAAGTGTCTCAAATTGATTGATCAGTCATCCAATCATGTGTTGTCAAATCATTAAAAGAGTTTCACTATCACAACAACTACCTAAAAAAGTCTAATTTTTTTAATGATGTGTCAGCACATGATTGAATGACAGTGTAAAGAAATTTTACACTGACAGTGGATTGAAATTAAATCTTTTTACTAATATCTCTAACTCATGAAAGATCAAAGACTAGACATGCAACAAAATGAAATTTTTTTTATCTAGCTAGCTATAATAACTTGGTCTTCAAAGAGATTTAGCAATTAGCACATTAAAAGTGGCTAGTACGTAGAACATATAACTAGAAAGCTGAACTAACACCATGAATATCTTGTATCATAAGAAGCTTCAATGTGATTGTTTTTAGCGATGTTGTTTTTATAATATGGTTGTTAGTTAACAACGTCAATTTTTTTTTCTTTTTTAGAGGAAGTTTTTTAATATCCTTACAGACCTATATATATAATTAGACTTCGACCACGTGGAGATTTATTAAACACAGATGGCACTTTTGTTCAAAATGGGATGCCACTCTCTTGATTTTGGCTCGCACATATTTCATTAAGGTGCCTCGTTCCTTTCTTTCCCCGCTTGACACGATATATGACTAGCAGCCTTTTTTTTTATATAGAATTTCTGGTAGTTAGTTAGCTTATGGTTTCTGACTTTCTGTTGTTGGGTCTTGGACCCCTTTTTTGACAATAAAAAAAAATCATGATAATTATACATTTTACACTTTAACACTCCTCAACGTCTGTTGAATTAATTGAGGAGACTTTCAATATTAGATTAGATCAAATATAGTTTATACCGGTACGGGTACGCGCGGCATCCATTTAGGAGTACCCATGCATCATAGCAACTTAAAGTATAATTTGTTCTCAGCATTTTCCTATATACCTTCCTTGATAAACATTTTGCTTAAAGTGAAGCACCCACTTTCATCACACAATTTCTAAGTTGATTTTAATTTAACAATAGGTCATATTTAAATAACTTAAGATATATACTTTCCCTATTATGACACAATTATTATTATAATCATAAATGAGAAACAATATATTAATTTTTCCTGTTGAGAACCATTCTAAAGCTCAAGTATAGGAAATTTAAATTATTAAATATAAGAGATAAAATGATCAATACGAAACACAAGAAATACCATAAGAATATGCTGAAAACAAAATCTGCCAGAAGACTCAACAAGCAAAACCACACAGGATTGCACAGAGTGATACTTGTGCTAAATACCTTATTTTTTAGAATAATTTTTTAAAAGAAAACTTTCCCTTTCTCAACCTTAGTTGGTATTTTTACATTTTAATTGATTTTCATCTTGTTTTCTTTGCACCTGGTTTATCTTATTGTTGATAATTTTTGTTGCTTTCTTATGTTAAACTCAAGTTAAATTCAAAAACTTTAGAGGCACAAACACCATTGAGAAATTGAAGTAAAGTGGCTCAATTCTGGAGTTCTAGCACCTAGGCGTCCAACCCAATGCCTAGGCGCTCAAGTTAGCTAAATTTGGAGGTTTTCTTTGCTGGCACGAATATCCAGCACCCAAAACACTGCCCTCTGCCACTCCATCTTCCAGGCGCCCATATCCAGCGCCTAGGCGCCCCAGATGTTGTTCTCTGCCACTATAGCGCCTAGGCGCTCACACCTAGCGCCCAGACGCCCAATAAATCAATTCCTAGTGTTGTTTTCCGCTACTCCAGCGCCCAATGCCAGCACCCAGGCGCCAGCGTTATATCCCAACTCTGTTTTGACACTTTAAATAGAAAAAGTTAAGGTTTTTGGAAGAACTTTTGGCTGGAGAAGAGGCTTTAGAAAAGTTTGAAAGCAAAGGACAAGGGAGAATCGGGAGGAAGTAAGAGGGATTGAAGATTTCTCCATTCCCAATTAATTCTTTGATGGAGTTTGCTATTTCCTCTGTTTTAGTTTTTTTTTTTTTTTGAGTTTCTAAACTCTTTCTCGTTAAGGTGAAGATGTAGCTTGAATTAAATACTTGTTTGGATTCTTTTAAGCTTAATATAAGTTTCTTTTCATGGATTTAAAGTGTTTATCACTATGCTTAATGCTTTTATGGATTGGCCACTCATAAATTGAATAGATGTTCATGTATAGGATTGGAAAATTCATGTATAATTATGCTTCTTGTGATAAACTCCTTAATTAACAAAGTCTAGGAATAGAGAATGTTAGTTATGTGGTTTTATTTGGGAATCAACTATTCTTTCATGCCTTCATCAATTTAGGGTCAAGTTAAGGAATTAATTGGTTTTAAATTGTTGAAGTGAATCGGTAAACCAAGGAATTGGGTATTGGTTAATAATAGGATTCTTACCATCAACCTATGAATTGGGCTTAGTTAAGTTAGAATTCAAATTCAAGTTGAAAAACTCAAGTGAAATCGGAACCTTAACATTTCAATCATTGATTTTACATCTCTACTTTTCTTACTTGCTATTTCTTTTTCTTTTTCTTTTGAATTTATTAGTTGTTAATTGCAAAGTGTTAGTTATTTAGGGTTGTGTTCAAAAGAACTCTCTCCAATCCAAATTAATCGTTCTAATAATATTTACATTAGTGAAGTGATGTTTGGTAACACAATTTCTGAGAGACAATACTCACTTATCACTTTATTACTTTTTGCGATTTGGTACACTTGCCAATATAGCAACACAGCTCCATCAAGCAATGAATTCTAACAGCAAATCGTCTTTCATGACCAAAGCACTTGCGCATAGATATCATATGTATATTTATTTGCAGAGAAATTGGCTTCCCTATAGGTGAAACGAGATATGAACTTGAGGAACCAATTATACTAGATATATGCCAATAAGTAGTGAAGTAAACAAGAAATAATAATATGAAGTGAGAATCAATAGTAAGATTCATGGGCAGGGGTCTTTTAGCAATTTGCGGGAATTCTCTTCAAGGCCAGAATTCAGCTATATTATTAGCTAGTTACATAACAGACACATACAACTACTTCACCCAGGCCATTCCTCATTAATCCTGCATCTCCGGCAAGTCCATGATCCTCTGGAAATCTGGAATATCCTTATCTACGTTAAAAATCAAAGTGAATTTGTTTATTGAAAATTAAAAAACAAATAACTGAATCTTATCTGCATATTCAAACGCAAGTTGGCAGCAAATAACGTCTTTCACTTACCTCAGCTACAACTCGCTACCATTTGGCGGTAGTGTTTGAACTTCAAGATCACAGCAACATAAAGTTTGTCTTCCACACCATCAAGGAACCGAAAATATGAGTGCCTCCATGCCCTGTTGAGTAAAAGAGAACCACAAACTCCCCAGAAGCCTACAGCAAATCCAACCCCCATCCCAAGATACAATGATTTTGTTATAGAGTCGACTTCATTTCCTCCAGTCAGCTTTGGCTTTTCATGATTTTCTTCTCTGGTGCAGTTTTTCGTAAGAGGAGCTCCACAAAGCCCGGGATTGCCAACATAACTCCATGCATCAAAACTCTGAAGCTGTGTCCCTAATGGGATTTGTCCAGCGAAATTGTTGTAAGACAAATTCATATAACTTAGAAACGACAAAGCAGACAAGGTCTCGGGAATTTCCCCATAAAGTTGATTATGGGAGAGATCAAGAGATTCTAGATATTTCATGTCTCCAATCTTTCCTGGTATCTTTCCCGTCAAATGATTTCGAGACAAGTTCAAGGACTGCAATTTTATGAGACTAAATAATTCTCGAGGTATTTCTCCAGACAGATTGTTAGCTGATAGGTCGACAGTCCGCACAAGCTCAAAGTTGTACAAGTACTCTAATTGTTGACCTTTTGTGGAAACAACAACTGTGTATGCATACTCCACGCTTCCACTGCCTTTGACAACAGAGTTTTTATCTAAAGAATATTCATTGGAAGGGTCCGAAACCATGGTAGTAATATTATATAGGCAGTGAGGTATGGGACCTGAAATTTTATTATCAGAGAGGTCCAAGATAATCAGAGAAGAGAGTTGGCATAGTTGTGGCGGAATATATCCACTGTACAGGTTGGATCTCAACTTAATCACTTGTAAACTCTGCTGCATCAGATTAGGTATACTTCCTGAAAATTTGTTTCTTTCTAGATTGAGGAGCGTCAAACTTGTGCAATTTTGCAATAAGGAAGTTACATCTCCAAACAAGCTATTATTATGCAAATCCAGTGACTCAAGAAATAAGGTGCCCATTGAGGGAGGAATTTCACCCGTTAACCTGTTACTCCCCAAGTAGATATAAGATAATCGTTTCCAATTCATCCAACAATCAGGAAGTTCTCCAGTAAGATGGTTATCAGATATGTCCAAATAATTTAAATAATTATACTCAGTCAACGTATGACACAATAAAGGAGAAAGAGATCCTGTAAAAGAGTTGTGTGCCAAACCCAAATTGTTGACCCTCCCTGATAAACGTGGGAGCCCTCCTTTGAAATTATTGTTGTTTAAAAATATTGACGAAGAATTCAGCAACACATTAGATAAGTCTCCACTTATTGAATTATTGGACAGATCAAGAGTGTCAATTCCTGCTGCAAAGCTCCAAAACATATCTTCATCTATGGATGAAATTCCTGAGCCAGAGATATCTAGATATCCAATTGACCTCTGTGTATATAGCCATGCTGGAAAATTGGGACCTAAAACCGAAGATCCCAAATTAATATGAAAGAGTTGAAACGGAGGATTCCAGGTGGGATCCAAATCGAATGCAAAGCCTGAACCCAAGCTCAAAACCTTCAAATTTGAGAGTTTGGCAAAATTCACTTCAGAAAGAACACTCGCCAAGGAATTGTTTGCAAGACCTAATATCTCCAAGTTGGTGAGTTGTCCAAGGCTTTCGGGAAGAGAGCCACTCAAATTATTGGAACTGATTTCTAAGTTGATCAAGGATGAAAGATTTCCTATATTTGAAGGAATCGAACCCCCGAATAAATTCATGTGAAGAGTAACATCTTGCAGATGTTCAAGTTGGCCTAACCAATCTGGAATTGATCCGCTGAGTTTGTTGTGATCCAACAATAAATATTTCAGGCTTCGCAGTTTCAACAAAGCCTTAGGTATTTGACCTCTTAAAAGGTTAGAACCAAGATCAAGATAGGAGATATCACTACTGAGATTGAACAACCAGTTAGGTAATTCGGAGTCAAAATGGTTGGCTGAAAGATCAAGAGTTACAAGTGAAGTAAAATTCCCATGCTTAAGAGATGGACTGATGTTGGTTAGTTGACAACCACTCAAGCGTAACTCTAAAAGTGAAGGAAGCATAGCCACAGATTGAAGCCAATTAGTTTCATTATGAAGATCAATGCCAGTGAGGTTGAGATACTTCAAGGAGGAAACACGAGAAAGCCAATGAAGATTATCCATGTGAAGATAATTTTCATATGTTGTTAAGTCAAGGTAATGAAGGTTTGAGAAATTTGCAAGAGGATGCGCATGCGTGACAAGTGATTGATTGTCAGACATCCTACTATTTGCAGCATAAGCATGGATAGATGGAATATTTATGACATCAAATCTATTGTAGCTCAAGTCCAGGTAGTTTAGAAATTCAAGTTCAAGCAATGGTAGGTTGATTTCACCTTTAAAGTCTCTGTCATTTAGATCAAGAGTTGTAACTCTGCCATGGTTGTCACACTGAACTCCTGTCCATGCACAGCAATCTTCTTCACTAGACCATGAGGAGAGCTCCCCGTTAGGATCACTGACGTTCTGTTTGAAGACTAAAAGAGCCCGTCTGTCCATTTCATTGCAACGAACCACCCTATGTCCACTACACATACGTCTATTGAATATGGTTCCAGATAGCAACAGCAGCAAAATTATTGAAATTTCTGAAGTGAAGCTAAACATGGTTGATAAGCCAAGAGAACGAGGATTCATAAGGACTTTAGTCATTGCTAGCTAGTTACATCTCTACGAGGTGGAAGTATAGTTATATAGTTACATCTCTACAAGGTAATCCTTTTTTATTACCCGTGTCCTCTGGGGGCAGATATTTCGAGAAGGAAAATTTTTTATTCATTTGATTTCAAACCCAGAGGACACGGTTGATAAAAATAAAAATAAAAAGGAAAATGCTAAATCGTATCAAAGCCTTTTCGTAGAACAACGGATGAATGAAAAATAGAAGTGTAAATGTGTTACGTTTTGTCTTGTGTGGTCTTGCATTTTAATTATGTTTATTTTTCTCTCCAACCATGATTGGTCATTAGACCTTCGTAAAAGTTTTCCTAAAAAAATTTCGTAAGCAATAGCATTGCTGTAAAAAAAATTTTGGTCTATGGAATGTATGATAACTGGTAGGTTCATTTTCTTAACCCGTCGTTTAGCACTCTCGTTAAGTGGACACTTACATTTTTTTTATTTTAATTAGTATTTTATAAAATAAATTTATTAATTTAAATGTGATAGACTAAATTAATGAAGTAAATTTGATAATATGTTAGAGGATTTAGTTTTGAAAAAAATTATTTTTTAAAATGTTTTTGCATATTAATTCTTTTATCTCATGATTGTGTATCTTAAATTAAAAGTATGAATATTTTTATTATGATTGTATAGCATAAGACCCTATGTTCAAGTTCATACACCAAAATTTATATAAATACATGTATCTAAGTAGAAACTCAATAAATTACATGTCTAAATTTATATTAGTGATTTGTATAAATTTATATACCTATTAATAAGTGAATATTTGAAAAGTTAATTCATCACAAACTAAAAAATTACTTAAAATGACAACTTGAAAGTTCCTCGTTGTGAGAGCCAACTTTATTAAATACCACCGCCTCATTAGAACTAAGATTATTACCTACCTAAACCCTTAACATGGTTGCTTTTCCACACGGTTTAGGCTTATTTTCATCTTTATGACCAGACTACAGATTTTTACTTTTTAGTGGGAAGACCAGAATGTGCGAAAGAACTTTAGAAGTGTGAATTACGGGATAACATGTGCACCTCATTTTGGGAGGAAAGTGCCAAGCTACGAAATGAATACATGACTGAAAGTTCTTTGGCCGGGTTCGAAAACGAGGGAAAGTAAACCCATTCAAATTTTGTATTAGAATTCATTAATTTAATTAGAAGAGTTAGAGTAACATGATCTTATAAATTGATTCTACTGATGTATCTAGCACATCAAACACTAGACATGCAACAAAACCAAAAATAAAAAATTATCTAGCAGCTATAATATATAGCTTGATATTCATAGAGATTTAGCACATTAAAATGGCTATGTAATTTCTGCTTGCACGTTAACTTAACCTTGACCATAATGTGCTTTCAGTGAAGTTTAATTTAGTGAAGTTTAATTTCTTGGACTACAGGTAAAATTTGTCCACATATAACTTAATTTGTTAACTAAGTCATAACTCATGGTTGGTTAATTGAGTCATATTTTTTATCTTTTTTATTAAATATCCTTACAGGCCAATATAATTAGACTTCGACCTTGTATAGATGTAATCATGTAAGTATGTAACTAGTCAGCACTCACTAATGCTCTTTGGAGTCATCCTTCTCTTGCCTTAGCAACCCTGGTTAGGTTTCATAAAATTATAGAATTTGTTTTTGCTACATTTAAAATAAATAAATAAAAATAAAACATTTGAAGATACATACTATAATTAGTTTAACATGATAATTACACAGTTTTGTTTCCTGTGAACACTTTAACACTTCTCACCTTTTGTTGAATTGATTGGAGAGGCTTTAAAAATTAGATTAATTCACATATAGTTTATACCGATTTCAATTGCTTCATCGCAAGTTAGTATTTTAACTCGGTCTAAAAATAGCATTTGACAAAATGGATCCAAACTCTCGAGTATAAGCAAAGCATTGAGAACCATTCCATGAAGAGATTCTTTACTGTAGGGTCTCAACTTAATGAAAGAGATTCTTTACTGTAGGATCTTAATCAAAGAGATTCTTTCCCTATTTTGACAGAAGATAGGTTATAATCTGAACAGAGAAACAACTTTTAAAATTTTGGGCATTGAGATCCATTCTAAAGCTCAAGTATAAACAATGTAAATTAATTTATATATAAGAGATAAAATCATAAAATGAAAAAAAAAAAAAAAGATCACCTGAAATACTGTAATCCTACCCTCAAATCAAAATCCTCAGGAGGAATCAACAAGCAAAAACCATTAGACAGAGATCCATCAAACTGATAAATCTATCAAAGAGGAATGTAGACAAAATAGAATTGATAAAATTGAATACCACCTCATGCAAATTACGTGCTCTTGATGCCTCTGTTTCCACTTTCCAATCAGTATCTGACAAAATGCGATAGAGACTGACTGATATATCCTAACTGAATGATTGTTAAAACTTTGGCAAGTATACCAAGTCGTGCAAGTAATAAAGTGGTGAGTGGGTTGTCATTCTTAATGAGGATCGTGATACATACTAATACATAACAAATCAATCGCTATCTAAACGATAATTTTGGATAGAAGGGAGCTCTTAAGCTCTTCAACCACAACTAAAATTAAGACTAGAATTAAGAATAAGAAAAACAAAGGTTTGCTTCTTTTTAGATTTTTGACAAACACTTAGTGAGCACAAATGAAGGTGAATTCAATTAAGATGAGATGCTGGGGTTAGACTCACTAATCTTTTACCTATGGAATGAAATGACAACCAATATAATCTCTAACTTCAAGTATGAGAATCAATCCTCTAAAATACTTAAATCCTAATCCCTTAGATGAAATGAGCCTAAATCCTCAAATTAAATCATAATTCCTTAAGTGGCTAAATAAATGAATTTGCATTAAGAACAAGGATTAACCGATTACTAATAAACCAAGGTCCATTCCTAGATTCAAGCTTTATTAGGTGATTAATTTCAGTTCTAAACCTAGTATCAACTTCCCAATTGTCTATCAAATCAAGAATCAAGTCATGGATGATCAAGCCACAACAAGCATTAAGCATAGAAATAAATTACTCATAAAGAAGTAAAGATTAAATTGATATATTAAGTCAAAAACATAGAGATTAAGAAATAGCTACATCTAACCCCAACATGGGAGAGTTTAGCTAGACATGGAAATCAAAATAACAAGATAAAAGAAATGGACACAAGAGATGAAGAAAAACTCCATGGGCGTTGCTTCTTCCTTGTTATCGTTTTCTCCCCAACTCTCTAGATTCTTTTTCCTAAGAACAGATATCCCCCTTTAAATGCATGCTACCTTAATTTTAGATCTTTGCCAAACGTAATTAGCGCTTAGCGCAGCTTACATAGTGCTTAGCGCCATTTAATGAATTGTGTAACAGAGCTTAGCTCCATAGTTTGGCGCTAAGCCCCGCCCGCACAGAAATATACAACTTCGTTCACTCCATCAACACTTTTTCTGACACCTTCAAGCTAAGCCCTAGACCATGGGACTTAGCCCCATCTTCAGAATGTGGCTTTCAACATTGAGCTTCACTTATGCATCCAAACTACATAAAAACAAGTAAAAACGATACTAATTAAACCAAAACAACAATTAACACATGAAATCCTAAAGACTCAATGAAACACATTAATATGGGATAAAAACAACTTTTTAAGCATTAAAAGAGTAATTAAACTTCCTAAATGCACACCTAAAATGTATGCATGTTGGTCACTTGACAATGATATCACAAGCTTTAAATCCAAGACCGATTTAAAACCCATACCATAAGCCTTTCTAATCCTATAGCTCTGTAAAATCAATACTTGAATTGTTGAACAACTGGTGCCCGAAAGTACAACAAAATAGATTATTCCAGAATTGTCATTTCCGATTATTTTCTCAGCGTTCAAGAAATGAATAACTCAAACTGAACACGCAGAATAACACACAAAAAGAAGTTCAGGAGGACATTCAATAATGTATTATTAGTTATGAATTTAATTTTGATTTACTGTAATTATAAATTATAATCAATTATTATAATAATAACTATGTAAAAAGTGAAATAATAGTATAGTAATTTAAAATTAAAAGTAAATTACATTTATCCCCTTCAAGGTTTTATGAAATAAAACTTACTTTAATTTACAATCAAAATTACACTACACCCCATCAACTTTTTTAACCCACAGAATATGTTAAAATGAGATGAAATATTATGTTTGACTCCAATAACTAACTATAGTTTGATTTTGATAGCTTTGCAACATATGCTAAGCCTAGTGATAAAATCTAGGTAATTCATCATGAATTATTGCTCATGACCAGTGACAACAATTCTTACTCTATTCTCTACTACACTATCAAATATTCAGTGACACTACTAAGTACTTAGTGCTAAGTAGTAAATAACATCATGTGTAGGATCTTTCGAAACTCATCACAAAATGCCCAAAAATGTGATTTGACTTAAAGTCATTAGTTGCACTGATATAACTCGTAAAATCTCACACGTAATCAAGCTTACTCTTAATGTTAAGGATTATAGCTCCTATGATCGAAGTTGTCCACAATGACCACAGCGTAGACTCTGTCTAGATGCCACCAGTCATAAGTAACAACTAGTGATAAATGATTTTGATTTTATTATTAATTTTAACACAAGTTGCAAAGTTGATACAAGCAAATCATAATTAGTTTGGGTTAAGCAAAATATTTTATCTCATTTTAACAAATTTTGTTAGTCAAAAGTGATAAATGGAGTGAAATGTAATTTTAATTGTAAATTGGGGTGAAATGTCATTTTGTGAAACTTTGAGGGAGGTTAGTATAATTTACTCTAAAATTAAACTCTTAATTATTTCCGAAAGAACAAATCACTTTTATGACAATAAATTAATTCAGCATCGTCCTAAAGTGCTTTTAGATAGTTGATTCACTGAGAAGTGAGAGCCTTATATGTATTAATGTAAGTCTATTGGTAGGCCATTTCTCTTGACTTGAATGGATAATTAACCACCCCTCTTCAAACTTGATGGAACTAAAAAAATTGTTTTTCTCCCTCATTTAATTGGTTGTTTATATGCAATCATGATATTTGGTTTTATTTACAAACTAAATTTTATGTGGACGAACGTCCAAATGAATCCTACATCTAAAAATTGTAAAACTTCCGTGTGATCCTAAAAAAGAGAAAAGTTGTTTATAATGAAGATGCTGTTAGAAAGTGGTTTCTTTTGAAAGAAAAATTATTCACATTTTCTTGATTATTAATTTTTTTCAATCCACGTATTTTTTTTCCCATTCGATTTAGCCTATTCTAATAAAGCCTTCAATAGGCATATGAACTAAGTTGTGCCTTGTGCTTGTTATATCTTAAATGATGCCCTTATAACTACGTTTACTGATGACTGATGAGCTAGTTTGGAAGAATCGGACGAGGGTAGATAAACTACAATAAAATGTAGAGGCACCCACCAGATTGCATTAAATGGAGAATGATTGAAGCTTAAAGCTCATCAATTAAACATGCCTTTTCGAATAGTAATTTCTCGAGCAATTTCAAGATTTTTTTTAAATTAAAAATATATTAATTATAATGTTTAAAAATATCAGAAGTTTTGTTTCTTGCAAAATGGTTGAAAACAGAAAGAAAGAAAGAAAGAAAGAAATCATATCTTACTATATGTTTTACAAACAATATATTCGCTAGCATAGCACTATGTTGCTTTGATGTTATTCTAAAATAACAAGTGACGTTAGGTTATTTAAATTTAAAGAACATATGATTTGTTATTACTTATTAGGCGTCATAATAAGTTAGAATCCTATCAGTTTTAAGGTGAACTAATTGGAGATAGGACACAAATAATATTTTTAGGAATCTTCTAGTCTTAATATGAATAATTTACTTTTGATCAGATTAAGAATATGGATTAGGTGAAAATCACACCAAGACACTGCTTACACACAATACTCAAATACATTGTCATTTCGATCAATTTGCCTTCATACATTTCACTTTAATTTGAATGACTGGTTTTAATTACTACATAGAATGACAAGCATGACCCACCTTATATTTTATTAAAATTTAATTTAACTTCAAAGAATAAGAGCGAGAAATTTCGAATTCCTTGCTACTTATTTAAAGAGTTTTTTTATATTATATATGTCAATGAATAATTACTCTTAAAATTTAAGATATGAGACACATTCTCAAAAATAATTTTTCATAACTAACATTTTCTGCGATTAGGAGTTAGTTGACATTCATTAACAATATTGATGAGCTTGCTCTGCTTAGAAAAAAAATACTGCGTGCCAGTACCAGCTTGCTCTTCTTTTGTATGTTTCACCGTACCCTAGGTCTAATTTACTCTTGTAACTTCATTTGTTATCCAATTCAGATAGTTGTAATTTGATATTTGTATCAACGACTTTGGTTATAGCGTCTCATAGAAAGTGAGCTACACAAAAAAGCATGACCAAACTTTTTCAAAATAGATAATATGATTTGAATTTAATTTTGATCTATGTAAATAAACTTTACACTATCGTCCAATCATATTTTGACAAATCATTAAATAAATTTGATTATCACAATAACTAACTAAGAAGTTTAACTCTTCTAATAATATGTCAAAACATTATTAGATGATAATGTAAAGTTTCTTTACATTAACAGTACATCAAAATTAAACTCTATTTATTTTATGTGCATGTTTACATATTTCAACACCAAAGATTATTATGCTTTATGTAGATATATACAAGACAGATACACTGGCATCCATATTTTTATGAGTACTACCTAAAAGTATCGTGAATACATGTGTCTAGAAAGAAAGGGGATAAAGGCAGAGGCATCTCACCAACCGAGACATCCCAGCAAGTGTAGTATATGTGCGTTATTTTAATTTGTATCATTAGGAATGTAATTGTCAATGTAGACTTTGATCACAATCAACGAAGCATTCGTGTACACAATCTAAAAACTTTTTCTCTCGGATGCTAAATTTGGATAGATGTCCACCCATGTTCTTGAGACAAAAACTTCGGTATTGACGGTAGCAATCACGTCGTCTTGCAGCATTTTGAAGCTGAGCTTGACGGAAAAAAGGAGGGGGGTGGTAATAGGTTTGTACAGCAAGTAAGTTATGCGCAACCATGAGTACAATTATAAGCCAAAATGCCATTTTTCTGTTTTTGCCCACAATTATTGTTTCAAAGGAAAGGCGTTTATATACTGCATGCACTATATATGTGCACACCACCTCGGATATCTTGAGGTGATTTATTCTATTTAACAAGGATATTTGTTTTTCATTATCCTTTTCAAGTCAATAATGGGACAATTTTATTATTGTGGCTTTTAAGTTTACTAGCATTTGGAAAAGGTCATATATTATCTCCATGATTATGATATACTATATAGTTAATTAACTAAAGGCCATGATTGAAGTGTAATATATAAATCAGAGTAAGAATTCTGAAAGATATAGAAAATTAAACATTTTTTCTTGATAAAGAAAATATTTTCTTCTGAATAATTGAGCGCTTGATGAGTCATCCCTGTAGCATACGAAAGGATTGTGCTACTAATTCTTGTGCAGGTCAGTTTCAGTGGATACTACAAGTACACCGCACCGCGTGTCTTTTATGCTGCCACCTTTTACAGTGTAATTAGTTAACATTAATAAAAAAAATTGGTCAAATTATGAACAAAATGTTAGTTGAATTGGTAAGCACACAAGTTTGAATTTTAGTGAAAATCGTTCTAGTTGGGAGGTATTAAAAATTTCTTGTACTCTAAGCTGCCGACTGTGGATTAGTCTTATAAAGAGTCCAAAGAGCCTAACCCGTTATAATATAACGACGTGTCACTCGGCCCAAAAAATTAGTTAGGATGGTTAACAAAAAAAAAGTAAAATTAATTTTTCATTCTTTAAAACAGAATTAATTGTTACTCCTGTGAGGATAGAGTAACAAAGGGGGAAGAAGAGAAAATGTATTATGTAGTCTCAAAACTCATGAAGTTAGGATCAAGATATTAGCTATCTAGATAATATTATGCTTTTATTCTCGCTGCATGTATAAGGATTTGTTGCAAATTTGAGTTAGCATTAAGAGAATTAATTTCTCTAAATGTACGTTGATGTGGACGGTGCACCATTAAAATTGTCTAAAGAGAGACTTAGTCATAGTTAATGCCAAGGTGATGTGTAGACAAAATACACACATCTAGTGCTTTTGTTGTTAGAAGATTTGATTTAATTCATCACTAATTTATGTCTTTTGTTGTGTTTTTATCATCCTATCTTCCTTTTATGCCTTTGGTATGTTTTTAATGAATTTCAGGTGAAAGTTAGAGATCTTGGACTAGTTTAATGGAAAATCAAGAATCTGACATTGTTATAGTGATTTGGTTATAACTGGAGCTACAGACTTCGGTTTGGTGTGATTCCTGATGTTTTGGAAAGATAGGAGAGAGATCTACAACTTCACTGAAGACCTCGAAGTCTAGTTCGAATATTTTGGGAGTGAAAAAGTGAGAGCAAGACAGCACTTGCTTGTTGTCATCCCACTGCTTAAGCGGCCAAAATCCACCGCTTAATCGGTGGAGTCCCAGATTGCAAACTCCTTTCAGCAAAGCCACTGCCTAGGCACCCAAATCCATCGCTTAGACGGTGGCATCACATAATGCATACTGTTGTCTGCCATCTCACCGCTTGAGCGGTGAGATTCCACCGCTTAAGCGGTGGAGTTAAAAATCCGATGCCCTATTTTCTGGTTTAAATAGAAAAGGAAAAGAAAAGAAAATGAGGCTTTGGAGGGCTACAAAATTTAGAGGAAGAAAGGGCTTCTAGCCCTAGGAGAGCCAAGAAGATCATCAAGGAGTAAGGATTCAAGATCTTCATCTTCTTGTTGTCTTGGATTCAAGGGAGTTTGCAATTTCTTATCTTTTATTTTCTTGTTTCTTGATGTTTTTCTAAACTCTTCCTAGCTAGGGTGATGA
This sequence comes from Styphnolobium japonicum, assembly GCA_023212625.1. Taxonomy (NCBI): domain Eukaryota; kingdom Viridiplantae; phylum Streptophyta; class Magnoliopsida; order Fabales; family Fabaceae; genus Styphnolobium; species Styphnolobium japonicum. The sequence continues at coordinate 3,472,024 of JALBWW010000006.1, forward strand.
TTAACTTGAATGGATGATTTGTTTGGATTTATAGTTCTTAATCTAAGTTTCCTTTTAAGATTGAGTGTTCATCTCTATTCTTAATGCTTTTATGACTTTATCAACCATAAATTGAATTAATGATCATGCATAAGATTGGGAAATTCATATGTGATGTTGCTTTTTGAGATAAACACCATGATTAAGCAATAATCTAGGAATATATATTGTTGGTTGTGTGATATTACTTGAGATTTTGTTCATTCATGCCTTGATCTATTTGGAATTAGACTAAGAAATTATTTAATTCTAAATAGTTGAAGAGAATTGATTTACCAAGGAATTGAGTATTAATTAAATTAGATCTCCCACCATCGATTCTTAAATTGGAATTAAATTAAGAAAGAATCCAAATAATCGGAAAATCAAATGCAATCGGATCTCTAGCATCTCACTCTTTGTTTGCTCAACCCTATTTAACATAGTACAATTCTAGTTTTATTTCTAAATTCTCATCATTAATTTGCACTGTTTAAATAGTATCTAAATTAGTAATTTGGTACTTGACAACACAATTCCTTGTGGAGACAATAATTTACTCATCACTTTATTACTTGCGCGATTTGGTACACTTGCCAAATAGCTATCACAAAGCTGACTTAAAAAGTATTTTTTCTTAATAAAAAAAATACAAATGTTAGAATTCTGGCATAACTGGATAGGACCCGATATGGCAGGGCCTTCATTATTTATGTAATGGACACTTTCATTTGATCAATGGAGACATTGGAGATTATCCCAATTCCCAGCTGTTTGAATAATAAAGTGAGCGTGTTATCTGGTCTTTCACAGTTTTAAAGTCTTTTACATAATCACATTTCCTAGTCTTCCCACTAAAATAATCAAAACTTTTGTCTGGTCATAATGATGACAATAAACCTAAACCGTGTGGAAAGCAACCATGTTTAAATTGTTAATGATAAAATGAACCCACCCAGACCCAGTATCTTCCATTCTTAATGAGAGGCCAAACTAGACTCGTGTCGTGTTTCAAAAGTAATTAACTCAAGAAATAAAAAAAAAAAAACACAAAGCAATTATTAGAACTGGAACCGACTTGTCAAGAGACCCCAGTAAGTCAAAATGATCTTTCCTACTATTATGCGGGGCAGCATCTAGGAAAGAACATTGGATCAAAACAACAAAAACAAAAACACAAGGGAGAGGGAACAATTGGTGCAAGTTTAATGTAAATGTATATACTTTGTATGTTATAAATTTAGTTTAGAACACAATTAAATGCTGATTGAAACTATTTGTTCTTCTAAAAGATTGTATTATAGATAACTGTGTCAAATATATATATATATATATATATATATATATATATATGTCGTAGACGTATTACAATACACCTCCAAATTTACAATTGAAAATGTTTTATCTAAAATATCTTCTTTTTTTTGGCGACTTATCTAATAAAATTTACATGTGAAAATCATCTTAATTTTGTCTTTTTTTTTTTTTACGAAGGAAGTTTGAAATTTGGTATGGAGAAAAAGAAAGTAAGCTAAAATGGAGGCAAAGTAACCTGTGTGAAATTTGATTCCAAGATTAAGTAGTTCCAAAAAAAAAAAAAAAACATAGTATCACTTAAGCTAAAACGCTTGACCATAATTATTTTTTATCATACTAATATTTATCTCTGGGAGATTCATTGATACCTCACATGATTACATTGTGAGTTACGCACTTATATATCTTATAAAATCTACCCTTTGATCTAGTATCTCAGTTGATGAAAACGTGTCACAAGTTCTTTGAAACACTGCACTAGTTTTAGTGGAGGATTTAAATATTTTGTCTCATTTTCTTGTCTCTCACTTTACTCATCCAATTAAATGTTGACAACTCAGCATACAAATATATTTATTTTTTAATTGACGATAACTTCTTTTTTAAGTTGTCAATTATTTGTTGAATTTTCAGCATTAAATTGAGAGAGATAAGGAAAAATGGACAACAAATTTGATACCCCAAAAGGACAGGAGTTTTTATGGTACCCTGATGGGTTTAGTACCTAAGATGAGTTGTCAATTATTTATTGACTGTTGGTTTTATAATAAAAATTTGAAAGTCTATTAAATATAAATAACAACTAATGAATACTAGACAACTCACTCTGGGTACCAGTATCTTAGAGAAAAAAAGATGGGTACGAGAGTAATCCTTTAAAAAAACACAAGGTATTAAAAAAATATATTGGGTTGTGGAGTGGAAGATAGTGAGAAGGGAAAAATTCTTACGTAACAACTGCTTACATAGACACTTAATTCAACAATTGACATAAGTAAGGAACCTTTTAAATATTTGTATATTTATAACATAGCCCATACAATTTTATACATATTTAATGTTGAATAAAGTGTTACGATAGACAGGCTAAGAATTTCTTAGTAGATAGGTTCAATTTATGATTATTAATTATGAGAATTGCTATCATGCACTCAAGTGTATAGATACTTGAGACTTCAAACACATAAATCTGCTACATAGTTTTCTTTTTAATTTTGATTTTTGTTTTTGCTTTAAATATTAATTTTTTTAACATACATGAAGTCATGAACTCACAGAAATCAAAATATCAACCAATCACAGTTCTAGCCTCGACGTACGCTGGAAGTGACCATAGCATAACCCATTAATTATATACCACCAGCTCAGTAAAACTAATATCATTACCTACCTAAACCATTAACACGGTTCTAGCAAGCTTATTTTCATCTTCATGACCAGACTAAAGGTTTTGGTTGTTTTAGTGGGAAGACTAGGAAGTGCGAAGACTTAGAAGTTAGAAGTGTGAATGAACATGCGCACCTCATTTTGGGAGGAAAGTGCCAAGCTATGAAAAGAATACATGACTGAAAGTTCTTTGGGTTCGAAAAAGTAGGGAAAGAAAACCCACTCAAATTTTGTATTAGAAGAGTGAGAGTAGCATGACCTTAGATTGATTTTACTAATATGTCTAACACATGAAAGATCAAACACTAGACATGCAACAAATCGAAAACAATTTTATCTAGCTAGCTATAATAACTTGGTCTTCAAAGAGATTTAGCAATTAGCACATTAAAAATGGCTAGTACGTAGAACATAAAACTAGAAAGCTGAACTAACACCATGAATATCTTGTATCATAAGAAGCTTCAATGTGATTGTTTTAAGCGATGTTGTTTTTATAATATGGTTGTTAGTTAACGAAGTCAATTTTTTTTCTTTTATAGAGGAAGTTTTTTAATATCTTACAGACCTATATAATTAGGCTTCGACCATGTGGAGATTTATTAAACACAGATGGCACTTTTGTTCAAAACGGGATGGCACTCTCTTGATTTTGGCTCGCACATATTTCATTAAGGTGCCTTCGTTCCTTTCTTTCCCAGCTTTACACGGATATATACGACTAGAACTCTTTTTTATAGAATTTCTGGTAGTTAGTTAGCTTATGGTTTCTGACTTTCTGTTGTTGGGTCTTGGACCCCTTTTTTGAAAGGAAAAAAAATCATGATAATTATACATTTTACACTTTAACACTCCTCAAGGTCTGTTGAATTAATTGAAGAGACTTTCAATATTAGATTAGATCAAATATAGTTTATACCGGTACGGGTACGCGCGGCATCCATTTAGGAGTACCCATGCATCATAGCAACTGAAAGTATAATTTGTTCTCGGCATTTTCCCATACCTTCCTTGATAAACATTTTGCTTAAAGCACCCACTTTCATCTCACAATTTCTAAGTTGATTTTTAACAATAGGTAATATTTAAATAACTTAAGATACGTACTTTCCCTATTATGACACAATTATTATTATAATCATAAATGAGAAACAATATATTAATTTTTCCTGTTGAGAACCATTCTAAAGCTCAAGTATAGGAAATTTAAATTATTAAATATAAGAGATAAAATTATCAATACGGAACACAAGAAATACCACAAGAATATGCTGAAAACAAAATCTGCCAGAAGACTCAACAAGCAAAACCATGCACACAGGATTGCACAGAGCTCCATCAAGCAGTGAATTCTAACAGCAAATCCTCTTTCATGACCAAAGCACTTGCGCATACATATCATATGTATATGTACTTGCAGAGAAATTGGCTTCCCTATAGGTGAAACGAGATATGAACTTGAGGAACTAATTACACTAGATATATGCCAATAAGTAGTAAAGTAAACAAGAAATAATAATATCAAGTGAGAATCAATAGTAAGATTCATGGGCAGGGGTCTTTTAGCAATTTCCAGGAATTCTCTTCAAGGCCAGAATTCAGCTATATTATTAGCTAGTTACATAACAGACACACACAGCTACTTCACCCAGGCCATTCCTCATTAATCCTGCAGCTCCGGCAAGTCCATGATCCTCTGGAAATCAGGAATATCCTTATCTACGTTCAAAATCAAAGTGAATTTGTTTATTGAAAATTAAAAAACAAATAACTGAATCTTATCTGCATATTCAAACGCAAGTTGGCAGCAAATAATGTCTTTCACTTACCTCAGCTGCAACTCGCTACCATTTGGCGCAAGTGTTTGAACTTCAAGATCACAGCAACATAAAGTTTGTCTGCTACACCATCAAGGAACCGAAAATATGAGTGCCTCCATGCCCTGTTGAGGAAAAGAGAACCACAAACTCCCCAGAAGCCTACAGCAAATCCAACCCCCATCCCAAGATACAATGATTTTGTTATAGAGTCGACTTCATTTCCTCCAGTCAGCTTTGGCTTTTCATGATTTTCTTCTCTGGTGCAGTTTTTCGTAAGAGGAGCTCCACAAAGCTCGGGATTGCCAACATAACTCCATGCATCAAAACTCTGAAGCTGTGTCCCTAATGGGATTTGTCCAGCGAAATTGTTGTAAGACATATTCATATAACTTAGAAAAGACAAAGCAGACAAGGTCTCGGGAATTTCGCCATAAAGTTGATTATGGGAGAGATCAAGAGATTCTAGATGTTTCATGTCTCCAATCTTTCCTGGTATCTTTCCCGTCAAATGATTTCGAGACAAGTTCAAGGACTGCAATTGTATGAGACTAAATAACTCTCGAGGTATTTCTCCAGACAGATTGTTAGCTGATAGGTCGACAGTCCGCACAAGGCCCAAGTTGTGCAAGTACTCTAACTGTTGACCTTTGGTGGAAACCATAATTGTGTATACATACTCAATGTTTCCAGATTCTTTGACAACATCATTTAGATAATTATTATTGGAACGTTCCAAAACCATGGCAGTAATATTATATAGGCACTGAGGTATGGGACCTGAAATTTTATTATCAGAAAGGTCCAAGATAATCAGAGAAGAGAGTTGGCATAGTTGTGGCGGAATATATCCACTGTACAGGTTGGATCTCAATTTAATCACTCGTAAACTCTGCTGCATCATATTAGGTATACTTCCTGAAAATTTGTTTCTTTCTAGATTGAGGAGCGTCAAACTTGTGCAATTTTGCAATAAGGAAGTTACATCTCCAAACAAGCTATTATTATGCAAATCCAGTGAATGAAGAAAAGATAATGAGCCTATAGAGAGAGGAACTTCACCTGTAAAACTGTTACTCCCCAAGTTGATCCAAGATAATTGTTTCCAGTTCATCCAACAATCAGGAAGTTCTCCAGTTAGAAGGTTATCAGATATGTCCAAATAAAATAAATAAGTATACCCAGTCAACGTATGACACAATAAAGGAGAAAGAGATCCTGTAAAAGAGTTGTGTGCTAAACCCAAATTGCTGACCCTCCATGATAAATGTGGGAGCCCTCCTTTGAAATTATTGAAGTTTAAAAATATTGACGAAGAATTCAGCAACACGTTAGATAAGTCTCCACTTATTGAATTATTGGACAGATCAAGAGTGTCAATTCCTGCTGCAAAGCTCCAAAACATATCTTCATCTATGGATGAAATTCCTGAGCCAGAGATATCTAGATATCCAAGTGACCTCTGTGTATATAGCCATGCTGGAAAATTGGGACCTAAAACCGAAGATCCCAAATTAATTTGAAAGAGTTGAAACGGAGGATTCCAGGTGGGATCCAAATCAAATGCAAAGCCTGAACCCAAGTTCAAAACCTTCAAATTTGAGAGTTTGGCAAAATTCACTTCAGAAAGAACACCCGCCAAGGAATTGTTTGCAAGACCTAATATCTCCAAGTTGGTGAGTTGTCCAAGGCTTTCGGGAAGAGAGCCACTCAAATTATTGGAACTGATTTCTAAGTTGATCAAGGATGAAAGATTTCCTATATTTGAAGGAATCGAACCCCCGAATAAATTCATGTGAAGAGTAACATCTTGCAGATGTTCAAGTTGGCCTAACCAATCTGGAATTGATCCGCTGAGTTTGTTGTGATCCAACAATAAATATTTCAGGCTTCGCAGTTTCAACAAAACCTTAGGTATTTGACCTCTTAAAAGGTTAGAACCAAGATCAAGATAGGAGATATCACTACTGAGATTGAACAACCAGTTAGGTAATTCGGAGTCAAAATGGTTGGCTGAAAGATCAAGAGTTACAAGTGAAGTAAAATTCCCATGCTTAAGAGATGGACTGATGTTGGTTAGTTGACAACCACTCAAGCGTAACTCTAACAGTGAAGGAAGTATAGCCACAGATTGAAGCCAATTAGTTTCATTATGAAGATCAATGCCAGTGAGGTTGAGATACTTCAAGGAGGAAACACGAGAAAGCCAATGAAGATTATCCATGTGAAGATAATTTTCATATGTTGATAAGTCAAGGTAATGAAGGTTTGAGAAATTTGCAAGAGGGTGTGGATGCTTGACAAGTGATTGATTGTCTGACATCTTACTATTTGCAGCATAATCATGGATAGATGGAATACTCATGACATCAAAACTATTGTAGCTCAAGTCCAAGTAGTTTAGAAATTCAAGTTCAAGCAATGATAGGTTGATTTCACCTTCCAAGTTTTTCTGATGTAGGTCGAGAGTTGTAACTCTGCCATGGTTGTCACACTGAACTCCTGTCCATGCACAGCAATCTTCTTCACTAGACCATGAGGAGAGCTCCTTGAAAGGATCTCTGACGTTCTGTTTGAAGACTAAAAGAGCCCGTCTGTCCATTTCATTGCAACGAACCACCCTATGTCCACTACACATACGTCTATTGAATATGGCTGCAGATAGCAACAGCACCAAAATTATTGAAATTTCTGAAGTGAAGCTAAACATGGTTGATAAGCCAAGAGAACGAGAATTCAAAAGGACTTTAGTCATTGCTAGCTAGTTACATCTCTACGAGGTCGAAGTATAGTTATATAGTTACATCTCTACAATGTAATCTTTTTTTATTACCCGTGTCCTCTGGGGGCAGATATTTTGAGAAGGCAAATTTTTTATTCATTTGATTTCAAACCCAGAGGACACGGATAATTAATAAATCTTGCCCTGTGGAATGGAAGATAGTGGGTGACTTCATCTTCTTAACTACTTGTTTAACCCGCGCAATGTATGAACACTTGCATTTTTATCTTTTAGTTAGTAGTTTATAAATTTAATTTACAAATTTAAATGTAATATACTTAACTAATGAAGTAAAATAAATAATGTTTTAGAGGATTTAGTTTTTGAGGAAATTTCTTTTGAAATTTTTTTGCATATTAAATTTTATTGTATGATTGTGTGACTTAAATTAAAAGTATGAATTTTTTATTATAATTGTGTAGGACATAAAAAATCATATCTAAGTTCATACCCTAGGATTTATATAAATATACGGAAGCGAAAACCCAATAAATATCATGTTTAAACTTATGTATAATAATTTATGTAAATTTATACATTTTAATAAGTGAATACTTAAAAAAAAAAAAATCAATCAATCACAAGTTAAGAAATTATTCAAAATGACAATTTAAAAGATATTCGTCTCATAAGCGAACTTTAATATATAGGATATAGATAGATATAGATTATATACCACTGCCTCAGTATAACTAAGATTGTTTCCTACCTAATCCCTTAACATGGTTGCTTTTCCACACTTTTTAGGCTTATTTTAATCTTTATGAGTAGACTACAGGTTTTTACTTTTTTTAGTGGGAAGATCAGAATGTGCGAAAGAACTTTATTGGTTTGCTTGGTAGAGGTGATTTTGGGTGGGAAGAAAATGAGGGAGGAGAAAATAGAGAAAAATGTCATTTTCTTTTGTTTAGTAACAAGATGAAAATAAAATGGATAGAAAATAGGCATGAGACTCACATGAAACTTTTCTCCTCTTATTTGGGGAGAAAATAGAGAGAAAATAGAAAAAAGTGAACCCTTTTTATCAACTATTTATTAAGTAAAAGTAAATTTGTCGTGAAACTTTTCTCCTCTTATGTGGGGAGAAAATAAAGAGAAAAAAGAACCCTTTTTATCAACTATTCTTCTACTATTCTTAAATTATTTATTAACTAAAGGTAAATTTATTATTTTACACATTTTTATTTTATTTTATTTTTTTCTATACAATCAAATAAGAGAAAATTCAATTTATTTTTTTCTCTTCATCCAAACAAGCGAAGATTGTCTTTTCTCTCTATTTACTTTCTTCTCAACTTCTCATTTTGGGAGGAAAGTGCCAAGCTATGAAATGACTACACGACTGAAAGTTCGGGTTCGAAAAAGTAGGTAAAGTAAACCTATTCAAATTTTCTATTAGATTTTTTTAATTTAATTAGAAGAGTAGTAACATGATCTTAAATTGATTTCACTGATATGTCTAACACATCAAACACTAACATGCAACAAAACGAAAACAATTTTATCTAGCAGCTAATAACTTGATATTCGTAGAGATTTAGCACATTAAAATGGCTACTACGTAGAATATATAACTAGGAAGCTGAACCAACACATTTATATCTTGTATCATAAGAAGCCCCAATATGAATGTTTTAAGTGATATTGTTTTCAAAATATGGTTTAGTTTTTTTGCTAAGACGACACCCCTATCAAGGTAAGATTAATACTCACTTCTTGAACATCGACTTAATTCTGACTACAAAATACTTCTAATAAGACTTAAACTCTTGTAAAATCTACTTATATAAAGTTTAATTTGATAACTAAGTCGCACCTTTTGTTTAATTAACTAAGTCATTTTTTTAAATAAACATCTATTTTAATATTTTAATTATACAAATGTTATCAATTATACCCCAAATAATAAATATATCAAAATAATCAATTAATGTCAAATTTTAACATCAAATTAATCTTTTAATATCATTTTTTAATATCAAATTAGTCCTTCAAAAAAGACGAATTTAATGTAAAAAATTATTAAAAAGTCAAACTAATAACACTTATATCTTTGTAAGACTAAAATGAATATTTAATTTTTTTTTAGTTAAATATCCTTAGAGTCATAAATATTTAGACTTCGACCTTGTATAAATGTAATCATGTATATTTTGAATCCTACTCTTGCGTTAGCCCCTGGTTAGGGTTCAGAAATTTAACTAATTTGTTTTCTCTAATTTAAATTAAATATAAAAATAAAAAATTGAAGATACATACTATAATTAGTTGAACATGACAATTATACATTTTTGTTACGTATGAACACTTCAACATTTCTCACCTTTTGTTGAACTGATTGGAGAGGCTTTCAAAATTAGATTAGATCATATATAGTTTATACCGATTTCAATTGCTTCAAGTTAGTATGTTAACTCAGTCTAAAAGTAGCATTTGACAAAACGGATCCAAAATATAAGTAAGGCATTGAGAACCATTCTTATGAAGAGATTCTTTACTGTAGGGTCACAAGTATAAACAAAGTAAATTAATTGATATATAACAAATAAAATCATAACATGACGAAAAAAGATGACCTGAAATACTGTAATTCTACCCTCAAATCAAAATCCGCAGGAGGAATCAACAAGCATAACCATTACACAGAGATCCATCCAACAGTGAAATCTATCAAAGAGAAATGTAGACAAAAATAGAATTGATAAAATTAAATACCAAGGCATGCAAATTATGTACTCTTAATGCCTCTGTTTCCAGTTTCCAATAAGTATCTGACAAAATGCGATAGAGAGACTGACTGAGATATCCTAACTGAATGATATCAAAAGCTTTGAATCCAAGACCGATTTAAAACCCATACCATAAGCCTTTCTACTCCTATACCTCTGTAAAATCAATACTTGGAACTGTTGAACAACTGGTGCCCGAAAGTACAACAAAATAGATTATTCCCCAATTGCCATTTCCGATTATTTTCTCACCGTTCAAGAAATGAATACTCAAAATGAACAGGCAGGAAAACACACAGAAAAATTTTCAGAGAAATAAATACTCAAATAAGTGAGCATGTTATACAGAAGGGGATTACTCCGGTACCTATCTTTTTTTCCAGGGTACCGGTGCCCAAGGTGAGTTGTCTAGTATTCATTAATTGTTATTTATACTTAATAGACTTTCTTACATTTATTGTGAAACCAACAGTCAATAAATAATTGACAACTCACTCTGATACCAAACCCATCAGGGTACCATAACAACTTCCTTTCACGAAGAAATGAAATTTTAATCTAAAATCCTAGAATGCAAAAGGAAAGCAGCATAGTTAAGTGGTGTGTGAGAAGAAGGCATCAACCCACTGAAAGTATAATTTGTCCTCAGCATTCTCCTATCATTATCTTGATAAGCTTTTTGCTTAAAGTGAAGCACCCACTTTCATCTCAGAATTTCTAAGTTGATTTCTAACAATATGTAATATTGAAATAACTTAAGATCACTCTGAAATGAGAAACAATATTTTGATTTTTCCTGTTGAGAACCATTCTAAAGCTCAAGTAAAGGAAATTTAAATTAGTAAATGTAAGTGATATAATGACTAAAACGGAACACAAGAAATACCATAATAATATGCTCAAAACAAAATCTGCCAGAGGACTCAGCAAGCAAAACCACACAGGGATTGCACAGAGGCCAGAGCTCCATCAAGCAGTGAATTCTAACAGCAAATCCTCCTTAACATCAACAGTCAGCTTATGCAGCCTTCTTACTTTTCTTAGCCTTTACTTTCATATCCCCTCCTTCTGACCCAAGTAGTCCACTTTTCTTCTTCTTCTTCTTGCCTGACTCTTCATCCTCAACAGACAATTTACCTTTATTTTGCTTGATCAAATTTTCCTTCATCACTTTGGCAGACAACCCATCTTTCTTTTGTTTAGCACCTTCCTTACTCTTCTTGTCCTTACCAGACTTCTTCAATCGTTTCACACTACTCAACTCACTTAGATCCCCTTTGTCCTTCTTATTTCCTTTCTTTCTCTTCTTACTCACCAATTCACCACTACCCATTTCATCATTCTCAGAACCTTCTTCCAGAATAACCCCATCATCCTCGTTACCTGGCTCATCTTCAATGAGATCCTCACCAACTTTATTATCCATGTATCGAACTTCATGAATCCTCCCCTTCTTCTTGCCAACTTTCTGATCCTTCTTAGCCCCATCTTTACCAATCTGTTGACCCTCATCCTCCACATCCTTAACCCCTACAATCTTCAACTTAATATCAGGAACAGCCTGATAAATAGGCAAAGGAAGAGACTCCAACAACTTGAGATGAAAAGACCGCACATTCCCCCACTTTTTGGGAACAACCTCAACAACCCCATTGATAGCAGCAACCACATTGGCCACAATCTCATCCTTGTCCATAGACACTTTGGCAACTCTCACCACGCTACAAGTACCAGTCCTGAGGAACAACAACGCCGAAGAGCAAGCCTTCTCAATCTGTTCCTTCCAATTCTTATGCTTCAAATCCAAAGGCACCGGAATCTTCTTCTTCTTAAAGAAATGCTTACCCAACAACCTCGGCAAAAGAGGAACCACTCTCTTATCAGCGAAAAACATGTTGTAGGAATCGCAGAGCTTTCTCTTCGCCTCGAAAGGGCGATAATCGGATCTGAGCTTCGAGAACTTCAAAACCTTGGAAACCGAGATGTTCTCCGATTTGATCTTCTTCTGGGCTTCATCTTTGGTCAGATTCGACTTGGGCCTGTCGTCGATGACCAAACAGAGCTCCGAGAATTCCGAGATAAGCGAATGAGGGAGAAGAATCTTGTGAGGGTTCACGCGACCCTTTGGAGGGATCTTCTTCAGGGTCAGAATCAGGTACACGAATTCATCGTCATGGTCAAAAAGTTTGGGTTTTTCGTTCTGGGACTTCGAGTTCCTCCATTTCAGAAGCGAATCCACAGCTTTTTCCACCGTTTTGGGGCTTATCCTTTCGACGGCTGAGGAAGGAGGGGCTGCTGGGTTCGCCGCAGCCATGACCCACAGTGAGTGGTTCGGAGCTGTGGTTGGTTAGGGTTTAACGACAGAGCAAGAAGAAGACGGTGGTGAGTGGAGTGGGGAAAATTAGGGTTTAGTAGGTGAGAGAATTAGGGGGTTTTGCGTTTTGGTGTTTGCATATTAGGCCCTTCAGTGATTTGGGTTGGGCTTCTTGGGTTTGAGAACAATTGTCGATAGGGGGACTTCACTACTGTTGGCCCAAATCTAACTGCACCAAGAAATGAAAACAAAAGAAGAAATAACAAATTTTGTAAGAATTGTAATTCTTAAACTCTATTATTTCTTTAATTTATCAATAATTTATAAAAATATAATAAATAAATTAAAATTAATAAATAATTCAAATTCAAATTATCTAATTAAAATGTATACTTAAAGTTGAACCACTTCCATAAATTTTTCTTTTGGGTGCTAATTGTCCACATTCCCGCCCTGGTACGGTGTGTTTGGAGTTCCCAGTAGCTGTAACGCATCAGTTCAGTTCCCTCCATGAGCGTTTCAATTTGAAAGCACTTTTATTTATTTATATAGAAAAGATATAGAAAGGGAACCCACCACCCCATTGACACCAACATCCACACCAAGTTGTCTATATCCACCATTCTCTCTCAACACAACCAGCAACCAGTCAGCCATGCCTTCAGCTTCAAGAAGGAAAGCAAAACAAGCCAAGAAAATCAGAACTTTGATCACACCCAACCACAATTCTTCTCCAACTGTTCATTTCCAAGGTGATTCCTTTCATCACTCTCTGACACATTGTTATCATTCTTTATTATCTTTTCATCTACCACACCCCCTTTCTCCCATCTTTCTTTATTTCTGTACTCTTGGTACTAGTTTGTTTACGTCCTTGATGGGTATCCTATGTTTTGTTATGTTTTGAATTACTTTCCTCAATCTTCATTCTTCATGTTGTCTTTTTTTCTTTTTTTTATTCAATTACAAACTGGTTTAGGCAAGTCTGATCTTATATCCCTTAAGGAAGAAAACGGTTCTTTAAGACCCATTAGCGAAAGGAATCTGTATGTGGTAGTTGAAGAGGAGAAAAGCAAGGAAAAGGGGTATTCTTTATCTACTGGGGCAGCTGCTTCTGCAAATCATAACAAAATGGAAGGATCTTTCAATGGAACATTAGAAGAGACCCAGAAAGTAGAATCTTTGAGTGAAGATAAGGAGGTGGTTATTGAGGATATCAAATCAAGTTTTGACTTTGGTGGGGAAGTTGCTGCTGATGGCAAATCCAGGTCTCTCAGTGAAACACAAGATGGTGATAGTATCATCACAGACACAGATGAACAGGCAACACAAAGTGAGGAGATTAGGGAACTTGTTCATTCTGGCAAAGTGGAAGAGATAGAAGATGTTTCTGAATCAGTTGTGGACTATTTTGAGCCTATTCTGTCTTCAGCTAATGAATTCAGTGATGCAAGAAAAGCTCCAGTTGACAATCTACTGGCCTTGGATACAGTAGAATTGGAATTGAAGGAAGAACAGGAGAAAGATTTTCTATCCCCTGAAGAGGCTGATGGGATTTCTCCAGTTGTGGCTAATCACGGGGTAAAGGGGCTTGAAGAAACAGAATTGCCTCCTTCAGAGGACAATAATGATGTTTCTTCAGTTTCAGGAAATGAAGGCTTAAGAGAAACTGAAGTGGTTGAAACAATTAAGGACCTGACGGGTGCTAATGAAATTAAATTACCTTCTTCAGAGGAGAAGAATGTTTTGTCTTCAGTTGTAACAGATGGGTTAACGAGGGAGAGTGAAGAATCAAATAAGATCTATAGTTGCTCTTCTCTGCCTCCAACTGATGTGGCTTCAAAGGAAACCTCGGAGACAACTATTCCAATATCAGATGAGAGTGATGAGGTTCCTCCAACCATAACAGAAGCAGTACTAAAGGGAATTGAGGAATCATGGCTGCCATCTACAGATGAGAAAGTTGGGGAACCATCAGATTTCCAAGAGCCATCCAAGGAAAGTGCTAACGAGTCTTTTCAACTATCGGCAAATGTTCCTGCTGCTGAAACCACTAGTGCCACTGTGCAAGACAAGACTGAAATACCTAGAAGCATTGAGAATCAGGTGGGTAATTTACACTTGTGAAAATTTCATATAGAAATTTTTTATTTCGCTCAATAAGTTATATAGTTTTAGGTTGTCCTTATTATTATTATATCTTTGCTCTGTTTCAAGGAATATAGAATGATTATATTCTTTATTTGTGTGACAGACCATTGTCTCTGTGACTCAAAGGCAATACACCTCTTGGAAAAGTTGCTGCGGACTCTTTGAAATTCTGAGGCGTGATGATAGATAATTTAAGGTGAGTAAACCTCAATTCTGTATTTGTTCTTTAACCAATATAAACTGATAAATAATTGACCAATTACGTAGACCTTTATTTGGATATAAGTATTATTAGCTGACACTATGATAAACATATTATCCTGATGGGAATACGGATACCCTTTGTTTGTTGGTTTGATTGGAGACCCACTGTGCATACAGGTTGCACATTTTCATTTTGAACTCTCCAATGTTGAAAGTTAGATTTTGCCTTTAGCCACTAAAGGATATAATCTAGCTGGCACCTTCAATTACGTTCTCAAATGATAATTAAGAAATGATGTATCCTATATCATGTGTGACCGTATGTAGCTAATCACTTTATGGTATTATTGGTTGGAGATTTTAACTCAGAAGCAATTTGGCTTCAGTATTTTTTTTTAGTTTATGTTTTACTAAATTTGAAACAAAAAGAAAGGTGGGATCTGGAAATAACAATGGTTTAGAGCTCTCATGATTTCTCAACAAAATTTTACTAACTCCCTATCAAACAGCGTACAAACGGTTTAATAAGGATAATCTGGTCTCATGGAAATCAATACGTAAGCCAGTATTAATTGTAGGCAGTAGTTACCGTTCCTTTCTTGCATTGGGTTTAAAGGAGGCAAAACGGTGTTAAACTCAATATTAAGTGTAAACAAGGAACTGCTTGAAAGTACTCTACCAAATTTGGGATGTTCATTATTTCTCGGAGAGCTCTTTTTCTTCACTAAATATGTTAGGTCTGGTCGAGAGACAATCTGTTCCAAAAATGAAGGCTTTTTTGGTTCTAGTCTTCTAGGAAACTGAGGGAGTAATTTAAACTAGACAAATTGTCCAATTTGTTATATTTATGTTTAAGATACTGCACAAGACATTTCCTTTTGATCAAATTATCTAAGAATTTCCAATGTAAGTAACTTGTGAGATCCAAATGTACAAATGACTGGTAAACACATTTCGTGAACTAGATTTTTCATTTTCTGCACTTCACCCTCGCTGATTTGAGCTGTATATTCAATTTACTCCTGCGTCTGTTGTTATAAGAAAGCCTGCATTTGGTTTTGACTGATCATGGACCTTGCTTAATTTTGCTTTAACCATACCTACTTCCATTGATTTGACATATGCCAGGTGCATCACCTTGGTTGTTCACCAGATCATTGAGAACAGGTAGTTGCTTTGACACTTTCAGATTTGGGTCTCAGTCACCATGGACTGTCCTTGTGCAAATTGGCCTGGTGTACAATTGAGGTGGTGCACATGATTATAGGTTGTCTATTTTGAGAGTTTGTATTAAACAAGGTTAAAATTAAACTCTTGTAACTTCGCATTGGGACAGTTTTCTAACTTATGAATCATTTTGTTAATTTGATTTTTCAATGTTATAGGGCAGATCATCTTAAAAGGTTAGACCTTGAGCGTCTTGAGGCATTGCACAGCCGTTGGCTGTGATGGTACCCTTTAAAAGTAGACAAAATTTGTTCTGTGGTTATACTTTGAGACTCAGATTAAGAGGCATGTTGTGTTACATGTTCTAGTTTGCTTTACTGCTTGGTTCCGGAGTGGTTACTTTGTTTCATTTCAAAAACGAAAAAAAGTATGGTACTTTTCAATTATGGTATACTGTAAACTTCCATGTACTAGAAGTTATTATCAAAAATATTTTACAGTCACCACATTGTATACAAAGTTCAATTCCGTTTCTCCATTCTTCTCTCCTAAAGTTTTGTAGCTTATAGTGATAGAAATGCCTTTTACCAATCAAGGCCGAGAGCTAGACCTACCTTTGTGGCATAAAAGCCTTATTCTAAATTGTTCCTAAGCAAATTAATTTAAAAAGGATAAAACAAACAGCTAATTAGCATAGGGGAGGCAAATTTTTTAAATTTGCCAATATTCTGTGCTGGAGCAGCTGAAACGGTGACTTATTTGTTTCTTCCAAGCTTTGTTGAGTCATTTTGATAGTCTCTTAAAATTGGAGGAGAAAAATTTTAAGGGTTTTTTTTATACAGATTTTTTAAAAAAAGTTCGTCTTTGAACTATTCATTCCCAATTTATATATATATAAATCAAACTGAGCTTTAAGGTGTTCTTTTGGGTGCCTTATGGCAATAGGTAGCCTATAATTTATGTTTTTTAAACCTCTCATTTTTTAAGTTTAACTACCTTTTGGTAAAGAACTTTTAGCACTTTACCATACAACTTTAAAAATTATCAAAATATATACATTATTATTGAAATGCAATATAAGTAAGTTATCAAAGTGATGTACATTAGGGAGTGCTACAAACAAGCATGAGGAAATATAAAAAATTGAACTTTAAAACAATAATATACAAACAGTAATAAAAGAAATGGAATATAACACATTGTATGGTTGCTTTTGTGTATTAAGTAAAAGAGGATGGGTCAATTGAATCCAAAGTTGCTGCTAAAAGAGCAAAAACTATTAGAAAGTGTTGATGCGAAAAGTTCGTATGATGAATTCTGTGCTGTACTTGGCCATGGCAATGATGGTCACCCTCGTGGTGCAAGCTCATCAGTATCCTTCTTGTCCTCTGCCTTACTTGATACAAAACTTCCAATCAATCAGTGGAAAGAACAACACTTATATTATGAGCGCTTGAGAAAACACGTTATGAAAGCAAAAGCGTGGAGAGATGATTGTCGTAAACGTTATAAAGATGATCTTAAGGGTATGAGTAAAAACTCCATTGAAGAGATGATAGAGACGTTTGAGAAGTTTAGGATTGACTTGCAAAAATGCTACATAAATTGCTTATTTAAGCGTCAATTTCGAAGATCCTAGCTATTATGGGAAGTTTTCCTGTACCACTTGCTAATATTATGTCTCTATTCCTCTTCTCAGTATCTCCCTCTCTATTCCAAGTTCTCTGTACTATCTGTTCCCAAATGCAATATTATTGTTATCTTGTGTTAGTTATTGTAGTTTTTCCAAGTTTCATATATTTCTTATGCCTTAGATTCCATGGCCTACTTGAGTTACAGTTCCAATTTGGACTGTTTGTTGCCTTGTGCACTGGTTATTAACATTGATATAAGTGCTTTCGTGCCCCTAACTACTTCAATTTTAATATCTTTATGTGCATTCAGACCACGAGCATATTTTGGACAACTCGATAAACTTGTAAAATCCAATACTTTGTCACTCATTATCTATCATTTAAGTCTGTCTTAGATTATGGTTTTTATGTTTTTATCAAACAATTATGTGGCATAGAAACACTTCCTTGATATCACTTACGAAATGTTTGATCAAAACCTTAGAAACTGAACACGATGCATAGCTCTAAAGTTGTACCAAATAGTAAATTCTATATTCTGAATTTATTATTTAATAAATAGGTAACTACCACCAACTAAGGGTTTGTTGAGCTAGTAAGCAAGCTCACTTTTATAGGATATGACACAAGTTCAAATATTAATGAGAGTCGCTCTGGTTAGGATGCAACAAAAATTCTTGTGTTCTAAACCGCCGATCGTAGATTAGTCCTATAAGAAAGCCAAGGGACCTAATCCGTGGGAATATCACAGGGTGCCACTCGGCCCAAAACAAAAAACTAATTAGAGTAGTTAACCGAAAAAAGTTAACTACCTTCTAAATTTTAGCATCCAACTCACATAATATAGCACATTCACTAGTGGAATGTGGAAACATTCTTAAGAAGGTTAGCTCTTTGGGTGAACAAAGACTGCGTACTGCATATGTTTTTCTACATGAAATTAAGGTGCTTGTTAGTGAGTATTTTGATGGGTTTCATAAAACTTGGCAGTTATTATTATAGTAGAAATGTAATACCTGAATTATTTATCAAAGGATATGTACATATCTCTTGAAATCATTTCTAGGGATTCGATCCCGTCTAATAAATTGTTAACAGTGTTACCACCTATCATGAGCCTCGGGTTATCAAGCCATACACCATAATATAGCATATTCACTAGTAGACTCAAAACTCAAAAACAAGTAATTCTCAACTCCTTACATGAAAATCACTTATCGATAGTACTATGGGCTCCATGAATAATCCAGCTACACACTGAACCAATTTTGGTAAGACTGCATACATCTTATCCTCCTCAAACCCAATAACGATGATAGCCTCATCTATTGCACCAGTAAGACTATCAATTTCAAGCCGGCCCGACAATTCCTTTTGAGTCAGGCTAAAATTTTGTCGGATCAGCTTAGCCCCGACAAAAGATATTAGCCTGACCCAACTACCACAGTTCCTTCCATGAAACAAGTGTTTATTTTGATATAGCTCATCAAGCCAGCTCATATAGACCAAAACAAATAGGGAAAATGACCTTAGGTGCGGCTTGTGAAGATGTTTTTTATTTTAGTTTGTATATTAATTAATTAAGTATTAAACCAATACAGTTAATCAATAAAATGATATATCATAATTTAGGTAAATTATTAGTTAGCTATAAATAAATTATTGATTAAATTAATATGATACTTGATTAATTAATATACGAACTGAAATTAAAAAAAGCATATTAAGTGGTTAATAATGTTTATATTTTTGGTTAAATTATAATTTCATTTGGTTAAAAAAGTTATAAGAACTAAAACAAAAATCTTCTAAGTGAGTCACACTGGGTTATTCTCCCAAACAAATACTTGAGCCAAGCCATTGTTAAAATGGGACCTGCTCAAACCAAAAAACATAAATAGCCCGATACAGGTCAGCCTATTTGGCATATCTATGCCAACCCCCCCCCCCCCCCAAGCCCTTCCCTCTCCCCGCCCTCTTCCTTTTTTAATACTTCTTAGGAATGCCCATTCGTCGTGCATTTGTAATTTGTTATTGAACAAGGAAAAATTAGTTACTGGAAAACTATGGATTCATAATTATTATTGAATGGACAATTTTTTTGTTGAAATATATAGATTCATTGGTACACCGATTTGTTGGATCACAGCTATCATACCAATATTCAACTCTCAGCTGAAAATTTTACAGCGTCACAGAATTTTGGCTTTCAGGAAGTCAACAGTAGCTTAGTATCTATCTTAAGTTAGCAGTCAACAGTTGGTTAATATATCTCATAGCAGTCAACACAAGCTTGGCATCTATCTTTAAGTTCACAAAATAGATTCATTTCTCTTTAAATTAAAGGAAAAAGTTGCTAGTCAACTACAGCAGAAACCACTAAAAGGTGCAAAGAAAGGCTGCAAGCCAGAGCCCGCATGAAGTATTCAGAAGCCAAAGCCACCACCAATAAAGTGGGAAGAAAAACTTCCAAGTTGTTAATAATATTGAAAAATAAATGTCCAAAAATCATTATTAACGTATCATGATTTCATTCAAATTACCTTTTTAGCTCTCTCTATTTCTTCCCTGTCTCGATTTATTTATGCTTATTTTTATACCACAAGTTGCTAAATACAAATTCTTAGAAATACAACTAGGACATATGGGATAGAGGCATAATACAAATTGTTAGAAATACAACTAGGACATATGGGATAGAGGCATACGAATAAACTAGCAAGAACAGATATACATCTGTGTCCAAGCACATCCCAATAGTTGCACCAAACCCCTCAACAAGAACCAAAATGACACCAATTACCGGCAAAATTTTAAACAAAAAATAAAATAAAATAAAACCAGTGATCATCATCTAGCCATCATATACGATTTATAAGCTAGGTTCTATGTGTTCTACAATCTACACATATCATCATGGAAAAGACTAATCTCAGAGACGACAATTTCAGAAACTGAAGAAATAAATTAACAAGAGGTGATACAATCATGGACAACCTTCAAAATATCACATAATTACCAAGCGAAGCTGCCCTAAACTGCCAGTAATGCTGCCATTATCATTCACACTAATAAGGGTCACACTCTAAACACAAAGAAACATGCAATTTCAATTTTGCAATCTATGTATTAAATCCAAACTTCGTAAGCAACTATAATAGACTCGTAAATCAGTACAACAAAAACCTAGTAACTGCAGTTAACCAGAGCTTTGCTCCTCCAAGACACAAACTGGTTTAATCCTCACAAGAAGCAAGTAACAAACCATACAAGTATGCCAACTTTGACATGAATAAAAAATTCACAGGCTTGAAAAACAAAAGCCAGAGAGAAGCATTATTTAATGACCAACAAAATTGAAGCATATTTATGACTAAGAACCTGATAAACCCTAACCTCTACAACTTCCCCATTCATAGTCCCCTCCTTCCTTGGTTATTCTCTGATCACAGAAAATCACCTACGTTTCCCATAGCACACATAGATTACAGCGGCAGCAGCAACAATAGCTCCCGCAGACCCTGCTGCCACCACTGGCCACTGCAACTTCAATCCCTTCAACCCATTCACTTCACCATGTATGCCATTTACAGCTGCATTGACTGTCTCAGCCACCTTCTCATTCAGTGATCTGATTAACTTCTCCGCTTCCCCTGCCTCGTCCCGCAATCGAACAACATTGGATTCCATGCTTGTTGCTTTCTCCTCAGATTCTCTAAGTGCCTCCACCAAATTCTTTTTCTCCTTAACCCACTCCTCCAGCTCAGATTTCTTCCCAGCAGCAACCTTTTCCAACTCCACAACCTTAAGCCTAAACCCACGAATTTCCCTCTCCTTTTCATCAATTTGATCTCTCATCTCCTCCTCCACCCTAATCCTCTTGCTCCTCTCCTCAATTTCCTTCATTTCAAGAACACCAATTTTCCTCTCCAAATCCCTCACCTTCATCTCATTTTCAGCCTTCACTTTCTTCAACCCAGCTAATTCTCTCTCAAGATTCTCAACCCTCGATTCCTTGTCTCCCAAAACCTTCCTCAACTCAGCAGCCTCTGATCTAGCTTCCTCAGCAGCACTCATCTCCGATATCGAATCGTGCTGAAGCCTCGCCACCTCCGTCTCGAGCTCCGCCGCTCTCGCCGCAATAACCTCCACCGCCTTCTCGGCCTCCCGCGACCGTTCGATCTCTATCTCCATTTCTTCCATCTTCTCCCTCACCTCCACACCGTCCCTTCGCAACCCCTGAATCTCGGTCCTCAGCTTCTTGATTTCCTCCTTCCTTTCAGCGTTTTCGCTCGCCAATTCATCTCTCTCGCGCTCCAACGCTTCGATCTTCCTCGTCGATTCCTCCACCGGCTCAACGTCGATCCCCGCGGACGCTACGCCATTGGCAACTCTGTCTTCCGCCATTGTTGATTCTACAAAAAGAGAAACGATAATCCCAAGTCAGAAAGAAACCAACCGAGTAACACACAAGAAATCGAAAATACAAGGAATCAAAACAAAGATTTGAAGTATAAAAAAATATATATATTTTAAAATCGTGTGGTGATATTTTCTCATCAAGCAAACAGCAAAAGCAACTATAATTGAGAGTGAGAGAAACCCTGAAGACTGCGCTGCTGGAAATCGGAGAGAGAATGCTTGAGTTTGGGAGAAAATGAAGGACGATGAGAAGAATTTTTCCGGGAAAAATTGGGAGGATTTTCCGGGAAAGGGAACTTTGTTTTTGGACTAGGGTTTGTGTTGTATAGAGTAAGAGTATGGGTGAAAAGTTGTCAACTTTCCCATTTTCACTTTTCTCAGAAAGAAAAAAAAAAAAAAAGTAAGACTGAGAAAAAAAAATGGAATCGATCCAGTGAAAAGAAGAACCAACGGTTCAGAATCAGATTTGAAATGCTTTTGTGGGTGCGCCCTTGGCACATTTCAATGAAACTCTTCATTATTCTTTTTGTTTTCATATTCCATACTTAAATAATTTATGAGTTTAATTTTAATACACCGTTACTATAAAAAAAATTATATTGTTATTTAATCATGTGTTGCTAAATCATTAAAAGAGTTTAATTATTACAACAACTACTTAAAAAGTCTAACTCTTTTAATAATGTGTCAGCATATGATTAAATGAGAGTGTAAAAAAATTTTACACTCACATTAGATTAAAATTAAATTCATAATTTATAATACTTTGACTTAAATATGTTTTTTATACCAATAAAATTCATCTTTTTTTTTGTTTTAGTTCTTACATTTTAAAATGTTTCCAAGAAGTTCATATAAATACTATTTTCTTTTAAAGCCATCCTTCTGTTATACTTTCATCCAAAGTTTAATGTTATCTTCTTTGGTAGACTCTTTTTTGTCAAAGTGGACGTTATGTCAACTTTCTTATGTAGACTCCCTCCTAATTGCTAGTAAACCCTAACTTTCTCTCTCTAAATTCATAGTCAAAAAGATAAAAAGAGATTGATTCCTTTTTCTTTTCTTGTTTTGCCAATATTTCCAACTTTTATTTTCTAAAATTTGTAGAACTAAATTTGCAGAACTTACTAAAACCTCCTCATTTCCCTTTCCTAATATGCGTGGCATGCTCATCCTCAAGCATTCGGCAACTTTTGAACCTCATCTGCAAGGTTTTCCTTCTCCTCCTCTGACTTTTGAAGTTCAACCAAAGGTGGTATTACAATAGCAAAAGAGATTGCAAACTGAATAATGCTTTCATTGATATTATTAGAGAAGATTACATAGGCTTATATAGATAACATAGCTAAGAGAAGATATTAGCTAATAACTGAAAATCAACTACCCTTATCTATAATAACAGTATAACATATTTCTGTTTTCCTTTGCTAGCTAATACCCCCCTCAAGCTGGTGGGTGTATGCTCCTCAATTCCAGCTTGGATATAAAGGCCTGAAAAGGTTTTAGATCCAATGCCTTGGTTAGAATGTCAGCCAACTGATTAGAACTTGCAATAGGCAATAAATGGAAGAGTTTGGCTTGTAATTTCTCTCGCACAATGTGGTAGTCCAACTCAATATGTTTGGTTCGTTCATGAAAAGAAGAATTAGCAACTATATGTCTAGCCGATTGGCTATCACAGTATAACAATGCTGGATTTATGGAAGAGATTTGCAAGTCATGAAGCAGATAATGAATCCACTGGATTTCACAAACAGTGGATGCTAAGGAGTGATATTCTGCTTCTGAGGACGATCGAGAGATAGTTGGTTGTTTCTTCGACTTCCAAGAGATAAGAGAGTCCCCAAGAAATATACAATAGCTAGTTATTGACTTGCGGGAATCTGGACAGCTCGCCCAATCTGAGTCACTAAATGCTTTTATTTGAAGAGGAGATGAGCATGAATAGAATAATCCATGTGTAAGAGAGTGTTTGATATATCGTAGGACTCGAACAACAGCTTCATGGTGCAAAGAAGTAGGATTCCCCATGAATTGACTCAATTGTTGCACAAAAAAAGCAATAGCAGGTCTTGTAGTTGTCAAATATAAAAGCTTACCTATCAATCTTCGGTAGGCAGCTGGATCAGCTAGAGGTGTTCCTCCATTATGAGTTAATCGTGTTCCCTTAGTCATAGGTGTAGAAACTGGTTTGGATGCAAGTAAACCACATTCAGATAGAATGTCCAAGGCATATTTCCTTTGACATATGTGAATCCCTGCTTTAGATCTAGCAATCTCGAGGCCAAGAAAATATTTTAAGGGGCCCAGGTCTTTAATCGTGAAGTTACTGTTTAAATCAGTTTTAATAGTTGCAATTTCATTCAAATCAGTCCCTGCAAGAATAAGGTCATCGACATAGACTAACAAAGCAGTAAGTGAGGATGTATTATGTTTGATAAACAAAGAAGAATCAGAAGGTGATTGATAGTATCCTTTAGAAAGAAGAAATGTGGAAAGACTTGCAAACCATTGTCTACTGGACTGTTTTAGGCCATAAATTGATTTGAGTAGCCTGCAAACTTTGTTGGGCTGAGATGTAGTAAGTCCAGGAGGTATGTGCATGTAAACCTCTTTGTCCAACTTGCCATGTAAAAAAGCATTATGTACATCTAATTGATGTAAGTGCCAGTTTTGGGCAGAGGCAATAGCAAGGAGAAGTCTAATAGTAGTTAGTTTAGCAACAGAAGAATAAGTATAAAAAAAAAAATCAATGCCCTCAACTTGATTAAATCCCTTGGTAACTAAGCGTGCCTTATATCTTTCAATACTGCCATCAGCCATGTATTTGATTTTATATACCCATTTGCATCCAGTGGGTTCCTTACCTGCTGGTAGGTCAGTAATAACCCAAGTGGTTAATTTTTGCAGAAAATTGAGTGGAAATATAATTAAAGAAGTTGGTGATGCAATCCCTTGTGCCATATTTGTATTTCATGAGGAAAATCCATAAATACTTACTGTAATCATTAACAATAGTTAAAAAATAAGGATGGCCTTGAAAAGATGGGATGCTAATAAGCCCTCATATATCTATCTATATGTATTAAATCAAAAGGTTTAATAGATTTGGACATGCTATGGGGAAAGGGTAATTTGCATTGTTTTGCAAGATGGCATGAATCACATATCAAACTTTTATTGGAAACAATATAAGGAAAAGCAGTACAAAGAGAACTAACGGTTCAGAATCAGATTTGAAATGCTTTTGTGGGTGCACCCTTGGGACATGTCAATGAAACTCTTCATTATTCTTTTTGTATTCATATTTCATACTTAAATAATTTACAATACGAATATATATTTCATACTTATAAAAATCATCTTTTTTTTTTTTGGTTCTTACATTTTAAAATGTTTCCAAGAAGTCCATATAAATACTATTTTCTTTTAAAGTGGTCCTTCTGTTATACTTTTATCCAAAGTTTAATGTTATCTTCTTTGGTAGACTCTTTTTTGTCAAAGTGGACGTTCT
Source organism: Styphnolobium japonicum (assembly GCA_023212625.1). Taxonomy (NCBI): domain Eukaryota; kingdom Viridiplantae; phylum Streptophyta; class Magnoliopsida; order Fabales; family Fabaceae; genus Styphnolobium; species Styphnolobium japonicum. The sequence continues at coordinate 3,497,479 of JALBWW010000006.1, forward strand.
GTCAACTTTCTTATGTAGACTCCCTCCTAATTGCTAGCAAACCCTAACTTTCTCTCTCTAAATTCATAGACAAAAAGATAAAAAGAGATTGATTCCTTTTTCTTTTCTTGTTTTGCCAATGTTTCCAACTTTTGTTTTCTAAAATTTGCAGAACTTACGAAAACCCCCTCATTTCCCTTTCCTAATCTGCGTGGCATGCTCATCCTCAAGCATTCGGCAGCTTTCGAACCTCATCTGCAAGGTTTTCCTCCTCCTCCTCTGACTTTTGAAGTTCAACCAAAGGTGGGCCCAAAAGTGTTTCAATTACGAATCGATTAATCAGTGACTCTTGAATCGTATCAAAGTAGGTGCTTACATGAAAAGAAGAAGTCAGCACCTTAACTGCAAGAGTTTTGACCAACCAAAGATTAAATGGATCGGGTCGACAAAGGAGGAACAAGGTGGATTTGGGAACCATCCACACCCAGAGGAGGTGGAGAATCAAGATGGCCCCCAAGCTCAAGATCCCTAGATTCCCTTCGCGCCCAAGAAATTGTTGTGGTTGAGGGATGCCTATGTGCAGATGATGCTGGGTTTGGCCAACTTGAGGGTGATGAGCATGGATGCCTTTGCCTTTGGAGACGCCACTTCCATTACCATGAGTGGGTTCGGGAAGGCAACCCCGCCTAAGGAGTACAATGAGAAGATGATCATCCAGATGTACAAGTCCCTGACGATGGCGCAAGGACAGTTGGTGCCTCGCGATGCAACACCCATAATGGCGTCAAAAATTGCATGCCAACGATGAGAACTGAAAAGAGAATGGGGTTTGTGTATAGCAATTATGAGGGAGTCCACGTAAGAAGGTTGCCATAACATCTACTTTGGCAAAAAAGAGTCCACCTAGAAGATAACGTTAAACTTTAGATGGAAGTATGACGGAACGACCACTTTAGAAGAAAATAATATTTATACGGACTTATTGAAAACATTTTAAAATATAAGGACTAAAACTTAAAAAAGGTGAATTTTGTAGGGATGAAAAACATATTTAAGCCTAATACTTTCAAATACTTGACTTATTTATTTATACAAAACAAAATCACTACATTTTGCAATATTTAAACTTTAGATACCGTTTACCAATTATTATAAATAAACTTTTTAATAGTAAATTAAAATTAAGTTTAGAAAATATTATTATTTTTTAAATAATTATTTTTAATTAAAAGTTATTTTATTTAAAATTTATCTTATTTGTTTAAAGTATGTAAAATTAATTATTAGTTAAAATTATTTTTTTATTAACTAAAAATAATTGTTTTTTAAAAAAATTATTTTGAGCTTTTAATTAAGTAATTTTAATTTATTTCAAAAGTTTTTGTAGATAAATATTATTTTGTTCTCAACTAAATAATATTTTTTAATTATTTCATTTATCTTTTTATAATTTAATACAAAAAATGATTCTTTTTATACAATTCAAATAAAAAATTTGTCTTAAAATCAATTATGAACTAACATAGTCAAACATAAATTATATTTTTCATAATTAATTTTTTTAAAAATTAATTATATACATATTTAATTTTCAACATATTGTTCTTTCATACATAATCCTAAGACGTTTTAAGACTATGAAGTAGTGGTTAAAGATGAGTGTCACTATCTTCACCAGTGTGAGCGTTTAGATAATATTTAAGGTAATTAAATAATTTTTTTAAATACAATAAATTTATATGAAGTGTGTCTTTAACATCATTAAAAAAAAAAAGACTTAATTTTGATCAGACATTACTTTTGCTGTAAAAAAAATTCAATAGCTAATTTTGTTCTTATTGAAAATATTAAAAAACGTACGAACATTAAAAGGAAAAAAAACCTACTGAGCACGTTTATTAAATTCTTGCCGACAAATTTTGTAATTTTATTTTTCATAATATATATTGCTTGTTACTTATAATTTTTATGAAAATGTGAGTTACTATTATTTTAGTCAATAATTCATGTGAATGTTAAGTAATTTGAACATTAAAGATATAGATTTGTGTAGAAGAATTTTAATCATATGTGGTATTACCGTAATATGTGGTTAGAAGGTTAAATTTTCGGATTCAAATTCTATGTCTTTTCTCTTTATTTTCAATAAAATAATATTAATTAAAAAATCACACTTCCAGTAATTGATAAAGTTTCCCAGTAATTGAGTTCTAAAACCCCACTCGTAATTACTCCGTTGATATCCCTAAATGGTAGCGAAGCAGCACCACCGGATATTGGAGAATGGAAAGCATTGATTGTGGAAAAGGACAGGGCCCCAGAAATGTTTGGACTTTCTGCCCCCAAGGCCGAGGGAAAGCCTTAAACTCAGTCTACATAATATCCTATCATTACAATTTTCAAATCTTCAACTAATTGGGGTCGTGCTACTACTATCAGCACCAGCATTTGCTGCTTTCGAATTTTCTCTTTTAATCTTATATTAAATGCACGCATCTCTAACATATAACGTAATTATTGAATATAAAATTTGAGCGCATAACAGCTTAAGATAAGATATTAATTTTACAGAGTATGGTTAGGGATGTAAAATAAAAAATATTTCTCAATTACATTTTTTATATATATATTGTCTTAATGATCAAATTCACAATAAAATATTTAAAGTGACTGAATATTTTTTACTCATACAAATTAGTTAAGGACTTAAGTGTTTTACATTAATTGCTTGACCCAAAAAAAGACCAACTAATTGAAAAGTTTTTGAACAAAAAACATTTACTGGAGAGTTTCATAATCATATGTTTGGCACTGTTTTAAATTATTGAAGTACCCAAGTTTTTTTACTGATAACTTAATTAACTGAATATTTATTAATTATTAGTCATACTTGATAGACTTTAAATATTTATTATGAGAATTACCTAATAATAAATATTTGATAATAGTATTTGCTAATGAGTGTTCTTAAAATATTAGTTAATGAATTAAAATATTAAATATTAAATAAAAAAATAGAAGATTGAATATTTTGAGAAATAAAAAATATTTAATATTTTTTATTAAGTAATTAAGATAATTTATTAAAAAGAATCAAATGATTCTTAAACAATGTTCTAAGGGCACTGGTTGATAGGACCCTTTTGGTAAAAAGTCATTTTTTATTTTTCTTTTAAGTCATTTTAAAGGGTGTAGGGTGCATATTATAGAATTTACCTTCAGTAAATATGATAGTAATTCACAATTTTATACAAACTATTTGTGCTACCTTCAAAATTTACTCATGTTCACCAACGGATGTTAACAAACTTGCTTAAACTGACCCAAGAAAGGGACTACTAGCTAGGTGAAGCCCAATAACCATTTACCGCAATACCAAAATTAAATTTGCTCATGCTTATAAATACAAGTTGTACAATTATAGTTACTTTTTTATTTTAAATTTATCTAAATAATCTATCTCTAATAATAGGGACAAAGTAAATAAAGGAATTTTCTAACATTTAGGATATATTTAGGACAGTAAATGAGACATTCATTAGTAAGAGAAGAAATTCATCTCTACAGTGCAATTTTTAATCTTCACTTTTTTATCCAAAAGTTTCAACAACAAAAAAGGTCCCCTTATTTTATGTTTTTTAATAAACAAATAAAACGTACGAAGTTATAAATATTAATTAATTTTTAAAATAATATAAAAAAATATCATAGAAAATTACATTCTAAATTTTTTTATCCTATAATTTATCATTCTATTACTTTTTATTTTTTATTTTACACACATGTTTAAGGTGTGCTTTTTTGTATAAAAGATAAGAAAATAAATTAAAATTCAAGACAACTATTGACATTTTGAAGTCAAACTAGCTAGTAATTTAATTATATAATTTTTTAGCGACTAAAAATTATTATTATTATTATTTTGGAAAATTCTATATCTTTATTTTCAAAAAGTAGTTATTTTTATATTTCATTGCAATATACTAAATACATCGATCTTACATACTTTATATGATAATTTGGAGATAAATTAATTTTATAATGCATTACATATTTTTAAATGACACAAATTGATATAAAATAAAATAAAAAATTGTCAATTTGAACATTTTAATTATATTGATATATAAAATTATAAATAATTTATTTTAAATATATTTATGAGGTTATCTAGTTTGATCCCTAATTTAATTGGTTAAATTATGAATTACCCGTTCTCTCTAATTTTCTCGTTGAACCGATTTTCAAAACATTATTATAACCCTTCAAGAAGGGTTTGCTTTGGACATATGAGCAGCTGGTTAAAGATGTCCTTTGGTTTCGGGCATAACATTCCTATTTTTGAGGACCCTCGTTTGCCCAAGTCTAGGCACTTCAAAATGGAGTCACCCTGCCGTTCTACGATTCCCTCATTTGGGTAGCAGATTTGATTGTGAATGGTATAGTTGTGTTTAGCATGAATTAAAAATTAAATTGAATTGATTTAAAAATTAAATTTTGTATTTAGAATTTTTTATAAATAAATTTGATTTAAATTAATTAAAAAAATAATTTTTGTGTTTAAAACTTATTAAAAAATTGATTTTATTTTATTTTATTATTTTATCCTTATATTATTGTGACTGATATTATAATAAATGAAAAAGTTAATAAGTATAAAAATACTTAATTTAAATAAATCAAATTAAAATTAAATCAAAATTTAACAAATTCTACCATATTTAACATGATTTTTAAATCTAAATTATTAAAATTCATGAGATTTTAAAAATCAAATTATTTCTTAATTTTTAACTTTCTAAAAATATATTTGATTTACAAATCAAATCTTTTTTTTTAATACTCCAAACATACTCTAAATAGCCACCTGTTCTACAAATATTTCTTCCATTGAGTGCCAAAGGTGTATTGCTAACTGGAAGAGAAACACTATTGCATGCTTTATGGAGCTCTGGGTTCCATAGGAGGCCTGATATTTAGGGGCGTTTGGTTCTAATTTTAAAAAAATATTTTTAAGAATATCATGCTTAGAAATAGTGGCGTAACTTCACTAAAATATTTGGGGGGCAAATGATAAGATTAAAATAAGTAAATTAAAAATTAAAAAAAGGATATTTGAAAGTGAAATCAAAATCAATTTAACACATTCAACAATGTTTAACTATAATGGGGCGTTTGGTTCGCGGATTGTTTTTTCATTCCTTGGAATCCTTACATGGGAATATTGGATTCTTATGTTTGGTACAAGTTTTGAAAAAACATTTCCATCATACAATGATTCCCGGGAATGATTTTTAACTAACATTCCCACACTTTCATTCCTATAGGGGGAGGTGGGTTTGCAACATTCACATGGCATAAGAATATTTTTACCATGTGAAATGTCCAAAATATCTACCCTTCTATTGACATGTCATTAACCAACAACAGTTATATCATTGCCGGTGACTGTCATCGGCCACCATCAACCACCGTCCACGGCGGTCAATCACCGGAATCCGGCTACCTCCGTCACCGCCTCTAATTGATGGTGGCTAGAAACTTCAACCTCCGTGATAGTCACCGGAATTTAGCCACCGCAAGCTGGCGGCGGCTAACAATGACCGATGACTTTAGCCACCACATCGGTCTCCGAAATTCGACGACTTAAGCCACCGCCTTAGTCACCGGAATCTAGCCACGTCTGCCGCCTCCAGAGGTTGACGATTATAGACGACATCTGCTATTGTCGCCGACGGTTTGAGTCATTCCCGAGAAAGGTTTTATTTAACCAAACGTAGTAATCATCATTCATGAGAATACTATTCCTTGGAATATCATTCCTGGGAATATTTTTTCAAACCTTGAACCAAACACTCCGTAAAAGTTATGAGAGCATCCCTTTTTTTTTTTAATAATCCTTCAAAGTTTAGTATGTACCTAAGCACAAATTTTAGATATGAAAAAGTGTTCTTCATTTTTTTGATAACAATAAACAACTTGTTAATTTAGTATTAGTTATAGTCACTATAAAGTAAACTATTAGTATGAAAGTACATAGGAAATAATTTTTTAAGGATCTAGCTTTGGCTTTGTCTTCAAGCTAATAAGTTTAAACCTATGAAATAAGCATAAGATTAGACAAAAGGTTCTGATAGTACAAATACTTTAAAGAAAAAATAACACTGTTAACATCAAAACAAAGAAGCAACAAAATTTTAGAGCACTAGTGATAAAATTCAGTACAAATTCTCCATATGTTAAAATAAAATTTTTGGGGGAGGGGAGGGGAGTTGCCCAATATGCCCTTATGAAGCTCCGTCAGTGCCCAGGAATGACAATTACTACGTTTTGTTGACTAAAAATGTCCGTAGGAATAACTTCAACTGCCGATAATGACCCAAGTTTCTAGCCACTATCAATTGTCAGCAACGGGGGTGGGTGACCAAATTTTGTTGACTGGTGCAGTGATCAAAGTCGTCGACCACTATTGGCGGCAACAGAGGGTGGCCAAATTCAAAGGATCAACATGGTGCGTGAAGTCACTTATTACTATCAATTGTCACTAGATTCCGATGACTAGCGCAATAATTGAAGTAGTCAACAATAGTAGGGTGGTCAGGTTCAAATGACCAGCGAGGTGACTGAAGTTGTCAGCCACCATCAACCACTAACAGTGGTGGGGTGGCTGAATTTCGATTATTAGCCGCTACGGATGAGAGTCGCTGACAATAACGTGAGGACGATTGGTTAATGACATGATAATAAAAGAGTATGTATTTTGAACATTTCACGTGACAAAATATTTCCATGTGAGAATCTTTACACAAAAATATTGCAAACCCATCTCCCTCTTAAGAATGTTGGAAACCCACCTTCTTTATAAAAATAAAAGTGTGAGAATATTGAACCAAAATCATTTTCGGGAATCATTTTTTTTTATAGGAATGATTTTTAAAAATTTTGTACCAAACATATTAATCAAACATTCTTATTTAAAGATTCTCAAAAATTAAAAAATAATCCGTTAACCAACCGGTTCTCAAAGAGAAGTTGGGGAAAATTTATCAATTAACTCTCTCTTGATGAATGGTTTACGAGGCTGTGATATTGTTTCTGCAGTGGAGGTGGTTGTTATAGAACGAATGAAATGCTCTTTGGAGAGACATATGGTAAACTTGCTGGTTATGCATGCAGCGGCTTTAGTGCAGGTGAGGTGGGTAACAAGATCACCTAGAAAGAGGAGCTCGTGCTCCTGCTACCTGAGGAAGACAGTTGCTCATGTTTTCAGGATCAATGTTCATGCTGCTTTTCCGTCCTATGATGGATTGTGGGTATAGGTTTTGTTATGCGCGAATTTCTAGCTACAGGAGCTTTTCCATGGTGTGCTCATGATTCCCGAAAATTGATGGAGGCTGTGAGTCTGCGACTGTTCAAGAAAGTTTGCAAGCTGTAGTGGAGATGGGTTTCTGCAACGTTGGATTGCCAGGGTGTGGTGTTGGATCTCCAAAACAGTGTAGTACTGTACTGGATTGCCCGGATCAGGCTTGGTTTTATCTGATATTTGGATATTATATATGCTGGGTTTGCTTGCATTTCTTTTGTTTTTGCTCCTCGGATAACTAACGAGGTAGTTCCTTTAGCTAAATAGGTTGTCTCTGCTACTCATCCTCTAGAATGGATAGAGAATGCACCAAGTTTTCTTTCCTATGCTGGTTACTCCTCTAGTTTGGTTATGTTTCATCTTTGAAATATACACACGCGAGGTAAGAGAGTTAAGAGTCATCAATCTTAACATTTGTCTATATATAATTATTTTTTCTAACTCTCCAATATGGGGTCTTATCTTAAATTATGGAAGTTAAACCTCGGATGACAAAAGAAGCCATGTGAACTTTATTAAACCCTTCAAGTTGGATGCTCTCTTTTTCTGTATACCGCACTCTAATTATAAGTTAATGTGGTAGTAATGGCTAACAAGTAACAACCAAAAAAGTCAAACAACTCTATTCCAAAATTCCCAAAGCAAAACTTGCACAACAAATCAAAGATAAAAGTGACCAATGGCAACATGTGTATGCCCATGTTACTTTTGAAAATGTCTGATCTCATCCAGATATTTAGACCCAATAGGCTGGCCCACTGGACCAAGATGAAAACTCTGCTACAGCCCACATTCCTCAGCAATAGAAGGCACATCATATTGCCATGAACGACCCTTCTAACTTTACTCCAGAGATCATTAAACAGATTAAGATTCCTACAACAATTGCTCAAAATTCATAACTACTTCTGTAACACTAACCAAACCTCTCTTTCTGCGGAGTAAGAATATCAACTATCAAGATAGATAAAACAAAGTAAGAACTTCAAAAAATAAAAAATCTAAGAACATGGGAAATATTTTCCTTGATCCCAACCAAAAGTACAAAAAAAAAAAAAGCCAAAAATAAAAAATAAAAAATTCTAACTAATGGGTCTGTGGTGAAACAAAAAGAACCTAACCTAAGGTTCCATCATCGAATCATCATCTTCATGTTCATCATCATCAACCTCCAAACTTTGTCTTCTCCTTCTCTAACTTCTCAAAGAAGCCTGTAAGAGCCCTCAAGGCTTTGACTTGGTACTGCAAGGCCACTATATACCCAGCAGTTTCATCAAAAAGCTTGTCCACACCAAATGATTCCCCACCTGGCACAATCCTCTGCAATGCATGAATCTTCCTCTCCATCTCTTCCTTTTCATCCTCTTCTTCTCCTTCTTTCTGAACACAAACACCATTCTCTTCTTTCACAATCACTTCCTTTATCTGCTGCATCCTCAGCTCCCTGCTCCCGTCACTCCGTCGCCGTCGGCTTCGCCGGAAAACATGTAAAGACTTGTGAACCTCAGTGCCCATACCAGAGTTCTGGTGGGCTTGCTCTGGTTTTCTCAGAAATGTGGGTATGGTTCTCTGAGTTTCTGTGTTTTCTTCTTCCATGGATATTTAATATATAATGGTGAGAGAGAGAGAGAGAGAGAGAGAGAGAAAGAGAGTGATTACGTTCAGAGTTATATGAGCTTGTGTCTGCGAGAGGTGTGAAGATGAATGAGGGTGAGGGAAGAGGGAGAGAGGAAGATGTTAAATTATTGTTGAGCTCTAGAAATGTCAATGCCAACGAAGCTGGTCCCACTGGTTTTGGCCTCACAATACAAGAAGCCCCCAAGTTTTGGATTGGAGTAACTAATATGGTGACCTTCACGCTCCACAACATGAGCGTCCTTCAGCTCCTCAAATTTTACCCTACCCAAACCCAAGTATCCATGCTTTCAAACTTTCTTTTCTTACTTTTGAGATTGGTGGATAGATTGAATAGAATCATAATGCATTGCTATTTATATTCTTTTCTGCAAGCACAAATACAACAACTAGGAGTTTTTTTTTATACAATGTTTAAATATTTTTAGATGTTTTGATATAAGATATTTTAGATGTTTTTATATTTAGAATTTTTATATTTGGTATTACATCTTCTATGTTTAATCGTATGAGATGTTTATGGTTATTTCATAGGCATATACTAAACACAAGCATCTAAGGCAGGTGTGTGAATGAAATTTATTCTCAATGTATCATGAGATATATATATTCCACACATATCTTTTTTCTTATGGATATATCATTTCCATTCAGTTATAACTTATAAGAATTCTTAGTTTTTTTTTTTTTTGATAATAAAAGCATTCTTAGCTAGTAAGACTCAAATGTAGTTTTAGGGGAGAGAGAGAGAGGCAGACGCGCAGGAAGGATCGTGGATATGCAGAGGTAAAAGTGAAAGTATAAAGTTTGGAAAACTGACTGAAAACGTAACCCCGTTAAGGGTGTGAAGTGAGGTGTGGAGTGGAGATGAGAGCATAAAAAATGGTCCCACAAGACACAAAACAAAGGGGAGAAAGCACATGTGCTCACATGAATTCCTTGAACCTAACACCCACCCATGTGCCTCTCCACTCTCTTCTCTTTCCTATGCTATATGATCTGCATCGCTACCCCTCGCATGATTGCCACGTGTCTAATTTCTAGGGACCCCACCTTGAGCCCCACAAAAACCCCTAACCCTTTTAGGCCAAATTAATCATGTAAATGCTACAATCATATCGATCCAACCCAAATCAAATTAGAGACATGAAATATATTTTTAGAAAATTTGTTGTGTATTTAGAGTAGGTTATTAATTATTTATTAAATATTAATTTTATAATAAATATTTAAAAATATATTAAATATAAATAATAATTAATGAATACTTGATAATTTTATCATGAGTATTGATATTTTGAAAAAAAATATAAGTATTGAAGTAATTCTTATTTTTCTAACAAATTATCTTAATATCTTTTCAATCAAAATAAAATTATTAAATAAAAATTAAAATATTTAATTTATTAATAAATTAAAAAGTATTTAATATTTTTTTAAGTAATTAAAAAAATTATTAAGCTGATTAATTATAAGAATATATAATTATTTATCAAATTAAGAAAAGTGATGTTAAAAAGCATTTCACGTTTTTATTGAATATTAGTTAAAAATAACAGTAACTTTAATTTTAAAAATTAATAACTCCATAAACATTTGATTGAGGACAAAGTTAAGGTTCAAACATTTGTACGCTTGAGCCTTCAATAACAAAACTTAATTAGAAAAGATTTTAATTTTGATACATTATAATTATAAGTGAAGTTTTTTATATTATTTTTTAATTAAGTGTTGACAAATCGTTAAAAGAGATTAAATTTTTGAATAATTATTTTCAAAGTTAAACTTTTTTAATAATGAGATAGTATATAATTAAATGATAAGGTGAAAAACATTTACAATACATTTAAATTAAATTCATTAAGAAATTGGAGGTTTAAGGAAAAAAAAACTCCTTCACGACTAATTCAGGACGAGATAGTTCTATGGATGGAGAAGTGGAGTTATCATTTAAAAATTAATTTTATTAAAAATTGTTAGATAAAAATTAAAATATAAAATTCACGTTACTCTTTATTATAAATATTTTAATATCTTAATAAGTATACCTCTTTATTAAAATATTTAAATTATTGATATAATTATACATTAGTAATGCTACTAATATCAGTGCTTTTATGTTTTTGTTTTGTTAAACTTAAATACAATCCTATCAACAATATTGAAAAATCTATTTTGAAGGAGATTTTATAAGTGGCATTTTCGTATAAGCAATGCTACTCAAATAATTCAGAATTATAGATAAAAAATATATAAATTAAAAATGATTTTCTATATACGTTAAGTGGTGTGCAGATATTTGTTATACCAAAAAAGTTAATGTAAGTTTAGTATAAGTTAAATTACCATATGCATGAATATAAAGAGATGTATAAAAAAGATAGAAATGACACAACTTCAATATAAAAATGATGTGAAAATATTATTGATATATGTTATTTAGTAGTGATTGGGTGGGCAGCTTTAGTGATATCTCCCGTATTTAGTGATGGTGGCCCTGAGAGTGTGGTGTAGAATCAGAGAAGGGGAGGTGGTGGTGTTTCCAAGAAGGAAACCAGTCGGCGGATTGGGTCATTGGGATTGTATGAGAGATTTGGTTGTGTTGGGCATATGGGACTCCATGTGCTCAGACCCACTCGGATCCCTTTGTTCTTGTCACATTCACACACTACACCTCTTTTTTATTTAATGCCACTCAATTTTTATTTTCAATCCTTCATTTTCTTCCCCCCCTTTTTTTTGTTCTGGGTATAATGGGGATCCGTACCCGCATTTCATGTACGAAATTGGGTCAAATAGTTACCTAGGGCCTTAGCATGTATAATTGATGAAAGAGCTATAATTCATAATGTGTGGACATCCTACCTGAGTGTGTTTCTGTTCACATTTTAGTGCAGACCTTGTTTCTCTATTTATGTATTGATCCTTGCTCTTTTTTGGTCATACAAAGATGCCTAAAATCATCTTATGATACAACGAAATTACAGTCTCTCACATGGTAGGCCTGTAGTGATGCATAATGACATTTTTCTTTTTCTTTTTTCTTTTATTACATAGAGAAGGTCATGAGGAGATAAAAATTAAAAGATATAAGAAATGTTTAACATGTTTACCCACAATGTAAAAGATGATAACCCATGACTCGTATATTTAGTTATGATAATTGTATATGTTGACTTCTATTGTCTAGGCCACTTGAATTAATAATCCTGTCTCATATGTTTTTGTCTTAAATAATGACAAATCGTGATGACGTATGAATCTTATGAAGAAATTTTTTTGTCCCTCATAATAATAAGAGTATTAGTTATGAAAGATCCTAATTATATTGCATATGTTAATATTAAGACTACTGTTTTCATAACATACATATTTGTATTTTTCTTTAAAAAAAAAAAACCTGTTTCATTTTCCAAAATGTGGAAACCCTATCTTTGATCCTTTGTCGAGATTATTTTAGTCTTAATTATATGTGACGTCTCTCTGTAAGTACCGATATACCTTACAATTGCTATGTAATGTGCTAATTAATTACATGAAATAGCTTTTCTTATAAAATGTTTCCAAATTTCAAATATCTATGCCCATTTTATAAAATTTATATGTTGTCTACGATTTATGATTTTTCCCACCATTTTTACTTGGTCTTGGATTGATTAATTATGCTCCAACTATTCCCATATTCCATGCGTTTTCTTCTTATTTTGCAAGCATTGTTCCTGTTCAACAAATATAGATGGAAGATCGAACAATTAATCATCTTAATTTAATCAAAAAAACATTCTCTGTATATATAAATGAACTTGGCATTAGGGGTGGACATGGGTTGGGTTGGGTTGGGTTTGAGGTACTTTTAGACCCGACCCGCTCATGAAAGCAGTGGGTTGGGTTGGGTTGGGTTTGGCAAAAAAAATTCTCCGACCCGACCCGACCCGACCCACTCATACGTGGGTTGGGTTGGGTCCAACCCGTGGGTCTTGAATCTTTAAAAAAAAAAAATTACATACTAAAATAGAAATCAAAATGTCAGTTAATTGTCATTATAAACCATAATGTCAATCATTATCAATACAATTGTCAACATTGGAAGAATTAAATGAAATAATAATTTAAAAAGAACTAGAAGCCTAACCGGTTAAATGACAAATATCCAAAAGGATCAATTATTACGACGAATAAGTTCATCTACAGCCGCGAGACACATCTAACAAATAAAGAAATCATAAAGCATTAGGAGCAAGTATTAATGATTAAACTATTAATAATTGACTAAACAAATTGAGAAAATACTATATAATGCACTACTGCTTCTAATTTTTTCAATTTCATCCATTTGAGCCCGAAGATCAATTTGTTTATCCCGGGAGTTTTTAACCAATTACGAGCACAAATCAATGCCTCTCTGATGAAGATTGCAAGAGAACTACGAAAAGGGTCAAGAACTCGCCCTCCAAAGTACTAAATGCGGTTCGAGATGAAGCTCGTAAACAGGAATTGCCAATATATCTTTAGCAATGCATGACGAGAAAAATAATACTTAGTTGCCTTCCCTTTCCACCATTTCAAAATATCAAAACCATCATAATCATCCTCAACATCATCCTCCATATACCTCTCAAATTCATTCCTTTTCACCTCATGTTGCTTTTTTCTTACTTTCAATCTAAATTCGGATGACCAACTACTATCATCGTTTTCAAATGTAGAGGATGGAAAATCCGATGACATGTAACTAGAATCACTAGCATCGGGAGGAAGAGGATGCACATGATTTGATAATGTTCATACAATGTCATCATAATACTTTTCAAGTTCATCACCATTTTCTTACTCATTTCAAAACCATACATCCTATCAAAACAAAACTCAACATAATCCATTTTATACCTTGGATCAAGAACAACTGCCACAAATAGTAAATAATTGAGAGCACCATCCATACCATCCCAATATTTATCTAACTTGGCCTTCATGGATAAAGCCATGTCCTTCAATATAGGATCTTGCCCTCCAACCCATTTCTTCAAAACTTTTTTGGATGTCACACAATTTATGGAAGAAAGAATTTGAAGTAACATGCAATGATCCAGAAAAAGTGAGAGTAGCATCATAAAAAATCTTCAAAAACTTTACAAATACACGAGCACGCAACCAGTCATAGGAAGATGGAGTTCCTCCTTCAACATTCACAAAGAAGGCTCATCATATTCATAGCGAGCAAATGCTTTCTCATACTTTTAGTAGCCTCTAGCATTAAATAGGTAGAGTTCCACCTAGTTGGCACATCAAGACACAACCCTTGCCTACTCTCTATGTTTGCATCCGTTACACACCTTCGGAAAGTGGCTTGTCTTGCAGGAGATGACTTTACATACTTACATGCAGCCCTAATTTTAAGGATTGAAGAATCTATTTCCTTTAACCCTTGAGTGACAATTAAATTAAGAATGTGAGCACAACACCTTAAATGCATATACTCTCCATTCAAAATAGTCCTTCCATTCCAATCACTTAACCTATTTCTCAAATAATGAATAGCCACATTATTAGGACTAGCATTGTCAACAGTGACGGTACAAATCTTTCCAATCCCCCAATCTTTAATGCATTTTTCTAATGCTTTTCCTATTGTTTCTCCTTTGTGGTCACTAACAATGAAAAAACCCAATATCTTCTTATGCAAACACCATTCATTATCAATGTAATGAGCAGTCACACACATATAATTCAAGTTTTGTATTGAAGTCCAAGTGTCGGTGGTGAGTGATACCATTTGAGAGTTAGATGATAAAATGGACTTCAATAATGCTTTCTCATACAAATACAATTGCATAATGTCTCTAGCCACAGTTCTTCTACTAGGAACTTGAAATTGTGGTTGAAGCACTTGAGCAAACTTTCTAAAGCCTTCATTTTCAACAAATTTAAATGGAAGCTCATCAATGACAATCATTTTAGCAAGTGCAATCCTACATTCTTCTTGATTAAAAGACAATAATTTGAGCTTTGTAGTCCCATTGACATCATCTTCACATTTCTTTTCAAATCCAAGGGTTTTTGTTTCTTATCAACCACTTTATTTGGGTTTTTCTTACAAATGTGAAGTGCTTATGCAAATTACTTGTGCCATGATTTCTAGAACCACATGCATAAATTTTTCCACAATATTTACATTGACTTTTTGACCAATTACATCCTTGGTAAAGTGTTCCCAAACATGTGAAGATGATCTAACGAGGTTTTTTTCTTAAAGTCAATACCTCTCCACCACAGTAGGTGATGGTTCAACTCCTTGACCTTGTTGTTCAGTAGATGGACCCTCAAGTTCAACTCCTTGAATGCTATTTGTAGGTGTAGGTGCACTTCCAATTTGAGAGCCACCGGTTTGTTGTTGATGGAGCATTACTCATTTTCTATGGATTAAAACAATCAACTAATTAAGTATTTAGCAATGTAAACTCCAAAATTTCAAATTACGAGAGAATATTTGTTCTCCATATTTTTTATTGAGGCCGTATCAAATCATCAATTACAAGTTTAATACCATATTGTAAAGTGGAATAGAATATTATATTCTAAATAATGAAAAAAAAACTTGCTTATTAACTCGAGAAACATGATCAAAGTTTCATTTTTAATTAAACATTAAAATGTAAACCCTAACAATCTCAATCAAAAAATATTCTATTAACAAAAAAAAATTAAGCCGACCTAGAAATGCTGAGTGATAAGAATTTGTGAGCAAGAAGGCGATCGATCTGTGAAATGAGAAAGGAAGGGGTGAAGAAATGAAGAAGAAGTGAAGAACAATGGTGGACAGAGCTTCTGGCAAGTGGCGGCGAAATGAAAATGAGGAGAAGGAATTGAAAATGTGGGGCGGACCTTGCAAGTGGGGTTTATATATTTTTTTCATTTGATCACATGGAGCAGCGTCGTTCCATGTGTTTTATTTTTTGGTTACACTTAAGTGGAGCGACGTCGTTCCCACTTAAGTGTTTTTTTAGTCGGGCTTAAGTGGAGCAGCGTCGTTCCAGCCAGCGGTTTTTTAGCTTAAGTGGAGCGGCGTCGTTCAGCAAGTTGCTTTTTTGGTGGGAGGCTTAAGTGGAGCAGCGTCGTTCCACTTAAGACTGACGAAAAAAAAAAAAACCACTTAAGTGGAACGACGTTCCACTTAAGCCTGACCAAAAAAAAAAACACTTAAGTGGAACGACGTCGTTCCACTTAAGTGTAACAAAAAAAAAAATAAAAAGCACAGCTTGACGTCGTTTGGTGTGTGTTTTGTTTATAAAAAATATGCGGGTTGGGTCGGTTTTTGTGGGTTGGGACTCCCCAACCCGCGAACCGACCCATATTTTCTTGATTTAAATATTTTTAACGCCAACCATGGAGCCCAAAAGCCCACTAAAAATGGGTTGGATTGGGTAAATTTCAGTGGTTTTGTGGGTCTACCCAACCCGGTGTCCACCCCTACTTGGCATGACACCACAAAAAGTTCAAACAAATAAAGGGAGGATTTGTCTGCTGTCTTGGTTTATTATCCGTTTTTAGGGTACGTAGGGAAATGAAACAAGAAATCACTTGAGCAAAACTTACAGCAACTAAATTTAAAAGAAAAAACCAAATACTAAATGCATGCAGCACAGCAGCAGGTGAGGAATATCATCCACTGTTTCTCTTCTAGAGGGATGATTTCTCAACCGGTTTAACTTAATGATCAGCACATGAACTGACTCAGACTTTAATCGGTGAGCCCCGCTGTCTGCAGTTTGCAGCTATGGTGCTTAAATATGCAGTAAATGCCAAAAAAAATCAACAAGCGACCAGATTCAAATGCATTATCTCAACTCCTTGTTTCAATATTACTAGTTTTTTTTACTTATTCTTCCTTTGATTCCTTTTTACTTTTGGCTTTTTTGTTTATGTAAAATGCATATTTTATATTAATGCAAATCAGCAAACAATAAATCTGAGCGCCAAGCAAGTGGCTCTTCAAGCCATATACAACTCCTATTTTGTGGACTGTAACATTAGCCGGCCTGGGTATCCAGATTCCACCAGGTTCTTTGATAGGTTAGTCAGTGACAAGTGATCTCTTTGCGTCACTTTCCACTAAGACCTTCTGAAAACCAGCCTCTACACAAAAGTTAATTCCACCCTGTATAGCTAGAGAGCTTCCAAAAGGCGACCTCAGTCACGTCCTCCACAGGGCAGGCCAATGTGGCTCCATTAGGGTGAGGTTGGGCACATGTTCGCTCACATTTTCAAAATCTTATGAGATACAACAATGTCTCATTCAAATGCTCATACTACTATTTTAAGTTTGATTCCACTAAAATAATGAAATGTCTATTTCTTCATTCTATTTTTTCTTTTAAATATAAGCAAATGAGATGTAAGCATACAAGCCTATTTATTGATGTACATGTTTGAGTAGCCATTGAGAAACAAATCAAGTCGAATCTAGTTGTTAAAGAAACTTGGAGGAATGTATAATCTATTTGTGTAAATAATGTCTCATTTTCGACCTTATTTTTTATTAGGACTATAGTTAGTGGCAAGTCAGTTATGCAGTTATGTAGAGTTAGTTTCACAACTGTAATTAGTTAGTTACTAATTGTTGGTCCAGCTGTCCAATTGATATAAACACTTGTTGTATCCTTCATTTTCAGTCAATGGAAATCATTATGTTTCTACAATTCTCCAATATTTTTTTAAAAATTTTTAAATACAAGACAAGAAAGCCACGATTAGTTAAATAATAATAAAACTCCTTTACATTTTTGTTTATATATACACACACACACACACATACATAAACAATAGCATTTTTCACATTTACTAGTATATGTATCAATCCCATTTTTTATATTTGAAAAATAGTGAATAGAAGAGCTTTTATAAGTTTACGTAACTGCCCACTAAACATGACTTACAGTAGTTTTATTTCTTTTAGTAATAATGATTTTATTTTGTTGCGTTAGCAGGTACTTTTTTTTCAAAAGGAACAACATTTTACTGTTAATGATTTTTTTTCTTAATAAATATCATCCAATTTTGTGTTATCACGTCATTCAAAAATTTATTATAAGTACTTAGTTAAGACATTAAACTCATTTGGACGACACACTTGGCCTTTATCAGTTATGAAATTCAGATTTTTTGACAACAGTTGTCAATTCAAGACTTCTTTTTTTTTCCCCCATCATTAAAGATTAAATTTGCCCATAATCCATTGAGTTTGAACAGCACGGTGCGTAGTGATGACCCATGTCATCTCAAGGCATGAGAGAGAGAGAGAGGAGGGCGTGGATTGACTTACTAGATAGGACTCAATTTCAGTGATACAGTTTATTGATAGTTGTAACCAAAGTTCATAGCGTTTGACCAAACAAAGCTGGCTCTTTTCTGGGGAAGCACTAACCCATGGCAATCACCCTCCCCTCCCTCATTTTACACAAACCATCACCAGAGACTACAGCTCCTCCACTACAAAGAGCCTTTTTCTCTACAGGGATTGCTTCACCTGGCCAAAATATTCACAAGACAACCGTATTCTAAAACATCCTTGTCATACCATACTGAACAGGCCCAACCTTTCTATGAGCAGTGGCCCCAGCAGCAGCACTAATCCCACCATATTGAGCCTTTGACTGCAGCAAGTTTGTGTCGATGGCTATTCGATCATCCTGTTCTATCTTGTTGACTCCTGCCCGTGTCATAAAAAAGGGGTTGGTATCAATATTAATGGCTATATCTGGTGTTATTTTGGCATTAACTCCACGTTGCTGGGGATGTTTTGCTTGTATAGGCACACCCTTATCAGCTTCTGTTGCTGACCTTTCTTGATTTCCAGAGGTAGATCTTTGACAATAATATGCAGGGGGAACAGGTTGAGAAGGAAGAACAGAACCTCTGATAAATGTCCTCGGATCATAAGAATCCTTGACAACACTCCCATACTCGCAAGGAACAACAGGCCCAACAACTTTACCAGGTTTTGCTGAAAAGAAAATATAAGTGTACAGATTACAGATTACTGATAATGCACATAAACTTAAACAGACTATGATGATAACAATCGCATACCTAGTGGAATTCTTTGCATTCCCTGAATGGACCTTGGCAAAGGATTTTCTGTATCTCTGGAATTATTATTATATTCCTCGGCTGTTTGCCGGTTTTTGCAGGAAGAAATATTTGATTGCTCTTTTGAGGGTACCATATTTGAATGTACAATTGTTGACCTGTCAATAATTCAAACAAATCAGTATGGTGTAATCTAATTATGCTCCTCATGAATGAAAACAGTCGTAACATATATGGAAGGAAATGCAGCCTGGAGTAGGTGAGGATTATTTTGGTCCACCAACTTATGATTTCCTCCCACACCATGCTAAGACATTGAAAGAGCAGCTAAATAGGATGGATGGGAAATAACTTGGGAAAAGGGCTTCATAGATACTAATTTACCACAATATAAACCCTAGCTTCTTAAAACAAATATAAACAGGTCTGAACAAAAGGGAATCTTCAACTCTTGCATATCATTACTCATCCACACACCGCAGTTGACATTTTATGTAATTTTAATCTTAGAAAAATGCCCAGTGGCATCTATGTAAAATAACAGCATTGACTATAAAGTATAAACACTACTTTGACACTGTATTCTGCTTTGTAACAGCATTCAATAGATTAATTTAGAGCTGACTTGCATCACCAGAGTCAGCTGCTCAGTACCAGTTTCTTTTCGCTTATGCACAATGCATCTCGAATGAGTGTTTTTAACATTTATCATAGAATATTCAATCCTATCTTGAGTATAATACAATCAAAGTAACCTTTTGTCAACAATCTACAATTGCAACAAATGACAAGTGAAATCCAATGAGATACTACATTTATGAATTACCTGGGAAGAGAAACGTGCTTTCTTTCAAGTGGCATAACTGGTCCATTTTTACCACCATTTTCCTCAAGATGAGCAAACTGCTTTTTGAATTGATCAACAGCACTGTAAAGAATATGCACCAATGAAGGGTAAGGAGAAAATGATGGGGTAGAAAATATGTTATCAAAGGAAAAAAATACAACACGACATAACAGTTGAAAAGCAACTGAGAAAATAAAAACCTTGGATAAAGAAAATTAGTTCTCTCTGTTCCATTCATGTAGTCTTTCAATAGTTGAGGATGATACTCAAGAATCTCACGGAAAATTAGCTCTCGTATTTCTTCCTTTGTGACTCTTCGCCTTTCAAATTCAAACTCCATTTTTGTGATAGGCAGGCAGGATGGTTCCCTCTCAACTTTTGCTAGTCCCTTGAAGTAAGGATCAACTAATGCCTGAAAACACCGAAACCTTTAAAAATCTCGAGCAAGAAAGTCAAGATTACATATTGCATATCAATATACATGCTCTATGATTCATTATACCTTCTATTGTCCAAAGGAAAACGATGAGCACAAGAAGCAGTTAAGTATCCAACTAAAATAATTTTCAATGCACATACGTAAGCAATAGAGCACAATGTAACAAACCTCTTCAGCAGTAGGCCGGTCTTTTGGATCAAAAGCGAGTAACCTTTCCAGTAATTGTAGCGCTAAAGGATCTGCATTAGGAAATTTTTGTGCAAACGGTACAGGCTGCTTTTTCCTCATACTAGTTAGGTATCTCCTTGCCTTATCATTGCGTACCTGCATCCAACACAAAGATTGTCACAAGCAGAACCACGCTGTTAATGGAATGAAGTTAAGCAATACAAAAAGTTTTCCCTCCATAGGGGGAAAAATTACCCGGGATATAGTATCCAGTGAGGGAGTCCCAAGCAGATCTGTCATCAGATCCAACTGATGGACAACATTTTTTCCAGGAAAAAGTGGCTTTCCTATTAATACTTCAGCAAAGATGCAACCTATACTCCATATATCAATTGCTGGTGTATACTGCAGTCAATACCTGAGTGTTAGCTCATCAGCAGATACAAAACTAACAGAAACAGACATAACTAATAGATTAATAATAAATAACAGATTGGTCTCAGGTCTTACGGAGCTAATTGATGGAAAAGAAGATAACAGAAGCATGTATCATGGGTTGATATGCAATTTCTACACACAAAACTAATGAGAATGAATTAGGGTATGGTGAGTCAAGACTATGCATATTTAGGTTCTCTCTCACTTATACAATGTCCAAAAGAATCTTGAAAAAGCCATACCTTTGAGTAAAATGATCCACAGAGCTCTGGTGCTCTATACCACCTTGTAGCAACATAGTCCTACAGATGCGCATTAAGTAAGCAAGAAAACATCAGCCGCTATTTTCCCAAAGCTTTTGATATGAGAAATTGAAAATAATATCTAGCAAATCTGGAAAAGAAAAAAAAAGGTAGAAAGGAAACAAACAAAAATAATGTTTGAATGGAATACCGTCCAAAATATAGTTGTTGGTGTGTCACTGAAAGCAACTCTAGCTAACCCAAAATCACAGATTTTAAGTTTACAGTTTGCATTGGCCAGTATATTCTTTGGCTTCAAGTCTCGATGATAGACATTTGCTGCATTGTGTAGCTAAGTATTAGATGAGCAATATTGACATCAATGCCAGCAAACTCATGTTGAGAAACAGACAAAACAAAGTACAAAAAGAACAAATGAATGAGTGAAACATTTTGGAAAAAGTATTTAAGAAGATCCAGGACTGAAGTGGAAGAAATGTCAACAACAACAACAGTTAGAGAAGATGATAAGCACGATCTTGACATCTTCATTGAGAGAAATGCTGAGCACTGATGCAGTTTCAATTAGGATTAATGGAAGTGGAAAACACAAGTTATAACACTAGCAACACAATATGCATTCAAATAAGATATTCATGAACAAGTAAATATTAGATATTGAAGAATACCAGTGTGAATATACTTCAATGCTCGAAGTAACTGGTAAAGAAAAAACTGATAGTGCTCTTTTGTCAAGTCATCATTGGCTTTAATGACTTGATGCAGATCAGACTCCATGAGCTCAAAAACAACATAAATATCTTTAAAGTCCTTCCTAGAAGGAGGCAGCATAATGTGTTTAATTTCAACAATATCAGGATGTCGTAAAAGTCTAAGCAGCTTTATCTCACGGAGAATACGTGCGGCATCAGATATATGCTCGAAGATATCATGAATCTTTTTTATTGCCACTTTTTCACCAGTATGAGTGTCAATGGCTGAACAAACAACACCATAACTTCCTTTCCCAATGACTTCTTGAATTTTGTACCGGTTGGCATCGCCATATTCGGAGAAGAATTCCATCTCCATTGAACTCTGTTGCAGAGATATTAAAGTTATTCCACATAGCAAAATCAGGCAAGCCCAAATTTGATTGTCTGAAAACATTCATAAATCAAGCTAAAGCAACAAAGGAAAAACAAATTTTCATTATAGAGAGAAATTAAAATAAAATAAAAAAGTTAATTTTCTTTGCTGTCTTACTAAGAGAAATTAATTTGTATTGGAAATATTCTGAACTTATCAATAAACTTAATATACATAATATAAATTTGTATGTTTGTTAGAATTTACATTATGGAACTACCACGGTATCAAAGAATCATAAGCTCAAAGAAAGAGGGCATATTATATTTACAGGAACATGATCATGTCTGCATAGATTGGAATAACACAAGCAAACTAACAAATAATAAAAATAAAGAGACACATTATCTCCATGCAACGCCTCACTCCCCAGCCTTGGGGGAACACCATTAAAAGAAGGAGAAATTTAGCATTTAATACCATTAAATTAAATATATCACAATTCTTATGACAAACCAATCTTCACTTGAAGACCAAAATACTTCTCTCTTCTCCAATTCATCATTTTATCTCATTCCACTCATTCAAATTTATATTGAAGCAAATTGATATTTTCTAATTTCTTTTGAACTCAGCACTCAGCAGCAACCTACAAAATGATTTTGGAGAGTGAACGATGTATAATGCACCTAAAGTTTGTATTTTTCACCTTAGACTATCAACATCGAAGCCATATGCAATTTATTATACATAATTCAATATTAAAAGAAAAAATGGTTCATAAAAGTGGAAAAGAAGGAATTACATCCAAGGGGAAGTTAAAATGAAACAGAGACATGCGATGGAACAGGAATTGCAAGCAGAAAGAGGAAAAAGTAAAGTATTAATAAGGCCAACAATTTTGTTTTTTTAAAAAAAGAATCAAATACTATCAGACAAAATCTGATCTGATGGGAAGAAACCAATAATTTGAAGCACCTAAAACAGGAATGCTCTCATGTGTTTGAGACAAAGCGTGCAAAGCACATCTCAGAAGACGTAGAAAAAGAAAGGTAAAAGGATGGATTGGGGTCCAAAGAACAACCCCAGGAATGCCATCTAACCAGTTAAAAGAGAAGCATGTAAATTTCATCAACGGATGGTATCCAAGACTAGACCCCCAAAAAAATGGTGAAAAAAAAAGATCTTGCCAACCATGCCATTATTCTCCTTGAGTAACAGAAACGTGGGGGAGAGAAATTATATGACGTGATGGACTAAATATGAGGAGAGCAAGCACAACCGATCATGTTACGGCCTGAGCCAACATGACCCCATTGAACCAACTTAGCATAGGCTTACTCACTCCAACGCTTTAAACTTGAGAAGGGATTGAAAATTCTCAGTACCCTACCCAACAACACAAACAAGATTTTATCATTCTGATAATTTAGCAGCTTGTCACAAAAGGGTACCTTCATCATTCACTCTCACACAAAACATGAAA
The DNA here is from genome assembly GCA_023212625.1 of Styphnolobium japonicum. Taxonomy (NCBI): domain Eukaryota; kingdom Viridiplantae; phylum Streptophyta; class Magnoliopsida; order Fabales; family Fabaceae; genus Styphnolobium; species Styphnolobium japonicum. Next base: position 3,521,251 of record JALBWW010000006.1, read on the forward strand.
AAGCAATGAATGGTATTTCTCAAAAGAGGCTTGGAAATGAAAAGCATGGGGAACCAAAAATCCACCTTTTTTCTGTGATCTTGCTGCATTCTCTTCCAACAGCTACAAAGTCTCGAAAAAGTTCCTATGTAGATAAGATCAGGCACAAAGTGATAAAACCCAGGTCTCAAATTTCCGAGAAAATCAGCCACATTTGCCCCACCTACCCCTGCTCCGGATCACAAACCCAGAATCGGAGCGTATTCTCTTCCCCAAATCGTTGAAGAAACATAGAATCCAAATGAAACCCCACATGCACCTCTGCTCCAATTCCAACACCAAACTGCAGAAGCAGGCAGCACCCACAATCATGAAGCGACCCAGCTCCAACCCAGTAACGAAAACACTCTCATTTTTCAGCCTCAAACGATAAAGATTAAAAGATCTGAGTACTGAAAACTCTCCCAGTAGCTAGCTAGCTGTGGCTTCCACCAAAAAGCACGATTTAGGTGGCAGCTGGGAACAAGAATTGTACACCGACACAGAGAGAAAGTGAGAGAATATTATTGGTGAAAATTTTGACAGCTTTCAGGATTAACAGCTCGTTTGCACGAGTTTTTTAAAAAGTAATTTTTATTATTATATATGAGAAAGAATGTTTTTTTTAAATAGTATTTTTTAATTAAAATTTATTTTATTTATTTAAAATATGTAAAATTAATTATAAGGTAAAATTAATTTTTTAAAAACTAAAAATTTCAGTTTTTATTTATTTAAAAAAATTTGAGAAAAAAATATTTATTTGATTTTAATAAAATAATTTTTTAATTATTTTATATATATCTTGATAATTTAATATATTAAAATAATTTTTTATATAATCTAAACAAAATTCTTTATCTTAAAATTAATTATGAACTAACATATTTAAAGATAAAATTAATTTTCTTATAATTATTTTTAAAAAAATTAATTATATACATAATTAATTTTTAATATAATATTATTTTACGTCTAATTTAATCATATATTTTTTATTATTTTTATATATAAATTTTTTTAAAAAAATTTTATTTTATATTTTGATTTAATATTTAAGAAATATTTTTATATAATAAAAAGACTTTTAAATTTATTTAAATAAAAATAAATAAATAAATAATTTTATAACAAAATTATTAAAATATAAAATATTGAGAATGAGAAAAATAAAGTTTAGAAAGACAAAAAACACGTAATATATAACTTATAATGAAGGCATAAAATATTTTTATCACAAATATATTAAAAATTATTTCTGTTTCTCATTTTTTTGAAAAGCAAAAAAACATTAATTTTTTAAAAAAGTAATAATTAATTTTTTAAGTTTTTTTAAAACTTATATCTAAACATATTAAAAACTTTATAAAAAAAATATCTTTTAAAAAATAAAAATACTTCAATTAAAAAAAAAAAAAAACTACCTAAATGTAATATTCAGACTTCAAAGCGATGCTTTTGTTGTGTTTCTTATCCAAAACGTATGAGATACGGATATCGGATTCTTATACCAAAATGGCGTATATGTTATTTTAGAAAGCAGCCAGGGTACCTTTATAAATTCAGTTTGTGAATGGTAAGTGACAAAGATGACAGATACTGTTCTAGAATTACCTGTCTGTCCCCAGGTGTCATATGTGAGAGGGCATGTTCCCAACACGTGGCAATATCGACATGTCAGAGGTATCGGTTGGATGGCCCATGTGATGTGACAGTCGGATACAATAAATTTTATTTTTCATTATCACCTCTTCATATGAAAAGGATAAGTGATAATGAAAACAATTAAGTGATTCAATTCTAACAATTTTATTAAAATCTAAATCCTTATTTTTTTAATTAATAGTTATTAACATTGTATTTCATTCTCTTACAAATATTCTAAAAAAATTTGATCCTAACAATTATATAATTAAGTCATATCACAGAGAACTGATAAAGTTTTACATTATCTATCAACTAAATAATAACGCCAATCGTCCTCATTTAACTAGTTTTGGGACCGTCTATGTATAATTTGACAACAAAATACAACACAGGGACAGTTGTGGTGTGGCACTGCAATTTGGGAACTTTTTTCTTATTATTTCCTTTTGTCTATACTTTGAATATTAGTAAACAATGTTGAAGAAAATTTGTACATTGGCATGTCCATGAGTTTAACGGTCATAAAAAAATGAAAACAGGGGGGAAAAAAGAATTATCAAATCTCAAACTAACTTTTCCAGCAAAATAATAATAATTTCAAACTAAATCTTTTGAGAAAAGGCAAGCAATATGCACTGTATAAATAAATGTGTGTTTGGATTAGATTTTATAAATTTAATTTTAAGTGAATTTGATTTTATAAATTTAATTTTGAGTGAATTTGATTTTATAAATTTAATTTTATTTAAAAATAAGTTTGTATGAACATGATTTATATTTAAAAATTTTTATTTAAAAAGTAATTTTAGTTAAATTAATATTATTTTGATAATATTAATTAAAATTACTTTTAAATGAGTAATTATTAAAAAAAATGTATGAATTATATATTACTTTGTCCATATTACTCTTATATTTTGTTTCATTATTTTTTAATCATGCTTTAACAAATGACATAAATATTGTTATAAATAATTAATTTTTTAATGTTATTCGTATAGTAATAAAGATATATAGTATATATAATATTTTAGATTTTAAAAATTATTAATTTTTAAAAATTTACAATTTAAGTATATTTTTTATGTATTGGACAACAAATTACATAAAATTAATACTAGTGATCAATTATACACTCAACGAAGCTCAATCAATATTAAATCCAATCAAATATTATTTAAAATCCAATTAAAATAGGCATATAAAAAAATTAGCATTTTAAAAAAATAAAAAAGTAAAGATTCAAAACAGAAAACTCTCAAAGTTTCCTTTTCTAGTTTTAACCATTAGTTACTATTTTCGTGATTGTTCCGAAACACAAGCACATAGCCACAAAAATCTTGGCTTGCCAATGAAAAAGGAAAAATAGATGCAATAAACTGGCAAAAAAAACAGAGGCATCAAGCTTAAGAATTATCTCCAGCAAGCTGAAGTTGACCTAGGAGTTCAGAGAGGTGCTAGGAATTAAGGTGAATTTATTTCTTTCATTTTTTGTTGACTCTATTTACCCCCTGAGAAAATTGTACCTCTCACTCTCAGCTGGGAAAATGGTTCAAAACAAAAGGCTAGAGAGCAAAGACACAAACTGCAAGAGGTGGAAGAAGGACAAAATGGATATGAAAGAATTTAGTTATGAATAAATCACAATTGCCGAAGGCAGAAGCAAGTTGAGCAAGTTTTACTTGTTTCATATCAAACGCCAGTTTGGAACTGTAATCACATTTAAAACAATACTCTAACGCCTATTCAAACAATATATTTACTTAAGAAAAAACGCCACTTTTTGACGCTGTTAAGGAGGATCATTTTGTTTGGGGACATGACCAAAGAGGAGAGTATACTGTACGTTCAGCCTACAAGTTCTATATGAGCCATGTTTTAGATACCTCTCATCTTAAGCTTGCAGGAAACTGGAACATGTTATGGAAGCTTGAAATCCCTCCAAAGGTTAAGAACTTTCTTTGGAGAGCATGTAGAGGGTGTCTCCCAACCAAGGAAAAGATTCAGTCACGCGGGGTGGACTTTGGTAGTAGCTGTCCTTGGTGTGAAAGTGGTGCAGAAACCATTTGTCATATCTTGATTCACTGCCCAAAAAGCATTAGTGTGTGGAGAAAGCTATATTTGTGGAACAAGATTGAGCATGTTCTGATGAGTGGAGAAGATTTCAGTGATATATTCTTCAAGCTGCTGTCGTGCCTGTCTATGGAGGAAAAAAGAGCTTGGGTAATGACTTTATGGAGCTTATGGAGGAGTAGGAACCAGAAGGTATGGGAGGGTCGTGATGAGTCTCCCAATGCAATTATTGCCCATGGAAATTTTCTTTTCCAGGAGTGGTTTGAAGCTCGTAGCAGAGACATGTCTTCACGTGCAGTAAGAGGAAACAGTTGCGAGGTTAGGTGGAAAAAACCACCTCTTGGTTTTGTTAAGTGCAATATTGATGCCTCTTTTTCCCAAGGGGAGAATAAAGTAGGCATTGGCCTCATTTTGAGAGATGAATTTGGCATGTTCATAGGTGCTAAGACAATGTGGTTCCAGCCCATTGTTGATATAAAAATGGGTGAAGCATATGGTCTAAGTGTGGCGATGGAATGGGTACGTGAATTGGGCTTTAGAGATGTTATTTTTGAGATGGATGCCAAGCTGGTTGTGGATGGATTCTACTCCACAAATGTTGATGCTACTGACTTTGGATCTATTTTATGTTATTGCAAAGAGATTTTTTCTTTCTTTAATAATAACTCTCATGTGAGTTTCACTAGGAGGTATGCTAATATGGCTGCTCGTCGCCTTGCAAAGGTGGCCATATATAAAGCTAATCATCATCTTTATTTTGATATCCCAGCATGTATTGAAACAATTATCTTGAATGAATTGAAGTAGTCTTTTTTCTGTCAAAAAAAAAAAAAAAGAAAAAACCCGTTACAAGCTTCAAACGCATGTGTAGGTGGGTCAAATGTTCACTTAAACACATACTAAATTATTATATTATTATTTATTTGTTTGTGATATGTGTGAATAAATGGTTTATAATAATGAACAAGTGACAGATTACCAGACCAAACTCAATTTTCAAAGGTTTAAATGAAGAAAAAAGTTCATACGGATTTTTTTTTTTTAACGAAGTAGTAGATTTATTATACAGGAGTATCACACCATTTTAGTTTCATCCACAGAATGTTGCTTAAATTATGATCCTAACCTGCATAACTAGCATGACAATTGTCAAATCCACAATTGCCATTCTCACGCTTACTTTAACCTATCTTTTCCTTTACAGTTACTCTCCATGCACAACAATACCAGACATATTCTAACCAAAAGACCCTTACCAATAAGATAAGAAAAACTCAACTAAAGTGCGATTATTTTTCATAAGTTAAATGATCTCAACTGCATTAAGATATAAATAAGCAAAAGTGAATTCATTCGATATGGTTCAAATTTAAATTTTTAGTTAACAACCAAGTGAGATTAATATGTCTTTTTAATCAAATTAGTTCTGATCAGTCTATCATAAACCAATCAAAGCTCTCATTGTAGCAAAATATGATTTCAACAAAAGAAATGTACAATAGCATATATTAATATAATTTACTAAGTACATAATTTTCTTTTTATATGGGGTACCAATTATCGAAGCCAAAAACTAACTTATGTTTTCAATTAGTTCAAAATTACCCAAGGATTTTTAATTCCATTTTATTTCTATCATATGAAAACTTTGAAATGAAAATATATTATTTAGGCATGTCGAGCTCTTTCAGTGTAATAAAATGCAATGAGTTTATGCGTTGAATTACCAACAATAACCATATATATATATATATATATATATATACCAATGTTGAAATAAATGTTTAAAACATTCATTCATCTTTTATTATATATATATATAATATAAGTCCGCAACAAACTAAGACTATACACACTGCAAAAATGGAATAATAATTCATGATAATTAAATATACATGAAGAATTAAACTATTGCTTGAGGTCATTAATTCATAAACGAATTAGTTTTACTTTCTATTCATATGTCGAAGTACTAATTGTATATCATGCCTACTCAAAAGTGTTTCTTAGTCAATTATAAAGAAAATATGTCTTAATAATCAATAAAACACATTGATATTCTTAATTCCATTAGTTAATTATAATAATGAATAATCAAAAGACAGAAATTTGTTTATATTGGTAAATCTATTTTAATAGACACAGTATATATAACTATAACTATATATTACAATTTGATATTTATATTCAATATATTAAAAAAAATAATACTTTCAGTCTTCCACAACTATATATTTTGATTATAAAATTATAACTTGTGTGTGATATATAACCTTATTATTGAAAAAGATCCTTCATCTTATAGGTAGAAAAAGAAGCATTAACTACAAGTACTCACTTTACGATAGATTTTCATTTGTGTATTATGGGCATTATTAAATATACAAATGATATTAAATTATTATTTATAAAAACAATCGTTATATATTAAAAAGTATATCTTATACAGAAATATTTCATATATATATAATATGCGCGCGCGCCCTCATTTAACTGATTATTTAATATGTGTTTTTTGTTTGATACTCCCTCGTGTGGAAGCATGTCTTAGCCTTTTAAGCATAAGCAGATAGTTTACCTATAGGCTGTTTGACGCTTTTATCTCTGATTCTTAAATTAATTATTAAAATATTCTATTTTTTAAATTAATTACATATATATTGTTATTTTTTTCACACTTAATTTTTTTTTTTTACTTTTGTGTGACATAATACACTTAGATCGCTTTAACATAATTAGTAAAAGTCAAGATATTTTAATAATTAATTTAAAAATAAAAAATAAAAGAGTCAAAAAGCCTTCCCTAGATACAGATACTCCTTGGTTTTTGGCATATTGTTGAAAAAAATAGAAAAAATTAAAGACAATGATTCCATATACATTATATTTAACAATAACCTGACAGTCTTTATGACGTTTAGTTGAATACAAAATCATTATTCATATAAAATGATTATTCTGACCACTCAACATAATAAGAATAATAATAATATAACTTAATAGTGATATATAAAATTTGAAACATGGACAGTATTGGGTTTGGTAATTACATGAAAGGTTGCCCATAACCTCCAACATGGACATTCTATCCGCCTTGAAACGAATTGCTGGCGAATCAGCAACCACTCTCCCTCTCCCTTTCTCTATGTGTGCAATATGTTGGTGAATGAAATATTAACATTACGTTGGTGGATGGTAAAAGCCTCCTTCAACTATACTTTTAAATTAATGCCAACATTGGCTTAAAAAAAAGAGTAAAAAATAAAAAATAAAGCTTCAATGGTTATGTGACGTAACAACGACAATAATAGTAATAATAAATTAAAGTATTACTTATTATTATATTATATTGTTACTCTACGAACAATGAGTTTATCAAAGATTTAGATTTAAAATAATGTAATAATTATACATTATATACTTGAGAAAGAAAACTTCCCCTACATGCTGTAACTTACTACCAATGTCAATGTGGCCAGCTCATGGTAGATTCATTCTTACTACCAAGGTCAATGATAGCCAGCTCATGGTAGATTCATTCTTGTATGCAAGGTGCAGTGTATATAAATAAAAGCTGCATATGCGCGCATTAAACATGGTTATAAGTTATAACATATATAGTAGATTCATGTTGAATATATTCTTATCATAGTGCTTGCGTCACACATTATACGTAAATGTCAAGATTGGCCTTAACAATTTCACAAGAAAGTGCTTCTGTTAGTACAATATATTTAAAGTGCATTTAGATAAACTTTTATTTTATTTTTAAATTTTCTTTTGTAAAACTTTTATGAAAAGTTAAAGTTGTTTTGGAATTTTTCAAAGAAATTAGAAGTTATGGCATTTAATTTGAAAAAAGTTCAAAATATGCTTTTTCATTAGCTTCTGTTTTTTTATTAATTTTATTCAAATAATCTAAAATGTTATAAAAGTATTATTTTTAATAAAAAATCACTTCTTTTTTTTGAGAAAAAACATAAAAAACCTAAACAAACACAATCTTAGTGTTAGCACAAGCCCCTTAACATTCTTAAGGTCTGGCCAACTTTGACTTGTGGGTTGAAGAGAATCGAGTTAATTAGGCCCGCATTTAAATAGACTTCGAAATTTAAGATTCAACTCGCATGATAGCAAGCTAAATGAGCTAGTTTGCAAGTCTAGCTCCATTTCGACACTGCTATAAGCTATGTATGAGGAAAAAACTGGAGATGTTGAAGAGAAAAAAAAAATTTCTTTAAAAAATCCTCATTCCTCAATATTAAAAACCTCTAGATCTTGGATTCTAATATATTTTTTTTGTTTACTTGTGTTAATAATCTAAATTAAATCTTCATACTCGTTCTATTCTTATTGTTTTTGGCAGTTCAAAATTGGCTTTTTTTTTATATACTAAAATAGCTATATTTTATTTTATTTTTCTTAAAAAAATTATGTTTCAAAATAGATTATTTTTTTAAAAAAAAAGTTACAAATTGAGATTTTTTTAAAAATAAAAAAATGTTGGAAAATCAGTTTGAATCAAACTGATTTTTCAATATAAAAAAATAACTTATTTTAATACATAATTTTTTAATTGGAGTAAATTTAAAAAATATTTTTTTTAACTATTTTAATATATAGAAGTCTTCAAAACCTCAAGTGATAAATAAGAAGGCAACAAAAATGTAATACAAGAGTATTATTTATTTTATTATATTTATTAGAATTTGAGGGGCCAAAACAAAAGAGACCTAATTTATGTCACCAACGGCTGAGGTTGAGGGTTGGTTCACAAATCAGAATCATAACTTAGAGGTGTGAAAATGGACCGAGCTCATGGACTGGTCCAAATATCTTGACAAAAAGTATGAGTTAAAATGAAAAAGTTTCAGCTCAAACTAACTTTGGACTGGCCAAGTATAACCTGAAAACAGACCTGCCAGATGCGGGCCGGTCTGCTGGCCCGACTATGTAAAATATTATTATTTTTATTATATATTTAATTTTGTTATTTTTTTATTCATATGATTAGTTTTATTTGGATTTTAAAAAAAATTAAATTTAGTGAGTACATCTAAGCCTTTCTTTTTTCTCTACTTGAAATATGATGTAAATTTGTGCTAGTTTCTTGAATTGATTAATTTATGGTTCAAGCAATGCTTCATAGATATATCCTAAATCATTTATGTCGAAAACAATGTAGAAAATCTTTATTATTTATGTTGATAACACTTAATATAATCTGTTATACTTGTATTTAATTTGTGTACATATTTTTGTAGGCTTTGATTGATGTAGAAATTTAATTTATCAATAAATTACTATTATAAATACAAAAAAGCAAAAAAAAAAAAATTTAGCCCATAAACTGGGTCAGTCCAGCCCGCAACCCGCATGGGCTAAGTTGGGTTAACTATTTGTTAACCCACACTTATTATGAGCTGACCCAACTCAACCAAAAATAAATTTGATCTGATACGAGCCTGTTCGAATGGGCTGGCGGGCCCAAATTGACACTTATATCATAACTCATAAGCTGCCAAAAATACTTGGGCATACAGATCAGTAAGTTCTTATACACTGTTGTATATTTACATATTTGCCCCTTCCATCAATGCTACCATTTGGCAAATAAATACAGCCACTCAGAGCGTATTGTATAGTAAGGAGTACGTGTACGAGCCGTACAATTACATCTACACCGAGAAAGAGAGAGAGGGAGAGAGAGGATATGCTCGGTAGGGAGGATATACCATGTTGTCACGTGGACTAACAGTGGGAACCCTTTGTGATCCTAGGTTGCACCTACCGGACCGACAGGAAGGGTCACATACTCACGTTGCATAATATATGTGTCGCTGCTCTCTCTGTAAAAATTCAAAAACATTTATTTGGTAAGTAAAATTCCTTGTAGATAAGATTGGATTTGGAAAGACTTACGAGCTTGAAATAAATCATTTGTTTTGGATTTTCTTTAGGAATAAGAACAATATGACTGTATTAATAAATGTCATTCAAAACCCCACCAGTATAAGGATAGCTAGTATTTCTAGTAAAATAAAGTGGTAAAGACTAAAAGACCAGAGACCGTATTCGATATTAAAAAAAAGTATAATACCTAATCTGATCTTATGACTATTAAGCATAAAAGAATTAAAATAATCATGCGTTTAGTCATTAAAATACCTGAAAACCAATTATAAAACGAACAACTAGTAATCCTTTATAACCAAGCCACTTCATTATAATTACTGCTGAATTCCATTGAAATTGATCCCTAACTTACGATTTCTACTCATTGGCATATATATCTTAAATGACTCGGAGCACCTAAGCTTTTTCCATCCCAAATTTATACAACGGATGGACTCCAGATTCAAAATCAACTGCCTTCTTGTACCAAAAAAATAAAATCAACTACCTTCTTCTGACCAAAAGAAGAGGGGTTCCGGGAAGAAACAGCTACTGTAGTTGGAAAATACAAAAATGGGTTAAAAAGCCTCTATAATTCAACAATGACACGTACATTTCATCCTTGATTGTGTTAACTTCTATGACCCGAACAAAGAGGAGAGACCCCATTGACTGGGCCTCCAAAAGCTACATGACCAATCAAGATTCAAGAATAAGTTCCACTACCAGCCAAGGGAATTCTTTGACTGCTGCAATTTTAAGTTATAGGAACTTTCTATCTCCTCCTGCAATATTTCATTATTAGTAGTATAGACTATAGTTATACTAGATATATTAATTATGTATTATCAAATTATAAGATTAACAGCATCAAGGCCAGTTTTTGTTTGAACTTTGAAGAACATGCATAATGGCACCGAAAAAAAAAGGAAGAAAATGTATAAGTGAGAAACAGAAAAGGAGTCATCATGTCATATCATTCCTAGCATTCTCACATAAGTTTTTTTTTTTCAAATTAAATAAATTATTTCAAATGATTAATAATTTTGATATCGAGATTCTTGCATTGCATAAGCTTTTTTAATGTAATAAAATGCTGTATAGGTGAAAAATTTACTAAACTTTACTAATAAAAATAGTTATCTTACCCATGCTCATGTGCTGTTCTTTTAAATTTCATATCTATAATTATGAATTAGTTTGTTTTATTTTTAGAAAAGTTTAAAATCAAAATATTTAAAGGAGAGCTTTTGACTGAAATTTTTTAAGTGAAAATTAAATTAATTCAAAATACGTCTTATAAAGCATTTTTAAAATTTAATAATAATATGATTCAATTTTATTTTGTATTATTTGTGGCAATATTTTAGTGCATTTAATTTATATGCACAATTTAATACTTATATGTAAGTTGTATAAATAGATTAAAAAAAATAAAGAGAAATCATTTAATTTATATTGACATATTAAGTACTTTTTATGACAAAAAATCTATATATATTTTTTATTTTACAATTTTATTAATAATAAATGTGAATTGTTGTAATAAAAAATATTATTTATTCATAAAATTGATAATTAATAATAGAATTAATTAATTTTTAAATTAATATTACATTTGATAATTAAAAGTATAATTAATTACTTTTCAAATGTTTTTTTACTAATATATATAGATTAAAAAATAATCCATACCTTTTGCAGGCAAGTAAAGGCTGTAAGAATGCAACCTGAAAGGCCTAGTGGCATTTCCAAGCGAAGTTCTATTCCATTCTGCCATCAAACAAGGTATTAAAATCACTTTCACCAGTAGTGGACACCAAGTTGCAATTAGCATTAGAAGGTACATATATATCATATAAACAGGATATCCTCATGTCCTTTCCCCCACCCCCAGCATTTAGAAGACACGTGGCTATTGGCTAACTACTTGCGTTTGCTTACGGATTGTGGTGATGATAATGTGAAGTTTTTACGAAAAAGGAAACCAAGATTGTCCGAGTATAAAAATAGCATACCACCATCAACATCAGCTGTCGAGCCTTCATTATTAAGCTCTTCTAGAGGCTGCAATGTCACAGTATCAGGAATCACAGAAACACAAGAAATATCCAGAAATTATCCGAAAGCTACGTAGTAAAATAGTGGAGTACAAGCCTCCCTATTTTGGATCCGTTTTAGGTATGTCAAAAGGTGATGTTTTCCACATATGAAAATGTGTTAGAGAAATCATGAGTTTGTGAGTGAGTCTGCAAACTGAGTTTTATATGAATAGACTTTATATGTAAAGTAGAAGTTCAAGTCTTATTAAAAACACTTGTGATTAGGACAAAACTAACATCTGACCAAAAAGTAGTCCCACATTTAAAAAATATAAAAACATCTTATAATTTTATAAGAGAAAAAAAATTGTGTTAGAGAAGGGTGAAGTGCCTGCTACTCCAAGTAATAAATAGAACCTTCCCCATTGAAAACCAAGCAAATAATTGAGCCCTAGGGAAGCTTCCCTCTCTCCTCAACCTGGATTGCAGATCATAAAATTATCATTGCAGAATAAGTTTACCTGCGAAAGGGTTGGTATTGTAGTAGGATTAAACTCCTCACACCGATCTGGATCAATAGGGACACAAACACGGCCTAAAACAAAGAAGAATTACCATGTAATGCTAAAAAATAAAATTACCTAATGAATCTATCCAACAATTTTAAATGGAAAGATAGCTTTTCTCGTTTCAATTTTACCATAAAAATTGAAAAGTTAAAATGGTACATGATTAAAATGTCAGAAAATACTCAAGCATCACATAAAAAAGAAACAGATTATGTTAATAAAAAATTATACAAAATCATTTACCTGTTTTTGGATGTACACAGAACGGTGCTTTAAGCAAATGATTCATATGTTTTGAAATCTAAAACATAAATAGTTGCCTCTTAATTAAATACAAAAATTTAGACTTGAAACTTAAAATTAGTCAAAGGAATTATTGGTCTTCCATACATAGAGACAGATTGCCAGGCTCTAAGAGGACACGGGAAAAAAGGGGCCAGTTGATAGACAAACTTCCATATCTAGCCTGGGGGTAACACAAGAACACAATCTCTTCAATGCACATACGCAGCCCTTGTGCCTACGAAAACATTAGCAATACCCAACAAATAATGCTTGTTTCAGCGAATCTTGTATGATTTCCTACAATGAATCATACAATTTACAACCATCCTATACAAACAACAGAAGCATGTAATTACTATAATAGGTCAAAGCAAGAATTCCCAGACCAATCTATTGCACATGAGATCCATGTCCATTCAATTTTTTTCAACTATATGTGCAAATATTGCAGAGAGCAAATGCCATTGTCACCCTGACAATCTGCATTTCCCAAAAGGAATCTCTGTCTTTAGACCTTATGTTTTCTAGATTGCAGTAACTGTTTACACTGTTCCCATTGATCAACATTAATGTCTTCTTTTGCACTAGAGGACCGCCTATTCTCTTGCCACTTTCCCCTAAGTTCAGAAGCAACAGCTGCAAACATAACTCAAGCATTTTATAAGATCATAGCAGGAAAATGGCATAACAAGGTTCATATGAAGGGAGGACAGAAACATTTTTTTTTTTTTTTATGTACCTTGATCAGGAATCATTCCTGGGATCTTCTCATATCTCTCCTCAGTAGAAAGTATATTTTGACTTGTAAAAAGTTTTGTCTCAAAAAATCCTTGAGAACATTAGTGTATGATCTCATGGAAAAATAAAATACTGTTCAGGACATGAAATAAGAGATCTAGTTCTGAAAGCTAATTATTCATATCAAAGACTTCCGCCAAGAAATGATGAAGGGCAGGACCCATCAAAGAAACCTTCTTATGACTATTTTCATTGCCCTGGACAGAATATGAAATCAACAAACACTTATGCAGGTATTGACAAACCCAATGGTGGATACTAAAGTATATTAAAATAGTCAGCAATAGCAGATCTTTGCTCATTAGTCAACCTGTATGAGTAAATGTAACATATTTGAATTAATCTATATGTACGTCCCCAAGTAGCTAAAGGAAAAATTACAACTTTTGATTGTTTAGTGTCTCACCATCTTGCCTTCCCATCACAGACCCAACAATGAACACCTCTGCGTCCACTATAGACCCAGAGAATGTGTTTGAAACCAAAGTCATCTGAAATAGTAGCCCCAAATCAGCAATGAAAACAACAGTTACACTGAGTGCAGAATACTTCCCCCCCCCCCTCTCTCTCTCTCTCTCCAAATAACACCCATTTGATTGTGCGCAATGGTACATGGCAATATAGTAAATTCAATCACCAGATAGGTTCAATCTTGCCTCGTAAATAGTAAGTACATATAATTTAAAAGCAAGGTGGATGTTCTATATCCCTCCCAGTATTTCCATATGTCATTAGTATCTCAGTTTGAAGGCCAAGAAGAATAGAAAAAGAAAAAACATATCAGTCCTGTCCTTGTAATAAAGATTAAGCACAATGGAAGATCAGAAAGGGAGTGAAAACAAATGTAGCAGAGTTGAACCATGTCTGATGAACCTCAAAGCAAGTAATAGACATAATTAATGTCAAAGAATACTAAATATCACAAAATGGCAAGAAGCCCACAGTAGCAGAAGATTTCACTTCGGAACTGAAATTGAAAATCTTACTATTATAAAAAATCAACTCCCTCTCAACTGGAGCAAAAACATTATCACCACTCTCTGCATAGGCATGCCTTTTTGCAGGCTGCAACACGTGAGGAACAAATTAAGAAAAATAAAGACTGGATAAAAGATATAAGTAAACATTTCAATGAAATTCACTAGAAAGAACAACAAAACAGAAATCATGCCCTTGCCTAATGAAATCGGATATCAAAACTCATTTCAAGATTGTGATTTTAGAACTACTAAGTCAACCGAATACACAAACATCAAAGTTGATGAAGAAGAAACTATGCATTTTTGGTTTTAGTCACTACACTAATAATCAGTAAATGGAGCATGAATTGAAACAAGTTGAAGTATAATAATGAATTATAGGTAGGACATGATTTTGAAAAAAGGGGACTTTTCTTACATCCACAGTGTAGAGCCCAATGAATTATAGGATGGAAATTGCAAATGCTTGAGAATTGGGATCCGCAGAGAAACTGAGAGGGGAGCAGAGCGCAATGCAATGAGCCTTGGCCTGTTTAGTTTCATTTGATGGATTTTCTTCTTAGATCACAATTCATTGATTTATCAATATTTATTACTCATCTGGAATGGATTCAGCTATCTTTTCCCCACAATTTTTTAATAAACTCAATTTGTATACTTACTGTACAAAACTCTGACTTTATCAATTATTGTTAAGTGTTATTCTTTTTTTTTTGGTTGAAATATGTTAAGTGTTATTCTTAATACTAAAAAGTTAAAAACACATACACACTTATTACCAAAAATAAAACACACACACTTATACGTGTGTATATAAAAAAATGAGTACTTTTGCATGTTGTCAAAATCTAAATAATCTATTTCTCAAAATTTAAAATCTGTGTTATTGTTGAATTATAGAAGTGAGTACTTTTCAATTATTTTTTTGACAAATTAATTTTAAAATGTGAGTAAGTGAAATATTGAAAACTAAGAGATAACTAATTTTTCAGTAATATGAACTACAAAACTTTACCACAAAATTCCAAAACGGAGGAGATTCTACTGTGTGTATTTTTTTTGGATAAAATTTGTAACTTAGAACCCGACGAACGCTTGTTGAATGTGGAGAACTCGACTCGTGTCAACGGACCCCAAATAAAATTCAAATACCGCACAATTTGAGAGCTCACAGGAAGAGAAAAAAAAATGATCATAATTTTGTGGAATTTTATGCCATATTTATTTATTTTATTTAAATATTATTACTTTTTTATAATTAATATTTAGTTACCTATTTTATTTAATTAAAATATAATTATTTTATTTTTTTAATTAAATAATTAATTATTAATTATTAAAATTACAATAGTCTTATAAAAAAGAATTTCAAAATTATTTTCTTATCTTTTTTAAATTAAAAAAATATAATATAATTTGTCAATAAAAAAAGATAAATGTATATTATTTTTTTACATTTAATTAATAATGAAATTTTTTTTAATTAATACAATATATTATTTAATTAATAAATTTTAATAATTATTTATTTATAAATTAATAATTTATTAATTAAATAATATATTTTATTAATTCATAATTTATTTAACATTAATCAAATTCATAAGTAATTGATTATTAAAATTTATTCATTATATCATGTGAAATTAATTCACTTAATAAGATACATTTAATATTAATATTAAGTGCAGGATTTAATCCTTACACATACTTTTTTTTTACCTCTTCTCTATTCCCTCCCTTAGGAACTTCAGGAGTTGCTCGTCCTACCTTATAAGTAAGACCACCACTGGAAGAACTAAATACAAAAAATAAAAATAAAAATAAAAAAATTACTAATTGTTAACTAGGCGTGAAAGTTGTGTAAAAAAATAGTGGGAAATTGTTGTTTGTCAATAATTTTTCCTCTCTCTCTCTCTGATTTTGTGGGAAAATTAGTGTCACCCTTGCTCTGCTTTCCCGGCGGCAGTGGAGGAAGTAGAAGAGTAAAAGAAAGAAACACCTGTGCCTCTACGAAACTCTCCCTTTCCAATTTCGGTGATCACCACAATAACAATTGTTCGCACTCTCCTCCATGAATTTCCTCTAACCCCCTCTCCTTCTCCCTCTGTCAAGGTACTACTACTGCTCTTCTTCCTCTCTCTTTCTTATACTTTCACTCTTTCCTTTTTTTTCTTTTTTCTTTTTTATGCTTCCCAAGTTTTTGAGGTAACTCAAATTTTGGTTTTTTCTTTCCAATTTTCATTTTGCTACTCATGATCGGTTTATCTACCATCTGGGTCTTCATTATTTTTGCGAATAAACCTTAAGCTGTCGGTGAGGAACTGTATTCTTAGGCCTGGGGTTGGTGGTGGTTATTATGGATAATCTGACAGTAACTGCAATTTTCCCTTTTGGGTTAGCCTCAAGTTGACTAAATTTACTGGGTCATTTTGGTTTGGAGTCTTTGGACCTTAAGTTGACTCTATAGTCTCACCCAGTTGTGAAATGCATTGGCTACTAAATGAGGTATACAAGTGGTTGGAACCTTGGCTCCATAAGGTATACAAATGGTTTCGTCTTACTCCCCTCACTGGATTTCTTTAGGTGAGACAAAGTCATAGGATCCCATTTAAAGAGATAGAATTATGAGAAAACCTTTATCTGTCTTTGGGGAGGCTGAATTGTGATGCCCCTTCCTTACTTATTATGATTTGTGGCACATTTGTTTCACAATAGTTTTATATTGTCTTTGAGTAATTGATATTAACAAGTCTTGCTCTTCCTTGTCTTTCATTTCACTATATAATTAGAAAGTGATTGGATGGACAAACATTCTGGAGATTCTATACCCGCTTATGGTGCTGCTGCAGGTACTTCCTCTTACTTCATATGTAATACATACATTCTTGTATGGATATACAGATTTTTGTTTTTAAATCAGTTTTCATGCTGCATTTATAGGTCCATCTGAGATTTCCTCACTTAATGTTGCTAAAAAAGTTGGAAGCAGTGCTTGGGGAATACCACGTGGGACTGATGCATTTCGTGCTTCAAGTGACGCTAGCTTGTTTTCTAGTTCGCTTCCGGTTCTTCCACATGAAAAGCGTAAGCTTGAAATGCTGTTACAGATATTGGAGACTGGAATCACTCAAATTGATTATTGAGACCTTTTTTGCTTCCCTTTTATTCTCAATATGCAGTAAATTTTACTGATTCAGAGCATTATGGTCAATCTGTTGATGATAACTTGCCAATATTAGACAACGTTCGCAAAGAGGATGGGGGACAAGATCCACTTGAAGATGGTGAAACCAATGCAATTGGAAACATGCTTCCTGATGATGAAGAAGAGCTGTTAGCTGGGACAATGGATGATTTTGACCTTAGTAGATTGCCCAGCCAACTGGAGGATCTGGATGAAAATGATCTGTTTGGAAGTGGAGGGGGGTTTGAAATGGATTTTGAACCCCAAGAGAGCCTTAGTATTGGTATAGCAAAGGTAAGCTTATCTGATGGAGTTGCTTCAAATGGTATTGTTCATTATGCACTCCCAAATGGCGTGGGAACATTGGCTGGGGAGCATCCTTATGGAGAGCATCCATCAAGGACATTATTTGTTCGAAACATCAACAGTAATGTCGAGGACTCTGAATTAAGATCAATATTTGAGGTATTTAACTTTAACCCTATGCTTCAATAGAGTTATGTTTATCTTTAAACACAATATTTAATGTGCTTGGTAATCATGCTTTTGCTTTTTACATATTTAGTCCGTCTCAAAATTAAGACCACTAATTGAGGTATTGTACATTAAGCCAATGCTTCAATAGAGTTGTGTCTACTTATTTAGTTGCATTCTTACTCAGTTACTTGCTAATTAACAAGATTGTGCCTAACCTTTTAGAAATAAGTTACTATATCAAAAATTTTATATGGTCATTTAGGTGATGACTGTTTAGGTTGTAGGTTCCTATGAAAAGTTTCTTCTAAGTTAACCTTTTAATTTGTTACGTTCTTGAAAGTTGGAATGAGTCAATATTTTCCAATTTTGTTGTTAAGCTTCAAATTTAATAAATGAGAAGATAAAAACTTTTAAGGTTCTCAAATAATTAATGCTTGCCTAGTTTTCAATGATTCTCATGATACGCTTCAAAAGTTTTGGAGAGAATAAGGAAGCCAAAGCTTTGTGGCTGTGTGGTTGATGCTATTCTCTAGTGTGTCTGGTTGGAGAGGAATGCATGCATTTTTAAGGGTGTTTCTTTGCCTGTACATATTTTGTGGGATAGGGTTGTGTTTGTGGACTCTCTTTGTTGTTCTGCACATGGTTTAAGAGTTTCCTTGTCTGATATGGCAGAGATTGGATAGCTTTATTTGTTTTCGAGGATGTTAAGTTCAATATTTCTTTTAGTTTCTCTGTTTTGGAGGATATCTTCTCCTTCTCTTTTATAAATTTTCTCCTTTTATAAAAAAAGGTTTTCAATTAGTTGAAATGTGACAGTTTGTAGGATGCTAGGGTTTGCTTTTTTTTTTTTTACTTCCTTTCTTGTTTCTTCTAAGGGGTGGCATTTTGAACAAAGCCTTTAGATATATAGTTAGTGAAATAACGCAAACCTAAAGGGCATTTAATTTCTAAATTGAACATAGGCCCTATCCTTTTAATTTGTGGTGGGTGGTTGTGACACATCTCATCAGAAAGTAATTTATTCATTGATTTATAGTTATATACTTATAGAACGTCTTATTGAAGTTTATATGGAGAGCCTTGGTTTACCTTTTTATAAATTAGCGACTTTGTGAGCATATATCTAGGAGAGTTTGTGAGAGAAAATTCTAGTTAGAGCTTAAATGGTGTGCTTTTTAATTATACGTTTTTTATTTGTGTACAACTGGGAAAGCTCTTTCTTGTTTTTCTCCCTTTATTTCACTATTGTTAATGTTGATTCTTTGTTTATTTTTTTTTTTCTCTGTTTCTTATTTGATAGCAATATGGGGATATCAGAACTTTGTACACTGCATGCAAGCATAGGGGATTTGTGATGATATCTTACTACGACATTCGAGCTGCTCGCACTGCAATGCGTGCTTTACAAAACAAGCCCTTGAGACGAAGAAAACTTGATATTCATTTTTCAATTCCTAAGGTTTGATTTATATAGCTGTACTTAAGGTTTGACTAATTATCATTGATATTGTCTTTGTGTTATTCATCTTTTCTTCTGCTGGTTTCAGGATAACCCCTCAGAAAAGGATATTAACCAAGGAACCCTTGTAGTGTTCAATTTGGATCCATCAGTATCAAATGATGACCTTCGTCAAATATTTGGGGCTTATGGGGAGGTCAAAGAGGTAAAAATTTAATTATGTATATGTTTCAACTGTTCATCTCAATTTTTTTATCTCCACTTAATTTGTATCTTGGTGCATGGAGTAGTTGTAATTTTTGGTCTTAAAATTGCAGATCAGGGAAACGCCACATAAGAGACACCATAAATTTATTGAATTTTATGATGTTAGAGCAGCAGAGGCAGCTCTTAAAGCATTAAATCGAAGGGATATTGCCGGGAAACGCATCAAACTTGAACCCAGCCGCCCTGGTGGAGCACGTCGAAAGTAAGTTGGACTTTGTCTTGGTTAGTTATGTTATACACAGTTTGCCAATAAACATAATTGTTCACCTTTGACCCATTAATTCTTGTTCACATAGTAGAAAAGTAGTGACATTGCTTGAAACTGTGAAATTGTGGATTAATGAATTTCGTTTCAGCAAATCATGCAAGTGACCTCTTAGAAAATTAGAATCCTATCACTTTCATTTTTTTGGCTTGTTTGCCCAATTTTAAATGAACTGGAAATCAGTGAGCATTTCATTTAGCAGTTGATTGTTTCTTGTATATTAAAAAACTACATTATATGATAATCTTAAGTTATGGTGATGGAACACTAAAGTTTCTAATTGATATGAAGTTTTATGAGCATGATTAATGTGATGAGGGCTTATAGTCTGATGTATGTTTTGCCAAGTGCGCGCGCACACACACACATATCCCTTGAGCAGATGTTTAAGTTAGTTGCTTGTAAGCAGCTAATGAGCTAATTGAAGTTGCTTCCATGGAGAGATGGCAAAGCTAAGCAACTCTGGGTGGTAAACTATCTAGAAAATGAAAATATGACTCAAATTATCCTTCGAAGTCTTAAATTAACTGCTCGGGGTAAGTCAGCATCTCCTCATTAGGATTTAAAAGCAATTTCTTGTATTTTGACAGCCTTATCCTAAAAGAATCTTCCAAATATTCCATCTGTGCTTGTGAAATTCAGTTTCAATTGTGGATCTTGTTCAGCCGTGCTATCATTTTCGCCTTTCATATTATCTTACCATTTTCATTTTATCTGCATGCTGAAAAGCAGAAATGTATTGGGGTTTTGTAGTTGCATTGAATTAACCAGTAACTCAGTAGGCAATCTATAAGCTTCTAAGCCCATACACATGTAAAATGGTGATTTGTGTATAGAAATAAATAGATATAAAGAAGTAACGTTGTTACTCTCATAAGGCGTATTTCCATTATTACTATTGTTTTTTTTTCCCCAGCTTTTTAAGGAACTCCAGCTATATGTCTTTGCTTCCTCCTTTTTTTTATTATGTACAATACATGTAATTTTTTACCAAATATTTTGTTTTCTTTTCAATCTTGTAGATTTGAGGCTTTGGTCTCCTGTACATGTTTTTCTTTTTCTCATTTTAGCATTAATTTTTCTTTGAGATGGTTTGGGATAACATTACATTATATATCCTTACGTAAATGGCAATTTTATTATCTACATAATTGAACCTATAAAAAATTGGCCACACATTTTCTCTTTTTAGCTTGATGCAACAACTGAGTCAAGAGCTGGAGCAAGATGAGGCTCGAATTTTTAGACATCAAGTGGGTTCTCCTATTGCCAATTCTCCTCCTGGTAAATATCATGTCTTAATCCAGTCTTCCTTCTCATGCACAGTTCTAGTTGTATCATTTTAAAAAGGTTTCTTCTGTTACAAGCTAAACTAGTTGACAATTTTGCTCAGGTAACTGGGCACAATTTAGTAGTCCAGTTGAACATAATCCATTAGGTTCTTTTAGCAAATCCCCCGGTTTGAGTTGTGCCAACCCTATGAATACCAACCATTTGCTTGGATTGGCTGCCATTCTTTCTCCGCATGCATCAACCTCTACAAAGATTGCACCAATTGGCAAGGACCCTGGCAGGGCTAATAATGCAAATCAGATATTTGCAAGCTCTGGATCAACACAAGGAGCAGCTTTTCAGCATACTATGTCCTTTCCCGAGCAAAAAGTAAATGCAAGTCCTAGGCCTATATCTACTTTTGGTGAATCAAATTCAAGTTCGTCAAGTATTGGAACGTTGTCTGGTCCTCAATTTCTTTGGGGAAGTTCAACTCCTTACTCAGAGCATTCAAACACATCTGCCTGGTCTTCTTCTGTGGGGCTTCCATTTACATCTAGTGGACAAAGGCAGGGTTTCCCATATACTAGTAGGCACAGTTCTTTTCTTGGTTCCTACCCCCATCATCACGTAGGATCTGCTCCATCTGGCCTTCCTCTTGATAGGCATTTTAGCTACTTTCCAGAGTCACCTGAAACTTCTCTCGTGAGCTCGGTTGCATTTGGGAGTTTAAATCATAGTGATGGAAATTTTTTGATGAACATGGGTGGTCGTGCATCTGTAGGAGTTGGTGTTGGCCTTTCAGGAAATGCAACTGAAATTAGTTCACCTAATTTCAGAATGATGTCACTGCCTAGGCATGGTTCCTTGTTCCTTGGAAATGGTTTGTATTCTGGACCAGGAGCAACTAACACTGAGGGCTTAGCTGAACGTGGTCGAAGTAGGCGTCCTGACAATAGTGGGAACCAAATTGATAGCAAGAAGCTGTACCAGCTTGATCTGGACAAAATTATGAGCGGGGAAGACACAAGGACTACTTTAATGATTAAAAACATTCCTAACAAGTAAGAAATAAACAAGTATCCTAGTGATGCGATCACTATTCTAGCAATTTGAGTAGGGCGGTAATGGTAAGTGATGAATTTCTTGATGATTTTTGCGTATTGTGATTAAGGTATACTTCAAAGATGCTACTTGCTGCAATTGATGAGAATCACAAGGGTAGTTATGACTTTCTCTACTTGCCAATTGACTTTAAGGTATACAGATCCTACACATCTGCTTGGTGAGGAGAATCACCGTTGATTCTCCTGGATGACTTATTTCTTAAGGTTTGTTTTTGCTTGCAGAACAAGTGTAACGTGGGTTATGCTTTCATCAATATGGTGTCTCCTTCACTCATAATCTCCTTCTATAAGGTTTGAATTCTATATTATTGCTTGTCTGAGGTCACATTTTTCTGCTACTATATTTAAATTTTCTTGTACTTAGTTTGTGATGTAAGGGTCTCCTTATGTGATATTGTATCATGAGGACAAATGTCTATATGGAGTTATTCTGATTTCATTTCTTTTTTAAAAATAAATATAAATAGAAGTTGGAAAGTTTTTCCATTGGTACTTTCTGGCAATTTGCAGGTAATTAAACTTGTGCTGATCTGAAGAAGTTTGTAACTTTGTATACTTCCACTTTACGAAGTCCTGTCATGGATATTTTTGCAGGCATTTAATGGGAAGAAGTGGGAGAAGTTTAATAGTGAAAAAGTTGCTTCACTGGCATATGCACGGATCCAGGGAAAGGGTGCGCTTGTGACACATTTTCAGAATTCAAGCCTAATGAATGAGGATAAGCGGTGCCGGCCAATAGTCTTTCATTCAGAGGGCCAAGAGACTGGTGACCAGGTACCTTTTGTTTGACTACAATTGGTTATAATGACGAGCGCTGGCTTGATGCATAATTCCTGACTTTGGAGGTCTTTCAAGTCTTAAAAATGAAAAATGGTTTGGAATTGGATATGGTTTATACATTTTCACCTTTGACTTTTAGTTACAGTGATTACAAAGATGGGTATAAAGGCTCCACTTTGAATTGAACATAGCTCAAGCTTAATTTATGTTTCCATGGCGGCTTAGCTAGAAGAAAGACGTGTTTCCCCCCAGACTAAAATAGCAAAACATCAGTGTTTCAAAATTTTAATTGTAAGACAAAAATTGGGTCATGCCTTTAACTGAATTATTTTATAGTAATACTAACAAAGTTGGGGCAGACCCCAAGCAGCATGGACTTGAGACAGATCTTCACCAAATGATAGGTGCATCCGTGCATGTATAATGAACTTGAAATAAAGGGGTTACTTTTAATGAAAAGTTCAGGACTCCACTTGGAGAAGAGATTTTTTATGTTGGACAAGTATATGAGATTCAAAACAAAAGAAAAAAGAAAAAAGAGAAAGTTCATGAGTCCGAATGTTTTGTTGGGAGTTAGAGGTTGTGCATCCCACTTGGTTCTTATTCACATTATCAGAATCTATTCAATTTTCTTATTTATGTTGAAGTAATAAGTTGGAGGTGAATACTGACACACTCAAATTTTATGTACGTGTTCACATTATTGGCAGACCTGAGCATAAAAGACTTGAGTTGCACTAATTATAATAACTGAATAAGAACTGTGTTATAAAAATTTCACTAATTATTCATTTCACTTGTTAAATGTACCTGTTCACATGATTGGCAGACCTGAGCATACAGTCTATTCACATGTAGAACTCAAATTATAAGTGAATTGAATAGTTTCTGAGATGGCTTTAAGGATAGGTCAATTTTGATGTGACATTGAGCTGTTAGTTTCACTTTTCAGTTGCAATATGAAATTGCTAAGTTGTTAGACTATACTTTTTCTATTTGTTTGAAAGTTACATTCATTGATTAATTAATTCTTTTGTTTTATATTTATTTTTAAGGGCTTGTCTGACTATTTCTCTCTGCGTACCATCCAGGAACATTTCCTCTCAAGCAATTTGAATATATGCATTCGTCAACCAGATGGGTCTTACTCAGGTGATTTGTTGGACAGCCCGAAGGCCTATTTGGACGAGAAGCTAGACAAAGATTAACTATTTGTTAGATATTTTGTTCCTAGCCATAATAAATGGGTTCTAGGAGTGCTAACTACTGCATAGGTAATCTGAAGGTGTACAAAGCTTATTCATCAAAAAATGAAAAAAAAAAGGGATGTATAAAGGTGAAGGAGCAGCCCAGTTATGAGCGGCAGGATACTGCGGAGTCTCAATATGTTAATAGTTCATAATAATCATCAAAGGCAAAGAAGCAGAGAGCAGTTTGTTGATGTGTAGAGAAGCAATTGTCATTTAACCAGCGGAAAAAAGAATAAGGTGGAGTGTACTGCTGGATGGATTGTAAGTTTCTACAGCAGCATGCATGCATGCCAGATTGTGCAGGGTGACTCCGTCTGGGATTTGTTATTTATTTTTTTTGCCATCCTTTGTTGGGGCTCTTGTGGCCCGTTGCAGATATGACTAATGTTTATATGGGGGAAAAAAAACAATTTAAGGCTTAAAAGGTTGTATAGAAGGGAAACAAGGAACTATCCTGTCTGTCAGTGTTGTTATGTAGCTGAAAAAATGTTGAATGATTGTACAGATGTTAAACAGTTCCTTGCCATGGTATTCATTTCAGAATATTGTTACCGAAAGTCTAACTATTTGATAATGTTGGAAGTTCATTGAAGTACTGTTATTTCTCTTCATATGAATGTGACATTCTTGCTGGTTGCTACAAAGATTAGCGTATAAGATTTTTATAGTAGGAATAAGCTTCTCGAGGATAATGTGATTGTTCCACACAAAGGACAATCACGTTAACAATTTTTCTCAAAATGTGATTGCTTTGTTCGAGCTTTGACTTGGTAAATATTGTCCGACACAAAGGACAAGCTTCCCGTAGGAGCCTTGTAACCCATGTTATAAAAATTGGACGGGACTGGCCTGTGAACTGGACAAGTAATCGGTCTAAGTGACTAGTTAGATTGGGCATGTCTTAGAACTGGTCCGATCCGATTGATTTTGGATGAAAACCGGTGACCCGGTTGGTTGAATCGGAGTTAGCCAGGTCACTAAATTTTAAAAAAAAAAATTTAAACTTTAAAAAATCATAACTTTTGACTCGTTTGTCTGATTTAGACTAATTATATGTCTATTTCATATAACTTTTTAAGATCTACGTTATGGTAGTCCTAATTTTTTTAAAAAAAAACTTATTTTTTAAGTTATGAACATTTTAATAAAAATATTAAGGCTTTTTTTTTTTAATAAATTAAGGGTTAAACTCTTTTTTTTCTAATAGGTCATATGTTTTCTCAAAATAAATATATTTTAGTTATTTATAATGATAAATATCATCATATATAGTCTGTATTTATATATATATATATATATATAAATATTTATTTAATTTTATACAGTTCAACCAGTTACCCACTGGTTAAACCAGTGACCTATTGACTCAGTATCCTGATCGAGTGTTACCAGTCCAGTTTTTATAACTATGCTTGTAACACATGGAGAACACTTTTCTATTTTTTGCCACTAAAATGGAGGGACTTAACTCATCTAGTTTCTTTCAAATTCAAATTTTACATAATTAAATACCGTAAACTTGTATAATCAAAGACCTGCTTCCGAGAACGAATAAAATATAATCGAGCCAAAAAAATAAAAAGCTTGCATAAATTCCCAAATTCAGATGGTCTATCCCATGCATTTTGAACATGGATTCCAAAAAATGACTTTAAATTATGATGCCTCTTGATGAGTACGTTAAGACAAGATGGATGATTTGCCTTTGAATGAAGGTCTTATATTAGAGATGATAGTCAGAAATCAGTTAAGAGTACAGTCCAGAACAAAAGAAACTAAATTCACACTTTTCATTGCACTAAGCTCAAATAGCAACGCTCAGCAGAAGTGAATGGATGTCAGCAACTTGACAGAGGCTAGGCACAGGAAATGTTTAAATAGCGGAGTTTTTTATGGTAATATTGAAAAGGGAAAATATTGCAGTTGGTAATCCCTTTAATAGTTCCATGTTTTTCCCTCGAGTAATTTTTGTCTTCAAATTTGTAGAGCATTAGCTATAGACCCTGCTAGACTCAATACTTCAAAAGGAGATTTATTTGCTATAGCTTTGACAGTAAGTGGGCAAGAATCTGTGATCCAGAAGTAGGCAAATGCATTCTCCAAGCCTTCTGCATATTAAATCAAATGGCAATAACATTCAAATATATGAAAATGTAAGAATGTAGAAATATGTAACATTATGTCAGGACTAACCATCTTTATGAGTGAATCGCTCCCATGATTGGTTAGGGAACACGCCATGGGTGACGTAGGCACTCACCTTTGTTGCACCATGGGCAGCCAAAACTTTCTAGGGAAACCAACAGGAAAAAGAGAGAAATGTTAAGTTGCATCAGGATGCAGACACATCACACATGCATTGATAATAATATCTAGGATTCTCATATGCCGATTATATGTTGCTTAATCTCCATTCCAAACATACAAATTTGCAGGAAAATAACATCAACTCAGCAGAAAAAAATTCTCATGTAAAATGAGACTTGCTACTCACTAGATTGAAAAAAATGATATAATAAAATCTTCTCTTTTACTTTAAGGATACTGTGGAGAGAGAGAGAGAGATGGAAACAATAAATGAGAATCACCAAATTTGGAAAGAATGAGAACATGCAAAAACACAAATTTATCTTTGACAAAATAAACATTTTGATATATAAATTGAACTATTTACCTGACACTCAATCAGGGTGCCTCCAGATTGGACCAAATCATCAACAATGACTACATGACGACCAGTGGCGTTGCCTTCCTTGAGCCGAACTATCCTCTTGTCACCTTCACGAACCTTTGTACATACCACCTGCCACTTCAAAAATCAGATACTCTATCAAAAATGAATTACAAATTAAATAAAGAGATACTTACAGGAAACCCACCACTGAAAAAGTATCAAACTGCTTGTGGAATCGCTTCCAAGCACCATCATCTGGAAATGCAATAACTATCTGAAAATAACAATCGGGAATTCAGGATATGAAAAAATATAAGAGAATAGCAAGCATGGCAACGTGCCACGAATATAATACAATCACTACTACAAAGATTCAGGAAGGAATGCAACATCTCAAGATTCGATCTACAGACAGGCAATGGGATTGTGAAGGAATGCAGAATACTCACATTATCAGCATCAGGAAGCTGACACAGGCGTTTCTTTAAGAGAGGAATACCAGTCTCAAACAAAGGCAAAACCTCATCTCCAAAATAAAACCTCTCCTGCATCATTTTTAAGTCATGGTATAAAATAAGGATTTAATTTTAACCCACTCTCAGTATAAAGTTTTTTTACACTGTCATTCAATTATCTACTGGCACATCATTAAAAGTGTTAGACTTTCGAGGTAGTTGTTGTAATAGTCAAACTCTTTTAATGATTTGTCAATACATGATTGGATGACAATGTAAAGAAACTTTACACTGACAGTGGATCAAAATTAAACTCAAAAAATAATAGAGTGGAAAGAAATTATAGAATACAGATTCAACATCCAGTACATATGAAAGCAAAGAAAGAAGACAGAGAGAATGATGATGCAATGTTCAAAAAACTAAACAAGTTTCTACCAAGAAGCTATGCTCTTTTAAAAGAAAAGAAAAAAATCTATAAGAAGTTTACTAGGTGGTTAGAAGCATATATTGCCTCCATTATTTAAATAATGCTAAAATTTTGAGTGTTAGGAACTTAATGATGCTTTAATTATGATATTAGTTCACCATTTCCAAAAGGAAGTAGAGATTTGAAGTCATCAGTATGAGGCTTGGATATGTATAGATGTCTAGGATGTCTTCTACTAGTATCCTAAATACATGATAGTGTTATTTTCAAAATCTAATGCAAGGTTCATGTCTAGAATGATTGAGCGTTAAAATCCTTTTACACAGACACAGACACACACACACACACATTGGGGTACTCAAGTTTTAATTTTGCATCCATTACATCTAGGCCAAGTATTCTATTGGATGGTGCCTTCACTCATTTTTCCGAGAGTGCACCCTGTACTTCAAGGGAGAAAAGTTTCTTTAATGTACGGGGACGAAAAAAAAAACAGAAGTGCAATGTAAGTATGCAGCCATCATAAAAAACCAAAGCAAAGTTTGTTTTGTTTGAATGCAATAGGTAGACAAACCTGCAAAGCATGAATGTCATATATGACTAAACTAGTTGGGCCACCTCTTGAAATAGGAATGTTTGACAACATCCTTGCAAGGGTGAAGGCAGTAGCTACATCTCCTTCTTCTTCCATGCGCTCAAAGGAACCAGTTGGAAAGAAAGGCAATACCAAAGTGAAGGAAGCAACAAATAGACGAGGGAGTGCATAGATGACAGAAAGTTGTTCAAAGACGTGTGCTGGGGAATTGAATGATGCCAAAAAAGCAACATGTTGACCTCGCAGCTCTTCTGCATCATTTATATATATATTTGGAAACCCATCCGCAAATGACCTGCATAGGATAACCATAAAAGTAAAACTAAAACGAATCAGCTTTTCAATTTTATTCATTGTCAAATAAATAAATAATCCATCATGCAATTTGTTGGTAATAAATAATGTTTCCATCAACCCCATCACTGAATCTCTCCAATAAACAGAGATGGGATGGATCACAATTCACAAGCTTCAAGTGGTTGATTAAGAATGAAAATAAAAGTTGTAGAGAGAGAGAGAGAGAGAGAGAGAGAGGACCTCCATCTGATATTCTGGAGAATGATATGGTCGCAGTGAACAGAAACCTTGCGGGCAAGCTCTTCACAGTCCAGGGAGTAGAACAGATTCACTTGCTTCTTCCCATTGGAATTGGGATTGGGACCCTTCTCTATTCTTGCCATTCTTCAATTTTCTCTCTCTCTCTCTCAACGCGTGCAGTCAAGTGCAGAATGCAGACAAAGGCAGCTAAGAGAGATTTTTGAGGGAACACGAATGGAACACTACACAACGCAACAACAAAACACAAGGGTTTAGCGCTTGTCTGGTGGTTCTGTTTTGTGTTTTGTTTTCGTTTTTCTTTTCTTTTCTTCTCAGTTGTGCTGAACTGGGCTTGGAAGCCCAACCCATATATTATCTACCAACACATCTTCCTATCCAATCCAATCCAAGTGGAAGCAGTTGGATTTCGATGGTGATGGCCATTGGGTAAAGCCACTCACATAAAATTAGAGCCCTTACAATCTGAATTGCATATATCTTTCTTGTTAAATCTCTTTGGACTTTTGTTTTTAAATTTTGATTAATTTTATACCCTCTTAACAATTTTTTTAAATAATTCTCTTAATTATTTAAAAAAAAATATTAAACACTTTTTTAGTTTTTAAGATTGAATTATTTTTTCATTTAATACTTTTTATTTTAAGTAATTAAAACGATGCTAAGAAAATATAATATTACTCTTAAAATTTTAATGAATGATACTCCATCAACAAGCAATATTTAGGTTACCGCTAAGTTATAATTTAGGATTTTTCTATTAAACACTCAAGCGCCCAAACACTCGAGGTTTCAACCCTTGATTTTTTTTTTTTGAAATCTATGATAACTATTATTAAAAATTTTAAAAGGAATTTTAAAATGGGAAACAGCAAGAGCTCGAGTGTTTACTAGCACCACCCTATAAGTGAATTGAAATAACTAGGTAGCAGGACAGTGCATTCTTTCATTGGATGAGACCCAAATGCATTCTCAAAAATTGGATAGTGGACATTGTTCTAGTATTTTAAAAAAATAAAATAAAATAAGCTAATTCAAATATATATTAAATATATGTTCATTAAATAAAAAAAACTCACAGTAATAGATATTAAATTTAAAACAAACAGTGCATTGCACGAGTAAGATAATTAGTAAAACTATAAACGCCTAAAATAATTTGTTGTTCTCGACTATAAGTTAATGGCTACAATTTATTTAGTTGTAATAAATGAGTTTGATAACTTTGAATTGAAGTAAATCTAGTAGGAAGTAACCGACTGTTCATTAATAACCATCCAACTTTTACATTATTATTAGAGTCGAGTTACTAAAAGCGCTAAGTGTTTCATATCATCACCCTTATTAGAGTTTAAATTTCATTCAGAGTAAATATTCAATTTGGTCATCTAAAAATACATAAGATATTAGTTTGGTTCTCTAATTATTTTTGACATTAAAATAGTCCTTTTTGAGATATCAATTTGATGTCAAAAATAATTTTAGAAGGCTAATTTGATGTCAAAAAATGACATTTGATGACTATTTTGATATTAAAAATAATTGGATGACCAAATTAATGTCCCGTGTATATTCAGAGAACTAATTTTAGTATTAACTCATTGATTTATATATTGTTAGTGTAAATTACACTATCATTTAATAATGCGTTAGCATATCATTACAAAAATTGAATTTCTTATATAGTTGTTGTGATTTTTAATTTATTTTAATAATTTAATAATACATGATTATATAATAGTGTAAAAATTAAAAGTGTTGAACGTGGATCAAAATTAAAATCTTAACATTAGTAGAGTTTAATTTTGATCAATTATCAGTGTAAACTGTAAAAAGAAATATTACTATCACTTAATTGTGTGTTGACACATCAAAGAGTTTGACTTTTTTTATAATTGTTATCATTGTTAAGCTAATTTAATGATGTAGCAATACATTAATTGAGTGATAGTGTACAATCTTTTTTGGACAAAACTTAAATAAAGTTTTATAAGTGATTGTGGTGTTGTTTCTTAATTAAAATGTAACATATGTATTATTTTTTACACATCAACACCAAAAGTGAGGATGATGTGGTACTAAAGTGTAAAAAAATAATACACATGTTATATTTTAATAAGAGAACAACATTACAAGTACTTATAAAACTTTATCTAAGTTTTCTTCTTTTTTCCTCCTAAAAGTGAATTAAAAATAAAATATAATAAAATATTATTATTATTATTATTATTATTATTATTATTATTATTATTATTATTATATATGCTATTTCAATGCAAAACATGCATCTACTTGATTTCCGCCTGATGTAACGCTACTTAAAAAGGTACATTTTGACTCTGGAGAAGCTATGTTGAAGAATTTAGTCTCATGCTTAGCTATTTGTGGTCTAATGTCTAATCCAAGTGAATTCACCTGAAATATACTATAATTATATCATATATGTACAAGATAACCCAACAACTTGGGTAACAATTGCTTGTAAGTTGCAGTTTGTTCTCTACAACAGCCAGCCATGTTAATACAGTAATATAACGAAATGTGTATTTTCATTTATTCACGAAAGAAACGTAAGAGGGGGAAAACAAAATGAGAAGCCATAGATTCGTGAATATTCTTCATGTTTCCATGCAAACTATGTGCATTGAACAGCCATATCAAATGATTATGAGTTCACCAAACCACTAAATGAGGATGACATGAATTGGTGTCCTAACCGTCACACGATCAAACAGAACAGAAAAAGAAACAATTAAGTTCCATAAGATTTTCGAAGATTTTGTATCAAATTCATGCCATTAATTTTTGAATAAGTTTGCCCTGCTTTTACCTACCTTTCAACCTTACCTGGCTTGTAGAAAATGGCAAAAAGGATAAAGTCTTAAATTATTTTGGTACGGGTGCTTCTCACTTCTCAAACACAATTATCACAATATTACTGTCATAAATATGGCTTCATTTAAGTTAAAGTGACACATCATTAACTTTTTTTTGTTAAATCAAATAAAAACTTCTCATGTGGATGGTGTGTAACTGTAGTTGAAGCATTATGTAGATAAAAATGGTAGTTGCACATATTATGAGAAATATGATTAATTTAAATAATTCAAAATAAGTTACAGTAAAACTCAGTGTAATAATAATTTATAAAGAAGTATGATTTTGCATAAGCGACTAATTTATTTCGATTCAACATTGATTTATTTGTTTGATTATATCACAATTTCTAATTAATCAGCGTGAGGGCTGTGATTAGTTACTTCGCAGACAGCAGATTAATTAAGCAATTAAAATCAAACCTATTAACTGTCCCACTTCATGTATCAATAGCCTTGGGAATACATACACAACAGCAAAACAAAGTCAATTTGTTACTATTAAATAAAAGTAGATATTGAGAGGAGCAATTTGACTTATGAATTGCGATGACTATAAAATGGGTTTTGAAAAGTCAATTGATCCGATGGTGTGGGTGATCTAACTTGCCATTGGCCTATATGGACAGAGAATGGCCAGATAAAATGGAAGGGTTGGGATGGAGAAAGGCTTCAAAAGGATACACACATTCCAATGTCATTAAAAACTGGTAGTACAGTGTGTGATTGGGGCCAACTTTTCAAAAATAAACCAAGACTCTCACAGGCGGTCACCAACATTTTAACCTACCTACTGTATATATATCAGTGGCCAGGCAAAGACAATCTTAAAATGGAGTAGCAACATGTAGAGGGCACTTGCATGAAATAAAATGTCAGGGACAATGCCAAAAAGGAAAATCTAAAAGGAAAACAAAAGAAAATGTGAAAGGTGAAGTAAATGCCAGCGGTGTGGTTAACCAAATGCAACAGTCAACCTTCTTCTTCTGCATCCTTTTAATGACTCTATAAATATTCTCTGCGCACTTCCTCTTCACCACAGATAGACAGCCAAGCCATCTCCCATTTACTGCCCTTGGCCTCTCAAGTCTCAACTTTGCCTTTCTTGAAACTTGAAAGAGCATGGTGTTCCCTATGGTGCTCCTCAGGCTTGCAGAATGGGTCTTGTACCAGCTGCTTGCTAACTCATGTTATAGAGCTGCAAGGAAAATGAAAAGTTATGGGTTCCATTTGAGCTATTTGTCATCTAAACCACCACATCAACCTTCTTCTTTCCCTAGTATTGCCAAATGTGATTTGCAGGGTAGAGGGTCACAAACACTTGCTTGTGACGTTCATAGGGTCCTGCTGAGGTCCCACTCCTTCTTTCCCTATTTCATGCTGGTTGCCTTTGAAGGTGGTAGCATTTTCAGATCACTCCTCTTGCTTTTATCTTGTCCTGTCCTGTGGATTTTAGACGATGAGCTAAAGCTTAGGGTCATGACCTTCATCACCTTTTGTGGGTTAAGAATAAAGGACATCGAAAGTACTTCAAGGGCAGTTTTACCCAAGTTTTATTTGGAGAATCTAAACCTTCAGGCTTATGAGGTTCTGGCTTCAGCAGGGTCTAAAGTTGTCTTCACAAGTGTTCCTAGAGTGATGGTAGAAGGATTTCTCAAGGAATATTTGAGTGTCGGTGCTGTTATAGGTACAGAGTTGCACACTGTTGGCTGCTACTTCACTGGTTTGCTCTCTGGGTCTGGCTTACTTGTGAAGCATAGAGCCCTCAAGGATTATTTTGGAGATAGAAAGCCTGACTTTGGGATCGGAAGCTCAAGTGTCCATGATCATCTTTTCATCTCCCTTTGCAAGGTAAATCTGAAGCTAGCTACTGTTTTGAAGGCTGTAGCTTTAATTAACAACAGTATTTTCTAAGCTCCCTGATGTTACTCTGAGCGGGAGAAAGAATATATGAATGCCTAAAAGCTTGAAATCTGGTACTGTTCGACTGTTTTGTTTTAGTGTTCTTGACTATATTAACCTTACACATTCGTCAATTGGTCAGACGAGTGTTCTCGACTATATTAACCTTTCACTAAGGACCTGAGACCTTTGATTACAAAAATAAAATCGAGGCCATTTGAACCAAATAAACAAACGCCAAACACTACTCTCCATAAAATCTGTGACACGTACTGCCCAGGTTTACAGTATTAGTCCATTTTCTGACATGTTAATTTTTGTTGGTACAACATGGTATAAATTAAATATAATTACATTTAGATTATAATTTAGTGGACGTGTTTGATTATATTGATGTATTATGTCTAATTCCAGCTACATTATAATGACAGGAAGCTTATGTGGTGAGCAACGAAGATGGCAAGAGTCCAACCTCAGTGATGCCGAGGGACAAATACCCAAAGCCTTTAATATTTCATGATGGAAGACTAGCATTCTTGCCTACTCCTTCAGCAACTCTCTATATGTTCATGTGGCTTCCAATTGGAATTCTTTTGGCCATTTGTAGAATCCTTCTGGGTATTTTCCTTCCTTACAAATGGGCATTGACATTAGGAGTTTGGAGTGGTATAGATCTGAATGTCAAAGGCTGTAGCCCTCAAAGATCAGAGCTAAACAAAGGGGTCCTCTATGTTTGCACCCACAGGACCCTCCTGGATCCAGTTTTCCTGAGCACATGTTTGGCCAAGCCTTTGACTGCAGTCACATACAGCTTAAGCAAGGTTTCCGAGTTCATAGCCCCTATTAGAACAGTGAGGCTGACAAGGGACAGAAAACGAGATGGCGATACCATGCAAAAGCTGCTTAGGGAAGGGGATTTGGTGGTGTGCCCTGAAGGAACAACTTGTAGGGAGCCATACCTATTAAGGTTCAGCTCTCTGTTTGCAGAATTGGCTGATGGGATTGTGCCTGTGGCTATGAATGCTCAAGTGAGCATGTTCTATGGGACCACAGCAAGCGGGCTGAAATGCTTGGACCCAATTTTCTTTTTTATGAATCCTAGGCCTAGCTATCACATTGAAATCCTTGGAAAGGTTCCTAAAGAATTCACATGTGCTGGAGGAAGGTCTAGCTGTGAAGTGGCAAATTATATACAGAGACAGTTGGCTGATGTTTTGGGATTTGAATGCACTGCCCTGACAAGGAGGGATAAGTACATGATGCTAGCAGGGAATGAAGGGGTTGTTCAAGAAGAGAAAAGTAAAAAATTCTATTATTGAGAGGGAAGTTCGGGTTCCCATTCATCTTTTGAAATTCCATCTTGTTTTGTACACTTGCTTTTTTTTAGTTACACCTATTTGTGGTTTGTTTGTTCTTGTTGGATATGACATTTATGGTGATGATATTGGGAGAATGATATAGAGTCGAGTATATTTACGTACACTGAACTTCTTAAATGAACGCTCAGCTTATATTAATGAAGTGTGCCTATTCCACTCAAAAGAAAAGAAAAGAAAAATAGTTTGCCTAATTCCTAAATATACACATCTAAAAAGAAAATTGAGGTTGCATTTGGATGAATATATTCAAACAATAAATGTGTTTTATATTTCATATTTGTATTCAGATTATATAGTTAGTTATTCAGTTTATTGAATTTTAGTTTAATATAAAGATTAGGAAGAGTTTGTTTCAAATTACACCTTTCTAATTTACAAATTAATGTATCAAGACATGTATAAATTTGTCTTATTAAGATCAAGAAACATTAAAATGTTACCGATCGAATGCATGGATCAAACAGCTAAATTTGTTTTCTTCTAATGGAAGTTGAAGCACGGTTACCTATAATGAAGATTCAGATATGATAAGTAAAACCTAATTAAATAAAGATGAAAAAAATAAAAATCATTCAAATGCAAGAATAGAAAAAGAATACTTCAAGTCATGTCTATCGTATGTATGAGTATATCAAATAAATACTTTGCACCTGAGTATATATAACTTATTAGATTTCTATTAATTTTTATATAATTGAAAATGAATTTAATTTTAATTCACTTTCAGTATAATTTTTTTTACACTATCACTCAATCATGCATTATCACATCATTAAAAAGGTTTAACTATGACAATAACTACTTTAAAAGTAAAATTTTTTTAATAATTTAATTTGTCAACAGTGACCGAGTGATAATGTAAATTTTTTTACACTGATAGTAGATTAAAATTAAACTTATTAAAATTTGTATTATTAACTATATATGAGAGAGAAATATATTAGAATGGTATACAATCATAATCATTTAAAAAAAAAAATTTGAAAGTTCTATTTGTATTGTTTCCCCCTTTTAAGAGTGTTATGCTTCATAAAAGTAGAAATTGAAATAAATGAAAATAAGCGATACATTTAAACATCTTTTCTCATGTATATATTGTCAAATTTGACATGTCCCTCTGTTTCTTTTTTTTTTCTTCTTTTTTTTGGTTCATTGTTATCGTTACAAAATATATCCTAAATATATTTATGATGAGGAGAAATTTATTATGAAAATATTCAGAAAATGTTGTATATAAAAATAAGGGAAAATTAATCTTAAGAACTGCTAAT
This sequence comes from Styphnolobium japonicum, assembly GCA_023212625.1. Classification (NCBI taxonomy): domain Eukaryota; kingdom Viridiplantae; phylum Streptophyta; class Magnoliopsida; order Fabales; family Fabaceae; genus Styphnolobium; species Styphnolobium japonicum. The sequence goes on from JALBWW010000006.1 coordinate 3,557,779, forward strand.
AAAGTATATTTAATTTTAAGAGACACGAAAAGTATAAATTATTAAGAAAGACTATTCAAATTTTATTTAGAGAAATTGACCATTAAATTTCATTTAATTGACAAAAATATCCTTAATGAAAACGCTTTTGAAAGATTATGCGAATATCTATTTCTTTTTATTAAGTGATAAAGTATTTTCACAAAGGGGCTATTAATAATAAAAATAGTTCTAAATTTATAAAAAATTTAAAAGATAATATGCGAATGATTATTTCTTTTTATTGAGTAATCAAATATTTTTACAAAATGACTAATAATAGCAATAATAAATAAAGTTAAATGATTTTCTTAAAGAGATTTTATTAAGAGTATTTTTATCTATTAAATAAATTTTAATAATTTAAATTTTTTATTCCCGTTAAAATTAAATATACTTTATTAATTATAGTTAAGGTTAATTTCCCCCCAAAAAAAAATTAATGATCCGTATAGCAGATGTCGATAGGTAGGTATGACACATCAATTTTATTGCTTCAAGCAATTAATGAGTCATGGGATTGATGTAAATAACCTTGTCCTTTGGTGTAAATAACCTTCTCAGCTGCTCTTAAGAGTGTCACTACTATATTATTAAAGAAATTTCCTTGCACGGAAGATTTAACACACTTACACTTAATTAAATAATTTTATTATAAACGAATTTTAGTAATTTAGTTCTTATATTAAAAGTTCTCAAGAATCAGATCAAATGGATCTTTATAAAAAAAAACAAACGCTTTTTCAGAAATGCGGTAAAGAAATTTTTATAAAATATAGGAATATTGAAGTATTGTGCTAGGTTTAGGGACATTTTCATCAACTAATGACTAGTAAGACTAACCACACCAATCCCTTTCCACAATCGGGCTTTAAAGTTTAAAGTTTAAAGACAACGTTGTGGCCATGGGCCATACTGAATCAATAGTCATCGTCAAGGCTGTACTTGGATAGTTGGACTCAAGTATCTAGCAAATTCTATGAAACAACCACAAATTTGATTGTACTGCCATAACGGTTAGTGACGCATTATTGTTTGGAATTTATTTTTTAATTATTATTTTAATATAAAAAATATTTTTTTTAGTTAGAGGTAAAAAAAAAACTCCTTAAGAGTAGGATAAACCATAAGATTATATGAATCTGTTCAAAAAAGTATTATGAAATTCCTGCCATTGCTCCAAATTAAAGCTTTCTCTAAGGATTGATGTTCATGCTTGTCCCAATTTGCTCTAATAAAAAGGACATTGGCATAGTCTTGCAAAAGTATTATTCCCTCTTTATATTTTTGTGCCTTTTTTTTTTCTATGTTAAAATCAAAATAAAATTTAAGTCATTGGATAATTAGAATTTTATTTCTTTATGAAAAATATATAAATAAAAAATAACTCTCTCATTCTAAACATATCTAATCAAATATATTATGTGTTCTTTTAGAGGTGTTTTTTTTTTTTGGTTACACGTTTGGATGTGTTTTTTTATAAATAAAAGAAGATATATTTTTTTAAAGTAAGACTCGTTTAGATGTATTTTTTTATATATAAAAAGTATTTTTCTTAAAAGAAAGTAATCCACAAAATTTGTGCACCTTGGGCTTCAGTGGATTTTTTTTTCAATTTTATTGTAGCATCAAAAAATTAGATGCTATTGTCATTTATTTATTTTTTCCACATGTTATTAGTTTTTGAGTTTTACTACCCATCTCAATTATGTTTTAAAAATTATTTACATGAGTCAGTATAATTTTTTTAATTCTATTGAATATTAAAAACTTAGATATCATTGCCTTTAATTTTTGACAAATAATAATTATAGTCTAAACTTTAGCATCCAACTTAGTCATATTTTTAAAAATGATTTACATGATAAAAAATAAAAGTATAATAATACTTATTCTTTTAATACTATATTAAAACTCTATTTTTTTCTCTTCTGAACTCAACATAAGAATAAACTGACACTTTGAGCTGCTATATGTACTGGAGTCTATAATAATTTTTTAATTAAAAAATTCTCTTATAATGGCCTTTTGGTTATTATTTTTAATTATCTTGTAAATCCAAGAATCACCTTCCCATTTTGCAGATTTAACTTTCATGTAGGCAAAAAAATAAAAACAGCTTACAAAATAGTATAATGTCAACTGGACAGATTAGTTGGCACACATCATTCTATTTAAATTTGAATTTTAAAAATATAAGCTATATGTGTCAATAATTTTTATGCATATTTTAGATCTCTCCTTGTGCATATATAAGTGATCTTAGTATTAAAGAAACAATTATGTCCGTGGTCAAAAATATAAAAGAAACAATTATGTGTTGTCTTCGAAGACTTCTCTTATTATTTGAGATATGTACTCGTTATTTTAGGAGCACTAGTTGTTATTTGTTTTTGCACATAATGATGATATTTAATAGAGTATCTGATAAAATCTTAATTATCCATGCATTTAAGTTTTGTTAGCTATTTTTTATTTATCTTAGAATAAGGAATATCTCGTCCTTGTCTCATTTATTAGATTAAGTTTCTGTTAGCTAGTTAGTAGAGCAAGTAATTAAATTGTATTTTTATAGTAGTCGACTAGTCTATGTTAGGTGTAGTTGAGCGACAGAGACAATTGAATGTTTTTTTTTTTTTCCTGACTTTGTTTCCAACTCTGATTGGAACCCTTTTTATCGATCAATTAAAACTACTTTTTCTCTAATTTTATACCAATTGGTATTATTATTTCTTTGGGATCGTATCATATTTGTTTTTTTCTTCTTCTTCTTTCTTTCAAGATATATCATCATCATTAACATACAGGATTTGTTAGGAGATGTTCAGCACGTCCTTCTTCCAGCCGCAGGATACATTACATTCTGCAATGCATCCCTTTGGAAAGCATTTTCCTAACTTATATACAAGGAATTGATCATGAATTCCATGCGAGGCAGTTTTTACTCCACATAAATAGGAAAGTCACTATTTTTTGAAAATGTGTTGCTATTTTTTCATTTAAATTACTAAAATGTGAAAAAATTATTAAATTTAATTAACAAAAAATAATGTTAAAAAATATGTGTTTTTCTTTTAAATTTATTTATATTAAAGTGCATAATCTTTCTAAAAACTAATTTAGAAAACTTATATACTTTAGCAACTTAAATAAAAATAGTAATAACTGTCCTCAAAAAACAACAAATCTCTTATTCATGGGGCAAAAACTGCAGCATGAAGAACCCAAGAAGTGCGATCTATATATACAACAGAAAACAAATTTATACTTCGTAGATGAATATATATTTTAGAAAAGTGATGTATCACAATCACATTGAGGAGTATAAATAAACAACTTAAATTTAAATTTAAATAAATAAATGGTTGGTTAAATATATAAGTGCCAATTCAACATTTTCTTTATTAAAAGAATATATAAACTGTGTTATCTCAACTATTTCATTCAAAGTGAAGGGTTCAAACTTGGTAATATAAGTGAGTGTTCCCTTACCTAATTTAAGTTTGAATATAAATTTAAAAAAAAAAAAGAAATGAAAGGTTAATTGACATAAACAGTATAAGATCGTGGTTGCTCATGCTGCTTCTTCGTTTGAAATATATCCTGAGGGTCAAGAAGGAACGTTGGGTTAGAGAATGATGAAGATGATGGATTTTAGAGAGAGATCGTACTCTAGAAAGAAAGTAAAAATTGAGAATAAGTGAAGAATTAAGACGAAGTCTGTCATTCCTGGCTTGAATAGGTCTGATTCTTGAATATTTAAGTTTTGCAGTCAAAGGAATAAGTGGCTTGATGAAATGGCTTTTATTAGTGTCCAGCTGACAAGTTACGACCACTGAAGTTGTTAAGTTATAGTAGCGTAACAATGGCGTCAGCAGGCAAGATATTTCTTTTCTTTTTTTTAAAAAAAAGTTTAGGAGGATAAAAAGTTGTACACCTACCAAAAACCGCCGACAAAAATTGAACAGTTGAGCTTAACCCTCATTTGCGGCAAAATATCTCTTCCAGTCTTGAGCCCGCTTTTCTCTCACGAAGTTATGATTACTGTGCATTGATACCTGAATTTATATGTTTACACTTTGCATACATTCAATATGTATATGATAATTTATTTATTAGATATCTTAAAATACATCTAAGTCGTTAGTAATGTAACATCTCACAATTTGACTTTAAGTTTATTTTTGATTTATTTTTATTCTAAAATTTTTTTACATTATAATATAATTATGTATTACTAACTCATTAAAAAAGTTTGATTATTATAATAATTATTTCAAAAGTTTAACACTTTTAATGATGTATCAGTACATAATTGGATGACAGTGTAAAAAAAATTTACACTGAAAATAAATTAAAATTAAATCCTTTAATTTTAGGGCTCTTTTTTTTTCCGGTTGGTACATAAATATTTTTTAAAACTTTTTGGTGTAGAAAAGAGGTGAAAAGAAAATTATAACTTCTAAAGAAAATAGCGCTATACTTATCAGCAAGAAAAAAAAAGAGTGAGGGAGGTCAAATAGACTCTGCCAAAGCTACTCTTAGATTAGATCCAATTTTAGCTTAAGAGTTTGCTTGTTCATTAGCCTCTCAAACGACACGGTCTTTCGTAGCATGCCAATCATCATATCTCGAAAGCCAAGAGATATCATGTATAACAGATGAACTTTGGAATATTTTTGCCTTTTTTTTTAATAATAATTTTGTATCAAATAAAAAGATTTATGAAATTCCGTAGTAATCCGAAAGTAAGGACAAAAGGTATGATTTATATTTTTGTTGATGATGATTTTTATATGAAAGATAAAGATCAACATCTAATTTCCAAGTTTTTCGGCCATGCATTGATTTCAATAGTCAGTTTAATTTATGAAATTATTTAGAGAGAGTTATTATTTTAAAAGCCCTTGTTAAAACTGAAAACTTCTTTATCAAAAACTCCCAAAAAATTATTATTATTATTTTCAGAATTTCGCTCTCATAGTGGGTGGCTATCCAAGATGAATTATATCAGCTGAATCAAAGCGGTGGCTATACCAATAGGAGCTATTTCTTAAACTCCAGTCACGATTCTGCTACAAACAAGAGGCCCAGTTGAGCATTGTGAAGCCCGTTCCATTCTTAAATTCCAACCCTTACCCTATTGGATGGCATAACGGCACAAAACCGCAAAACAAGAGAGATGCTATGGGTTTTACAATTTCAATTGTTATCATGGGTACAAAGCAGTAAAGCACAATGAGTGGGGGACCTATGGGATGGATATATCAGGACATAGCATGTGAACAAATTCCATTGGTGAATGACGAGAAAGAAAATTTGACACACACCACTCCGCATATAGAGTGGTGTTTACAAATTACCTTTTTTTTTTTTTTTGTAATTCTATAGTTGTGATATTAGCATTAATTTTACATTTATATATATATATATATATAGTTCAATAAGATAACTTAAATTTAAATGAAGCTGTATAAACAAATTGTCTGCAGTTAATATTGCAAAACTGTGTAAGAGGGCAACAATTTTGAACATACAATTAATGAAGAAAAACTACTTTTTTGGTTAACCATCCTAATTAGCTCTTTGGCCTAAGTGATACTCCGTGATATTCTTACTGGTTAAGTCCTTTGAGTCCCATATGAGATTAATCTATAACTAAGAGTAAAAGAGTTTTTGCTGCCTCCCAACCAAAGCGACTCCCACTGAGATTTAAACTTGTATTTTATCTGATGAGACGAACCTCCTTATCAACTCGACCAACCATCACTTGGTGAAGAAAAACTACTTTAATTGTTTAAATAAATTTAATTTTGATCAACTGTTAATGTAAACTCATGCAATGATGTATTCATTAAAAGAGTTATACTTCTTAAGTAATTGTTGTGATAGTCAAACATCTTTAATGATTTAGCAAAACATGAATGACAATGTAAAAGTGGATCAAAATTAAACTTTACCAATTGTTATATTATGATCCTTTATATATAGATAACCACTGTTTTTGCTTCTCAAGTCTCTAATTTATAGGTGAAGTAAAACATGAAAAAAATGCTTGTCTGAGTCTATCAATATATATATCCATAAAAAATTTACATGTTTTTACTGTAATCCAATCCATTTGTTAAGATAAAACTTGGTTTGGACAAAGAAACTTTGTCCTAAGTTATATAATTGAAGAGATAAAGGCAACTTCAAAGGACAAAGATATATTATTGTTCTGAGTTCCAACAATACAAAGGAAAATTTATTTTGAAAGAAAGGGAAAAAAAATATGAACAATAAAAAGGGCAAAAAAAACGTATGTACGGTATAACTCTCTAGAAATGTCCATCATCTTGATTGCTTGTTCTTTCTAGCAAGTGTTTCTACCATGTATGTCCTGTTGATGGTCTTGTAGCTATAACTATAAGCTTTGTAGTCACCCAAAAAACACGTAAAAGGGGCAAAATTGTTTTGGTGAGAGAAGCAAAATCTAACTCATCCATTTTAGAGACAATTCTTTTCCAAAATTGCTATTGCCCATAGAATGACACAAATATCTGCAAAGCTATTTGATGTGGCAGCTGCATCAGAGGGAGATGGGTTTGTGGGTACTGGTACTGAGCCAAAAACATTCGCACCGATTGAGTTTGTTGTGTTCAAGACTGATGAACTAGTACTGAAATTTTAGACACCAAATATGAGATTTTTATGTTCCAATTCTGGCAAGAAAACAAATGAAAGCAGATATATGGGTAAAGAATGTCACCTAGTGGATGGATATTGACATGTCCCAGTGCCTGCAAAACAGATAAATTAATCAAAGGTTCTGAACAGCTAAAAATAAAAATAACATAAGTAGATCATCTAAAGAAGAAAACAATTAGAGTAATACTATTTAAATTTTAAACAATCTAATTTCATATGTTTGTTCAGAGTATTTATGTTACTACATTTGAATTCAAGTGGCCTTATTTAAATATATTTTTTTCTCTATCTCACTCATATATAGTCAGTCACATTGGTTATTGATGCATAACGTATGAAAAATTTGTGATGAACAGAAATACTTCTAGATATTAGTGACAGTAAGAAAAAAGAAGCTTTTGAGATGCGAGGCTTCCAATAAAGTAGAAAAAGAAAAAAGTTTGACTTTTGCATCACTCAGGTGGCACTTTTGTAGCTGCTATAAAGTCTATTCAAAGATGCAGTAAAAGTTTATTTTTTTTTTCTAGTCTATTAAAAATGGAACCCAAGAATCCTCCTCAGGGATATGTCTGATTACCAACCAAAGGCACTCTGCCTGTGTATCAATTTGGTACACAGTAGAGTTCTACTAGTTTTCCGGGCACCCATTTTTTTTAATACATTAAAATCATCTACACAACTTCAACTATTAAGTTCTATTTAAATTCTCAATCTACCCAACCACCTGGCCATACTTTTGGATTTACATTAAAATGCATGTAAGTAACATTACTGAGAAAGTTGCAGTGATAATTATAACAGCAAAAGCCTTACTTGGGTTAGTGCTAGTGATGACAGCAGTTCCACCAAAATTGCAGCTATTTGGAACAGGATTCTTTTGATAATACTTATTGAAGGCATAAGAAGCATGGTCACGGATAGAATTTGGGTTGTAGCAGCTTCCGCCAGGTTGAATTGCTGAACAATCAGCACCACCATAGCCACAAGCATAGTCCAATGCAACTTGTAAAGCAGTCTGTGAGGCAGTTGGGCTTGCAATACACCAGCTTACACCTGAAGACATTGGGGAATTCGCTGTGGCTGGAGTGGTAACTGGGAGTGTGGATGCTGGAGAGACTGTGTCCGGGTTAGAATTAGGATTCAGGAATGGAGATGTTGAGATGGTGGGAGTAATGGGAACTAAGTTGGGAATTGTAGTGATGGGAGTGGTAATATCCCTTTGGGTGGTAGAAATTGGGGCAGTGAATTCTAGCTGTTTCACTTCATGTCCTAGTACATTCACATGTCCAGGTGTTTCCTTCTGTGTCCTACTTGAACCTGTATTTGAAATGACAATTGAAGTAAGCTTTACTTTGTTCTGTTCTCTGTCTAAAAACATGTGAAGAGAGAAATGGATTTGAAATCAAATTTATGCCTTTTTCTTGAGGGAGGAAAAAAGGCTAGCTGGATTCAAATTGTGCCTTTAACATTCAGCATGACATGAAATCCAAAACTGTTCTTCTATTCATTAGAATAGTTGGAGAAATTTTCGTTCAAACTAATTATTAGACCCTTAGACCTCCCCATTGTTTCCAAAGGCAACAGCTTGTCATAGTGCATCTAGAAGGGCAAGTACAGACAGGTAGGGTATCCTATGTACAGAGACCTCATATATGAGTCAAAGCAGTTGGGCCCTTGTATCTTTTCAAGAAACGGTGGAACTGGAGAAAGGTTGGATGCAACTGCTCTACGTGAAACCCCATAAAGATGAGCAAGAAAAGGACTTCTTCAGATTTCTATATGGTATAGCTCTATAATTGCTTGAAGGAACTGGTTGAAAATCAACCAAGCAGTCCAAGAAAAATAATCAACCGATCAATAGAAAAGACAACATTTTGAACTAGGAGAATTATTATCCATTAAAAAATTCATGGACAGAAAAAAGGTGCTCAATTAGTAAACTATATTCCAACATGGACAAATCAATTTGAAAAAAGTGAATTGCACTCAATCGGTCCAACATTGTATAAATATCCACACTAGTTGTTGAACTAAAAAACATAAAAGAGAATAAAGCAATTGAAATGCCAAACTTCAGAGCAGGAAACGCGTTTTGTGGTCTCAGAATTCAAAATACATCCAAGGAGTCCAAAAAATCTATTAGTTAAAGAGAAAAGCAGAGAATATATGCAAAAGATAAAGAATGCAAAGGGAAGCAATTGAAAACAGAAGAAAAAATGGGAAATAAAGATAGTGAGAATTGAGAAACCATATCTTAAACCAGAAGCAACTGAGCTACCCATATCAGAATAGAAGAACTGAAGGAGCTAAACCAACAAAAGGGGAAGAAGAACCATAGATCAAACTAGAGAAATGAAATTACCAGAACAGAGGAATTGACCCAGTAGGAGAAATATTACATAGTAGTTTACACTCCTTTCCATCTTCAATCTTATTGTTCTGCTTCTTCTTTCGCACTTGACTTCCTCCTCCTCTCTCTTACTTCTTCAATGTTGTGGTTCCCCAGTTATACTAGTTCTTCCTTTGAATCAATGAAAGAGAAAGGAAGATATCATAAACTAGAGAAGGTGAATGATCTAAAGAAAAAAAGGAAGGGGTTTGTTTTGTGGGCTAATCATGCAAATAAAAATATATATACTGGTAGTGGTAGGCTATGTGCGGTCCTGAGAGACAAAGGAGAGACTTTGAGAAAGGAAACATGGGGTGTAGGAGGGTGTTGGAGGGTACAAGCAAGAGAAGGAGCAAAAAGGAGGGAAAAGGTGGGGAAGAAGGTTGAAAACAAAGTAAAGGAAGAATTGTTTGGAATATAGGTTCGGTGTGTGGGCTGGTAAGTTATGATTGTAATGATGGCGCTGATGTGTGCATTTTGCCTTTCTCTTTTTTATTCTTCTCTTTATACTGTTATATAGGACTTCTTCTTCTTCTCTTCCTTTTCTTTTCTTTTCAATTCATTTTTCCCTTTATTCTTGGCTGGATATAAAACTCAAAATACAAAATGTCCTGCAATCTGTTACTAACTCGGCACCCTGCTTGAAAATTAACCAATAATATTGTTGGCAAATGGGAGAAGAAAGAGATAAATTGTATTTAATCTTCTTCTATAAAAATCGTCCGTATATAAATTGTTTTCTTCTCCTATTCTCTTCTATTTTTTCTGTCTTGTCCTTGCATAGTTATGTTTATACATCAAGGGAAAAGGAAAATAAGAGTCTCTGTTTATTCTTTGTAGTTGTGATATTTTTGTTTTCAATCAAGGTCTGATATGGTTGGGTTGTTATTTGACTGTGACATCTATATGAGCAGGAGCAATAGTGTCATTACTTATTACTACTATTTGGTTGTACTATCATCTTTTTCAAAACTTTCACTTTAACTGATTCCATGTTTATTGTAAAGAACGGTGGCCATAAGGTTGCAGCCCAACTCATGTCTTATGTCACTATTTGTCCATCAGTAGAGAAGTCAAACTTTCTTGACTGAACCAATTGTGGAAAGTCATTGAATTCCCACTACAACTTACTTGGATCATGTCATACCTAGAAGAAGAACTTGTCAAGATTATTTGCAATTTCATACTCCTTTAATTGTAATAAAGGTCGAACCTAAACTAAAGTATAAACCTTGTTTACTGAGTAACTTGTGTTTCTTGGTTGGGGTGATCATAAATTAAGGTCAAGTTAATGCAGCTGTAACTTCAAAAACTGTTCCAGCTCGGCTAAAGAACTGAAAAAGCAAGGGTAGTAGAACCCAAATTTAACACAAGAAGTAACATCCCAAGACTCAAAACAAATAGAACCCACTTATGCTTAGCTTTTGTTTGCCAATACAATTTGAAGAAATTATAGCTGCTCATGTGGGTGAATCATGTCACCATCGGCATCTGGTTAGAAACCAATAGAATTTGAAAGATACCTGGGGGTATAATATAATCATGGGCCCCTTCTTTTTTTTGGTGGCTAGTTCTTAATAAAGGCACTTCTTGAACGTTGCTCCAAATAAATTATACTGTTGCTAGTGAACTTGGGAGAGAAAACTACAATTATTGGAGGCCATGCTCCGATCCTTGATAACTAATCATCTTCATCCTATGCTTTCCATTGAGAATTTTGTACATCTCTATCTTTGAAAACTGGGAACACCTCCCCCACCCACCCACCAAAAAGAACATGCATTTGTGGCAAGTAGCAACTTGTTTAAGCAACAGTGTATGTATGAATCTTAATTTGTTTAAGAAGGTGATAGGCGATTTTTAGATGAATGCAATTTGACCATAAGGAAATTATAGCTCGACATTTCAACCTAAGCAATTGTCCATACAAGAGTTTTTCAAAAGATAAAATTACCACAAAATATTTTGAACTGCAACGTTCGAGTTCATATTATAATAAATGCAAGTTTAATTAAACTTTTGTTCTTTATATCTTATAAAAAAATCAGTTTAGCCCCTTTAATTAAGTTCAATTACAAAAGAGTTATGCTACAACGTTTAGATACTGTAGCCCGGAATAATGTAATGAATGAAATGTGACCCATTATATATTCTGATCTGATCATTATCCAAACTACTGGATAATTTAAGTTTTTTCATTACAATATTATACTATTTGTTCAAATTAAAAATTAGAATAATTTAGTCGAATTTCTAATAAAAATTTAATATAATAATGCCTATAGATTATTTTGATGTGAATTTATAAACACTTATAAAATTTGTGCAATGTGACATATTTTACTTTAGGTGCATGTAGTCTCAGACACAAACAAATTAAAATATGTTACACTACACATTATAAAGTGATATTCTTACTTAAAATAGTGTCTATGTACAAACAATCAATTTCAATTAGTCGCATGAGAATCTTACTGGCAACAATTACAATAGACGTGCGTAATGGATAGAGGAAAAAAAATCCATCACAGCCATCCTATTACTAAAATAGACTCTACTTATCAAGACATACTCTTCAAAACACGCATGTAGTTTGGTTAAAGAATTCTGTATAGAGATAGAATTTTTAAAAAGATTGAATTGAATTGATTCTCACAATATGATAAATAAAATAGTGCCAATCGAATTGAATTTTTTTTTTATAGGAACAATTTCAAGATAATCTCACAATTCAAAAACTCAAACCTCTTCACACAGATTTATCTTTTCACAGAGTTGTTCGATTTCAATGTCTGAATCTAAATTTCATATGATTAAAGCCAATAATAGCTTTCATCTTAGTAGATCATTGTACCATAGGGGTAATTTCACGTGAAAATATAATCTGGGCCATAATGACAATTTTAATGCCTATAATGATAATGTTAAAGGAGCCCTCACATGAGATGAACGAGGAGATAAAGACATCTCTCATGCTCTTGATGGAAATGGTATCTCAGCAAATGACAACATGAAGGAGTTCTCATCGTTCTCGTTACATTATCAAGCAAAGGAAAAAGATGACTGCTTAATTACAATAGAAAGTTAATGGAATAATTAATACTTATCAATCTTTTAAAGAAGCTGGCCATGGCTTTGATGGAGGAGAATAGTTTAAATCTTGTTCAAGATGTTGGTTTTAATGATAGTTTCCTTTGTTTGACTTCCTAGTTCCTATCATGAGAAAGGCTCTCACCAATTTGTTTCCCTGTAGTGTAGTTCACCTGCAGTTTTCTGTCATATAAGAAATGAAACTCCATCTATCTAGTAATTTAAAAATAAAAATATTACTATAGTTGGTTCACTTTTGGTAATTTTTTTTCAAGTCAATTTTAACCAAAAAGAAAAAAACAAATTACCAAAAAGAAAAAATGGCCATATAATGAGTTTAAGAACTATATAAAAAAAAAATTTTTAAAATTACATGAGTAAGACAATTTCCAACACATAGTGGGAGTGTGGAGACCACTCAATTATGTGTAGGTTGATAAAGTTAGTCCGTGACTCATGAGAGACTAGATTCCTAACCTGCTTCACTCTTTTGCAACCCTGTCTTGTTGTCCCCAAGGACCACAAGCAATGGCAACTCTTTGTTGTGCACTTTCTCCAGCATCACCCTCCATATCCAAGTTCATCTCTGACCAACGATGCCTCACCATGCTTGAAAAACACTGCTCCACCATGAGAGACCTCCAAAAGGTTCATGCCCACATCATCAAAACTGGCCTTGCTCTTGATCCCATTGCTGCTAGCCGTGTCCTCACCTTCTGCGCCTCTTCATCTGGTGACATTAACTATGCTTACATGTTTTTCACCAGAATTCCAAGCCCAAATCTTTATTCTTGGAACACCATTATCAGAGGCTTCTCTCGGAGCTCAACCCCACAATTTGCTATTTCACTTTTCGTTGATATGTTGTATTCTGCAGTTCAACCCCAACAGTTGACTTACCCTTCGGTTTTCAAAGCTTATGCTCAATTGGGTGCTGGCCATGATGGAGCTCAGCTTCATGGGAGGGTAGTAAAATTGGGTCTTGAAAAGGATCAGTTTATTCGTAATACTATCATATACATGTATGCTAATAGTGGGCTATTGAGTGAAGCTAGAAGAGTGTTTGATGAGCACATGGAACTTGATGTGGTAGCTTGGAACTCAATGATTACGGGTCTTGCTAAATGTGGGGAAATTGATGAGTCCAGGAGGTTGTTTGATGACATGCCTACAAGAACCGCAGTTACTTGGAATTCTATGATTAGTGGGTATGTTAGGAATGGAAAGCTAATGGAGGCATTAGAGCTTTTCCGCAAGATGCAGGAAGAAGGGATTGAGCCAAGTGAATTTACAATGGTGAGCTTGTTAAATGCTTGTGCTCACTTAGGAGCACTTCAACATGGGGAATGGGTTCATGATTATATAAAAAGGAATGATTTTGAGTTGAATGTCATTGTTGTTACAGCAATAATTGACATGTACTGCAAGTGTGGATCTATTGAAAATGCTATTCAAGTATTTGAGGCATCCCCCACGAGAGGATTATCATGTTGGAACTCCATTATAATAGGGCTAGCCATGAATGGTCATGAAAGAGAAGCAATTGAATTCTTCTATAAGCTTGAATCTTCAAATCTAAAGCCAGACTATGTAAGTTTCATTGGTGTTTTAACGGCTTGTAAACATTTGGGAGCAATTGATAAAGCAAGGGACTATTTTGCACTAATGAATAAGTATGAGATTGAACCATCAATAAAACACTATACTTGCATGGTTGAAGTGCTAGGTCAAGCTGCACTCCTAGAAGAGGCAGAAGAACTAATAAAGGGTATGTCTATAAAGCCAGATGCTATCATATGGGGATCTCTGCTCTCATCTTGTAGGAAGCATGGGAATGTAAAGATGGCAAAACGGGCTGCAAAAAGAGTTTGTGAGTTAAATCCAAGTGATGCCAGTGGTTATGTACTTATGTCTAATGTTCAGGCTGCATCCAACCAATTTGAAGAGGCAATGGAGGACAGGCTTTTGATGAAGGAAAGCTTGACAGAGAAAGAACCAGGATGCAGTTCAATTGAAGTATACGGAGAAGTTCATGAGTTCCTAGCTGGGGGGAGGCTACATCCAAAAACCCCAGAGATTTACTCTCTACTGAATGACTGAATGACTCCGGTTATGCACTTAAAGAGATTGATTACCTATGAAATGATAAACTCGTGAAACTTAAAATCCAATTTGTATATAGAAGAAGTAGCTTTAATATAGAGAAGAATCACACAATCCAACCTAATATCCAATTTGCTTGTCAATACAGTTCAATAACCGCATCCGGATTTACTGGGATTTATAGATTTATTAAGAAAAAGAAAGTGCTTGAAGTAAAAGGACATTAAGAAAAGGGAAAGATAGGGCCATAGTATGAAATTCAAATTTTGTTTCCTTTTCATAGTATTGTTATACTGGGGTTTGAACCCTGGCAGCAAGACATCCGGTACAAACTTAAATTCAAATCTCAATGATGATTGAAAGAAATAATTCAATTTATCATCTTGTTATTGTTATATTATGTCTTCATGAAATATTCCAGTATCCTTGGTAATTTAATAAGAAAACATGTGGTGTCTGCTAAAACTTGTATAAACTTGAATCTAGGTTTGTCGGACTCGTAATTAATGGTTTATTTTTTACTGATTGTACTAGCATGCGGATACTTACAAATAGGCCTAGTGAAGGAATCTCAGCTTATGTGCTGCATGCATGTTTTGCTTTGACGTTCTAACACCAAAGACAGCTGCATATATGATATTGAACTCTGAAAAGTAGACCTTAATGTATTTAAAATCATAGCACTCATTAATTTGTTAAATCAATTGTTAATACATCAGAGAAAGCATATCATGTTGTTTAGCAACATCAACCTTCAGAGATCCCTGCTTGTACTTATCTGGCGGCATAATAGCCACACTATAGTGTATTGTGTGGATGTGAGAGTGAAATAATGACAAATAGTACTCTTTTCAGGTCTTTGACAAGTTCTGCCCTGGTGCCCAAGAGTATATCTCCGGGGGCATTGTACCATTCGTGAGCAGGTTCTGTGGCATTGCATATAAATCTGAGATATCAAGATGATGGGTGCGGCCATTTTGGTAATGCTGACTCTGCATTGCAGCAGCAATTTCACCATCTTCCAATGGAAGACGATCAAAAGTAGCATGCATGAATGATGCAGCCATGATTACAACAGGGCCTGAAGCAATCAGTGCACCAACTACACCACCACCCACAACTTGCCCTTGAGCACCTGCTAAGTAAATTGTTAGACCCGTGATCCCTGGTGGTGCTGGTGGGGGAAGGATTGACCCCAGCAGTGACAGAATCTCAAATCGACCATGAAGGGTCACAATGGCACCAGATGAAGCTGGTTGGCGCAATGTTACATTTGTTACACAGCCAGTCCCACTAAGTATGCAAATGCCACGTTGCTTTCTCCTTGCAAAGTTTAACAGACTTTCATTCACATCACAGCCAGAGGTCACTTCCATGGCATGAGCCCTGAGTGCATTAGCACTATCCCTGGTGACAATTATTGGTGGCTTTGGTTTGTTTTTAGAGCCAGCAGGCCGGCCACGAGGTCGCCTCAAGGCTTCCCCCTCTGCTGCAGAAGAAACTGGTGAAACTGCTTTTGGGACTTTGGGAGATATTAGAGTAACATCAATGCTAGACCTATTCGGGTTCCCATTGTCTTGTTCTTGCTTCCGATCCATTTCGCCAAACATAAGGCACTTTGGGATTTCGCCTCTGGCAAACGTGCAGTAACAAAGAGCAAATCGCTCTCTTCTGCTATATGGAAGCTTAAGTAGCTGCTTTATGACAATAAATAAGATAGGATCCCAAAAGAATGATTGTCTTTTAGGATGGAGTTAAGTACTACCAACCCCACCACAAATTGTTGTTTTTGGCATTACTGTCTGCCTAACTCCGACTAACTTCGTCTCATGTCAATCGCCTTCCCCAACAGATATCTCATGGCATATAATTATTCCGCTTTACTTCCCAATCTTAGCCACCTACACCATCCTTCTCACCTTGCAAGGATACTTAAGTTTTAGGGATCCCCCTCCAGTGAATTAATATAGAACTGCATATAGCTTATGTTTGTAATTAGAGAATAACAATTGTGTTAGGCAGAAGAATTGTATTGCTTTGTTCCAATGGGAATACTCCAACAAAAATACCTACTCTTGAAGAAAAAACCATGCCCCCTGTGATACAATATCAAGCCAATACCGCATAAGGCATGTTCAATTCTCTTTAATGCATGTACAATTGAATTAACGCTCAAACATCTGAATGATAATGACACCCTAATTCACCTTCTAAAACCTGGCTACAATAATCCCTCATGAAAAAAGGGGGAGAAAAATGTGCAGAAAATAAGCTGTTAGTGGTTGTGCTGCCAAAATTGATGTGATTGCTTGGATGCCAAATCTTGAAAACCAACTGGCCGCTGAAGTTCTTCCGCAACCCGTGTCTGAGAATGATAAAGGTCAGAATATCCAGGACTAAGATACTGTGACAGGGCAGACTGACTTGGCTGTCTCAGCAAGCTATAGCGTGTGCTCTCTGGGAGAAACGAAGATCTTGACTCAGCTACATGATCCCACGGAGAAAAGCTACCATGCTGGTAAGAAGAATGACAATAAAATATAGTAAAGCAAAGTAATAAAATTATAATAAAATAGCTTAATAGTGAAGATGGTCATTCAGACTACGGGGACGACTGAGCATCCATCAGATAATAACAACCGTTTGATTTCTTCCCTTTTCCATTTTCTCGTAAGAGGTTCACAGACATTAGGCATATACAGAACAAGAATAGCTTTTGCAGGCCATTTTCTCATTATATGCACTATGTTCAAGTAGCATTCAATCATGTAACACCATTATTAAAGTACACTATGAATATCTACATTAACAACATTTTTCTATAAAAAGCTCATTCTTCCCCAGACAAATAGTAAAACTTACCTGTTGAATAGAGCTTAAGTTAAGTGCACCATTATACTGAGAAGGTAAAATCTCATCGAAGTTACTTGAAGGTATATGACCAAGAGATGGATTAGACAGAAAGGTTCCAGGATTATAGGAGGAAGAGCCATGATTTCCATAACCAATTGCATCTCTGGCAGGAGGCAATCTACTCATAAGGAATTTATTTCTATTTTGTGGAAGGTTGTAGTTCAAGTCTTCTGAAGATTGATTATACATATATGCAGTACTACCAGAACATGCTTGCTGTGAATTAATGGCTGTTGTATATGGCTGATTCTGGGGTAGGGAGTGATATCGTCTTGTGTCAGCTAATTGCTCCAAGTGTGTTGAGGATTGTACTGTAAGATCTTGCGGAACTGCAAATCTGTGGGGTAGAGCAAAGGTGCCAGGTTTAATAACCTGCATGGTTCAACAACTGTCAACAATATAAATGACATCAATTATTAGGTCCAGTTCATCAATAACATTAACAGATTGCCCTGTTCCCTTGGGCTTCTTTTAAGCCTCATATAAATGGCACCAATGCACTTTCCCTCAACCTTTAACTTTGAATTCATTTGGCAATGAAATTCATAGTTCCATCTCTACATTAACATAATGCAATAAGTTATATACGGTTTTAAGGTTGGAACAACCATCAATGGATATAATTATTGCATCAGATATCTTCACCATCAGAAAGAACTCAATGTCAGATTTTAAACCTACATGTAACTAAACAACTTTTCCATTCAATGTCACACATGCCCGTTGTGCCAGAAAGCCCAGATCATGAGTTGCATCATGATCCAGATAGCTTATTAATCCATCACACAAGCCCTTACTCCCTTAAAAGTCCCTGCTCCACCAAGAGCAGCTGCTCCCCCACTAACCCATCTGTTGTCTGGCTAAACCAGTGCAGATACCACTTTGCTAGTAGGGGGACCCATGAGAAAGAACTAGTCAACTTGATATATATCTGTCCAATTTCCCTTTAACAATTTCTTCTTGATATAAGGCATGTGAACCTCAAGACAATAACACAGTAATTACAACAGATCTTCATAAGAAATATTAAAATCAGAACTATTGGGAATTATTAACTTCTGAATACCCAAGCATATAACAGCGTCAAAGACTTGAACAATTTCTCTCTGGTTACTCTTCTATCAACAATTTTCCACTAGTTGACTGTTCCAACCCAAAAAACCTAAGGTTTTTAATTTAAGTTATTAGCACAGACAAAATTAAAATAAAATAGGATTGCAGAAAGAATATGAGAGCATAAAATATTCCCTAGATACCTCAGACATGAAGATGGCAGGATGGTTTATGGATGATACTGAATTAATGTATCTTGCAGGTTGTGATTGTGACTTGAGGATTGCCAACACATCACCAGGCATCAAATTTGAATCAGCCTTCTGCGTCAAGAAAAATAGAAGTAAATCTCAAAATTATATAGCATTTAAAAGCTTAAAAGAAAGCAAGAAAAAGCAGATAAACAACCATAAAGATGACAAATTTCCTCCACCTTGGAATCCAAGAAAGCTAAAATATAAGAACAGAAATATATTTAACCATTAACCTATAGGTATCACTTGAAAAGTGTAAGCATCTTACCTAACACTACCATCAAATGCATAATAAAATCATATGGCATACTATTTGCAAAATATAAACTACAAATCAGAACAGCAGAATAACCTAATAAATGCACCCCTGGCATGATATTCACTAACTGGTATTCAGTTCAATAACATAAAGATGGAAGCTCAGCAGAGAGAGAATTTTGGAAAAGATAAGAGAGAGAGAGAGAGCGCGTGAAGACGATGACGATGATGAGTAATTAAAAAAATTATTGAAAATCAAAAGCGGTGACTATAGAGCCATCTCAATGCTCTTCACACAGGTCTACATATGCACAGACAGTAGAAATAAAAATTGCAGGTCTCTTCTGAACCTAGAGTACACAGATGGCACTGGTAAGGTAGTCAAGAGATCACAAAGAGAGAAAGAGGAATCACAAGCTTGGGGCAGGGAAAAAAAGACACTTAGGAAAATGCTCAACATGCAAGAAATAAAATTCATCATATTCACTCTTTTTTCAGCCACTTCTGTTGTCATGGCAAATGGCAGAAACAATACAATTCAGCTAGATCAAATATTGTGTAAAAGAAGCTGCACCAAACCACCGACATATAAATCCAGACCACCCATCAGAATCAGAATTACTACATTTGCAAAACAGCAACATGTTTCATTATTTTACACAACTGCTCATGTGCATAAGAAGGCCAACAATATAAAAAATAAAAAATAAAAAGCTAAAGAACTCAAGTTTTGCACTAGTGTTACCAATTCTCTTGGAAAATTAGAAAGGCTTCCACCCTGCAATCCTGGCCTCTTAAAAGGTAGTGAAGGAGCCACCCACTGGGATTTTTGAAAACTAGGATCAGGAACAGATGGCATGGTGTTGTATTCATGCCTAAGAGTTGCCTCAGGAAAAATACGCTTCACAAGCTCTTGCTGAGGAGATGAAAGGAAGTCACAGTTTTTATTGCCTGCTGTTTCTCTAAGAACATCAAAACCAAGCTGTTCATCACCACGGTTTACAGAACTGTTGCAGAGAGAAAACAGGAAGAAAATGAGCTGCAATAGACAAAGCTGAGTATATCAGAAGCTTGAAATGGAAAAGAAAATGCCTTGCATCCAAGTATTGAGCCAAGGAACCATCTACGGCTGCAGCCTTCTCTTCCAAGTCACTTCTAGAAATATTAGATGCAAGCATCACAGAAGATGCAGAGCTACTGCCACCATTGTATGTACCAAAACTCAAATGTGAGCACTCAGCAGCCAAGACTTGTAAATTATTTGGAAGAACCACTGCACATTTATCTTCTGATAATGGCACTTCCAGTTCAGAGTCTCTTATACTTAACCGCTGGAAATCTGAAGCAGCTGATGACACATCTACAAAGGCATTACTAGTCAATTTATCTTAACAACTTAAATAGAATAATGGGATCTATTACCTGCTCCAGTTTCTACATTGCTTTCTACAGATTCTTATTCAAGGATATGACAACTTTCTACAAAACTTATGCACAGAAGTTAAGGGTTATAATCATCACCACCCAAACTAGTTTACAGTCCAAACCATTGCTTGACACAGATAAAGACCATACAGATACGTCAATAACAACAAGAAGCAAGCCTTATCCTACTAGGTGGGGTCAGCTATATGGATCAATCAACGCCGTTGGATCAAAAACCAAAATTTCAATAAAACCATTTAGAGTAAGCTCTTTTTTTAATAGTTTAACCTAAAGTTTTCTCCAGCATTGCTTGGAATTTCCATTTTTCTCAAAATCTGGGTGACAGAAATACTTCAGAATTGAAGTCCCATTTGGTTTTGCTTGATTCTGATCTTTTGTATTCTAACTAGAATAGGAGAATTGGGACTCTTGAGAGACTCTTCTGGTATGTTTTCTTGCAGACCCTTCTTCCAATTTCTAACCCATTCTCCAAATATAGAAAAATTTGTCATGAGAAACCCTTTGAAAATTCAAAACTCCCTCTAAGGTCAAGC
Source organism: Styphnolobium japonicum (assembly GCA_023212625.1). Lineage (NCBI taxonomy): Eukaryota > Viridiplantae > Streptophyta > Magnoliopsida > Fabales > Fabaceae > Styphnolobium > Styphnolobium japonicum. The sequence continues at coordinate 3,578,526 of JALBWW010000006.1, forward strand.
CTTTCATTTGAACAGCTGTCCCCAACAAGATTAATACTACTGATATGCTGCAGATTCATAGACCTAACAAGGCTTTATCTCCTAATACGTGCATTAAGTGTTGTTCTAATTCAGATATAGCTGTACATTTGTTCATACATTGCCCAGCAGCAAGCTATATTTGGAGCATTTTCTTGTTGAATTCCTCAAAACTTGGAAAATTTTGTTATGATATATTGAGAGGTATTGGCAGCAGTAAGGAGAGAAAAGTTTTATTGCACTATATTCGCTGTTCTGTACTGCCTTCCATTAGAAACAAATTCTTGAAATCTAAAGGAGCGTCTCTATCCTTAGTCATGCACTTGGACAAAATTGTTTTCTAGGCCTCTCAAGGGTGCTCAGCACATGGATTCTTTAGGGGTGTCTCCTTGGTACATTCATAGAGGGATCGGTGAGCTATTTCATATTTAATAGTTTGCTTTGGTGTTTTTCTTTCTTTCTGTTTGATGGCTAGCTTTCTTACTATCCTCCCTACTTGCATAACCCTTATTTTCTTCTAGTAAAAGTTCTATTATCGAAAAACAAAATAAAAAGGGTTACAAAAGAACTTTTAATGATGAAACTAATTAACAAATGCACAAATGCATTTAGGTACAAGTCCAACACATACAATGACAACACAAAAATGCAGATTACAATCAACAATGTTTTATAGCACAATAGAGAAGTCATTCTAAATTTCAAACTACAGTTACAGTAGTTACCTTTGTGATGCTCATAAGAACTGTGAAAATCAGAAGAACCAGTATTCTTTAAGTTATAGTCGGAATGAGATCCTAGTCCAGTGTTGCTCATAATAGTATGTTTGCTAGATATAGAATCAGATTCAATTTTTTCAGAAATAACATTATCACTAGCAACATCCACCTGTGAAACTTGGGCTGCATCTAATTCACAGTTCCTGCACAAACTAACTGCAATACCATTCAAGCTAGGATGCTCAGATGACTCATTAGCATTTGATGACGCACACATGTTTAATGCTTGTGAGTTGCCAGTAATTGTCTGCTCAATTATAGGCCATTCATCAAGAAAAACTGGCTGCTCAGAATGATTTTGACATGGCAGACTTGAGCTTGACTCTGACATTCCAGATGCAGAAACTCCCGAGGCTTTAGAATGGTAATGCAAAACAGCATCTTGAGAAGGCCTACCCATTCTTACAATGTCTGCCATAGAAAGATGTCCTTTGCTCACTCCTAGCCAAGAGGTTTGGAGCCCTAGAGAGACTTGGGTAGACACTGATATGGAATCACCTGTTCCTAATGACTGTCTTCCATTATCAGTACTAAAAGAATCACTGCATCAAATTTTAAAAAAAGACTTAAGGTGAATACTTAGACATTTTATTGACAAAACAACTCCATATTGCAACATTCTATGCCAGTGATACCAATATTTTTATCTTCTCATATACTGGATTACTGGTGAAGCAAGATCTCAATCCTTACTCTAGAAATATTAGTATTCAGGGAGATTTGAGTTATCTGAATACAACTAATGCATGCACGAATGCACAAAGAGAAGAGTTTGGCATCCCACATTCGATACCAGTGAGATATGCATCCCATAACCAGTATGTCAAGTGTGAAACATAGATAGCAGCAGCAGTTGTGAGAACCCATAATCTCAAGCATTTTCAGAATGAACATAACAACAAGAGTGCTAGACAGACAGTGCACACAAGGAGGGTTTCTAAATTAGGAAAATTGCTAAATTGCTAAGCCAACCATTAAGGCTTCCCTTCAATCATCAACCATCAAATTCCCTGTTGATTCATGACGGGAGCGTGAACTTCAATGACAAAAAAAATGGACATATGGGCAACAACAACCACTTAAATACCCTTCCAAGACACCAATTTAGACACATTGTAAAAGAAACAAAAAAGAGCAAAACAAAGAAAGAAACGAATGAGAGAGAGAGAGAGAGAGAGAGAGAGAAAACAAATGGACAGAGATTTATTTGGCCAACAAGGATGACTTGAATATGACACAGCATGATCAACCATAAGCAAAAAGCATAAAAACCGTTGCCAAAACATTCTTAAATCTATATAAAGCAAACAACACATGGACTGTCTCATGGAATATACTGACATCAAGCCACATTCCACCGCTGTGAACATTCCGAATTCACATGAGCATCCAGATTCCATAAAAGAACTCACCTATTCGTATTTTCCCCTATAACACAAGTGGAAGATGTAACCGCAGGACAAACTGACCCAACCTCTCCCTTGTCGGTGGCTTTACCAAGTTCTACAAAAGTTGCACATATTTGACAATAAAAGGTAATGCAATAATAAAACCAACGTCAATATACTAGCCGCATGTACCAGAAGGGGATGATGTTCAGCAACAAAAGAAGATACCATTATAAGTCACATGTGTTGATCCAATCTGCTGCACAACATTCCATTCACTACAAGTTTTGCCTCCACGACTCAACCCAACATTATTACCCCTCGACCTTGAATTCAAGGCCTCCTTCATCTGAAGTTAAAAGCAAATAGATTATTTATCCCATAATAGGTGCATCCTTCCCACAATGTTAAGAAACCGCTAAAACTAAGACTAACAATGAACTATGAGGAATACCTCTTTTCTTCTTTCTCGTTTGCTTTTCACCTCACGAAAAGTATCTACAATTAAAGCCTTAGAAACTTAACAACCACAATAGTATATAATAGTAATACCCTCAGAAAGAAAAGGGAAAAATAAATAAACAAATGCAGATAAATATTTGAAAAGAATATCCTCGAAATAACCAACAAGAAAGTAACACAAGAAAAAGAAAAACCAGAGAAAATTTTCAAAAAAAAAAAAAATTATAATTATCGTTTACTCGTGCGGAATGTAGCAGAAAATAAGAGACAAAATGAACTCAGAAAGCACTTTTTTCATTCCTTAGAAAAGCGTCGGAATAAAGAAAAACAAGAGACCAAGTAAACTGGATAACACGTATCGGCGCTCATAACCAACAAAAACCAGTTCTTCCTTTCTCATCTTCACCAGTTTTCTCGACAGCCAAACACCAAATAGAAAAAGAAAAGAAAAAAAAAACGATGCTTCCACTCCAAAAAAAAAAGAAAAGCACAGTGAATAGCAAAACCTTGAGCAAGAAGGCTCTCGACGGCGCGGTCCGGGTCCATATGACATTCCTTGAGTACAGCGTAGATCTCGTGCTCCGTACAGTTGACGATCTCCTTCAAACTCTGCACCATCTTCTTTGCCGTCATAGGTATCCCTTGCGCCGCTCCTCCTCCTTCTCCTCCATCGCCATTCCTATTCTTGCTCTCACTTCCCATTCTTCTCTCGGTGCGTGAAAGTTTCTATCTCTTCCGAAAGCAACGCTCTTCCCTTGCTGCTCGTTGCTCCGAAATTTTCCGATCAACCAAACAGAACCCTCTCTCTCTCTCCAAAGACACAACACAACACAACACAATCCCTTTCTTTGTCTCACGCTCCCCTTTATATAAAGCGGTTTTCTTTTCTTTAGTGGACTCATAACATTGAGTATTAGTAGTTTAGTACTAATAACAACTCACTGGGCCCTGCTATTCTCACGGCCTGTGATATTTACTATGTATCACACCCCACCCTCTCTACCATGGGTCTTTAGCCATCTGGATGAGAAACCTATTTGTGATTGGGTTGAGGAGGAAAAAGGTAATCACAGACTTGTGAGATTAGAATGTCTCCCTCCAAGAATGGATTTTTATAAGTTTTTTCCTTCTCTTTGGAAGTCAGAGGATTGGTAATGATTTTAAGTTTAATTTTATGGAACGAAAAAATAAAATAACCATTTTAATATATTAAAAAGCCTAGTTTATGCCTCCACTTCATAATTTTAAGTTAATTAAAAAGTTAGGATAACCTTCATTTCAATTGTTTGTAGGATGGGTGAGATGTGATGCATCTACCTAAACTCTCCATTTCCTTGACAAGGTATAGACTCCCAATGGTTGTGTACTATTGAAGGATAGAAGAGGCGAATATTCATGTACTGAAAAAGTATTTGGGTATTTTAATTTCCATAAATAAGGTATTTATATTGCAAATTTATGTTTATATGTAAACACTAAACTATAGTATGGATAAACTTACACACAATGTAAAAGTAAAACTCTTACCTAATATTTTTTTTATTTCATTTTAATTTAATAGTTCAAAATCGCATGTTTATTGAATAATAATATCACATAATTTAATGAATAAAAATAATAATGAAACAAGTAGAGCATATCTAGCGTGATATTTTTCTTAGTCTTTATCATGAATCCAAGGGACTCTAATGTAATAGGGGTTTAATTATTCACATCTCCATTTTTTATTTCTTTTTAGGTTCAATAAAACCCCATTAGAATAATAAAATATGAATTTGATGAAGAAATATAATTTGATTCTGCTTATTAAATTAAAAATAATATATTGTTAAAAATTAATATATAAATAGATAACTTATAATATTCATTAATTTTTAAATATTTTAATGTATTGTCTAGATTGTGGCATATTCAGTGGCAATTAATATTACTGCAACTCAGGATTGACTAAACTGGACCAGTTGAACTGTGAACTAATCCTTCTTCTGATTCAATGTCAGAACTAGATTCATAATTGGACCAAGTTGAACTTGTCAAAATCAGTAAACTGGTCATATCTTTTTCTTTTTAATTTTTTTTAGTATTCCAATCACTTAAATACTCAACTGAGAGTGATATGAGACTTGAGAATTGAGACCATAAAACCTTATTATGTATTATTGGTAACATGTGTTATGAGTTATGTATATATTTATTTATTTATTTATTTAATACATAATTATGATATCATCCAGTTCAACCGAACTGTTGAACCTAAATTTAAAATTTTTCCAATTGAACGTCCAGCCCGACTTTAACAACATTGCTGCAACTTCATTACTCCCCATAAAATATATATGTGTGGCTTGTGTTTATTGAATGCAACAATCGTCATGGAATGATGCCAAGGAGGAATTTCTACGAGAGCAATCTCGGCTTTTTCATTGATAAGGCAATGCCAGGCGTTCAATTCTGGTAAATTGCAAAAAATAAAATTATTATAGACTATCCAAACTATATTATGCTAAAACTAGCCTCAAATTTGTCTCAAATTTGATATGACTAAATTTTTATAACTTTGAGCTTGGCTTTGATTTGCATAAAGCTTTGAGAAAATAATCTAAAGGGTCAGCTTGGAAAAGATAATTCTTATTTAGTTTGTATTAAAAATTAATCAAATATTTAACTAATTTAACAAATAATTTATATACGATTCACTACATATCAAGTATCAAAATAAAAATAAAATATTAATTAATTATATATAAATTATTAGTTAAATTAATTAAATACTTAATTAATTTTTAAAATAAAACTAAATAATAATTATCTTTCCTAAGTTGATATTTTGAGTCATTTTTCCTAAAACTTTTGGTTCAACTTTGTTAGCTTGAAAAATCATAAGAATTAAATGAACCTTAAGTTCAACTGATCCAATTTAAGTCACGTTAGCTCGAGCTTGATTCATTAATTTGACACCTTTATTTCATTATATCATTTATAATATATATATATATATATATATAATATAATATAAACACGCTATATCGTATATTATAATACACTTTTGAATTTATATTTTATAATTATATTTTGCTCATTTTAGTAATCAATCTAATTTGCCAACTTGATATAGACGTTGAATTTCGAGCAACTCATGAGTTGTGATTATAATTAATATCATTTATAATATATATATATATATAATATAAACACGCTATATCATATATTATAATACACTTTTGAATTTATATTTTATAATTATATTTTGCTCATTTGAGTAATCAATCTAATTTGCCAACTTGATATAGAAGTTGATTTCGAACAATTCATGAGTTGTGATTATAATTAATGATTAATATTTGATTACATGTATTATATAGTTAAAATATAATTATTTAATTTATATTTTAATATTTATATTTCAATAAAATAAGACACATAATTAAATATTTTTAATTAATTTATTACTAAAAATATCGATATTCTTATAAAACAAAAGTATATGGAAATATCTCCTTAATATTTTATTTTTCTTTGATTTCTTTGGTCATTTTTTTTTTGTTGCCGTATGAAACAGTCATGAGAATCTTCCTTAAATTGGATGACTTTTTTGGCCTTCCAAGAAGCTAACATAAATATGGATATACTAATTTAAAACCCACCTATAAAAGTTATGGATTATTTTCTTTAGCAATGATGATGAGCAGGTTTTGGTGGGGGTCAAACAGTGACAACAAAAAAAAATACATTGGCTCAGTTGGACAAAACTGTGTGCATCAAAATCAGAGGGAGGTTTTGGGTTTAGGAACTTAGAAGTGTTCAATCTGGCCCTTTTAGCCAGGCAGGGATGGAGAATTATCCTGAACCCAAAGTCTTCATGCAGTAGGATACTAAAGCAAGATATTTCCAGAATTCATCTTTCCTTGAAGCAAATGTGGGCTCTAATCCCTCCTACACTTGGATGAGCATTTTAGAAAGTAGACGCCTACTGTTAAGAGGACTGCGTTAGAAAGTTGGAAACAGTTCTTTCGTCAACGTATGGAAAGACCAGTGGCTTCCTAGACCTCGGCCCTTCAAGCCAATCCACCTTTATAAACCATGACATTCCGAATCTTAGCGTGACCCATTTGATTGACGGGAATAATAAATGTTGGAATCAAGAACTTCTACAAAATATTTTCTTGCCCCAAGATGTGGATCTAATTACTACCATACCTCTAAGCATTAGAGGTGAAGAAGATTCCTTAATTTGGCACTATACTCCATAAGGTGAATTCTCGGTGAAAAAGTGCTTACAAGGTTGAAATGGCTTGGAAAAAGATGTGGAAGCTAAGGGGGCAATAACTCAGAGGGTGGACAATAATTATTTTGGAAGAGGTTTTGGAAAGTTAATATCCCAGAGAAGATTAAGATTTTTGGCTGGAGGGTGATTCATAATATCCTTCCAACTAGAACAAACCTTCTCAAAAAGAAGATTGATGTCCAAGTTTGTTGTCCAGGTTGTAATGAGGACCCTGAAACTATTTTTCACTCCTTATGGTGCTATCCAATTGCCTAGGAACTATGGAATATCTCAGGTCTCTTTGGAAAAGTTAAACAAGTAAATATGGAGAACTGTAAAGATTGGTTTGACTGCTTGCTTGTCCATTTATCACCTGATTTATTTCAATAGTTCCTTATTCTGTCATGGTTTTTGTGGCATAATCAAAACCAATTTGTTTTCAAGGAAGGGAAGAGGGGGGGGGGGGGGGGAGGAAGTCAATGCATGAAGTAGTAACAAGTGCAAAGTCATTTTTTAGAAATTAGAAAGAAGCAAGTCCAAAATTGGGTGTCGGTACCTCTCCCACAAATAGAATGCAAGTTCTAGTTTCAAACGGGCTAAGTGAAAATAAATGTTGATGCTGCTATTTTCAAAGACCAAAACAAAAGTGGGGTGGGTATTATTGCTAGAGATATGAATGGCTCTTGCTTAGCTTGTGAGTCCCTTCCCTTTTGGCATTCAGACAAAGTCCCATGGCAAGAAGCTCGTGCAATTGTGGAAGGATTAAAATTTGCTCTGTACCATGGATGGAACTCAATTGTAATTGAAAGTGATTGTAAGAAAGTCATTGATGACTTGGAGATGAAAGTGACAGACATGTCTGAACTAGGTGACATATATGCTGACATTAGGGAACTAAAGTCCTTTTTTCAATGTTGTAAGATTGCCTTTGTAGCTAGGAAGGCTAATTATGTTGCCCATAGGCTTCCTAGATGGGCTCAGCATTCTGATGAGGGGTTGTCTTGGTTGGAAAAACCTCCACCCTTCCTTGATGTTTTATGGTTAGAGACTTGTTCTTAATGTTAAATCCTTTATTTAAAAAAAATTGCAAAATATATAACTTAAATAATAATGTATAGTTTAGACTAAATATAAAACTCCTACTAATTTCTTTAGAAGAGTATAAGAAAAGATCTCATACATTGCATGGTTTTTAAAAGTAGAAAATAAAAACTTAGTTCTACAATAACATCAGTTGCATTAGAGCAACTCAACATCAGTAGCCTTACTCAAATTTAAGAATTTTTCGAACTGTGGCATGTCAAGTGGTAAATATTAGAGCAACTCCCTTATCACCAGGAAAATGTACACGAAATCGCTGGCCTTTCTGCAATACAACAATCATCATGGAACGATGATTACTATGAATTTCTATCACAGCAATCTCAACTTTTTGTCCGACAAGGTGAGGCCATGCATTAACATCTGACAAATTACAACAACAACAATTTATAAGGTGCTTTGTATGGCATATGCACATACATCACCCTCAGATTAGTTTTCGGGTAAATGACCATGTTGGTGCAATTTTAGAAACAATTTATTAATTTGGTGTTTTTTTAAACTATTTACCGTTGTTTTTGCCACGTAACATTTTTTTATTATTATTTTTTTTGCATATGTGGCACTTGCGCTAATCAACTTGGCACAAGTGATGTGACACGTGGCACTTGCGCTAAGTGGATTAGCGCAAGTGTTGTTAAGTTGACACGTGGCGGAGTTTAGCCGCAGTTTTGGTTAAAACTGCGGCTAAACGACTTTTTAAAAAAACAAATTTTGCTCCCAATTGAGATTCGAACCTAAGTACATTTAAGGTTATACCTCGGCCACTACACCAAATGACATTTACAAGAAATGCATGTAAAATTTAATATATATGTTAACTATTATTAAATCATATTTCTATATCTAAAGCTGTCAAAACGTGCAAAACTCGTCGGGTCAACCCGTTTACCGGTATAAATTATGTGAGTTAGGTTTCAAAATTAGTGACCCGTTTAATTCGCGAGTTAAATGAGTCGATTCAAAATTATCCTCATTTTAACGGGTCACTAATTTTGAAACCCGACTCACATAATTTATGTAGTAAACGGGTTGACCTAACAAGTTTTGCACGTTTTGACAGCCTAGATATATGATAGTATACAAATATGATTTAATAATAGTTAACATACATATTAAATTTTACATACATATCTCATAAATGTCATTTGGTGTAGTGGTAAAGGTGTTACTTCAAATGTGCGTCCCTTTTAAGAGATTGGGAACGAAATTTGTTTTTTAAAAAAGTCGTTTAGCCGTAGTTTTAACCAAAACTGCGGCTAAACACCACCACGTGTCAACTTAGCAGCACTTGCGCTAATCCACTTAGCGCAAGTGCCACGTGGCACACCACTTGCGCCAAGTTAACTAGCGCAAGTGCCACATATGCAAAAAAATAATAATAAAAAAATGTTACGTGGCAAAAACAACACCATATAGGTAAATAGTTTAAAAATAACACCAAATTAATAAATTGTTTCTAAAATTGCACCAACTTGGTCATTTACCCTTAGTTTTCATCAAAGATGATTTTACAAAATTTCAAGAATGTTATATTAAACAAAAGGTAGTGAAGAATAAACGGCTAATTTAATTAGTAGGGCTTGGAAAATTAAATATAAATTATTATCAATTTATAATCAATTATGTATTTCTCTAAACTTTGAATGAAGAAAACAAAAATATTTATCTGAAGAAACTAAAAAAATAAAAACATCACATACCCCGTTTTACTTCATCCATGAGATCAAAAGAGAGATATTAATTGACATGTGAAGAAGATAATGAATTACCCAAAGGAATTATAGGATAAAGGAGTGATGACATGGTTACGCAATGAGGTTGAACTGCTAAAATTGCTTCTGTCATCAACATGATCATTATGAAAAAAACACTCCCCATATATATATCTTACGTTTCCTTTGATTCAATAAAAGTTCAACTAGGCCAATACCGATTTATAAGATCCTGATTCTTCATGCATAGAAATGAATTTCATGCATCTGAATTAGTTTAAGAATTAAACTTTAAAAGTTTCTTTCTTTGTAATTAAAGTAACAAACTTTTAATCCTTTTTTCATTTTAATTAGAGTTTGTGGTAAGTTAGAAGTGAAAGAAATAAATATTATTAAATCCTATAGTATATTATATAAGTGTTTAATTTTGATCCAATGTCAGTGTAAAGTTTCTTTACACTGACATCTAATAATGTATTGTCAAATCATTAAAAAAGTTTAATTATCACAATAACTACTTCAAAAGTCTAATACTTTTAATGATGTTTCAGTATATGATTAAATGATAATATAAAAAAACTTTACACTGATAGTAAATTAAAATTAAATTCATTATATAATTATAAATAATATGCGTACGACAACCACATATATCATGTAATTAATGATTACACGTTAAATTATGATTTTGTACCAAAACAAAATTGCATTCTAATAACCAATCACCCTAGATAGCTAGAGCGGTGCTTTAGATAGTATTTGGTTAGAGAGAAATTAAAGGGAGGGAGGGAAATGGAGAAATTATTTTAAATTTTATATGTTTTGTTTAACTTTTTAGAGGTAAAAGGAAGGGAGGGGAGAGGAGAAAAATTCTTCCTGAAACAATTTTAGTTCTCCTTCAAAAGTTGGAGGATTTGGAAAGAAAAGAATATATGTTTAAAAATAGATTAAAATATTCCTAAATTAAATATTACATTAAATATTATAATTATATAAAAAAATAAATTTATACTTTTTTTCTATTAAAATTCATCTCATCTGCTCTTCTAACCAAACACACACAAAATTAAAATTTCTCTCATCTTTTTCCCTCCTCTCACCTTCATTAAAATCCCTCCTTTCACTTTTATTAAAATCCCTCATCTCACATTCTCTTAATTGAACCAAACAAACCCTTAGAAAAATATATAATATCCTTTTGTGTTTCAACTTACAATACTTCCGGTGTATATGGGTTATTCTGACACACATTTGTTTTACATTCTTCTCACACATTTAATTATTTAAAATAAAATAATTATCAAAATTTGTGAATTGATTAAAAACATTATTTCTAGTTTAAATAATGGAATGTTTGAAAAAAATAAAAAAATTGTAAAAGTAACATCACTCATATATAATATTGTGATATTTTGGATCTTTTGAGTTCATAAAAATCTCACATTCTTAAGTTATTAAGAATAAATCACATATTCTTAACCATTAAACCAACCTCATTAGGTAACATTGCTTTCCGTTTGAGAAACTAAATGGGATGCCTTTTTGTTATAGCATCTAGCTTGTTGTCCTCTGACATGAATAAAAAAATGTAACGAATTTATTAGAAGCAGTATAGATTATAAAATACTCAAATCGGGTGCATGTTTGTAGTTGTAAGGTAGGAAAATAATTAATTATTCCTGAATTGCTTATGTAGTTGCCATGTGGCAGCAGGTTATTTTTATTTATTAATTATTATTACTATTATAAATAAATAGTTTTTTATGTATAGAACAACCTAAGAGCACAGGATCCATCGATTTGTTGGACCGATTGAATCAGAATGCTTACAGGTAGCTGATTTAAAGTTGATATTTTTCTTAGCTATCCGGTGTAGTCATGGAAGCTAAATGAGAACTCAATTTATATATGAAAACATTTAGATTTTGTTTGGATCACAGAAATAGAATTATAGTTTAAAATTTTAATTTTAATTTTATTTTTGTCAGAATTAGAATTAATAAGAATTTTAATTTTTATATTTGAGACAGTTAAAAAATTAAAACTTTAGTATTATAATTATAAACTAAATTGAAATTTTATTATTTGAATAATTTATTAAGAATTTATAAAGATATAATAAATAAATTTAAATTAATAAAGAATAATTTAACATTATAAAAAAATTCAATAGAGCTTGCGTTACTGTATTACAGCATTCATAATAGATGTCAAACTAAATAATAATATTGACGATGACGAAGGTGATTGCAGGATGCTGATGTTAGCGATTGGAGGAAGTGCGGCTAGCACATTAGAGGCGCGATGGACAATGTTACCAGAGCACGCTGGCAGCGACGTTGCTGGATTATGTCGGTGTTACGAGCGGCAATAATTGTTGAATAATTTTTAACTTTTACCTTTTAATATTCAAAACATAAAAAAAAAATCCTAGTGTTTGGAATTGAAAATTTTAAGGTTTAAGTTAAGAATTGAAAGTAATATCAACTAGTTATTTTTCAATTCGACTCAGAATTAGAATTCTAGAATTCTAATTCTAATATACACATCAAACAAGATAATTGAAATTGGGAGTCCAATTCTAATTCCAAGACTCAATTCAAAGCTCAATCCCGTCCGCCCAACGGGGCCTTAGCATAGTTATAAAAATTAGATTAGATATTGATCATTAAGAGTAGGTTAGTAATAGGTAAAGCTGTTAAAGTAGGTTGTAACTCGCAAGCCAATTAGGCTCAACCCACTAAAATGGTGGGTTGGGTTGTTCAAAAATCAACTCACCAATTTTTTGACTTGACCCACTTAACCCGTGGATTAAGTGGGTTCAATCGTTTACTATTTAATTTTTTTTTAAAGGAAAAATCATTAACTCACTAACCTAATTCTTATGTTTATGTTAGTGATTATGACTTATGAATTATGATGTAATTTAAGTTTGATTATTATTATATGATTTTAGCCTTTTTTTAGTAATGTAACTTATCTTTGATGATTATTTTATGTTTATAGTTTATTTAAAAAATAAATATTTTTTTTATTTTTTGGTGAGTCAACCTGTTTAACTTATTAACCCACCTAAAGTGAGCTGGATTAATCATTTTTCAACCCATTAATAAAGTGAGCAAATCGGCTCAACCCACTTAACGTCTAACATGTGGTGGGCCAACCAGAGTGAGTTGAGTTGGCATTTGAGAGCTCTAGTAGTAGGGAAAGGGTTGACTCCCTTACTTGGCAGTCACAAATAACGTCAATGTTAAGGTTTTAGGTTTGATTTTTGTTAATATTATTTTATTAAGAGATTATCTATAAATATTATAAAATTTTATTGAGACTTGTGATATATTCCAACTTTGAAATAAAATAACTTTTTTTCATTTTTCTTTAGAATGAGATAATCTCTATTTTTCTTGAAATTTTATTTACAAAAAAAGTGGATTATTAATATGAAGTTTGATTAATTTATAAGAAGTCATAAATTCAAGTTTTTCACTTATTATTATATAAAAAATAATTAAATATTAATCAAATTAGTTGATTGGATTGTATATTAAGCCAATTAATTGATTAGGTCACTACCAGTTTAATTGATGAATGTCATTTTAATAAAATATTAAAATATATTACAATTAGAATTAACTACAATAAGAATATTTAAACTTAATATGATTTTCTATCATTTTTTAATAATTTAATTAATTTTTTAGTTCTTATACTTTATTGAAACTGAAAGAGAGTAGAGTTAATAATTGATTAAAAAATGAATAAATGTTCATTTAGATAATTAAAAATATATGTGATATCGCATTGGTCATCTATTTATAAATATATTAAATTAGTCATTTAAAGAAATATGTGATATCAAATTAGCCCTTCAACATTACATTTTTTACATCAAATTAATTTTTAAAATAATATAAAAATAGTTCTTAAAAGAAAAAATTAATGACATTACTTATTATTAAAGGATTAATTTGATATTACTGATAAATAAAAGACTAATGTAATATTTTATATATTTTTAAAGGATCAAAATAAATGTTTACTTTTAAAATAAATTAACTATTTAGATTTTTATAAAATATATAACCACTTAAATAATAAATTATGTATATGTAACAACCCATTCACTTCTTATTTTTTCATCAACAAGAGTTATTGTTTGTATTAAATTAAATAATCAAACATTAATTTTAACAATTTATATTAACTATAACATTGTGTATGATTAGATTTAATTTTGATGATTAGATTAGATTAGATTATCATTTAATCATGAATTTGAGAAATAATTAGTAGATAAAATTTAAACTCATGTATGAATAGTTAAATACATGATTTGTGTATAATATAATGACAGTAGAGTAAATACTTAAATTAATTTTTTTAAAATACTATTAAACATCAATTTGATCTTTAAGAGACATAAATTTATTCCTTAAAAATGAAAATTAGACATTACTCTTACTGTTATGATTTCATCTAACTTTGTCACACGTGATAAGTTAACACATCAATTAGCACTCCTTGGTTAAATGAGTTGGAGAGTTATATATTGCTTGAATTAAGGAATTTGAAAGGAGAAAGAAGTGAAGGATAATTTTTTATTTTAAATTTATATTTTTTTTATTTAGTAATTTTTTAAATGAGAAGAATTAAATGAAAAATTATCATATAACTTTCTCATTACACATTTTTTATTTTTATAAAATTATTTAATTCTCTCAATTTGAAAATAAAAGATTACCCCTCTTTCCCACTAAACTCCTTCAATCCATACAAAGATTCATGAGTTGATGTGAAATGGAAATTTCATAATTCCCAAATTTATGGGATAACAATATGGCAACCAGAGGAAAAAAAATCCAGAGGAGAGGAAAACGTTTTCAACTGGAGTATAAACGTGTCACTTCAGATGAAGTTAGACAGTGTCACGACGAAAAGAGTAAATTAATGTCTACTTTTTTCATCTTCAGTCTTCAAATGATATGAGTTGATGTTTGGGATGATTAAAAAATTTTGCCGCATAATCTGCATGAGAATAAGACCGCTAGGCTAGCAGCGGCAGCGGCAGCGTTGTTGCAGTTACAGGTTCACCAAAGTTGCGGTTCTCCTCGTCTTCTTCTCTCCAAACATATAAATGCCACCGCTTTTCTTGCGGCTCTCCAATCCTTTGCTCCTCCAAATCTTCTTCTCTGGTACGCTTTTCCCATTTTCCTTCTCATTTTCAATTCCTGCCTCTCTGTTTGTTTCTCTTGCGGGATATAATGTGTTGAAATTCGTGTTCCATCCTCTTCGTTCGTGTACTCATTTGATCGTTCTCGTTTTTTTTTTTTGTTTTTGACTTTAAAAAAAAAATCAAGTTCTTCATTATCGGAGAGCCTAGCTTGAATTTTCAAACATTCAACAATAGATCAAATGCAAGTGTGGAATGAGTGGAAGATTTTCAAAAACATTATGCTGGAAATACTGTTCAAATTTTGTACTTTGCATTGGAATTGAATAGATGCAATTGAAATTATACTTATACCGGTATTTGCAGATTGTGCTATTTTGTGTTGTGATGGATATTATTGATTTTGAGTAATTTCTTAGAGAATCATTATGCTCAAGTTTACATTAGTTATTTCTCGTGATGATGCAGTACCAATAATTATGGCTGTTTAGTATTTAACTCTTCCATCAATGGTAGTTGAGGCTCTAGTTCCTCTACTTGAGTGCGACATGAAAGCTGTGAATGAAAATTATTCAGTTTCGCTAAGCAATGAGATGACGAAGCAGGGGAATCACAAAATCCATTCTTCTAGGGATAACATGCAGGCAGGGGGGGAAGTACTTTGGACTGACGGACTTATTTGTGCTTTTGAGTTCATCCGTGGATCTCGGAAGATGCCGTCAACCCAAGTGACGAAGAAGAAGCTCTTTCAAGGCAATCAAAATAAATCCTTAGGAAGAAAGCCTAGTAGAAACAACTTTCATGAATCATATTTGCCAGTTGAATCTGGAGTTGGGGGTCTTGATGATTTAGATGAACATCACTGTAGCCAGGATTGCCAGTCACCACAGGGTCTTCCAAGAAGTTACTGGAGACCAGTTGGTTGGGCTAGAATTTCTGAACTTGTCCAGGCAGTGCACACTGATGCTGGCTGGGCCACACAGCCACGTGATTTCACAGATGATCCAAGTGATGTTCCTGTTGCAGATGTAGCAACTCCTTACTGGGAGCAGCCAGTGGGTCCAACTTGGTGGTGTCATTTGGATGCAGGTCATCCATTTATTAATACATGGTTAGGTAGTTCTCACTGGTTACATCCAGCTATTAGCATCGCTTTGCAAGAAGAAAGCAGATTAATAAGTGAGCGAATGAAACACCTTCTATATGAGGTAAATAAACTAGTTATATTTGAGAGTGAAATTTGCTAATTTTTTTATTTAAAACTTTCAATTTGCTATTACCATATAGCAAATGGGTGTCTTCAGAATGAGGTCAATCTAAATATCTTGTGTCCTGCCCTATATCTTATTGGTTTCTGTGCTTCTTTCAGTAAAATTCCAAAGGCATTCAAATTTATAAAATAAAATTTTAATGTTATTTTGGCAGGTTCCAGTTCGAGTTGCTGGTGGTCTACTATTTGAACTTCTAGGGCAGTCTGCTGGTGATCCCTTTGTTGAGGAAGATGACATCCCCATTGTTTTACGAGCATGGCAGGCACAAAACTTTCTGGTGACAGTTTTGCATGTTAAGGGCTCTGCCTCAAACATCAATGTGTTAGGTATTTTAGAACTTCAGGTTAGTTAGTCTTTTTTTTTTTCCGTCATTCATCAGACATATTTTGCCAGAAGCATAATTCTTTTATTATTTTTATCCTAGTTGTCTGCAACTAAGATTTACTTAAATGTCCAATTTTGTAATTCATGCAGGAACTGCTGGCTGCTGGAGGTACTAACATACCACACAGTATTCATGAGGTTGTAGCACACCTAGCTTGCCGTCTTGCACGATGGGATAATAGGTTAATATTATTTACATCTTGATACCAACTTACAAAATTTTCATTGGTTTTGCTGTTGATTTGTATGATTACTCTTTGCCTTTTAATTAGTATTTTACTTTTGTTTTTTCCTCTGGTAATTCTATATATGACCTTCATATGAAACATAAATATAACTTAATTGAATCTGTTGGAAATGGTGTAATTAAATTTACAACTGAACTATGGATAACTAAATTGTTAAGCAAAGGGTGTTGCTTTTAGACAGGGCTTTTTATTTAGGTAAAGTGTAGAAAGATCACAAATCTTGAAATTAAATCTTCCATGCGGATACTATTTCAAATGCAAGCAGATATATGTAGGTATACTATTTCTAGGCTCAATTGCTAGTTGGGTATAATTAAATTACACACAGAATGGAGAAACTCAGTTTTTTTTTGTTTAATGAATATCGGAGTATAAAATTACATGTCAAATATGGGACAATATTTGGAACTGCTTTATGTATTTGTTGATCAGAATCTTATAAGGAACAAGATATAGGAATCTGGTGGATAGCATGTTAAGACCAAATGTATGAAGAAGTGAAATTCAAAAGATGGATTAGGTTGATTTGGTTGTCTCAGAGTTGCAACTGGAGCTTCAACTACTGTTTGCAGTTGGCTATTTCCTTTTCCTAGTTGACAGTTAGGTGCATATATGCTAAAAAGAAACTTAACAGTTACCATGTGGCATAATGCAAGCCACCATGTTGCATGTGAAGTGGAAATTCATTATCTATGATAGTCAGTAAATGTATTTTCTATGCTCTTCATTGAAGTGAAGATTATGAATACTGTTATCCTGCATCATATTTATATGACTTCAAAAATTAATTTTGTAGATTTGTCACGTGAACACTTGATGAGACTTCCTATGGAAGTGTGAAAGTGGTTCAATGAAGCACTCTTGGAAATCCTGGAATAAAGACCTAAAAGTGCTACAATTGCAAGAATTATAATAAAACATAACATATCTTTAACGTTGCTGATTAAAACTACAAAGAAGAATGTAGGAAAGAGCCTAGGGATAGGAAAACTGGAACTTTTGTGATCAGTAATTGTCTTGGCTCCTTGCAGTTAATTGGGATAGGTTACTTGACTTTCTTATGTTTTGTGTCTGAAGAGTTTGTGGGTTATTCTTGAAAATATCTAAAGGGAGATATGGCCTTTTTATTTTTCTGTTTTGTTTGGCATTGATATACTTTATATTAGGAGGGCTTTTTTCTCCATTCTGTTGTATACTTTCTTTTATTTATTTCTTAAAACATTTCTTGTTCTATCCAAGAAAAAAGAATCAAGAGAACAGTTACTTTTGATTGAAAGTCACATTGCCCTCCGAAAAGGTATGAATGGAGACTGGAGAGTGGAGCTAGGTTTCAGAGACCCATGACTTGCCATGGAAAGAATAAAAAAAAAGGAATTGGACACAGATAGAAATCACCCTTTTTTTGTTCTTTCTTACTACTGTTAAAAGTTTTCGGTCACAAAGCTGTATTTTAGTTCATGGAACTTAGATTGCCCTCATAGATCCTGCTTTTTTGGGCATTAGACTGGGTAATGGGCCTGATGGCTTTATTTCAACTGCTCCAGTACTAAGTTCTGGACCTGTTTTTCTTATTTCAATTTGATATATTTAGAATTAGAATGGATTTGGTCATAATTTCAAACTTTCTTTTTTCCTCCTTTCCCTTCATTTTATAGTTAAAGATATTTTCTTGAACTGATTGGTTTCCTATTCTTAAAATCTGATGCTGATATTGTCGTAGGCTATAGTAATCAGTTTTCTTGATGTTAATGATAATTATAGAAGTTTTCAATCTATGAATAATTTATTTATTTTTACTTTCTATTGTGATCTGAAATCATACTTATTTGGGATCACTATTTAGTATGCATCATCATCAATATCATTAATGTATTTCATATCATAGGTTGTTTCGTAAATACATATTTGGGGCTGCAGATGAAGTTGAATTGATGTTTATGAACAGGTGATTGCATTTGCTTTGGACCATTATATATAAGAACAAGTTTAACTTAGTTGGTCATTTAAATTTTTTTGTTTATAACTTGGATGCACAATGTTTTTTTTTTTTTGGCTTCTTGATAGGAGGAACCATGAGGATTTGCATCTGTTCACTATAATATTGAACCAGGAAATTAGAAGATTATCAAGCCAGGTAATTATGCAGAATGACTAATAATTTATTGATAGAGAATCTGTTAGAATATAGTTTTGTAAATTGTATTGTTGCTGATTATTCTGGAGAGTTTTATATTCAAAAGGGCTAAAATTTATTTCGCCATTGCTATGTGTTTCTTAATTTTTGCATTAATTAATGACATGCTTATTTCATATTGTTGCATTGAGAATTAAGAAGAAATTATTCTACTGCCCCCTGCCACCGCCGCTTATTTTCTCTGTCTATCTATCTTGCTTCCCTTCTCTGAGTGGACAACAATTGATTTGAATCAGTTGGAATAAGAGGAGCAAACGGAACTTTTTTTTTCCTCCATTAAATTGTTTGTAGCATGAATAGTCAGAAAAAGGATGAAAGAAAAAAAGAAGAAAAGTTATGAATAAAAGGGGGAATAATAGATATTTAATGTAACCAACATACAATTTAAAAACATTGGAAACCAATGAGCTATTGCATGAAGATCTCAGCTGTTTTAAATGTGGTTGCTTCAATGACACTCATTTTATTAATAGCTAAACCCAGGGGGGGGGGGAATCCATGTATGGTAACCTTGCTTTTATGTTTAAACTTCCCAAACCTATGTGTTCCTCTTATACTTGTTCAGTTGTTCTTAAAGGAGAGAGAACTGCCACTAAACTGAAAATCACTGAATTCTGTGCCATCAGCGTTGAGGCTGAGAGTGAGATGCAGGAAATTACAGAAACCTGAGTTTAACCTCATTTAGTTGAGTTCTCAAGCAACTTGTGTTGTATGACTTCTTTATCGAAAGACAAAAAAACTAGTATATTAGGAGTTCGCGACATAGTAAATTGTGCTTAGGATTCCTTCTTTCTTTGGAAGAGTCAGGAGAACAATTGGTTTTCACATGGTTTGCCATAATTACCAAACTTTGATATAACACGCATTCTATGTTAGGCGATATTATCACTTTCCTTGACTTTCTCTATTTGCTCATTTGCTGATTGTCAGTTCCTTGATTTTTTCTGATTTTATATTTGATTGAGATTTGTTTGTGCATATATTCAATGTATTATAATGAGAAGAATCAGAATTCCAATTACCATTTGACATTCTATAGAGAAGATTAGAGGAATATTCATCTTAGAAAAAAAGTATCCTTTATCTTCAATACACAATTTTGTCTGCTACTAAACATTTTCCAACTTCTTCCTTTGTTTTCCCTGTTGAAAAAGACTATATAGATAGTGGTGACATTGAAATGTTGTAACTTTCTAGAACAAGACTGGGTTACAGATTTAATTACGTGTGCTAGGAATCCTTTGTCACATCATTATTCCTTGTCTTCGACCACAAATGTGGGGTTCTAAGGCTATTTTAAAATCCCAAATGATGCAAAAAGTGCATTTTCTTTTGAGCCATGCACAAGTTTATTATGGGTCTTAAGGTTTTTCATGTTAAGACCATATATGACCTTAGCAGTGCGTACTGTAGTAATCTTATATACTTATTAAAGCAGTGAATCACTAAGTATTGTTTAAAGTTTTAAGACTAGATTGTCTGTTACTTCATAATGCTTGACTATATAAGTCAAAGCCTTCTGAAATGCTATAGCAACTTGCACATGTTCATCTATGTCATGAATTAGTCTCTCTCAATGTTGGTGTCTTTTCAATATCTTTTCTTTCTTTCCATTTGATGAAAGGAGTTACTGTAATGTATGGGAAAATAACTAGTTTGTTTTTAAAGCTTTGTATACTTCTCTTGTCAATATCTGTACCTTGTTAAATAAGAAATGCTGTAGAGAGTGAGACTTAACATATAACACAACTTCATTGATTGCACTTCTCTAGTCATTTTAAATTATCTACGACAAAAATAATTTATTATGTAACTTGTGTAAATAGAAATTTTATACATGTATCTGTAATTTTTGTATGACCTAGCAGGTTATAAGAGTGAAATGGTCACTCCATGCACGAGAGGAAATTGTTTTTGAACTTCTTCAACAGTTGAGAGGAAATGCAACAAGAGCCTTACTAGAAGGAGTAATAAAGAGTACTAGAGAAATGATTGAGGAGCAAGAAGCAGTTCGAGGTCGCTTATTCACAATCCAAGATGTCATGCAAAGCACAGTCCGTGCATGGTTGCAGGTTTTTGTAATCTTGACTAATTACTAAACTATAATCTATATAATTAGTGAGCTACAAATGTTTCATTAAATTAATTTTTTATATATACCTAAGTTTGATATAGTTGCCAGTATACATGTGCACAAGAGTAATTTGGCATTCTTACAGGTACCTGATTTTTTTTCCAAATAAGGGAAAAAAGATAATGCACTTGGACTTGGCCTCTGTAGTTGAATTAAGAAGAAAATCTTTCCATCTTTTTTGTGCCCAGAAGACCCCCTTAGAGATACTTCTTGTAAATACTTGGCCTTTGAAGAACATGTGTTCTATGACTACAGTTTCTTCAACGTAAAAAACAACTAAATCCAGAGAAGATTTATAATATGTATTTGGCATAATTTCCTTATAAATATGGCAAAAGAGAAACGAAAGATATATTTTAAATCAAGTTAAAAACATAGTTCTAATATATTTACGTAGTTGGCTTTTAATCACTGTAGCATTCAAAATGCAAACTAAAATTGGAGTAGTACAATCGAAGTGTAGGTATTCTACTTGATAAAATTGTGCAATACTATAGTATTAGGGTCTGTTTGGTTAAATGGAGGGGAGGGGAAGGAGAGGGAGGAGAGAGATTTTAATTTTGTGTGCGTTTGGTTAGAGGAGGGGAGGGGAGGGATTTTAATAGAGGGAAAGTATAAATTTACTTTTTTACTCAATTATAACATTTAATGTAGCATTTAAGTTAGTGATACTTTAGTCCATTTTTAAACATATATTCTCTCCCCTCCAAATTCCCCTACTTTTGGAGGAGAGCTAAAATTGTCTGAGGAGGGATTTTGCTCCCCTCCTCTACTCTCCAAAAAATTGAACTAAACACAAAATTTGAAATAGACACTATGTTAGTGTCTTGATCCGTACTCATGTGCGTGTCAATCCATTTTTTCATTTTATTTTTATTCTATATAGAAAATAGAGAGAGAACAGGGGAGCTGTTAAGTGTTAACTAACAAATTAAACCAAAATTTGACTGTTCTCTGTTTTTTTCCTACTTAAATTTGGCTGTTATTTATTGTTTGCATTGTTTGCACTCTGACCAAACTACAATATATTGTATAAATCCCAATATTTCATAGTGAGTTTAAATAATTTCCATGCCATCATTAGTGATGGAGGTACCCAAAGAGACTGTTAAATTACTAACTTCAATTGTGTGGGTATTTTCATAGCCTCACACTCTTGCTACTTATTTTAGGACAGAAGCCTCACAGTTACTCATAACTTAGGAGTATTTGGGGGTTGTGGCCTTGTTCTTTCCATCATAACTGGACTGTTTGGCATAAATGTGGATGGAATACCTGGAGCTGCAGGAACTCCATATGCGTTTCTTCTATTCTCTGTCCTCCTCGTCGTGATAGGAGCAATGCTAATTGGAATTGGATTGCTTTATCTTGGGCTGAAAAAACCCATCATTGAAGAAAATGTTGCAGTGAGAAAACTAGAGCTTCAAGAGCTGGTCAGGATGTTTCAACACGAAGCAGAAGCTCATGCGCAAGTACGAAAAACAGTGCCTCAAAAGGATGTTCCTCAAACTGCAGCGGGTAGGCTACCAAATGGTGCAAATCATCGTTTCATGTTCTCAAAGTTGTTCAATCTATAGATATGCTTTTATATGGTACAAGATGTTAAGACTTGACTTCTATTACGCGGATTACTCTTTTATGAAGTTATGTTAAAATGTAGAAATTAATTATTCCGAGGTCGATCTGAGAAATGATTTATCTCTTGAAATATGGATTTTCTTTGTTTAAGAAATAATTTTACACATCGTGGTTAGATGAACATGATTCTGAATTTATTTTATTCAAAATAGAAATAAAAATAATGAGAATAACTATTCCACTGACTATAATTTTATCCTTTTTAGAATAAAGTTTGTATAGCGAAAGGAAACCAAACATCAAGATCAAAATTTGTTAATATATATAGTAAATATATATTAAGAAATAAACTTATGCATGAGCTCTGTTTGGGATCACTTGGTGGCAGTTAGAAACGATTATGCATGAGCTCTATCTGACCCATGTGGCTCTTTACAGCCATATGACTCTCAGCTGAAGACCTACAACAAACACCAATCCCCCATTCCTCTGGTTTGACTTTTAGTTGGTAGTTGGATGATGCTGTGATACTAATTAGCTAGCTAGCATTGGTCTCCAAACAAACAAATAATAAACCCCCTTCTGATACAAACCCAACTTCTGAAATCTGAATGAACCATGCAGTCTCAGCATGGATGAGCCCCTTCTATCCAAGAAAGGAGGAGCAGAGTCACGTAGCAAGCCATCACCCAAGGAACAATTTCTCCATGATCTTGCCCCATCACTGTGCCAATCTGGCACTTCTCATATTGCCAATGAAGCCAAGACTCCTCCTTATATTAACCTCATAGCCAGCTTGAGCAGCAGGAAAGGGAAGATTACCCATCGCTCACACTCTGCTCCATCGGTATTATTCACTGACACTGGGGAAGATTTTCATGACCCCTCTGAACCTAGACCTGCCCAAAAGTCATCAACTTTAATAGTCAGGCTATCTTTCATTGGTGTTTTCTTGTATGTGGGAATTGGGGTTGCAGTGTACTTGACAAGTGGGAGTTTCAAGGGCACTACCACAGTCAGGCCTGTAGATGCTGTGTACTTTACAGTGGTAACTCTCTGCACAATCGGGTATGGAGATATTATTCCTGACACCACTTTTACCAAGATCTTTGCATGTGGTTTCATTTTGGTGGGTTTTGGCTTTATGGGTTTTCTGCTCAATGGGTTGGTTACATACATTTGTGATACACAAGAGGCATTCTTATTGAGCATGATGGATGAGAATCGATATAAGAAAATTCTCGGGACGTATATGGTTGATGAAGAGAAAGGAAGAATGAGGATCAGAACCAAAGTTTGCCTGGCTTTGACTGTTGTCATTGGCTGCATTGCTATAGGAGCAGTAACAGTGCACTTTCTTGATGATCTGAATTGGGTTGACAGTTTTTATCTCTCCATTACTTCTGTTACATCTGTTGGGTATGGGGATTATTCTTTCAAAACTGTAACTGGAAGGTGTTTTGCAATTATATGGCTTTTGGTAAGCACACTGGCAGTTGCCAGGGCTTTTCTTTACCTCACTGATTATAGTCTGGACAAGAGAAATCGTAGGATGGCAAAATGGGTTCTTCAGAAGAAAATTACCTTATCAGATTTAGTGGCTGCAGACCTTGATAATGATGGATCAATCAGGTATGCCTGTTTTAATTTCGCAAAAGGTTTTTTCAAATCAAGCTTGAGCATATGTTTTTACACCTAAACTTTACATGAATGTTTGAATGTTGGTAACCTCATATAACGTCTTTCCTTGTCCTTTTTCACTTATATATATGGATTACATCAGAATCAGTGCATTAATTACAAGTAAGAGGTATCATCATTAGAAGTCGAGGCCTAATTAAAAGCATTAACGGAAATAATATTAACCGAAGTTGGTAGCCAAAGCCAGTTTTAGTCACTTAAAAAGAAGAAATTATAGGAAAAATTTGGTCTGATGACATGTTAGCAAGGGGAACCACGGAATAACTGGTTCCTTGAGCATTTTGTAGTTGTTTGTGCTGTACAGTCAATGCATGATGGGGACAGAAGTCAAAGAATCATCATCATCTCAGATAAAAATTAACTGATATCAAATCACATTATATGTGCACATACCGTTTACCTTATTTTAAACCTGGAAGAAATTATAATGTTGTAACACAAAAATAAATAACATATTTCACTCTTTTTGTCTCAAGTCTCAACCCTCGTGTAAATTTTAAAAATCCTTTCCCATCTCTCTGATGACCATATGGTTTGATTTGACCCTGTTTCAAAATTTGATTGGAATTTCTTCAGTCAGAATTCAAACAATAGATCACCTTAGGCAATATCTGTAGCTGAATTATTGCTAATGGAACATGAACACAGTTCAAATGGCAACAGTTTGGGATCTTAGGATACATAATGGCATAAGTCCACTCTGTTTGGTTTACGATGTCTTGAAACATATATATATATAGTATTATAGAAATTAAAGTGCTAATTTGAGCAATTGAGAAAGAAAATGTGGCAAAACAGATTCAAGATGATGCAGAAATTTGCAGTTTACTGGAGAATACTGAGTTGTATTCCTCATTCACATCTTAACGACCCTTGTATGGAAGACAGTTTCTCGCTAGCACAAGAACATGGAGCATGGTCATGTTCTAAGAAATTATTGAAGTGCATTATGAAAATACTTTATTTGCAGCTGATATTTGTTTTTCAAGTTTTATGACATACCGGCTTCATTTTTATTAACCTTTTCCTTTTATTCTTGCAGTAAGTCTGAATTTGTCGTATACAAGCTTAAACAAATGGGGAAGATAGCTGAGAAAGACATTCTGCAAATAAACAAACAATTTGATTCCTTGGACTCTGGCAAGTTTGGCAAGATTACCCTTGCTGACCTCATGTAAACTGTCTAATTCAAACATCTATTCTATAAAGGACGGCTCGGTGAATGAAGCTCCTACCACTGTGGGGTACACAGCCTTACTCTGTGACTATTAGGTTACAAGGCAGCAACCTTACCAATTACCGTGCATCAAGGCTCACTCTCAATTCAAACATCTATTCTATGAAGGATGATTTTCCGGATATTGGCGTGGCAACAGCCTCTTGGACGTTATCAGTGCAGAAGCGATTGTCCAGCAGTACCAACCATTTATTGCATACACATGAAATATGGATATACAGTACATGAGCTTTTTCCTTCACTAATTCTTCAAAATTGAATAGGCATCATGTCACGGCTACCCATTATTATTCGTAGGTCTAGTTCCATTGGTTTGCTGATGTGATGCAATACGCAAAATTTTGTATTGCTGTACTCTTTGTTCAGAAGAAATTTTTTATGTTCCACAAGCGCCACACCTAATATTTTTAGATAGTTGTGATTCTTGAACCTCTTGTTAGGAGTTGCATTTATAATAACTCAATCCCTTCATTCCAGCAGGCCTATGAGTTAAAACACGCCTTGGTTCACACTTACAACTAATACACCTAAAAAACAAATCTTATGCACGGGGCATCTCAGATACAAGAAAACTGCTGAAAGTGCTAGCAGAATCAGTACATTAGTTCACCATATTGTTACAAATTCACTGGTATATTTCTGTTGTCAAGTGAGAAGATGAACCTATTTTTACCTCAACTTTCTGCGAAACATTTTGCAAGGTTTTTACTCGGATCTAGTACAGGTAATTCATAATGATTCTGTTCACACATTATACTTTGAGTTTTGGAGCACAAGTCATATAAGAATGTTTTGAGAGTTAAGTCGTGGAGTTTTCAACACAACATATATCAAGGCAGAGGGTTCTTATAATAGCTGCTAAAGGATAGTGGGTCAATCAATCTTATTCCTCACTCCTTAGTCAGTATGGAAGTATTCGAAGAAGGGTGAGAGATGTCAATCACGCTCCATGAAAATAAAGACTTGAAGAAAAAGGATAATTGTCATAATAACAATTAATGCAAGCAAATTTAGGATTATAGCAGACATCACCATAATGGAATCAGAAATTCAACAGGGAAAATGATAGCAATAATACTGGAACAAATGGTTTCATCAGTCAGTGATTAAGAAATGGGTTAACAGTATCTAAACAATTATTATGGCTAGTAGCCTAGTATTAACACTATTTACAAGGGCCCATCTATAGATTTTCATCCATATTTGCAGAAGCTCCCATTATCATAGGTAGGAATCTTAACATGAAATATACATTGATAGTGTAAACTCAAACATGCGATTGGACTTGATGTATTGCATGAAGCGAATATAAAAAATATGTGAATCTTGGATGCCATATTTACGAACTCCAAAAGCCACACCTTTTAGCCTGCCTGATGCAAAGTAGATGTATGATTAATATACTAATTCCTCGTGACAATAATAAAACCTTTAGGTAGTAACCCACAGGCTAGTTCTAAGGGCGCTCCATTACCTTACACAGGAAGGGCCTTCTCAGGGAGTCTTCCACCAAAATCTTCACTACTACGTTCATTTGTGGGAGAGACAAAAAAAATTGCAATGCAAGTTACAGGCATGGACTTGCAACTTCACTAAGCTATCCTTAGTCCTCAAGTACAGCAGGCAATTTGTTCCAATCTGCTGCTCCTGTAATTTGACAAAACAGATGATTGCAGGTTGGAAGGACTAGTGGTGAATCAATACATCAACACCTCTTTTCGTTGTAATAATAAGCATTTCAAATGTGTCTTTCCTGTTCCCACATGAAGCAATTTAGTGCTACAAGAAAAATTGCAGCAGATTTTTCTCATGAATGAAGTTAGCTCTCACCTGGCAGCAGAAGATGAGTTGAACAAAACAAAATTGATCAGATGCTCAATTTTGCCTCCTTGATACTTCTGATTCTGTGTGTTTGGAAATTTTGAAAAAAGTCTTACATTACTTATTTATCTCTTTATATGAATATTCATAACAATAATTTAAAACCACTAGAAAGCACCTAAGCAACAAAGATGCTTGTATCTAAATCTTCAAAGGAGACAATTAGAATTATTCTTCAGAATATTGAAATATTGTACCTCTTTCTAATGCCATGGACACTCTCAAGAAGTTCCACCGTTTGTTGCAACCTGGAATTCTTTGGTCTCTCTTCACTATCCAATACTAAGGTTGAGACATTCAAAACAGTAACAAGTTCAGCTTCAATTTCACTGAGCTTTTGATCTATACGTTCCATGAAAACCTCATAAGAGGATATTTCCGACAAGCTACTGGCTATATTGTCTTCACTCCAACTGCTTGTGCCAAGGGATCCCTGAAGATTCTCAGTCTCCTTATCATCCAGTGGATTCCCTTGATTTTCCATAGAAAGCTGCACATCTTGAATATCACTGAATTTCATCACATTGGGATCCAAGTCATCCTTGGTAAAATCTTTTTGAACTTCTTCCTTTGGAGCAATGATTCGAACTGGAGTTGAAGCATCTTCTGTTGTGTCTTCAATGTTCATAGTGACATTTCCAATTAGCTGACTTTCTTTCAAAGATATTGCCTGAAACCGCAATAGGTTTAATCAAATATTACTAGTTTAAGTAAAAGCAAACAGTTGCATAAAAAAAAAAGAGATATTGAGATTAAAAATTATACATGAGATATTCAAGGCTAACAGTCTGGGTTGACAGGCATAGTTGCAGCCATCAGGCAGTGGAACATATTTATTGCCGGCTATATGAGAACACTATTTAAAGTATTTAATTACATCTATATATTAAAAAATAGCCAAAGACAGATTTAAAATAAAAATAAAAAGGTACACCTTCATTGCAGGCAAGTATTTAAAAAAAAAAAAATTATTCTCTTACATAAATTTTATATATGCCAAAGTCGCTTACATATTAACAGCTTATATCTCTAGAACAATAAGTTACACGAGTCTGACTATCTTAATTCCCTAATGAGGATATATGAAATCACGGTACAAAATTTAACATCTTACATGGTTTTTATAGCAAAACTCAATTATCTAATGCAAGTAGTGTCTGTGTTTATGCATTTTGAACTAATAAATAAATGCTATAGTACAAACGATAATTATCTAAAGTCTAAACAAACATTTGCTTGATGTTTGTCCATGGAACTCTCCATTTTCAGACCAAGCAAAACCAAGAAAAATTGATGTGATTCTTTGACTGCAAATGGTTCTATAGAGAATAAAGTTCTAAAATAAAATTTTAAAGGGTGTGCAAAGGATTTGTATTTTTTAAGTGCATTTAACTAGTTAATATCAAAATGTTAAAAAAAAAGTTTTTATCCATTTATTGAGTAATAACAAATTGTAATATGTCTTATTTTTTTCAGTGCTAATACTTTTTTAAGAAGAAAGGAAGACTTTACAGAGAGAAAGAATTTATAGATGAGAATCAGGAACCCTCATTAAAGAAGCAAAGACAGCGTAGAGATAAATGCAAACAGAAGAAAACATTAGCACAAGAGGGCTATCCAAATTCCAATCCCTTCTGCAGGTGCTCATGCCTCTACTAGTAAACAAGACACAACTTTTTCACATACACTAGAAATAAGCCTATCCCTCAGACATAGGCCATGCATCAGGTTAAGAACCTAATATGTTGATGAAATGGACAATCCATAATTTAGCTAACAGTACTGTTCTCCCTCAACATATTGTTATTTTAAAATTATGATGTTGTCATTGTCATCATGGCAATGAAAAGTGTAACTATGAACATGATACTCTGATAGTACTGATCAATTCACTTTACCTCACTTAGCTTTCTGGAAAGCTCATCAAGCAATTCAATGCGGCTCTTAGACTTCTCCAAAGCCTGCAACACCTTCTTCCTCTGGAAAAGCATTTCCCTTGCATCATTTTCCTCCCCCTTCTGAATAATTATAGCTGCTTGTTTTTGAAGCTTCTCTGCTGCCTCTGACAATCGCAGAAGCCTTAATCTAGCATTATTTGCTGCTTCAACCACCACACACAAGTTTTTATATCATTCAATGATTTTATTTTGTGTCTTAATTTTGGATGGACACACACTCTAGCAACGAAAAAGGTCAAGTAGATTAAGAAAATCATAAAATTAAATTCATAAAGCAAAAG
The DNA here is from genome assembly GCA_023212625.1 of Styphnolobium japonicum. Lineage (NCBI taxonomy): Eukaryota > Viridiplantae > Streptophyta > Magnoliopsida > Fabales > Fabaceae > Styphnolobium > Styphnolobium japonicum. The sequence continues at coordinate 3,608,290 of JALBWW010000006.1, forward strand.
AGTGAATTTTATCATGGAATTCATATAACTAGTATTGATCACCATTAAACAAAAACTCAATCCACCATTTGAGCATTGCACAATTTGCAGTCAAATTTATACTGTTCCTAATGAAAAGTGAGAGTATGACTCTGCAAGAAAATTTGGAGTGGATAAGAGTTGTTGTCAGAATTTATATAACAATGCCAGGGAAGGACAATTAAAACCTTTTTAATTTGGAAATTTTTGGTTCTGAGAAATTTGGCCAATGACTCAACTCCTGTTTTGCTTCTGATAGCTAGAGAAAAGAATGCTGCTCTCTATATCATCCTAATTTCTAAATCAAAAGGTCAGAAGGGGTACATAGGTAAGATCCGCATTGAAAAGTTTATGTCTGGGAAGTAGAATCCATTAAATATTTGCTTTTCATTATTCTTTTTCTCTTGATGAATCGCTAAATTACAAATTAAATTCATATAGAAAGAGACAAATAGGTTGCAAGCGAATCTGATGCTAGAATGATAAATGTTCATTCTAACCATATAATCTTGCGAGGCATTCTAGTAAAGAGCTCTTGGGAGATAAAATAGGCAAGGAAAGAGTTTTTTACTTCTTTTGTTTGAATAGAAGCTAACATATTTATTGCAAAGGCACTTAGTTTGAATAATAAGGACTTAATGGACTATATTAAAAGTCAAGGAAGCAGAACAAAAAAAAAATGTACTGAATTATCTGTGTGACATCTTTCAGTTGCAAGGCGCCATTGTCCTTTCCCGAGCACTTTTCAACTTGCTTGAGTGCTGGGAAGGAAAGTTTTGCATGGATACAGATGGATTGGAATGATTAGGGCTGCTCTTTGCGATATGATGTTGGAATAGGATTATATTCAAATTTCTCCTAATTGGCTGATAGTTTTTGTTTCTTAGAGGCTTGCATTTGCATGTCTAGATGACTACCTCAGGAATTGCTGTCCTCACTCATTAATTTTAGAAAAACCCACTATGACCCATGAATGAGTAAAGGTATACAGTAACCTACAAGCCATCAAAAGCACATCTTGATGAACCCTTTAGACTGCAGTTCAATTTTTTTGGTAAGCATTGTAATGGAAAAATACAAAAATCAAATCTTTTTTACATTAAATTTCACATAATTCATTGGACTAACTGCTATATCGTAAATCGTAATGGGTATTTTCTAGGAAGCACTGGTTGATTCAGACAGAGAAACTTATCCACAATCAAATTAGGGTGAGAGAGAGAGAGAGGGGAATGGGTACCCTTGGCTCTAGTGGTGTCAGCCTCAGCATGAAGGTGATCGAGTTGAGAACGTAGGTGGTCTGTGTTGATGGTTGAAGCGCAGCACATGGACATGGGCCTCAATGAAGGGACAGCCATGGCTATGGCTCTAACACAGTTCACTATCATCTTCTCTCTCCACACTCCACACCACACACCTTCCGCTAATTCTACCTCGGAATCTAATGAAAAGAATAGAATAGAATAGCAACTTGATACATGAAAATAGCTTATCACGTAATTTAGTTATTGAATTTATTTTTATATTTAAGTTAGTCTTTAAAATTTTAAAACACATAATAAGTTAATTATTTTGTTATTTTTTATTTCTAAATTAAACGATAATATATAATGTAGTATGTTAAGTATTTATATGTACTATTAAATGTCACATATCATGTAAGTAGTGGTTAGCAAGTAGTAAAATTAATTGGGTAGGCTGATCAAGAAAAAATAGATGGTCTGATTAGTCATATCCGATTGGTAATTGCTAAGATCAAAGGGAATGATGGTCGGATCGGTCAATCAGTTGTTGTTTCATATGAGACAAGGATCTCATCGGTTTAATTGGTGAAGATGAAAAAACGTGACAATCGGTAATAACTAATCAATTAAAGGTAAATTCAGTCAGTTGAGTTAATGAAAAAATTGTTAAGGGAATCAGTTGATTAGTGAGCTGAGGGGTAATGGATTAGGAATAAGGTGTGCTCGGCTGGTTAGGAAATATGAGTGACATGACTAGGGGGTTAGGTTTCATATTTCTCACCTAAATGACGTCGTTAGAAGGGTTAGACATGAGAAGTAACATGTCATGTGACATTTAACGGTACACGTAAGCATTTAACATGTCACATCACGTATTACAGTTTAATTTTGGAAGGAGAAATAACAAAAGGATTAAATTATTATGTGTTTTAAAATTTTAAGAATTAACTTATATGTAAAAATAAATTCAGAGATTAAATTACAATTGCAAGCTATTTTCAGGACTAAATTACTAGTTTACTCCTAATAAAAATCAATACTTGTTTTTTGTTTTTTTAATTGTATAAACTGAATTACAATTTATTTTGGGCATATAGGTTATTCATTCTCTCTTTTTTTTTTTTTTGGTCCGTAAGCAAGTAAGAACATTTATTTTAAAATAAAAAAGTGATAAGGAGAAAAAAAAGATAATTTATTTAAATATAAGGTGTATTTATTTAAATAATTTTTATTATATCTTTTTTACAGTATTTTTTTTGTCTATAATCTATAATCTATTGTTTTTATTTGAATATAAAAAAATAAACATTCTTTTAAAACGTTTGGTATGAAAATTTTAAATTTTAAAATAACTTTTGTGACATATTTTAGTGAGAATGGTGAGTCACAATTATTAAATTTTGCTAAAGGTGGTTAAGATTAAAGGAACCTAAAAGTGCAGCACATGTTTGCTTTTACTTAATTTTTATATATAATTATTTTTTGAGTTAAAAATTCTTTTTATAATATTTTGGTTATAATTTTTTCTAAAATCAAAATAAATTAATCAAAACATGGAATAACTCTTCTAATATAATAAGGAAAGTACAAGACCAAAGCATGATATTTAGAAAGTGATCCCTGCTGTCTTCTTTACAGTACAACACTTTCGTTTTTTTTTTTTAATAGAGTAAAGTTTAGGATATTCTATATAAATAAAAACATAAAAAGACATAACAAAATTACAGAACTATTAGATTACATATAAATTTGTGTAAACATTTTCTGATGTGACATTGCAGTGATCCAAAGATAAAATCTAATAATATAAAAATATGTGTGAGTTTTTGTAATTTTAAAGTGTGTTTTAAGCATTATCTTAAATTTTTATGATAACTTAAATTCAAAATATAATATCAAATTATTTTGTGATTTATAACGATTAAACATCAAATGTTTCTTCATATTAATTTTTCTTTTATAGTGTCTTCCCTTAACTGTAAATATAAGTAAATGAGTATTAAAACTCTACATCACTAACTCTGTTTTTGCGTCATTGATGTATAAAGATTATAATCTATTAAATCAATAAAACAAATTAAAGGTTGTATTATTATTATTATTTTTTGGTGAAACAAAGTTATGGAACTATCTTTTTTGTATTTAAATTATAATTTGATTTGTAATTACTTACATATATAAGAACAGCCAAATTCAAAATCTCCGACGATACATGCTCAATTCAAAAGTGTTAGGATACATGCTCAATTCAAAAGTGTTAGGATTACAGAATGCTAATGGAAAAATGACATTTTAAGTTAGCTTGGCAAAAGTAATGTTAATTTGATTTATTTTAAAAATTAATTAAATATTTAATTATATTAACCAATAATTTATATATGGTTAATTACGTATCAGGTATCAAAATAAAGATAAATTATTAGTTAACCGTATGTAAATTATTAGTTAATATAGTTGAATACTTTGTTAATTTTTAAAACGAACCAAATTGATATTATCTTTACCAAACTAAACTAAAATGTCATTTTCTCAATGCTAATTGAGCAAGGCCATGAGCCACTTTACTTCCAGCTCGACAAGTATGGCAATCATCAGCAAGTCTTTTGAAATGAGAGAGACCACAACTTTGTGAATGGTGTTGATTATCTCTATGCAATTTGTTTCCATGATATATAAAGTCATCGAAACCCATATCAAGTGACAGTTGCAAACCAAAATGAACACCTAAAAGGCTTAAACTTATTATAAAATTGCATGAAAAATTCATCCCTAAATTTTTTACCTCTAATTTCAAGGAAATACCAAACCAACTAAAATCAATTTTAATTGCACAAAATAGTCAAATTTCCAAGATGCAGCTGCCATGACAGCTCCTTAATTCGTTGCAAACCACAACGCCAATACCGCACAACCCAAGCAGCAGTTATGTAATACAAGTTATTTCGTACCTAGAATATCAGTTCCCTATGGTCATGGTTGTACTACTATCTCGGTAGAGTAGGTGAGCTGCATTAAGATGAAAAGTGTATGCAGAAAAGTCATTTGCCTAACATGATCAGAAACAGAGGTCTTGATTTCCATTTGGTAAGACATGTTCAAATACGCTACGTATGTGAGAAATCGTATTCATTAATTGTTTCCAATCCACATTGTTTTCAAATACACCAAACTCTCTTCTCAAAGAGGTGCCATTTGTTTGCTGGTGGTCAATTTGGTGATTTCACAAGCAACCTCTCCCGCTTTCATTAAAATTTTCCCATGTTTGTTAGGCATATCCGCACATGTATAAGAAATTTCACTAGCTGGTGAATATAACTTACTTAGGAACTACTGGTTTTGTTTTATAAACTGCATTTTATATATTGTATCTTGTGATGTGCAATTGAACCATGGTTTGGAATCGAACCAAACCAGGACTTAGTGGTTTGATTTGGTTGATTTTCAAAAGTTGCATACCAATAAGATCAGTTTGGTTTAAGTTTGAACCTCAAACCAATACAACTAAATATTGAACACCCTTAACTTCTTCTTCTTTTTTGTGTAAGTTAAGGTATTCTCTTTACGAGATACGGTCAAGCACGTGAAGCGAGAATCCCTCGTAACTGTGTTTTCTCCATACACACTACTTCAAGAATCAAATTCGAGACAAAATGTTTTAAGTAATCGAGCTCCTTCCACTCGAATTAACGCAAGTTAGAGAGTTAAAGAGACCAACTTATGAATGTTAGCTTATTTAGTCCGTTCATAATTTGTTTTCTTTCTTTCTTAAAATTTACTTAAACATCATTGCCCACACGCTAACCTAGTAAAAACACTTTTTACTTACAAATTAAACATGTTGGCATTTATAAAACCCTAATCACGCTATTTGGTCGAGTTAAACAAGTCAGTTCTTTGATTTAGGCTTCTTTTGCCATATCAAGAAACCCCTAAATGTAGACTAAGCATCTAACATAAAACCCTAATAAATCTTTGATTTGTTTCATTTAATTTTTTATTTTGCTATTGTTTTGTTTCATGATGTTGTAGCACTAACATATTTAAATTTAATTTACTTAAAGTAATTAAAGCATTTCACTTGTAGTAAAATTCCTGATATAGCCATCGACATTTTGGCATGGTGGTCGCCCACTTAATAATAAGTTAAGTATTTTTCATCTCTTAGTTCAAGTTCAAATCCTAATACAAAAGAAAAAATCGTGATATCTTTTATGAGAACAATGTTATTTTACTTGATGTAGAATCCCAAACTAAAAAGTTGATGATTGAATTTTATGGATAGAACTCACTTGGGAATTTTTTTTTTGTAACAAAAATGGAAGAGTTAGGCGACACTATTACTTGTTTTTTTGGTAATTAGGCTACACTATTACTACTAGTAGGAAACATTACAACCATTTTAATCACCACGCATCTAGAGGAAATGCTCCTATGTTTGGAATTTCCAATAGGGTATCTCTGCAATTGGGTTACTTTGGGGTACATAGATATTCTGCCATGCTAAAGAGCTATAAATGACATTGGATTAATTTTTTTTTTTTGTGTATATCAAAGTTAATTTTAATATTATTTAATATAAGACTATTTTTTTTTAGACCGTGAAATAATTATAAATATTAATTTTTCTAACATCTTTTAAGATATAAACATCTGACTTATTTTTAAAATTATAAGTCATTTGTCACTTTGACAATTTAAATCTAAATTTTGAACAAAGTAAAGGCTTGTATATGACTTGATAGATTATTCAAAGGTTAGTGAGTTATAAGGTAATTGGTGCAAGTTGTTAGCAAATTTGAACATTACTATAAATTAAAATTAAAATTTAATTTGATGATACTAAATTACCTTTTAACTTTGTTTTGTTAATGCGACGAATACTATTCCTATTTATATTTTTTTTCGTTGAGAGACGTCCTTTTCATAAGATTCTTCGTACTGCACAAACCTAACAAACAACCTGCCCTTGTTGACCAATTATTAATTGGCAATCAAAATGCAATATAGAGTCCTCTTGGTGATCATACACAAAGGACACAACTATGTCAACAATTTCATGCTCCTCATAATGGGTTTTCATTTGTCAAGAAAGAAGGATAATGATGAACCCATGAAATCTTGCCCACCAACCGTTTCTTTTATTTATTATTATTTTTTATCAATACAACAAATATCTTAAAGATAATTAAGTTTAAATTTTATTTATTATTAGTGTGAAATTTTTTATATTATTAATACATAAAACATCACATCATTATAATAACTAAAAATGTTATTATGTCATGAAATTTTGATATTTTTATTAGAAAAAAATATTAAAACATTAATAAAATAAATTTTTTAATTATGTTTATTGTATAATAATTAATTATTCAAAAGTAACTATATAAAAAAAGTTGCGTCACTTTGAATACATATAAATATGAGTTTAATTTTGATTTACTATTAGTGTAAAGTTTCTTTACAATGTCATCAAATCATGTGTTGTCAAATCATTAAAAGAGTTTGACTATCACAACAATCACCTAAAATGTTTAACTCTTTTAATATGTGTTAGTATATGATTGAATGACATTGTAAGGAAACTTTACACTGATAATGGATTAAAATTAAATTCTATAAATATTATTATAAAAGTATGTATAAATTTTTGTTTTGTGATGAAAATACTTTTAAATTAAAATGATACGACATATTCATGTGAAGACTACTTTTGTGCTAAATTTCTTTTTGGCGGTCAATTGGTGATATATAATGCATCACTTTGTAACTTTTTCATAAAATAATTTATAAAAAATAATATTCCACTGAGTGTAGGAAGTCAGGTAGGAAATTTTGTTTATTCGAATTGTTAAATTATAATAATATGGATTGTGAAGAAATATAAAGCTTAAATTTCATTGTTAACGTGCGCAAAAATTAATAAAATAAATTTAGCATTAAAAACAAGTAAACCAAGATAAAAATATAACATCAAAGTTTTTGAATTTTTTTTAAAAAATATGAATAATTTTCTATTTTCAAGTTAAAATAAAAATAATTAATTAATTTTTTATTTATTAACTATTAGTCCAACAAAATTAAATTACTGATTGCGTCCTTTTGTAAGATATAAAGTACTTTCATATTCTAAATACAAAGCTATCACACATAAAAGAATATTGTTTTAACCATTCTATATTTTAAAATACTTTAGGATTTATGTTTTTTAAATTATACACGTGATGAGAAATAAAAAAGCTAAACATAAATATTAGAACTCTTACGTCAAATACTTCTTAAAAGAACTGGACATGCACCACTAATATACAACATTATTAACTCTGTTTTTCCTTATGTCATAAAATGAGCAGGAGAGATACAAATTCATAATAGCATCAACATGAAATATTTTTCCATCAAATCAAATTAAATTGTCTTTTTATCTTCTTTCCTTTCAGCCGTGTTTTGTGGGGCCATTTTTGAATGTGTCATCATTGTTTAATCGGTGGTGCTCATAGTTGGGTAATTTAATTGTACCCACCCAAGAAAGTCTTTGATTTACCAACTTGTCAAAACTGTACTGTGAGAGGTTATACTTTGAGAAGGAACAGACACTTACCATATTTGTTAACGAACTGATAATTAACCAATTTGTCTGTGCGACTGGTACAAAAAGAGGTCTTTCGTTTGTAAATTTATACTAACTAACATGGATCTTCAGACTGAGGAACTAGCGAACATGTGGTGTGACGATCGAGGTTTTCGTTTTCAGCATTACCATACGAATGTCAGAAAGTTAAATCATATTCAACAGTGGATTATACTTTTTTTTTTCTCAATGAGTTATTATTTAACATTTATTATATATTAATTATATTTAATATTTTTAAAAATATTTATTTATAATATATAAATTTAAGTTCTCAAGTTATAGTGCTATAACGTTAGTTACGTTGGACTTTCTTAAATTAACACATTAATTCTTTTTTATTTATTTTTCTTAAATCACCTCATCATGTATTAATACTGGTAGCTTAAACTTCAATTCCTTTAATCCCTTCCAACCATGTTACTAACCTTGTCTTCTCTTTACTTTTTGCCACATCAGTTAAGATGAGCTATTTATCACATCACCAATTCTTTTTATTCCTTCTAACTAATGTGAACAATTTGTGCCTCATCGGCAGCTTAACCAAATGAACATCAAATATTTAATTCTTAACTTTAAGTACATTATCTTTTGAGTATCTCAATTGAATGAACACTAACTCAGCTTCAGTTACATTGTCTTATTCAACTTGTAATTTAAGAATCAGTTGTGATTATCTCTGAGTTCTTTTAAGCTTTGAGAAATTTGTAAATATTCTTTAACCACATTGCCCCCAAATGTTCTTCTATGTAGGTAATGCATAAGAATTGATGAAAATCACAACTTGTTTTACATAATGCATTTCTTAATTGTATTACTATAAAGTTCATATGATGCATATGTTTATATGATAGTTGCTTTCTATTTGTTTTTCATTTAGGCACCCACACAAAGCACAGGTCTACCTCTAGTTTGCTATAAAACTATCCGTCAATAAATACTTAATAACTCACATAAAACTATATGTAAACCCGTGCTTTGAGCGGATGCTTAAACAAATTATTTTAATATTTGATTTGTTTAAACAACAACTATCATAGAAACATATGCACCATATGAATTTTATATTAATATAATTAAGATATACTTTGTATAAAACAAATTGTGATTTTCATCAATTCATATGTATTACTTACATAGAAGAACATTTGAGGGCATTGTGGTTAAAAAATATTTATAAACTTCTCAAAGCTTAAGAGAACTTAGAGATACTCACAACTAATTCCTAAATTGGAAGTTGAATAAAACAACATAACTGAAACTGAGTTAGTGTTCATATAATTGAGATACTCAAAAGACAATGTTCTTGAAGTTAAGAATTAAGCATTTAGTGTTCATTTAGTTGAATTATTGAGGAGGCATGAAACTGAACAAAGCTCACAACAGTTGAAAGGAATTGGTGATATGACAGATAGCTTATCTTGACCGATGTGGCAAAGAGGAAAGAGAATGTGAGGTTGGTGACATGTCTAGGAGTTGAAGGAATTAAAGTTGAAGTTACCGGCATTAGGTGCATGATGAGGTGGCTTGAGGAGAATAGGTAAGGAAGAGCTAATATGCCAATTTAAAGAAGCTCAACATAGTTGATATGACAGCTATAGCTCACGAGCTTGAATTTATATATTATAAATAGATATCATAGTATAAAAATATCATAACTCTTTATTCAACCATTATTTTTGACTTCTTGACACATATAACTTTAATTTTTTTTTTATGTTTGGTTTATGGAAGAATTAAAAAGAAAAGAAGAGAAAAAAAAGAAGAAGAAAAGATAGAATAGGTATTGGTCCTTTGATATTAAGTACGTGATAATAAATATTATAATCAATGTCATATGGATTATCAATATATATTATCTCAAATGACATTATTTTTCAGTCTCTTAATTAGTGTACACACAACAAAATAAAATAAAATAAATGAATATATCTGTCCCATTAATTCTTCAATTATAAGCGTCTACTGAAAAAAAAAAAGCTGAAAACAATTAATAGGAGCTATATATAAAAGCAAACAGATTAAAATTAGATTAAAGGTGTTTGTACTTTTTATCATGTATCTTACTTAGAAACTATTCGTTGTTAGATTTCCCTTTTCACCAAAATGTAGGTATGCACGAAAGTAATCAGTGAACCAGAATCAAGGATTTGCATTTTGTAGAAAAATGAAAAATAGGAATGAAACTTATTTTAAAGGAGACTTCAATAGCACAAAGTAAATACATCCATCAAAGTCGTCATACATTTATAAAAATCATAATTGTCTCAATAACTTAAACCGAAAAATTATTAAAGAAGAATTTTAATCTCTAATTTTTTTTCTTTGATTAATGAGAAAAATGTGCATGCTATATTCTAAATTGAAGTCTTTGATTGTCGAGAAGAATGTGCATGCTATCTTCTAATTGAAGTCTTGGTCAATTGCAAACATTTCTTTAAAAAATTCACAAACAATTTGACCAGCATGTTAGAATTTTTTTTTATCGTGGACTAGCAACAGTTGTGAGTTTTTGATTTGTTAAAATATGCTGATTATATTGTACAGTCATTTTTGGAGACACTTGAAAGGCCAATATTATTATAAGTGATCATTGAGATTATGAGTTTAGCGCAGTTAATTTATTATTTTTTTGAAGAGATAGCGCAGTTAATTATGGCTTTGAATTGGTGTGATTGGGTAACAAAATGTAGACTTTGATTCAATAATAACCCTTATGGGAAGGTCTGTTAGTCATTTATATGTTGCTGAGATTTAATTCTCTAACTTATCCCATCAATAATTGTCTTTATGATCGAAAGAGAGGAGAGTAAGCTCGATCGAAGTGTTCTTGGACACTAAATCCATGTACAGACAACCTTAACGCTTACATACCAATGTTTCATAAAATCATATTGGCACAAATATAATCTTAATTTTGTAATTTAACTTATTATCTTCTAAATAGTTGGTTGAAAACAGTGCATGAGTGGTAATTAAGAATTTTGTGAGAAGCGCAAAGTGGGTGAAGGGTGCTTACAATTTGATTTTTGACCAACTTTTTTGTGTTTGATGTGATGGTTTGTGAGCATATGATAAGGCACAAGGGAAGGGGAACAAGATGCGTGCCACAAACTTCGGGCAACAAGCTAGGAATGGAAAGGAAAAGGAAGAAGGTGACGTGAAAACCCACTCAGCAACACATGGCAATAGACATAGGCGTGGTGAGGAACAGAACAAAACGACCATACCAATCTCTCTCGTACGTGCCACTGCCACTCCCCCTCCCCCGGTCAAATGCCGGTGCCCAAACCTTGACACGTGTAAACCGTATCCTCCCAAATTTACAAAACAAAACAAAATCCGTATAGTCGGAATTCTTGACTCTCCCCCTCTCCATTCTTATAACAACGTGACTATACGACCCTCCACAACACCCCCCCCCCTCTCTCTCTCTCTCTGTTTTTCTTCCTTTTTTATACTAAAAAAATACAAATTTTTGTCCTCGTTTTGAACTTTAAAAATTTCGCCATAATTATAAATCTCTTTGACAGTTATAGTAATGATAATGTATGTATATGCAGCTATTTTATTCATTTTTTATGTAAGATTTACAAGGAAAATTTATCAAGTACTTTATACTGTGTCGTGTTGATACATGTTCAAGGACCAAATTTTGAAATTCTTATAGGTTAAGTTGAAACTGATTTTTTTTTTCAAAAAACTTAAAATAAACTATAACTTTCCAGAAAATTTCTCAAATTGAACGCCCTTAGTATTCTTATTTTGAAATGTCAAAATTATCACTATCATAAACAAACCATTTACATTGAACTCAAGTGATCGCACAAGTTCAAATTTGAGGTTAAGATTCTAAATTCACTTTTCTTCTTAAAACATTACAGAGCAAGCTAAAACCTTTAAAAAATAATAATAAATAGAATTGTTACTATCTTAACATCAATTATCAATTAATAAAAAAAGAAAACCATCTTACCATGCATGCATTACCCAACTTGCATTGTTATTTTTCTTTCTCGTTGATTTGATTCAAAATGATCAAATAAATAAATAGACAAGAGCTCTAATTTTTTTGGTGCAAACTAAGTTATTCCCTCACTCAGAAAGCAAGAGACTAATTTTACAGGGTATGACCAGGTGCGTGAAGTGAGGACCCTTCCAATTACGTTTTTTTTCTATACACACTACTTCAAAGATCGAATCCGGAACAAGATATTTAAGGTGACTAAACCCTTTCCACTCAAACCATTTATTCAGACCAATGCAAGTTGGTCGAAAGCTATATAAATATATGAGAAGTCGTTTTAGCTAAATAGGTAGGTAATAAGTCTTTCAACCAATTGACTAATAATCCTTCAACCAATTAGTTTTGAGGATATATAAGGTGTGATACTAATAGATCAACAAGTCACGCTACAAGCAGATATCAAAATTATTCCTTATTTTATTTTTATTTTTCCATTAAAAAAATCAAACACACACTAACCTTAGAAAGATTAAGATAGAGAAACACTGCTCAATTACCTCCAAACACTAAAGGGGGAGTGTAAAAATAGAACTGTAGAAGGAAACAAAAAGCAAGAAGAAAAACATTTAAGTCCTAAACCAAAAGCTCCCTTTCCCATAACACGCAACCTTCAAATTAAGTCTTAGCTGAAATTTCTTTCTCAAAGCTAGCTTTATTTTGTCTGGTGCTTCCTCCTCCTCCTCCACCTCCTCCTCCTCCTCCACCACCACCTCTTCTTCTTCTTCGATGGCGAATGACAAGGACCGTTATCAGTACGATCCCTCCTATTACAACCACCATGAACTCAACGAGTCAAGCTTTCCATTCTTTAGGGACAACCACTCAACGCCCTCACAAAACTTTCAAGGGTTTGATCCGGCCTCACACTCACACACAAGTTTCACTGACTGCTTACATGGTTCCATGGACTACAACACCCTCTCAAGAGCCTTTGACTTTTCTTGCTCATCTTCTGAAGTGATCTCCTCCATTGATGACAACCACAAGAAACCCAGTGCAGGAGACTCAGTGGGGATCAGTGGAAATCAATCGACGCCCAATTCCTCGGTGTCTTCCTCATCTAATGAGGCAGAAGCAGTAACAGAAGAAGACTCAGCCAAAAGCAAGAAAGATAAGCAGCCAAAAGGGTGCGAAGATGGAGATGAAAAGTCTAAGAAAGAGTAGGTTTTCCGGTTCTTCTTCTTCTTCTTCTTCTGTCCCTTTCTTCGTGATTTTTTGGTATATCAATGGAGGGATAACAGATTTTTCCTGAAAGACTTTCTCTCTTTCTTCCTTTCATTGATGAGTCAGATCTGATCATCTTATTAATTTCTGTTATTTTGAGGCAGATTTTGAATTTTCTTTGAAATACTAATGCGATTATATTATACCTATCATTTTGTGCCTTTTCAACTATTTATGACTTTCAGTGCCTCTTATCAAATGAATTTGGTCAATCTTGTCTATATGTTATAGACATATACTATACATGCTGCGAATGCTATATAGGTTTTGGGTATGATTAAAATGGTAGAACAAGAGCATAGGCACTTAACCCTAATATATTCCTTATCAGTTTGGTGAGCTTTATCTGCTAGATATTTTGCTGTAAATTTGACTGATGTTTTGAGGCATTTTAGGGACAAGCCCAAAAAGAAAGAGAAAAAGCCAAGAGAGCCACGCGTTTCCTTCTTGACTAAAAGTGAGATCGATCACCTTGAAGATGGATACAGATGGAGAAAATATGGACAGAAAGCAGTCAAGAATAGTCCATACCCAAGGTTAATTGTTTCCCAATTTTGAAATTCTTATCTACTTGGTATGTTTAACCTTTCAAAGCAAAATGATGAAGTGTTGTGGAATTTGGGTGCCAAAATCATCAACATATTGACATACAAATTAATTAAATTCTTTTAATATTTATTTAATTTTTTTCTCATATTTGATGTAATGATTCATATCCTTGTCATATTAAGATTTTGTAACGGATTATTTCTAAGTACTTATTGAGGCTTGTTTTTGTTTATCAATTGTATGATTATGAAATTGGAGATATATCATATGATCCTAGTACATGTATATATTGAACTACAGAAATTAGTTCACACAAAGATACCTCTCGACAATTGCATATTTTACATTATAAATCTGTTAGGACTCTTATTTTCTGTATAATGTGCAGGAGTTATTACAGATGCACCACTCAGAAGTGTATCGTGAAGAAAAGGGTTGAGAGGTCATTCCAAGACCCCTCAATTGTGATCACAACATATGAAGGGCAGCACAACCATCACTGTCCGGCGACACTCCGGGGCAATGCTTCCGGCATGTTGTCGTCACCTTCCCTTTTTGGTTCCACATCTATAGGACCAAGCTTACCCCAAGATTTCCTTGCTCAGTTGCTTCCAAGTTATAGCCAAGGTGACCAAAATCCCATGTTCCACCAAATCCTTGCCCATCCCCACCCGCAGCAGCAGTTCCAAGTCCCTCGTGACTATGGGTTGTTGCAAGACCTTTTACCCTCATTCCCAGGCAGACAAGAGCCATGAACTTACTAAAGACAACTTATGCCATTTCTATTAGTATATTGTGGGGCTTGCAGTGTATCCACACTGTCTATATGTAAGCAGCCCTTTACATGGTTTCCTCCTCTCTCTCTCTGAGTCATTACTTAGATTTGTATGGAAGACAGGTAGCAGTGGGGATCTCAGAGCATTAAATGAGTGTTTCAGAATTACTGTAGATGACATTGATCTTAAATATATAGCTTGGTGAATTTTGTCAAAAATGTTAGAGATGGACATGGACGGTGTGTTTTCCACATTATTTAATCTATTGTCCATTTGAGTAATTTGCAAGTTGCGAATAGGATGGTTTGACAAGACAAGTAGTGTACTATATATGATTGATCTTTCTCTGTGAAAGGAATTGATAGGACTTGATGGTTTCTTGGATCACTAACTCAGTTAAAGGAGGTGCATGCAACTAGAAAATGGAGGGTTTCAGCGGCAGGATGGCAACATCAACTAAAATTGCAGCGAGTTAAATTAATATCTATTTGTGTAGTTATACCGCACGTTAAAATTTTTGCAGTTACTATATTATAAATTGTGGGAGGATTACTGAAGAACCTATATGTATATCGAAGTTGGTTGGAAGGGGAACTAGATTTCGGCGTTTCAGTTTTAATGTATGTGTTTGCGTGTGTAACTAAACTTTTGTTTTAATTTGTGGATGTATACCTAACTTTCAAGATTGATATGATCTTAGCTATCATTATTTTTTTTCTTTAATTTTTTTTTTTGCATGAACTAAATAGAATAATTAGTATAGCTCCATATGAATCAAGGGGTTAACTGAGTAGTTAAAGAACATTACTTTGACTATTCAGGTTTAAATTTGGATTAACATTTATGAGATTTAATTTCTTTAAATGCATTATGTAGATATAATGGTGGGCCTTTAAAATCACTCAGAAATAAACTTAGTCTCAATTAACTAAAAAGTTAACTCAAATATATATCATTACTATAAAAAGAAAAATAACAGCTCCAGATGTTCAAAGAAATGGCAATGCGAGCTGGAATTAGCAATAATAGGTCTTCCCCGGTTAAACCATTTATATATCAAGGTGTTACAATTGAAGTTGTTTAGAACGAGTCTATTATTTGACTTTAAGAATAAGCTAATTGTTAGAAATTAATTCAGAACCTTTTTTCTTTTTTTAATCTTTTAACAATGGTATCAAAGCACTATTCTTTATTAGATCCATACGATTTCATCTTTAAATCCTAGTCCACTATTCTAATACTCTATAAATTCCAAGTTCTTATCTTTGAAGATAAACACTAATATTGGAGTTGTCAAATAAAAAATCCATTTATTTCTCGAGATCTTTAGAAGGTTGTGCAAGATGGACACACGGAACAGATTCCATCCACCTTGTCAGCCAACTAAATTAAGCAATACAAAGACACTGAAAAAAGATGCAAATGAAGCAAGAACACGGGAGAAATTTTCTTTCTTAAGAAAAATATGTTGCAGGCATCTTCACAAAACTTGTTTCTCCAAGACCTTTTTTTTTTTTTTTTTACTTTCGTAACATTTATGTTCTAATACTTTCAAAATTAAGGGGCATGATAAATTAATTCACAACTTTTTAGATTTCCAACACTAATGTGATTGGAATTTTCCTGTTTGATAAAACTTTATTCACGAGCTGTGTTACTATATATATTCTCCTGTACCTCCAGAAGACAAGTCATGGACTTGATGGTTGAGCCTTTGATTGAAATGATAAGTGTATATATATATATATATATATATATATATATATATATATATATATATATATATGAGAGGAATAAATAAGTTCCAAAGACTATAGAATGAGGTTAAGTTAATGTAATAAGTGGCGTAGTTTATGGATGATAACTAACCAAGTAGCTAAGGTGTCTGTTGATTATTGTGACATTTGCATATTCACATTTTGATGATCATTATTAAACGATTATTTGATGTTTAGCAGTTATTTTCATAATTAATTTGTATACTGTTTACTTGACTATGATGAATAATATAATCCAACTAGTCATACAACTATCAAAGTTGAGAATTTTCTTATAACGCATTTGAAAGATAGTGTATGTTATAGGGTGATATCCCAAAAAGTTAATTTATTAATTTATAAGTTTTCTTCATATATAGTAGCTATAAATATATAACTTTATAATGCGCATAACTTATTTTATACTTAATTAAATATGCAATTTATTTTTTCGTAACTATTTAAATTTATGGGAGCATTTAAATGCATATTTTTCGTCTGCTAAATCATACTAAAAAATAAGAACGTAAAATGCTTAAAAATTCATAAATCTCCCACTCCAGTGCTATACTCTCTTCTCCCTTTGAAGTTGTCTCGCTCCTACTTTTACAGATGTTATATTTGGTTGTGTTTATTTTCTGTGATGTTGTACTATGTCGTTTGGGCTTAAGCCGCTTTGAGCACACACAAAAATGTTTAGGAATTCAAAATCTCAATGCACCTGAACACTTTAGTAGCGTTTTGAGTAGTTTTTATTTGTCATATATTAAATATAAAATTTTAAGTTTTTATGCAAAATATTTAAGTATCTTATATCTTTATAATGAATTGGGTCACAATGTAATGATGAGAATTAAGTTATAGGTATGTTTTTGTATGTAAATCAGGGTATTCCGTCACCTAGAAGGTGAGATACTAATTCACAGGTACGGTCAGGAATGTGAAACGATAACTCTTCTTAACTACGTTTTCTTCATATACACTGTTTTAAGGATTGAACATGGATTGAACTTGGGACAAAATATTTTCGAACCAACATAAGTTGGTATTTAGGTATTAAATTGTTAAGTATTTGATTGATTTGAAATTTGATGCACATATCATTAATGAGGATGGTGTTATTCAGACAGAAAGTCATAACCTAACCGTTTCATATCTATTAGTTACTTTTTTTTTCATTAGATTACAATCCAGTGATGTCTAATACACTGTTTCATATCTATACACTGTTTTAAGGATTGAAGATGGATTGAACTTGGGACAAAATATTTTCGAACCAACATAAGTTGGTATTTAGGTATTAAATTGTTAAGTATTTGATTGATTTGAAATTTGATGCACATATCATTAATGAGGATGGTGTTATTCAGACAGAAAGTCATAACCTAACCGTTTCATATCTATTAGTTACTTTTTTTTTCATTAGATTACGATCCAGTGATGTCTAATTTTCTTTTCGGTGGATAGTGTTGTCTAACTTGAGCAATTATTTATGTAGTAATGGAGGATTTGTGTTATATAGCAAAGAGGGGATGTTAATCTGATATAAATTTCGAAAGTTCGTAGTGAGCTAACCCAATATATATAGTATATTGGTATTCATCAAGAGAAACTTCAGTGTTTAACTTCTTGTTTTCTTTTTTCAGGAAGAGGGAGGGGTGAGAGGAGATGCCATGATCTCCTCAAGTTAGCAATGTTAAAAAAATTTCTTTATGTTTGCATGTGATTTTTTCATGTGATATATGTTATATGTTGCCCCCTTTCCATTTAGTTTCTGACTCTACACACACATATATAGTCAATAATATAACATTAATTCTTAAGAATTTTACGAAATATTCTTGAGTATTTTTAGCACACTAAACACTTTTAGTAATATTTTCAGCAATGCTGGCAAATTATTTATTGATAGGTTAAGTACTAAGTTCTCATTGAGATGCTCTCACCGCTTACCTTAAGATAAGAAAACTTCTCATCTCCTAAATTGTTTTGTGCCAAAAAAATAAACTCTAATAGTGTCATCATCCTTCTTTAAATATACTTATTAATGCGTGATAAATTTGATCTTACAGCTCAATTTAATTGAAATATTGGTCTATCTTTTAAACATGAGAAAATGAGAGGAAAAAGGACATTTGATAGAAATAATAGAAGAAAAAACTAATTTTTTTTTGTGCCACATTAAAAAGAATCACAATACTTTTGTAGATCGCAGAGTCCAAATCATGATGGGTAATTAGGATTACCATAATCAACGGAACTAACAAACAGTTTATCATCCAAAACAGTCTTAATTTCATGAATGAATCATTGAGTGCCTCCTTTATTGGTGGCTCTGCCGCCATACATGCTTTCGAGTTTCAATGAGCTTCACCTTTCTCACGACAAAATTTGAACCCTTAACAGTTTGCTTGTCTCGTGTGCTTATATTTTATTCTAAATTTATCAATTATTTTGCAATTGCATCTTGAAGCAATTAATTATGTTAAACACCGACTTCTAAAGCCGTTCTTTATGTCCTTGTCTGAGCTTGTGGGAACCATCGTTTATAGTAACTTTGAAAATACAAATGTTTGAAGTTTGAACACGTTAAACATATTCATTAGTAGATATGTCTTTTTCCAAGTGTTGTCACCCTTTGTTGCCTTGTATTTTCTCAATAAAAGATGTGAGTTCAAGTTTTAATCAATTCTTAATATAAAATTTTTTATATTATTAATAAATGATAACTTCCATTCTGCATGTGGCAGCATTCTAATAACCACATGGCACTTGTAAGTAGAAAAATACACAGGGAGAATCTGAGGTGCTGTAGAGATAGTATACGTTTGGAATGCGCCGGTGACTTTTGGAAGGAATTATTTTTAGTGAAAAGAAAATGACAAAAGTATAGATGGCGGGAATAATTTTGAGGAGAAAATTTATAATTAAGTTTAATTACAGAAAATGGTTATCCCCAAAATATGGAATGAAAGGGAGGAGAATGAAAAATTATTTTCTTTATTTTACTTAAATATCACTTTATTTATATTATTATTATTATTATTATTATTATTATTTCATATTTAATCATTTCTAAATAATAAAAAACTACTTTCTTCTCAATTTCATTCATCTCTATTATATCACATCTAAACAAAAGGTGAAAAATTACATTTTACCTTCTCACTTTTCATTCCTCCAATTTTGTTTTCTTTCGTTTTCATTCTCAAATTTGTTCCCAAATGTACCATATATAAGAGAACTGTCTTATTCTAAGCTAATAAAATCAGTTCAACTAAGTTCTATGGCATTTTTGCACTATACGTATCTAAATAATTTGTTGTTGGCTCAGTTGTTCATTTGAACTTTTTTCTTTTAACAGATTCCAGAAAACTAGTACTTTATTTCATTTCTTTCATTGGTCTAAACTAAAGTAAGAGAGCTCTCTTACTGGCACTCACGTTTGATGAACACATGCATCGCGTCTCTCTTCTCTCACTCTTTCTCCAAGACAAAAGGTCTTTCTTCTTAGACAAAAGGGACAGATATAACTTCTGTTTTGGGTAGGGTAGGGGTATTCAACCCGGTCAAACCGATCAAACTCAACGGCAAAAAATTGGTTCATTTTGGGTAATTGGATCTCATCGAGTCAAATCCAACCAAATTCGATCATGATTAATTGGTTTGGGTTTTGTATTTAAAAAGTTTCAAACCGATGACTCGATCCCTACCCGATAACCCGATTATTTCCTCCTAGGCACTGATGTTTTTTATTACTCTAACCCATAATGGCATAATCCTCCTTCGACTGTGCCATTTGATGCTGCCAAATCCCATTTTTTTTCAACCCTCTTTCCAAGCCCTAGCGAAAGAGAAACGACCGAGACGAAACCAATGTCCTTCTTCCTTCTTACTAGCCATAGACGACAGCGTCGACACCAGAAGCTCGCTGTCAATTTCTCAACACATTCCTTCTTGTTACATTGTTTGATTTGAGTCTATGGATTCCAAGCACCCTTGTGTTCCAGTACAAACATTTTATTTGCTATCGTTAACGTAAAATTCATGATGGGTTTAATTAATAGCAGAGGTCTTTAATATTTTATAATTTAATCGGATAATCTGATGACCAATCCGAACTCAATCAGGTTAGTTTGGTTTGTGTTACCTGAATTACTTTTTAGAAATTGATATAATCCAACCCGACTAGGATTATATAGTTTGGACATTTTTTTTCTTTGAACCCGAACCGATGGACATGACCTGTGAACATCCCTAGTTTTGGTTACTCAAGATCCACAAATAACGCGAGTGTGTATTGCATATTATATAGGAGCCAAGCCATTCATAAGCCCCTAAAGACCTATTTGATTACTCACTTGCAACAAACAACATATTAGTATCATAAGGTACCAAAGACCAAGTCCGGTTACCAACTAACAAGTGCATTTAATTCATCCTTCATTGGGGATCTTTAAAGGCTTGTGTAAAACTAGTTTCAGATGACAGGGAGGAGGATTGAGTAATAGTTAAAGCATATTTGGGATTTGGTTTCAAGATACCAGCTTGGGCCATGGGCACAAGTTTGCGTGAGTTAGCTAGGGTTGAAAGTTAAACAGTAGTGGAGAGGGTTGTGAGGCATAGGGAATAATGTGGAAAGTTATGAGGAGGCGGTTTTACTGGGAGCTTGGGTAGCATGGGTTAATGAAGGGATGAAAAAAAGGAACATTGAGGAATGATGCTTTAAGCTGCTAGCAGAAGAAGAAACGAGGGAATTAGTACCAGAAGGTAGAAACGGAATAAGGAAAACAATGTAAAACAATAGATATACCATTGATATAAAGACGACATATATATATATATATATATATATATATATATATATATATATATATATATATATATATAGTCAAAGAAATACACCTATAGTTAACCTTTTATACTGAGACAGAGAGCTGTAACTTAGAAAAACAAAGGAGTGGACCTAGACTATATATAACTCGCAACTATTGTAAGGATGAAGGTAAGAAAAACATAAACACTCAATTACATGAAATAGAGAGTAATCGGGCTTGCTAGTAAGAAGTTAATTAAAATGTAACATGGTACAAGATGGGGATTAGGAAGATGATTAATTAATAATGAAATAACACTTTGAAAAGTTTAAACCCATAAGAAAGAAGAAAGAGATGCAAATGCAAAAGAATGCAACCAATATAAGCAATATATCGATGTTTAGGTTCAAAGACACCATTTTAATTTGCTGTGGTGCATATGTATAGCGGATGAGATAAACAAAAATATGAAAAAAAATATTTACCAAGAAATTCCTCCGCTATTGCCAAAGCGAATTTTTTTATGGATCAGGAAACAGACGAATACTTCATATTTGTGATGCATGGAATACAATCATACAAACCTAGAAAAAAAAATCAATAAAAGGAAAATATAATAGAAGAAATTAAATTGGAGAGTTCCAAGTGTCATTATGTCTTAAATTCAAAATATTAGAAGAAAAAGTACAATAAAGGAAATTGGAGAGGTCCAAACGTTTGTGTCTTAAATGAGTTAAATCCAAAATATTAGAAGAAACTGTTATTAAAATGTTTAGCAGAAAACTTAGACACTGACCATACAATTTTCTGTACATGTGCAAAATTAAACACGATAGAACTTAATATTTTTTTTTTAAAAAAAGACGAATCTAATTTACACCTCCCATAAAGGAAATTAGTGAACTTAGTACTTACACTAATTTTTTTTTTTTTTTTATCATTTCCCCCAGTGCGACAAACTACTGCCAATTCACAATTAACGATAATCTAGCTATGCACCACTAGTACGTACACCCATCACTCACACTTTTCCACAATGGTGACTTTTCATTTGCCTACATACATATTACCCCTAATACATATTACCCTTAAAGGTATGATAGAGTGACCCTACATATATACAAACAAATAAAAAAGATGATTACTCCGCTATTTTTTTTTAAGGTACTTATACTCAAATTGAGTTGTCAAATATTTATTAATTATTATTTATATTTAATAGACTTTTAAACATTTATTGTAAAACAAATAGTTAATAAATAATTGACAACTTACCCTGAATATTAAACCCATCAAAATACTCTAACAACTCCTATAAAAAAAGTTGTCTAACAACATTACAAGTTTGAGTGAAAGCATATCTAGATACATAAAGATTACATTAAATAAAGAGACTGTACCAAAAACAAAGATTTATAAAGAGTACATCAAATATCTTTCTTGCTATACACATGCACATAACTTATTTAAAATTGTGCCAATAAATTTATTAACAAATTAATATTTGATTAATGGTTTTCTTTTCAAATATTTGATGAATATAAAAATACATTCAAAAGTCTTCCAAGTAAATTTTAGAATACAGTGAAAATTTTAAAATTTCATCTAAATGGTTGAGAAAAATGGAAAACCAATTTATTTTTAAAAAATTATTTGTCAAAATATTAGTTGACGTGGAATTAGACTTATTCATAGAACGATTGCATCCATCTGGCAGCAGAGTAGAAGCCATGTGTGTAAGAGAAGTACTGAAGCACAAATGACAATCCCGCAAAGTCCGTCTACTTTGAAACTAGAAAGTTGAAACGCGATTCATGGTTGAGAAAGTAACGTACTTGTCTCTCTTAAAGCAATGGCTGAACCACCAACGCCGACCAAACTCTGAAAACGGCAACAGTTGCCGTCCAATTCCAATTACATCACCAATATGACTTAAAAAACCAAGTTCTTGCGGAGAATGAACCAAAAAATAAATGTTATATCTTCTTAATAAATTTTTTAAATTAATTAAAATAAAAAATATTAAATAAAAGAATAGAAATATTTAATATTTAAAAATTTTAAAAAGTATTTAATTTTTTTAAAAAAAATTAAACTAATTCGTTAAGATAAAGAATTATTCTTATAATTGTATGAGTAGAGGGAAGGAAGCAGAGGTCAAAAGCTGCATGGATTTGGATTCAAACCAAGCAATTTTGGTCAACTTGCCCCATTTCCCATGAAGTTTGTAAAGTGGCAGCAGAGAAAGATTACTATTGATGCAAGCAAGTAGCCTAAAGCGGCAGTCCGTGAATCATTTGTTTGACTGCACTGCTTTATCAGAATATTGAATTATTTATTATGTATTCCACTTCCAACGTTGAAAGCTTTGAAACATTTGTTTGACTGCATGCCCAATAAATACTTGTTAAAGATGCAACAAGATACAGGAATATTCGGGTTTCAAATAAAAAAATATAGATGCTTTTCCCATTTGGGTGAATAAAAGAATCAAGGCTTGAAATAACAAATCAATTTAATGGCCGAAAGGTTTACCGCCATCATTATTTTAGTTAGATTCATAGAAATGTTACAATTTAATTTTAATTTATGGATTTAATTTTGGTTGTAAAAGAATTTATATTATCATTAATTATATATTATTAAATAATTAAGGTCTTATTTGACGGACGAAATTAAACTTGAATTTAAGCTTTAGAATTTAAATTACACCTTGTATAGTTTGTTCAAAGACCTATCTCATCAAAGCAATAAAAAACAACTATCAAGTCAGCACACTGCTCAACGCCATATGAATGACTCAGAATTTCAATCAACTTTTCAAACTTTTCTAAACATACATATACGAGGAAAAACTTCCTCAAAAGTAAGTTTTCTTCTTTCTCTCAATTGAAAAACACCTCTTACAAAGACTAACTTAAGCATTAAAATGTATTTTGTAGGTACCCAACCCTCTTGATCTTATTCGTGACCAGAAGGGACCCAACATCCACTTTTGAACCAGAACATTGGCGTTGTCTGTAGAAAATCTGTAAAACAATTCTCATACTCTCTTAAAGCTGTCTTTAACGACACATCTTTCACACACCATGTTTCAGGGCTCAATCATCTCACACAACTAAACTTGTTTCAAATCATGACAATAACTTGCCCCTAACCCTACAGTGGTGGCAACAGTAAATCCCTCGACTATCTTGTTTCTTTATCAATATTCATGGATTTTCTAGTCATGCGGTGATCCATTTTGCCCAAATGCCCAAGCTCTGAACATTTTTATTTTTCACCCTCGTATCTGTCATGATGTCTCTTTAATTGGAGCAGGCCTTGAAAAATTGTGAAGATGTAGAGTTGTTGATATTCTTGTCTTTCCATCAACCTAGTATTGAGATGAATGGCATGTTTTCCTTTGGGCAAAGGGTTGCCATGGCTATGCCTCCATTCGGTACAAATCCAACAGTCAGAGTAGATTTCTCTCCTGGTTCTCCATTGTGGGTGACTCTGCCAAGTACTTTGTGCCTTTTGGTACCCATAGCAAATCACAGGTTTTAATGTTTGTTGTTAGCTACATTTTCATTTGTTTATATTCTCCTGCCTTTTCCTGATTAAAACAGGCATGCCAGGAACAACGAGCCTCGGTCAAATACCGATCCAAAGCAGAATACCAATGACAAGTCAATCTCTTTATATTCTTGTTCAACGTTGGTAAATCCTGGTTGATTCTGATCCTAGGTAAGAAGACCTCGGTGAGATTCCGATCCCAAGCAGAAGATCTATGGCGAGTTAACCTCTTTAGATTCTCGTTCAACACTGGTAAATCTCGATCAATTCTGATCCTAAGTAAGAAGACCTTGGTCAGATTCTGATCCCGAGCAAAAGACCAATGGTGAATCAATCTCTTCAGATTCTCGTTCAAGCACTGGTAAATCCCGATTGATTCTGATTCCATGTAAGAAGACCTCAGTCATATTCTAATCTCGAGCAAAAGACCAGTGGTGAGTCAATCTCTTCAGATTCTCGTTCAACACTAGTAAATCCCCGCCAATTCCGATCCTGAGTAAGAAGTAGATGTGTCAAAATGGGCTGAGCCTATGGGCTAGCCTGAATAACCTAACGAAAAAATGTGGGTTGGGCTGAGGAAATCTCAGCTTGAACCAACTATGAGTTGGTTCAGTCCAGCCCAAAAATAGGTTGGCCCGTGCAGGCCGACCTAACTATGTGAAATTTCCTTCTTTTTGTTATATATTTAATTTTGTTATTATTTATTCATATTTTTACTTGACTAGCTTTATTTGGATTTAAAAAAAAAAGAATCAAATTTAATGAGTTCATATAAGCATTTCTTTTTCTCTACTTGAAATATGATGTTAACTTGTGCTAGTTCCTTGAATTGATTAATTTATGGTTCAAAAGATGCTTCATGAATATATCTTAATCGTTTGTAAAAAATAATGTTATAAATCTTCACTGTTTATGTTGATGGCACTTAATATAATCTGTTATACTTATATCTAATTCGCGTATATGATTTTTGTGGGCTTTGATTGATGTAGAAGTTTAATTTATCAATAACTTATTACTATAGATACGAACAAAGTGACGAAAGACAAAAAAAGTTTAAGCCCACGGGCCGGGCCAGCTTGCAGCCCCACATGGGCTGGGTTGGGTTGACTATTTGCTAATTCGCACACATTGTGGATCGGTTCGGCTTGGCTCGAAATAAGCTTGGTTCGACGGGGCTGGCCCAAATTGACACCTTTGGTAAGAAGACCTCAGTCAGATTCTGGTCTCGAGTAGAAGACCAGTGGTGAGTCAATCTCTTCAGATTCTCATTCAACACCGAAACAAGGTCAAATTCTAGTGAAAAGCAACTTTTACAAGTCTCGTTCAAGCTAAAAACCAAGAATCCACATCCGTAAATAAAAAAATGTGACTATTTTTCCAAGTTTACATTTGCAAAAGCCAAAAATCATACTTAGTCATTTAAACCTTGACCTTTTAATCCGAGTGGTCAAAGAAGCTTTAAATTGGGCTTAATCGACTTAGTCCTCCTTAAGCCTGAGGGGTCCGAGCCCTCGGCACACTAAGTCGGGTCAAAGCAACTTAGTCCTCTTTAAAACCCAAGTGGTCCAACCCATCGACACACTAAGTCGGGTCTAACTGACTTAGTTCTCTTTAAGGCCGAGTGGTCCGTCCCCTTGGCATACTAAGTATGATCTAATAGGCTTAGTCCTTCTTTAGCCTGAGTGGTCCAAGCCCTCAGCACACTAAGTCGGGTCTAACTGACTTAATCTTATTTAATCCGAGTGGCCTGACCTCTCGGAAGCACTAAGTCGGGTTTGCCCGACTTAGTCCTCTTAAAATTCGAGTAATCTGACTACTCAGAAGCATTAAGTCAGGTCTAACCAACTTAGTCCTCCTTAATCCCAGTAGTCTGACCACTCGGAAGCACTAAGTCAGGTTTGCTCGACTTAGTCTTCTTAAAATCCGAGTAATCTGACCACTTGGAAACATTAAGTCGGGTCTAACCAACTTAGTCCTCCTTAAGCCCAAGTGGTCCAAGCCTTCAGCACACTAGGTAGGGTTCAACCGACTTAGTCTTCCTTAAAGCCTGAGTCGTTTGATCCCTTGGCACACTAAGTCGGGTCTTCCCAACTTAGTCCTTTTAAAATTCGAGTGGTCTGACCATTGGGAAGCACTAAGTTTGGTCTAACTGACTTAGTCCTCCTTAAGGCCGAGTGGTCAGTGGTTCACCTCCTCGACATACTAAGTAGGGTCTAACCGGCTTAGTCCTCTTTAAGCCTGAGTGGTCCGACCCCTCAGCACGTTAAGTCTGGTATGCCCAATTTACTCCACTTAAGCCCTACTAGTCCAACCACTCGACAACCTAAGTCAGATCCACCCGTTCGAACCACATCATGCTCCAACACAACATTTCTCCAAGCACAACCATCACTCAGCCATCCTACCTCGTACCATATTTTCTCTTACACCGACCGATCAACCCTTTTCTCATGCTACTTTAGGGTCCATCACAACTTTTACGTCTCGACACTCAGCTAGCCTAGTTCCTCAGCTCGACGACTACCGAGCTAGGGGGCTTGTACTGGATATGGTTTGTTCAGGGACCCATCCCATGAAAGCAACAAAAAGCAACCATCAACACACTGCTCAAGGCCACGTGAATGGCTCAGAATCTCAACCTACTTTTCAAGCTTTTCTAAACACAAATATACGAGGGAAAACTTCCTCAAAGGTAAGTTCTCTTCTTCTTCTCAACAGGAAAACACCATTTACAGAGACTAACTTAAGCATCAGAGTGCATTTTGCAGGTACCCAACCCCTTTGATCTTGTTCGTGACCAGAAGGGGCCTAGCCTCCACTTTTGGACCAGAACAGACCTCTCGATTCTAATTATCTTATTTGGTAATAGAATAGATTTAGAATTTCAATTATGAGTACGAATTCCATGAAATTAAAAAATAACTAGTTTATATTACTTCCAATTCTTAGCTTGGACCTTAAAATTTTTAATTTCAAACACCAATTTTTTTTAGTTATCAAAAGAAAAAAGTTAAAAACAATGTTTCATATTTCATTTGTTGTATACTTACTTTGTCAACCATGACAGCCCTCTAATGCCTTATGACAACCAGCGACAGCGATGTGCTTTGGCAATTGTCACTGGCAACATCCTCCACCTGCCCCATCACTGGTAAGGTGCTCCAACCATTACTATCGGTGACGTCCTTCAGAAATCATAAAATTCAGTTCATAATTAAAATTATGTTATAAAATTTTTATTTATTTCAAAGATAAGATTTAAGATTCATAATAAATTCTAATTCTAAAAGAAATAATTAAAATTTAAATTAGAATTCTCAACTGTAATTTCAATTCTGTCATTCAAATGAATTTTAAAAAAATTTAACTATCGCAATAATTATTTAAAAAGTAACTCTTAATAATGTTCCAACATATTTTTAAGTGATAATATAAATTTTTTTTTACGTGATTAATCAAATTTAAACTCTTTGGTTTGTTTGGATAAGGAGAGAAAATGAAAAGAGAGAAAATGAGAAGAAAGAAAATGGAGAGAAGAGAAAATGAGTAGGAAAGTAAGTTTTCTCTTCATATGTTTGGATGAAGAGAAAAACAATGGAAAGAAAAAAAGAAATAATCTTTTCTCTTGTTTGGTTGTGTAGAAAAGTAAAAAAAAGAAAATATAATTAAGTAAAATGACATACATGCCCTTATTGTATATGTTAAATTTCATTTTTATTTTTAAACTCATCTCTTATAATTTATATAAACAAATAAAATTTATAATAAATATTAATTTAAAATTTAAGTTATTGACACCTAAATTATAAATTTTAATTTTAGATTATTTGTTCAATTTTTTTTTTGCATTAGAAAGTTAGAGACAAAAATAAAATTTCAAAAAATAATTTCTACATATTGGTTAATGCTTATGCCAAATTAGAGGAAAAAAAATTCATACAAATAAGTTTTGTTTAAAAACTAAAGCATTTCCGTTTCAACATCTATTCATTAATACAAATTATTATATTATTTAAATATAAATTAATAATAAAAAAATTGTCAACAGCCCTTCCCCTTCTCCTGCCCCTTTCACATTCTTTTTGTTTCAGATCTCACCCTCTCCCCTTCCTCTTTCCCTCTCCTCCCTCCTTACTTTTCTCCCATCAAACCTCACCCATGTGCAACCTACTTCCCGTGCCCCTTGCCCGCCCTCGTCTCTCGTCCCTCCCCCTTTCCCATCACGGACATAATGCTTGACTCTGTTGTGCGCTAAAAGAGTGAGTTAGAAGAAGTTGTGTGTGATGGAAGAACACCATTGAAGGACGAAGAAGAAAAACAATGATATGCCTAATTTGAATTTGAAACCGATAATGGATTAGAATTGGAAATTTACAATATTTGCATTGGTGTCCGTCGTTTTCTTCTCATCACAGCGAAAAAAAAAATTTGTGAGTCCCATAAGTGTTTTTTTTTCTCTTCTCTCTTTTCTCTTCATATTCAAACGGTAGAAAACTATCTAATCTACCCATTTTCTTTCCTCTCTTTTTCTCTCATTTTTTCTCTCATTCAAAACAAAGCGAATTTATTTGTAGAAGGATAAGACTCCGTTATGACACTTCGTATAAATGGAATAAAAATTCTTTTGAAAAGATGACCATAACAGAGCCCTTAATAGTTTTTTAATACATGAACCAGCAATATTGTAAAGGAAAGCAACCACTTTCATAGTGTACCATTTGTTGGTGTTGGCATATTGAAATGGAAATTTACTGTCAGAAAAGATAAATTTGTTTACAGTACGCATTTCCTGTCAGATCACTGAGCAAGTTGGAATTTGAACAATGGAGCATAACTTTCCCTACACGTGTATATACAATTCAAGTACTTATCACGGCTCTGGAGACAGAACTTAGCCATCTCTAGCCGCAATCCTCAACAGTTTGAAAGGGGAGAGGCTGTCAGATCACTGAGCAAGTTAGAATTTGAACAATGGGGCATAACTTTCCCTACACGTATATACAATTCAAGTACTTATCACGGCTCCGGAGACAGAACTTAGTCATCTCTAGCCGCAATGCTCAACAGTATGAAAGGGGAGAGGGGCAGCGGGAGTAGATATATGGAATCAGATTGTGAAGAAAAGATCACAATCAAGTCAGAACTACTGCAAAAAGAAGGGGATATTACCACTTGATTAAATACTTTTTAAAGCAAAATGACAAGCAAAATGAAGACAAATATTAGTTTCTTACTATCTCCACTCTCCAGCAGCATGCAAAGATAGCCGAATGGGTTAAAAAATTAACAATCGTGTAATGAGAAGATAGGCCCAGTAGACATCTGTACAACATTAACACCATCACTGACTCACCCACATTAACTCTACCCTCTTTGCAAAGTTGGTGTATCATATCCTTGAATGACCACATTGAATAAAAAAATGCTTCATTATCCAAATGGACTATCTCTGATCTGATTCTCTTCTCAGATGCAGCAAAAAATTTCTTAAGCAGACAAACTTGGAGATATATGGTATAGATTGGTTACTGGACTGGGTACAAAGGCAATTGTACACGCAGGTTAAGTCATGTGGTTGTCAATCCTATCCTTGAGTTGTCTCCGGCATGTTGCTTTCAGAATGCCCCACCTTTTCAGCATCAGATGGACCAGAAATATCCTTCACAGATTCAATTTCCATGCTAGCAGTGCGGCTCTTTCTATTCCTTCGATCCTGAAAGTGATTGTATCAATCAGTTGTTTAGCTTAAGTTTCAGTGTTTTGACAAGCATGGCAACCGAAAGAGGACCTGGGATCTATGTCAACAGATATTTAGTAGATACGCACGAAAAAGTCATGCATACTTCAAAGGATAAGTTTTAAGAAAAAATTAGGGAAAGAAAAAAGGAAGAAGAGTACTTCAATTGTAAAAACAGGCTATCCAAGATTAATCACTCAAGTTCAATAATTCCACATAGATAGAATCTAACACGAAACGGACATATGGAAATCTAGAATTCTTGTTGACAATAGTATGGCTATTACGTGAGATTATCATTAGCCTAATGCATGACTAACACAAAAGAAACATCCAGAGCCATGCTCAATACTCAATAGTGAAGACAAATACTACCAGCTCTTCATATTACCCATTAGAATATTATGCATCACAAAGCTATGTATGTAGAAACTGTATATTCAAAATGATATAGTATAATAAAGGCAAGAGATTAATCTTTCTCTGTTTGTCTTTGAGCTATACTAAAAGGTGCATAAAGAGTAAATGGTAAATATGTAGGCTGGAGAAAATCAAACAGACTCTTTTTTTTTCCCCCCGAGTTTTCATCCAATGTTTCAATCATTCTAGTTGATTGTATGTCAGCCAACATATGTTATGCATACGGGAAAATAATGATAAGAATACACAACATCCAAAAGTTGCAAAAATGTGATAAAAGACTCAAGTCCTAAAGTAAACAACAGAACTTATAAATGAGAAGACAACATATTGAAGCGAACCTCTTGAAATGGATATTCGTCAGCTTCGAGCATCCTCACAACCTGACTCATTTTGGGTCTCTTGTCTGCATCAGGATCAACACACCTAAGTGCAACTAGAAGGGCATGCTTTAAAGCACGTGTTGATGGTTTAACTTCAAGGCTTGAGTCCACAACTTCCTCAGCCCTCCTTGTCCCCACCATCATCTTGAGCCATTCAACAAGATTAACCTGTCATGAGGATAAACAAAATTTCATCAGCTACATGAAGGTCGACGATCACTTCTGATAGAAGGCAGAGTTAGAACTGGCAAGCTGGCAGAGTTCATAAGGATTTGGAACCTCATTAGCAGGACGTGCATAGTCTACAGGGTCCCTTCCAGAAACCGCTTCCAGCAGGAGGACACCAAAGCTGTAAATGTCACTCTTCTCATTTAACAAACCACTATTAGCATATTCTGGTGCTACATAACTGAAATCCAGAACATAAGTAAGTTTCCAAGTATGCAATCCTTTAAATAAAATATAAGGAAAGAGAAAATGAAATTTTCTGTATACCCAAATGTTCCCATTACTCTAGTGGTTATGTAACTTTCTCCTGAACCCAAAAGTTTGGCCAAACCAAAATCAGAAACTTTTGCATTGAACTCATCATCAATCAATATGTTGCTAGACTTTATATCCCGGTGAACAACTTTTGGTTCTATTGCTTCATGTAAGTAAGCAAGCCTGCCACCAGTCACAGTAAAATAGGGAGTTTAATCAGTGGGATTAGGTCCCATGTTGAAACTGCATAAAAGTAAATTTGATAACTAATTAAGAAGTAAAATCTTAAAACTACAGAAAATATTGAGCTTAGGTCCCATGCTCACTAAGATTAGGGAGTTTAGTCAGCGGTCCAAAGGGGGAAGAGAGCGTATTGTTGTGTTGTCCAGAAACCTAATGGGCTTAAATATATTGCAAAATATGTGAATATATAAAGGCTATAACATAACATTATCAAGAAACATAAACAAACTGTCAATAACAATTATGATATATTTTCACATGCACAAAATGCTAATAGTAATAATATTAATTAAATAAACACGACAGTTTTACAATCATAACCATTCAGAGATGAGGGATTTAAGATAATCATACCAAGTAATTTGGCACCAGACAATAGAAATGATTACCATGGCCCATATTTTTAAGTTGCAAGCTGAACTTACGCTTTGGCTGTGCCAAGTACAACTTTCATGCGGGCCTCCCAGGTAAGTGTCCCATGTTGGCGCATGGCCCCATGTAACCATTGTTCTAAGTTACCATTGTTCACATATTCATACACCAGTAGCCTGAATATCAATTGGAAAGTACATTCATTATGACAGAGAAAGAAACATATAACAAAGAAAAAAGCTTCAGTTCCATATTGGACCAAAAAGAATATGACTATCATAAACCCCCAAAGCTTGCACTACTATTGAGAATAGAAGAGATAATGTGTACTTGTGAGAGCACAATTGTAACATAAAATGGATAGTTTTGTTAAAAAATGAAGATAAAAAATCTACCTGTGAACTCCTTCTATACAATATCCAAGCAGGCGCACAAGATTTTTATGCCTAACATGGCCTATAGCCTCCACTTCAACCCTGAATTCTTTCTCTGCTTGTCCCCTATGAACTCAATACAGAATACAATTACAGAACCAGATTAAAAAAAAGTCATTGTTTAAGTAAGAATAATGTCAACTAGCACCACAGGAAAAATTAAAGAGGGTACACCAATAATATTATAAAGTATCCTTACAAGTTGTTAAGAAGTTTCTTCACAGCCACCTCGGTTCCATTGATCAGTTTTCCCCTGTAAACAACCCCATATCCACCCTCACCAAGAACGTTCTCTGCTGAGAAATGATTGGTTGCTAGTTCCAGATCTCTAAGTGTAAACCAGTGGCCCCACCCAAGATGAGAAATTTCTGGCAAGCCAATTAAAGGAGAGGCAGTCACCAGCCCTCCATATGACAATGTAGACTGCTTCTTAACAATCCCAGAGCCTCCTCCTTCCCCTGACAGTGAACCAAATCCTCTCTCGTGATGACAAATTGAGCTGCACTGACTGATATTATCAGGATCACTGGATTTTCTCATGCCCACATGGACTAATACCTTATCTGAATTCTTATCATTTGCCTTGTCATGAACAGGAATGAACACATTTTCTGGTTGAACATGAGAACTCTGAACCCCAACCTTGTCAACATTGATATCTTTTGAGACATTTGGTATTTGGGATAGAGAGTACTTGTCCAGTGATCTCCTAGACTTTCTCCGAAACATCGCCCATATAGATAATATACAAAGAATCAGCACTATAAATGCACCAACACCTATCCCAATCAAAACCCATAGTTTCAATCCCAAAAATGACGTCTTCTTTGACAATTCCACATTCAAAGAACTGTTGTTGGATGACATAATCGGTTGCTACAAGTCAATCAATTTTGTCCCCCAAGTTCTTCAGCTAGTAGAATCAAGACATTCCCACCTGAGTGCAAGAACCAATTTAAGTACTCCCTTTACTCAAGGCTTTGAAACACACATCCAAACATTCTAATTTACAGCCAACTTTACATTTCTGGCATGAATCCCCATAAACAAAAACCACTTTTTCATTTCATAATTTAAGATAATCCCAGACTAAGAAAAATTCTGTAAGCGAAATTTGAAGATCTTAAGATTCTCAGGCTTAATTAGCATACAATAAAAAGAATCTAAGTATTAGAAGGAGAAGCATTTGCGAGACAGTTAAAGCAAATTGTGGGAATTTGGCTGTTCCAAACCAAAAAGAAACGTCCTACTTAAAACAATTAATGGGGAAAGTAAGGACTACGGACCTGTTCATTATCCCAACAATTCTAATCACAAGAAAAGGAAACTGGGAAAGCATCACTTATGATCCAAGTAAACAAAAGATAAAGCGAAATGTGAATTATCCAAAAAGTGGCACAGAAAGAAAAAGCATTTACCTTTGTGTTGATCTAAGCTACCCTCCTTGATCTTCTACCTTCAACACCCAAAGTGCATAGATAGGCGCAAGAATAAATGAGCAAACACAAACCCTACAACTACAACAAAATCCAGATGCTGCAAAAGACAAGTAGTAGGTAACAAGTGGGGGAGGGCCTCAAGTGGGCCAAAAGGAACTCACAAAATGGAAGGGAATGCCAGACAAAATTCTTGTTTTCAAGGAAAAATGCAGAGAGAGAGAGAGAGAGAGAATGGCTAGATTTTAGAGAACAGAAAAAAGGAGGTAAAATGGTTGGTGGGTATTGTACTTGAGGAGCAGGGCTGGACCTGAACAAGCTGGAAAGGAAGCTTGGTTTGCAATGGAGGAAACCAGAGAGAGAGAGAGAGAGTAAAGGGTAAGCGAAAATGAAAAGAACTTATATTATAGGTGGTAGCAAAAATTTGATGAATAAAGTGAAGAGAGAGAAGTCCGTGGGATTACCTCATGAAAAAGGATATTTAATGTTAATGTTAGTTGTGGAATATTCTTAGCGAGTGTAAACTTATTTTTTTTCTTCTTTCTTTTTTTTTTTTCTTTAGAAATTATCCTTATAGTGAGGCTAGGATCATAAAGAAAAGTAAAAAAAAAATATCAAATAAAAAAGCGAAGAGAGACAAAGAAAGGGAAAAGGGTGAGAGGGTCAACCTCAATCCAAAGTTCCAAACCACAAGGGGAAGGGGGGCCCAAATTTAGCTTCCTCTGATCTGAGGTTTACTTACCAAACAGACTGAGACCTATTTGTGTGAAAAGCAAAATCTTATGCAAATCTTAAAACATATGTAACATGTATTATTTGTTGATTTGTTTACTATTTTGTCTTTGCAGAGCCCAAATTCTAGTAGGAAACTTTCTGCTACTACAGAATGTGATGGCACTGCAACTTAGCAGGCTTATTACCAAGGCTATTTCATTTGCATATGGTAATATGGTACCAGAGAAAACAAAAATCCCTCAATGAATTCTCAGAGGCTCTGTAAAACAATTGAATATTTATCCCTTGTGATTATGAAATGCTAAACCAATGGGAAATAAAATTAAAAAAATCAAAATAAAAAAAGAGAAGGTGGCAGGAGGTCATTGATCAGTGAAAATAAGTTGATTTTCCATTTATTAGATTATACGAATAATATTTTGCTTGTCATGAAGGTATTTGTTTTCGTCTCCGGTATTAAAATTGGGTATATGATTGAAATATAATTTGCCATCAATCAAAAAATTATCGTCACTTAAAAACGTAGAGTAAATATTTAATTTGGTTATATATGAAATATCAGTTTGGTCCTTTAATTATTTTTGACATCAAATTAATTCTTTTAAAAAATCCAATTTGATATAAAAAATGACATTAGATAATCAATTTAATGTATAAAAATTTAATATTAGAGGATTATTTTGATATAAAAAATAATTAAAAAATTAAATTAATGTCTCATATACTTTTAAATGATTAATTTAAATATTTACTCTTATTTATATTAGTTGAAAAGAAAGTGAGCTATTCTGAATTTAATTCTAAAATCAAATAATTTCTAAAAAAAATTGATGCGACTTGGGTTACAGTTCGTAGACAAATTAAGAAAATCGATTTTGTGAAGAAACTATATTAATCATTTATTATTTATATGGAAACATTTTCAAAATTCCAAAAGCTTTAAATATGAATTTAATAGAGTTCATGTATATAGAAAATTAACATTACTTATATAACAAGCTTAAGAAGTATATTAATTAAGCATAATTTTAATCCAGCATCCTATTGGATATTTGTAACTAATTATTATCTTTAAAGCGAACATCAAAACAAAGCTTTAACTTTCTTTCCTAGTGGTGATTGATATTTGCAATCAGAAAGTAGAATCTTCATATTGTTTTGAGAGTAAAAAAAAAAAAATACAATAGTTGCAAATCTAGTAAGAAAAAAATTGAAAAAATGATGGGAAGAAACTAATTAAATATAACCAACCATACATAATGACAAAAAGGAAATTGGTGAAATCTAATTACTCATTATTAGAATTTGTAGATTTCTTTTCACCACTTAACAAAAAAAGAGAAATTGTAGATTCCTCATTCCCAGAAATTGCTAAATTTCCTTTGCAAATTAAATGTGTGAAAAGTCAGAAGCTTTTAGTTGTCAACTTCAGATATTAAGCGAAAATAAACTTGCTAGATGACAGTTAAGGTTTGCGAGGATCCCATTTTTTTCCCTCCTTTTTTGATGGATAATGTGATGCCTCAATGTTTGACTATGCACACAGGATTTAAAATTCCAACGGTTCTTAGGGGTAATTTTGTCAATACGTTTTGACAAAGCATAATCCTCCGACCTCTGAGAGAAAATTGCAAGTTGAGTAAACAATTGTGCCTTTTTCTGACTATCATTTTGGCTTTGGGGGGGCAGAAAAAAGCCACTAATGGAGGAAGAAACAGACTTTGATTTGAAGCATAATTTTTCATTAATGTATGACCCAGACAAAACCTTTGCAACTTTTATTCTCTTTTTTAAATTATTACTATCTCTTTATTATCTATATTATTATACGAATCTAAAATTTTATAGTAAAAAATTTGCTCGGGTATTTTTTGGTCCACATTTGTGAGATAACCAAAAATAAAAATAAAAATATATAATATTCTGAAATGTATAAAGTAACAATTTTACTCGATCTTAATTTCACAAAGATAGGGTAATTATTTTCTCCTATAAAATGGGAATGATGATTTGCGATAATTAATAATAAGAAATTTTAAACAAAGTATATCATTTAAAGGCTCTGAAAACATGCAATAAAGTTAACATAAAAATAAAT
Organism: Styphnolobium japonicum; assembly: GCA_023212625.1. Taxonomy (NCBI): domain Eukaryota; kingdom Viridiplantae; phylum Streptophyta; class Magnoliopsida; order Fabales; family Fabaceae; genus Styphnolobium; species Styphnolobium japonicum. Next base: position 3,645,235 of record JALBWW010000006.1, read on the forward strand.
AGTATAATTGTGAAACTAAAAAATATAATACACAACATCACATCTTTGCTCGTGATTTTAGCTCCATGAAAATTCATCTAAAATATATTCAAGATATTCATGACATTTTGACACAAAAAAGAAAAGAAAAATTCCCTTACTTAACAAATTCAAACCTAAATTAATGGCTTGAGAAATCTAAACATCAGATAAAATGAAGGGTATAATTTCCTTATTGTATTTTACTACTCTTCAAGATCGTGCCCTTCACGTGCATCATGTGCACGTCACGTGATTAAGCAACTTTTTCTCTCCTTTAGTTATTTATTGGTGAGCATAATTATTACAAGTTGTGTAGAACCACAACCGAAACATCGCCTTTATTCCTTATCAGCAATAACTTCTTGTTTTTATTTATATATATATATAAAAAACAGCAACTTGTTTTTGGTTTCTTTGCCATTGTTTTATCTGTTACCAACTTACCGTTGTTGTCAATTGTCAATTAAAAATGCATATGAATGTCTCCCAGGACAGAAGGAAACTGAATGAGTGCATCACAAAAAGAATTGGTATAAAACTCCATATTCCTTTTTTGCACTCTCCAAAATTCCACATGCGCCACCTTAAACTTAACAAAAATGGAAATAACTACACGCACGTCAACATCCCATTACATCATTTTCATTGAACATACTCTCTCTCTCAGATTATTATTATTTTTCGTTTTCCTTCAATTTAGTAATATAAAAATGTAAAATTTGGTAATATTCAATTACTAATCTATCATAACTCTTTTTACTAATCTTCAGTACGATGCCTCATGTATCATACGTTTTATAGTTGCTGTATATGATGGAATAGACTGAATACAAAAAAAAAAAAAGATTAAATCTTTCACATAATATTAATAATTTTTTAATAAAAAATTGGGCCTTAGTTTGATAATAAAATATTCTTTGAGGTAGAAAGGCTTTTTGAAGAATACTTAGGACACAATAAGGCAGTGACAGAGCTAGACTTTGAAAATAATTGATTGGGAGCCATCTTTACAAAATAAATAAAAAACATTATATGTAAAGTATTATACTTAAAAAAAAATTGGGGAACCAAGCTCCTTAAGTTCTACTACGCGCCGCCCCTGCAATAAAGAATGTGTATAAATCTAAATTGTACAAAAAAATGCTCCATTTTCATACAATCTAGTATAAAGAAAAAGAAGTGATTTTTTTTTTGTATGGATGATTATTGTTTAATATAATTTAATGCATCTTGTTTTTGTTCAATATCTAATGCCAGACATTTTTTTATGGTACGTTTTGAATAACTAATTTTTATACTTACTATAATCGCACAAAGTATAATTATTATATTTTGAAAAGTAATTATTTTATTATTTTTATGACCTTTCCAATAATAACCAAATTGTACAATAATATTTTATAATTATTCTATTATAAAATGATTATTTAAAAGATAATTTCTCAGTATATATAAAACAATAAATCTTAGCATGTTTGAAACTAGTTTTAGATATTAGTTTTAGATTGCATTTAGGGCACTTTATGAAGATAGAATCTATTTGTAACCCTCTGCGTTTTTGGTTTTAGTAGAAATAGGGACTTCATCTAGAATAAAAGTAGTACATAGTAGAGAAGTGGTAGATTCATCCAAAATGTTGAATTAAGCATTGAATTTAATTTTAATCCACTGGCAGTGTAAAATTTCTTTACACTGTCATCTAATCATGTGCTGACACATTATTAAAAGAATTAGACTTTCTAGGTGGTAGTTGTGATAGTGAGACTTTTTAAATGATTTGATAACACATGATTGGATGACAGTGTAAAAAAACTTTACACTGACGGTGGATCAAAATTAAACTCTTAAGTATTTACTACTAAGCCAAAAATTATAATTGTTAGTTAGGACACAACTTAATTTTCTTATTATGACAGTTACGTGTTACGAGTAAGCTTGAAAGGCCTTGCAATGAACACGTGCCACACCATCATGATAGGCTATTAAATCCAATGGGTGCCTATACATGCTGCGAGTTCATAGGATAATAATGACATCTCATAAGACCAACACAATATCAAGAGTCCTACATAGGGCTGTTAAACGGGCTGGCCCGACCCGTTTAGGCCCGCCCGTGACGAGCCGTGAGTTAAATGGGTCGGGCCAAAATTGCTCGCATTTAAACTGATTGTAAATTAATCAACCTGACTCACCTCGCATCAACTCACGAGCCTAAACGAGCCAGCTCGTGAAACTTTTTTTTTTAAACGTGTGAACTTTAAAATAAATTTAAATTTAATAATCTCAAATTAAATATTACATTACATAAATATAGTATTGAATACTTTAATCTTATTTAAAGAATTAAGAGATAATTTAAATAAATAAATAACATAAACTTATGAAATATGATAAATGTGTTTGTGTGTGAATTGTGTCATTACTAGCATGTACAATACGTACATTTTATATTTTTGTTTATGAAAAGACTATTTAATTAATTTTTAAATTTTTAAATTGAAACTTTTTCTTTACATACAAAAAAATTGAAATTTTTTTAAAAGATAAAAATTTATACAAAGTGGCCTGCGGGCCTCGCGGTTGGCCCGTTTAACTCGTGGGTTAAACGAGCTGATCCAAAATTACCAGCATTTTTACGGACCACTAATTTTAAAACCCGACTCGCATAATTTATGCGGATAAACAGGCTAACTCGACGAGTTTGGCTCCTTTTGACGCCCTAATCCTACAACTGCCTGGGAAAGTAGTTAGTCTCCTAAATTGTAAGTACAAAGCGTAAACAAAAGGGGGCACTTAATGAAAAGCAATGGGATCACTTGTAGCCTGGGTTCCAAATTAAGCCAATACATAACAAACCACACTTGTTAGGATAACTTCAGGCTTGATTGTTATTGTTGTCTCAAGGCTGTAACTTGAGTCGTATCTAATTTGTCCTCTTCTTCTCTCACTGCACTGTCTCCTATGTGGTCTACCTTCTAATAAAAATATAAGGGCTTGACGGGTGAATGAGTGTCTCATGTCATCATCGCCAAACGCCTGTCCCAGTGAACTAGTTGAAGATTGACCATTCAATGGAGTAATCTGGAAATAAATCGTGCCTTGTAGCAGAAGTAGACCTGCCTTTAGATTGTAAGTCATATATCCATCACCTTGGCAATGAAGATCTGAATATTTGGAGGAGCAATATTTTCTCCCTTTCGTCTAGCTTGTTTACACCGTCGCCTTAAAAACACCTAATTTAAATGCTTCTCATCCTTCTTCTACAGCTCTTTTTCCTCATGGTTGTCAATAAAGCTGTTCCTTGAGGAGTTTCACTGTTTTCGTCTTTTCCAGTTTCACGTCTCTTGTCAGCTTCCCTTGCCCTTTCTTCAAGTTGACACTTGACACTTGCCACGCTCAACAACCTTGGCTCCATCTGGGTTGATGCCTGCCCTATCTTCAGTATCAATGTTTCCCCACCATTTATTTGAAGTAGTTGATAAGTGGTCTGATGGAAGCCCATATTTAAATTCATCCAATGATGTCATTCCTTTGGTCAAAGTTGCGCTGAGTAAATTCTGAGTATGCCCACTATCAGCACTCTTGCTTCCTTGCTGATGAATTGTGAAGCACTGTGACACCTGCTTTGGACCTCTCATCATTTGGTTGTTGTTAAACACTGCAGTTAAACATCAGATAAATATAAACCAGTTATAAAGAGACTAATCAGACAGCAGAGAAAGTCTGTACCTATTATCAGTTTAGCATGGATGTTTCCAGTTTCCACTGACATACAGTCTACTACCAAGTTATGAAGTATCCATGCCAGTGCAGTAAGCCAGTAACTGTAAGCAAAGTTCCAAGATACCTTCTGATGCAAATTTAGTATTTATTAATTATATCTGCATTTTGGGATAAAATTTTCATTTTTGTTTCACCATATTTGCAATGCTTTTTGGGAAACTTCAAGAGACATCTCAACAATTAATTTGATATCAAGTATCAACATTAAACAATGCTTAGGGAATTTGAACTAGGTAACCTCTCCATATACAGAGATTACTTGTTACGACCCAAGCTACAATTTAGCAGTTGAGCACATCAAACATAACAGTGAATAACCAGGCATAGCATGTATATTTAGCAGAGGATAAGATATCCTCCTACAACAGAGCAGAGGATAAGATATCCTCCTACAACAGTGCAGACCATAAGATATTCTCCTACAACAGAGCAGAGGATAAGATATCCTCCTACAACAGAGCAGAGGATAAGATATCCTCCTACAAAAATAACAATAACAACCAAGCCTTCCCATATGGGATAGGATAAGATATCCTCATCAAAAGACAACAATAACAACCAAACCTTATCCCACTAGGTGGGATTGGCTACATGGATCAAACAACGCCGTTGTGCTATATCAAAAACCAATTTTTCAGAAAATCCATTTAGATAAAGGCCTTGTTTAATGGTTTCTCATGAAGTATTTTTGGGTCTTCCATTCCCTCTTTTAATTGGACTATCTTCCATTCGATCAACACTCGTCAAAAAAGAAAAGAAAAGAAAAAGAAATCACATTAGATAAGCAAAGCTAGCCAATCTCTCTGCAAATCCAAAAAAGAAAGCCCTCTAAAATAACCATTATCTGAGCACCACAAAGAAGTGAGAAGACCACTTTAGCCCATAAAAGAGGCAACCATAGGCATAGACATAAATTGCATTCTTGAAAATTTTGCATTCTTCTCCTACCATAGACATCAGATAACAACATAAATTGCACGTCGTCAAAAAAGCTTGGCTTCTTTACTCCTCCCAGAACATCTAAAACGGCTTATGAGAAAGTGCTCCAAATTCTCTGGACAAATCCAACATTCATAAAAAATACCAAAAAGTCAACTCCACAAATATGTAGCAGCTAGAAAGTGTAAAAGTAAGTGGCTGCTAGTCTAATTATCAGAGAAACACATAACATAACATAACATAACATAAATATTAGGAGAGAAAGAACTGAATGTATATCATGACCCTGTATTATGCTTTCCATAGAGAACTTTAAACAAAGTAGAATTATTGAGAGGAACAACCATATATATACATTTTAACTGACAATGTTTCTGGAATACATACAAAAGTATTAAGCACAGGTATTTATGAATCTTTAACTTTGAAAGACAGACCACATTAGGTGTTATGTTTCCAAATATCCGAGTTACAAATCTTTTTTATATCTTTATTTAATGCCAATTCCTGTACACCGACAAGAATAGGAATTCAGAATTGGCTTGAGAGCATTATACCCAAGTTGAAGGAAACATTAATTTACATATAAGAAAGGCAGAAAAGTGTGGAAATTTTTTATCATACTACATGTATTAACAAAATCACACCCCGTAAAAACACACACACACAATAACAAAATATCCAACTAAATATACATTAAATTATGGAACACTGCATAATATAGTATTTAGCTAATGCATTTAAGTAACAAAAATATGTAAACATATCAAATTAAAATTTCAAATTGTTGGTGTCTCTCATAACTAAAGGCATCAAATATAAATTGACTAATGAAGGCATATTTTCAGTTAAGAGCTTCATTGGTGTGGCGAGGGCAACATAATGCAATGTATTGTTGTTCATTATATTTGGTTGGGGGTTAAAATTGTGTCACTGGACTAAGATATTCCCTATTAGTTTGGTTGTAAATATTTTACTGGATAGCACCAGTAGGTGCATGTGACAGGCATTGAAATTTGGAAATAAATGATAGAACATAATTATTAGGAAACATGTAAGTTGTAACTACTATAATAAGAGGAGAGGTCTACTCAAAGAATAGGGGCTGATTCTGGTTTCAATAAAACATTAGAAAACCGAAAGAATGAATAAACTTTGGGGTACTTTAAAGCTTAACTTTTGTTGTTGCCACTTATACCAATGAAACAGACTCTCAGTTATTAATACAACACTTAAACTTCCACCTGCAACATAAAGATTGACAAAGCATACAATTTACATGATATTTATAAAACACTATTAAACTTGTCAAAATTGCAACACAAACAAGGAGAAAAATAAAATTTTCTTTCCAAGGATCCAAAAGCAGAAAACTAGGTAATCCCTTTTCAGTCAAATTATTGTTCCTCAATTTATATACTCTCTCATACATAAAGCCCCAGTCAAACATGCACCACCACACTTTCAAGCAAGCATACATAAAACAACAAAAATTCGCCCAAATACAGCTTACCATTCCCTCTATGAAGCAAAACCCACTGATAAAGTTACAAAGGGCACACCATTTTCAACCATAATCCACAGAATTTTACAACCCAGGAATCTAAAGTTGAGAAATTTTCAGATAAAGAGGAAGAAAAACCTACAAGAAGAAATGGGGGTTTTGTGCATTACCTTAGGGATTCAAGCTTGCATGGCTGAATGAATGGGAACAATAGAAACAACCGAGGACGCCTAACACCATCGATTGTAGAATCTACACAAATAGCATAGCATGTGCTTTCGGAACTAACTAAAAGGGCCAATAACCTATAAATTTTGAGTTTTAACAGTTTGTGAAAGTAACTGTCAAAAAAAAAAAAAAAACAGCTTGCGAAAGTACAATAATAGCCTCCGTTTCATTGGCCATGTTTACATTATTTCCTCAAAACTTCCTTGGGTAGGATTAGGAACAGCCGAATTCAATTTTTGGGTATTAGATAACATTATGAGAATAATCCTTTCATGTATTGTCGAGATTACTTAATGTAGGAGGTTCTCTCAATAACTTTGGACTCCAAAATTTGAATTTGTGTCATTATTTTAGGGATGTAGCTTGCTTATTATCGCATTCAACACTTGTTGATGCCAAATTCAATTTGAATTGACGTTATGAAAACTTAGAGTTAATCTTAAACAAAAGCTACATTAACTAATAAGCTAAATATGATAAAATGAAACTATTTAAACTCATAAGGGAATGAGTATTACCAATTAAAAATGATTAATAACGTTTATTAAGTGATTATCTTTGAGTGACTTAACTACAAAAATTAAATATGTTTTGAAAAAAATTAGAGAATAGCTACTAACAATTAATAAATAGTTAATAAAGTTTATTAAGTGACTATCCCTATGAGTGACTAATTATTAAGATAAACAAGTTTTGAAGAAATTAGGAAATGATTATGGCCAATTAATGAATGATTAATTTCTTTCACTAAGTGGCTAAATTTTTTTCATTAATGGTATTTTTTCTATCAAGTAAAATATTATGATGATTCTCTCTAAATAAATTTTGTATGATTCTTCATAATAACTTAAACTTTTTAAATCCCTTAAAATTAAATATTACTTACTAGCACATTGAAATTAATTATCCCCAAGTTTTTTTATTCATCTCCTAAAATATTTAAAATAAGTTTGTTAGTTCATTAGCTTTCATTCATTTCAAGTTTGTTATCTCACTGCAAATGCCCTCGTCGAGTTTTAATTAGGATAATGCTAGACAGTCAAAAGTTGACATACTTATATATTCTTCAATGGATAAATAGTTTCTACCATTTTATCTTATTCAACGTATACTTTTCAATTTAACTGAATTTTATCAAAATCCTATCTAAATGTTTCTAGACACTAGAGGAGGCACGCAGGTGTTAAAAAAAAAAGAATAATCAATTTTATTTAAGGCATGCCTGTTTTGCTCTTTTAAAACTTAAACTAAACGTAAACTGACTTAAAGTTTAAACTATAATATCTATATAAATTTTCTAAAACTATTCCTTAAATGTAAGAATGGGTGTAAAACTGTAAGTGGTTAAATCATAACGACAATTTTCTCAGTTCTTTTAGGTTCTAATAAAACCAAAGCATTAAAAAAGAGTAAAAGACTCGGAGGGTGAATCCTCTTTCTACAAATAGTATAGATAAAGCTTACCCCTAGCTCATACATATCACATATGCAGTGCTGATATATATACGCCATTTCCTTTGGTAAAAAGAAAGTTTTTCTATTTTAATCATTGCCTTGATTTTGGATATTCTTGTCATTCCAGTTCGGAGTTTGTACAGTTTGAAAAGGAAGAGAGAATCATCAGACCTCACAAAATTTTCTAATATATAAGAAGCCAAATTCTCAAATTGAAAACTCTCCTCCGATTCCTACTGACATTTGGAAAGATATGGAATCAGTGATGAGTGAAAAAGGAAAAGGTATTAATTTCTTTAAAGCATGATACAAAATTAAACTAGATGTATACAGTAAAATGCAAGATTATCTCAGCAATTTTAATAATGTCACGCTGATTTATCAGTGTCCTTCTTTCCGGCAAGAATCCTTGAAATCTGGAGCCCTCTACTAAATGCTTGATTGAATAGCAGGCGCGTTTGGAACTCTGATACAAATGGGAACCATGACAAAATGGCTGTTGGCATGAAGATAATTAATCCCATTACGTATTCATATGCTCTGGCAAGCTCTTTCACTGAATCCCATAGTCTAGCTCCTTTCAAGAATCCCCTGCAAGCTTGCGCAATCTTGATTGCACAAGAAAAAAAGGGAACCACAGTGGTTGAGTGAATAAATGCCTGAAATTTTAGGATGTGGTAGAAATTCATTCTAATAGTCCAGTATTTGAGAATGGATAAAGCTAATAGTTTTTCTTCACTTTGCCTAAGAGACATGTCAGACAATAGCAAGTTGGCCAAAAATGGGCAAAAAATATTCTAAAATAGTGCTTCTGGAATATGCAGAAGTTTTAACTTACCAAAATAAGGGCCCATCCGGAGGGCAAGAAGGCAAGAATTGCAGCAAACAAATCTGATATGGTGAGACCACATACCACAAATAATACAGTCATAACTGACATGAAGCCAAGAAAGAGAAGTGCCTTGAGAATACGGAACATGAGCTGAAAGTCGGTGCCAAACCTTCGTCTACCCATGGATACCATCTGAAGGCCACATGGAATTCATACAAATAACAGAAGGCAAAATTCATATATATATAGTAAAATAATTTATTAGCAACATGGCTATAATGAGAGTCTAAAAGCTTCTCTAGTTTAATTGAAAAGAATTGTTTTATGTGTTTAATTTTTGATCTATTATCAGTCGAAAAGATTTTTATAGTATCACCCAATCATGTGTTGACATATAATCAAAATAATTTGACTTTTTAGGTAGTTGTCATAGTCAAAATGATGTAACAATACGTGATTAGATGTGATAGTGTAATAGTGGATTAAAATTAAATCCCTCTTTTATTATGTCTAAAATTTAAACTAGAAGGAAAATTCATTTAATCTTAAATTAACAACAGTTTGCATCAAGAAACTAATTAGGCTTAAACTAATGCAAATAATCATGATTTTACATGCAGTCACTCTTGATCGCCTAGCAGCATATACATACCTTCAAGACAATAAGAACAGTTACCAAAACTGCCCAAGAAAGTCCAAATACCTACAACAAAAACTGAAGATAGTAAGATAGTGCCATAAAACTAACAACCATTATTAGGATTGGAGAACACATAAAATGAGCTGCTCTACCAGCAAACTTTTGCTATGATGAGCTATATCCAGGTGGTAGACAATTCCATATTGGTACATAAAGAAGCGAAATGCAAGCACTATCTCTAGTACTTTCCCCCTGATATTTGAGTATTTTAGGTGTTCATTTTCTTCATCCCACCAAGACTCCCAACTTTTATCGGGTGAGATACCAATACCACCACGATTTCCCATCCACCGCTTCCAATCTGTCCAATCATCAACTGTTTTTTGCCAATCAAAACCAGAAGGATTAAACAAGAAAGGAGCAAACAACCAGGAAATGGCCAAAAACCACATTGAGAATGTGATGAACAGATAAAGATTTGAGCTGCGATAAGACTCCCCATAGACTTCATAAACAATCAATAGCATAAGGATCTCCAGGCCCTTCACAAAGTGACTTCGTGAGTACATCCTATAGTTATCAGCAAACTTTGCATGGAAGACAACAAACCCACGACCAGTTGACCTATATTTAGCGCCTCCATGTAAGAGTGTTCTTCCATAATAATGAGCTTTTGTTCCAAGCTGGAAACTAAAGAACACAGAGGCTAGCTGCAGCTGCATGATGATAAAATCACCCAAGGCAGTGCGAAATCCCTTCTCCAAGCCAATTTCCATAACCATGGGGAGTACCAGCAGTACACCCAACTGAACAACAGACTGGGTTGCCAAGGCCTGTTCAAGGGCTTTGCTCTGTTGTATGTTTGGACTTTGAAGAATTTCTCTCTCAACTCCACTCAATACCATATAGAAACGTCCATATAAGAACACATAGACAGTCAGCACAGTTACCTGAAAAAAAAATAACATCCAAATACAGCCGTTAGCTTAACCCCATTTTACAGGATGCAAGCAGGGTTCTCTGCTTTCATAATCACTTGAGCTTCACTGATATTACATTTAGTTGTTCAATTATATCTATGACCATATTGTACATTTTACATTTCAAATATTTCATTATAGTCATATAAAGCAGTCCTACTCAAGGCCTAAGTTGATTGATATAAACACCTGCAAAATTGAGGAATTTTGTTTCCATACCTAATCCCAGATAAATGAATGTGATTTTGACAGAAGATATGATTTTTGTCCAGCCTCTACTTTCAAGCAGTCAACACCGTCTTAAATGAGCCTCAGATAAACCTAAGTGAGTCTTATTTATATTACAAATAATTGCTATAAGAGTTCCCTGTTTGATGGGGTAGCAAGTGTCTTGATAGCCAAGCAGAAGTGCTTCAATTTAATTCTTAAGAGCTACCATTTCATGCAAAATTGATGGCGGATTACACATTATCTAGATATCCTTCCCATATCCTGTTTCATTTATACCATTTTGGGTAGTAGACCTATATTCAACAATAATTAGATTAAACATAGCTCAGATCACAGAGGATCCATTGACAAGCCATATATTAAGATTATTTCTATTATTTTTCCTTTTATTTTCTTCTGTACTGTGAAACTAGACCGTGCATGTAAGGAAAGCTGTTTTCTGTCACGCATGGAAGAAAAACCATACAATCCAAATTTTATAAAGTTCATTCTGGTAATTTATCATTAATAATCACCATCAACTATCAAGATAAGATCCTATAAAAGCAGATTTGATTGATTACCATGCTACTGAAGTAGAAACCGACTGTTGTAAAGTAGAATGACAACATTCTGTAGAAATCAAACCGTCGTCCAAGCCGATAAACATCACGGCTAAGTGTCTGTTCTCCATTTCCATTTGCAACCTTAGCCTCAAAGAGTGATATCTGATTCATGCCCACATCACGCCCCTTGCCTACTTGGATGTACTCATGGTGTGTGATAAATCCTCCACGTAGAGTTGAATTGAACCCTATAGATTAATCACAATTAGTTAACATTTTCCATCCATCAGACAGACAGTTTCTACTCAATCTTGAAGTACCTGCAAATATGTCCTCGCTTAAGTTGATAACTTTCGAAGCTTTGCTTATGCCACCTCTTGTAATGTGGAAGATTCTGTCAAATATATCAGGATGACCATAATGAAATCGCACCCTGCAAATTTAGAAATAGGATTACTCAGTTGAAGTTTACAGAAAATTTTACTATGCAAGGAATAAAACATGATAGAAGTTTGAAGATTCCCCAAGACAAGTTATTTTCAAGTTTTTCCAAATATATTACCAATTCTGTATCTTTAAATTATTTTTCTTACAGCATCTAAATCAATGAATAAGTGAATAGGCAAAGAGGCTCAACAAGTAAACAAACTCATAACAAACTCAATTGTGGGGCCAACTCTTCACCTCTCTATATTCTTTTATAAGGAAAAACAATCAGTAGAGGAGGACATACTGCTAAACAAAGGACACGATATATATATATATATCTATATATATATTGTGTGTGTGTGGATAAAACCTTCAAAAGTAATAAAATTAAGGAAAGAAAAAACAGAAAATTAATGCACAGAAGAAAAGCCCTCCAATCATTGATTCTTAGACGATCATATTCCCTTTAGAAGCTTTATTTCAGAATACCATAATGACATGAGGTACAGTCTTGTCTTAAAGAACTTAAGTGGCAGAAACTGAGTTCTACAGTCAGTGGCATTCTTTCCCAACAAAACGCACCGAAAAATAAAGCATTTCTAGTTTTCTACACACAAAAAAATTATCCCTCTTTCAACTCCCAAGTCTCCAAGAACACCTTTTGTGTAGGCCTAATAGAAGACATGGGAAACCAGCATCCCTTCCTCCCAAAAGAAAAAATAAGACTAATAGAAATAGATAGGTTCTAGCAGCACAATTATAATAAATGCGCTACATGTGAAGTTATTGCCAAAAACACTATCTGGGTAGTAAATTATGAAACCATGTTAAACAGTTAAAGCTTCCAACTCAAATGCATAGGTTATGTACAATTCAATTAAAATAACTACGAATACTAGAAAAAGTACAAATAAAATAAAGTAAAATAATTATGTCCCCCCCAAAAATAAGAAAGAAAAGAAATATATATCAAGAACCATTCCTAGACCTTCTACTAACAAATTAAGCTTTGAGGATGATTGCTTTCTTGACATGGAATTGAAGTCACTTTAACCAATTAGTCAAGGCTTCGATTCTTGCAGAACAAAGTAGTGGCGAGTCAGCGAGTCTATGCTTCATCCTTGTTTCAAGCCCAAAAGGCTTTTATGCGAGGAGGCGTGTAGATATATAATAAATAAAAACCTTTCTTGTGCATTTTCTAACATCTTAAGCTTTTAGGATGACTAGTCTCCTAACAAGAGAGATTAAGACCAAAAGAGAAAAAAAGGGAACCAAAAGAATATGATAAGTGGAAAAGGCCAAATATGTACTTGTAACTACTAGTGCCCTTAATATTAGGATGACCAAATGGAATAAACAAAGAAGAAACTAGGGTAAAAAATGAAAAAAAAAAGTGCGAAAATAGAATTTGGACCAACCTTAGTATCACATTAGAAGTCAGTTCGGGACAAACAAATTGGGACTAACCTTAAAGGATTTGCCAATATTCGTTGACCGATGGTCACAAAGCTGGTCTCCTGGTTTGACATGAACCAAGCAAGTGATGAAACACTGCAAAATAAAAACATGTTAGCATAGACAATAGGTTCCATTTCATGATTGATGCTAAAAAAATGAAATATATATTTTCTTCGTCATGAAATCATTTATTCAAAAAAAGTTTAACACTAGATATTGTCACGGGGCAGACCTTCCAGTAAATATATGCTCCCTTAGACCCAATATGGTGGGTTTCCGTTGCCCAATATGAGTTCTTTGGAATTCTTCCAATACATTTCTCATTTTGAAAGCTTCTTCGTAGTAATTATCCTTAATAAGAAAAGATATAAGTAAGAGCACTAGATTAACAGCAAGTACTACTTAATGCATATTGAACTGAAGTCCAAGGAAAAGTTACCTGATTCATGTCTATGGTCTGCAAGGCTTCTCCACGAGTAAATATAATGGCATGATTTTGGTTTTCAGGCTTCCCTTCACCAATTTCTGTTGGAGAACCAGGAAGCTTGATGCGATATATTTCCTAATGATGCAACACAGAACCATTTTTATTAGAATGTAAGGCTGTTCAAAATCCAAACCAACCTGGCCAAATTGATAAACCCAACCTAAGCTGATCGGTTTGGTTTGAAATTCTTTAAATATTCGATTTGGGCTGGGTACAGGCTAAATGCCTAAATCCAATAGAACCCAATCTGACCTGTTTATGATACTAAACTACATCATTATATAATTAGGCATAATAGTAATACAAAGTAAAGACCGCCTTTAGGTTATCTCACGCACCTAGTCACTCATAACATCTTTTTGTTTGTCACCCTAATACTCTTTCACTCTAGAATTATTTTTGGTGCTCACTCTCAGATTTACAGGACAACTAATATGAGATATCTAGAGAAGTGCTCTCAATCCTCATGATCGAGCTTTCAACCCCATAAAGCCTGTTAAGACAAATAAATGAAGCATTAAAATTGGGACTTCTCCTAACATCTTGGTATTAGTGTCTCTTTGACCAAAAGATTGAAAACAATCCTTGCTGCCCCCTTTCGCATAATCAATTAAAATCTTTGTACAATGTAGTGATTGGCCTGTGCTTTGCCCACCCTTCAAGCCTAAAGAGACTTCATGTAAAAGGGTGAGTGAGAGTGCGATTGTGCTTGGTGCGACTTGGTGCCATTACAAACCTAGCGACTGGGAATCTTACTGGCCCTTTGTGCGACTTGTGTGCTGTGTTTTCTGTAAGTGCTGTGACTTGGTGCGTCTGAAACTTCTGCGACTTGGGTGCTGTGACACAGGTCACCCCTTTGTTCTGTAAGTGCTGCATTTGTGGTCTGGATGTTTCCCCTGTTTCTGGGTTTTCCCACATTTCTGGTCTGTAATTGCATTGGGGGCTGCTGGTGCTTCTAGTGCTTGTATCTACTTAGTTCTTACAAACTCACATCTATTATGCATTTTGAAATAGAGGAAATTTAAGTGTTAGTTGTGATTTAATGTTATTATGCTTATTTGCTTATTTTTGTATGTATATATATTTATTCTTCAATATAATTTTATATTATAGGTAGGATCTTACGTTTCGTGTTACGATCTCACGTTTTACGTGTTTACCTCCTGTTAAGAACCTTGTTTATTGATAAGGAAAATGGAGGCTAGCTCCTTACAACAGAGAAGTAAAACGACAAGAAATAGAGAAAGATATAGAGAAAACACTGAAATCCTAAGCTAACTCTCAAGTCAGATGCCTTGAGCCCTCTAGAGGAAAATCCTCTCCCAATCCTTAACCAAAATCATCTCTGCCTCATCACTTCTTTCCCTCCCCCTTTTATCTCGTGCTCCTCCCAATTCTGGTATGATTCCAAAACATTCTTCTCCACTTACCTTCTGCTAGCTAGCTGGTTGGTTAGTTCCTACGGTTATTGAGGGTCTAACAATACGAAACGTAAGCCTAAGGGAGAACCACACCCCAAAAGCTAGCTATTAAGGTGGGAGAGCCCAAGGACTTAAATACCACTCCACACATTGGTATTTAGCCAATGTGGGACTCTATCATAGCACCGCCCCAGAAGAGCCGACATCTTTGGCAACTGCACTCTGCCCGGCAGGCTCTCTCCTCGGCCCCCGGTTAGCCTCGGATAGGTAGCCCTTTCCGCGGAGGTCAGTGGACTACTCTGATACCAATGATAGGATACGTAAGCCTAAGGAAGAACCACACCCCAAAAGCTAGCTATTAAGGTAAGAGAGCCCAAGGACTTAAATACCACTCCACACATTGGTATTTAGCCAATGTGGGACTCTATCACCTCCCCTGTCTGATCCTCGGAAGGATCTACGAGTTTGACAACCTTGGCTATGATATCATGTCAAGGACCAACTCTCCCAAAAGCTTAAGTTGTTAGGTGGAGGCTCATGAATGGTTTATATCTGTTAATAGAAATTAAATTTAATTACAAGAATTTGAGTGGCAAAGATTGAAATCTTGACCGCTTGGTCTAAGAGGCTTTAAGACTATGTCAAGGAACAAGTCATCTGAAAAGCTTAAGCATCCAAGTGCAAGCTCAGGAATGCTTATTATCTCAATAAAAATTCTCCTATTCTGCTCCAATATAGTGTACACAACACGAACCTTCAAATGTTTACCTTCTACGCCCTTACCCACTCTTGTACCCCATTCAAAAAGCAGCTACTTAACATCTTTAGGCATAACTTGCTGCCTAAAGTTGCATTAGTGTTTTGAGAGAGAAGTTCTACTTGTTCATTTGATTAGTCAGGAGGTGTGATTCAGATTGATCAAAAGAGTATCAGGACTTTTGTGAACTGGACATTGCTGGATACTAGAATGGCCAATCAATTATATCCATACAAAACAGCCACAAAACCACTCCATATGCTAGTGCCAAAAAAGATGAGATTCAAGAGAAACCTTTCACAAAATCCATTTATTCAGTTACAATTTGCCTTCTGCAATGGGCTTGTCACATATTTATTATATTTCACCCTAGACTTTCCTATAAGGAAAGTGGCTGGTGGAAGGTTTGACAGTGTTTCAAACAACTGGCCTACAAAACTTAAAAAAGTTCATATATACCTTCTTTTAGCAAATATGGTTAAAGCAGAATTCACAAGAAAACATCAAACTAAATTTTTTTGTCCATACCTCATCATACTTGTCCCCTCCCTTGACAAGAACAGAGTGATAAAATTTCTGAGATTTTCCTTGTACTGTTTCCTCTGTTTCATCTATGTAAGCAATACGAAGAGCTGGATGCCTGCATGGTATTTTACATTATACAAGGAACAATGTACAGTTTGGTAAAAAAGTTATATTGACTCACGTTAACATCAGATTGAGAATATTATTGTAGCAGGTTCTGTCTCGTTGATTCTTGGATTTTTTCTGTGAACCATAGATTTGACAAGAAACAACGTAGGTGAACTTCAAATCAGCCAGAGCTTGTGCACGATCCAAATGGATCCTCTTATCTTTTTCAGAGAAATCCACCGTCCGGTAGCCACCAAAGATAGCTACAAAAGAAACAATGTATAGTTCATTCATAAATAAATTACTTCTTCCATATCAAGGGATTTGGATTTGAAACACGGCATATAAAATTGAAAACTAACCATTGTCTCCTGCATATTCTAGGAAGCATTGAAGGTTCAGAGCTTGTCTATAGTACATCATTCCTCTCACTAGCAAAAAGAAATAGAGAAACAACATTTGAACTGAAAGCTATATTATACAAATCTAGCAAAGAAATAATATTCAATATGACCTAGACCTGTTCGATAGAGTGTCTGCCCTCTGTAAGATGCCCACTGACGAGTTAACTCACCCTCATCTTCTTCAGGATATTCATTTTTTATTTCTTTTTTGCGTTCATGGAAATTGGTCCATTCATCTACAGTGCATTAATATCAGACAGTATAATGAGTGCGCATTTACTAAGCGGGGCAAAAAGAATAGGGAAGCAAATAAAAACAAAATGTACCAGGGTATATTTTCCTTAGGTAGAACAAAATTGATATCCCATCTTCATTTTCCATATTTAGTTCGTCATCAGAATAAAGAACATCTTCTTTGTAGTACGGTGTCAGAACACTGAAGCAAAGCTGAGATAAGTCCCACATCATGGTAGCACGAGGTAAAATAAACACACATCTATATCTTGGGGACAGTCAATAATCTGTAGCTAAGCGCATGCCTAAAATGATGTGAAGATTGGTGTAGACAATCAAAAGAGCCATTGTAATTGCAAAAAAAATAAAATTGAAGAGTACAATAATCATCCTTCTCTTTTGACCGAGTACCAAAGTATGAATAAAATGGCTTTTCTAACTGGCCTATGAAAAAATACAGAAAAGTTGGTACATAGACCACAATTCATCCATCTATTTTATATCAAAATTCATTTTGTTCCCCTTTCCTTTCAACATATTAGTCTATCACAATGCCTAACCTGAAGGACAACATGTCCCGCACTTTGGGAGCTTTTGGCATTTTCATAAATAAGGAGTTTGCAAAGAATGTAATACGGCGGCGAGCATCCAGATTTTGGGGCACATTTATTGCAGACTCCTTGACTGTTAAAAGCAAATGAAGCCTAATAACCTATCGAGAAGAAACAGAGACTAATTAACAAAATCACATGCAAAAAGAATAATGTAATGTGTAAGCTGAAGTGTGGTTTTCAAGATTACCTTCTCCTTCCATGATTTGTCGAGTGTAAGAGAAGTGTCAATGTTAGCAAACCTCTGTCCTTTCTTGTCTTCATCTACAATAGACTGCGGAGGTCTTTCCAGAATTCTGGAAAAGAAGAACCAAAAAAATATCATGAAGCAGACTAATTATAATTTTTTTAAAAATCATACAGCAATATCCCATTCAAAATTTCAAACTTACGATTGTCCATCAACCATAACATCCTGTATGATAATTTCAACAATATCCTGCAGGACATTCACTATCTGGGGCTTTAATGACTCAAGTTTGTCATCATCAGATCGCTGTCAATGGAACAAATACAAATGTTTATAAGCTCTGAATGGCTTTACCAGGATTCCCCCAAGAAGGAAACTGAGAAGTATACTGAAAAAAAAAAAAAACAGGAAAAAGGAAGCATGATGGAAACAAGTTACCAATAGAGTTAAGAATTTCTCCAACTTCTCACTAAGTGAAGGCAAGCCACTCATCTTGAATTCCTCAACAAACGTGTGATTTTGTATGCTCAATTCTACTTTATCGTATATAAGCTTTACATCCCTATTTCATACATGGAAGAGGCCAAATGGTCATGACGATTCCAAAAAGTAGAAAATAAATGGGTGAACAGAGGGTATACAGATGTTTCTTCCTTACCACTTATCATCATTATTTAGCAGGAGGTTAGATATGATGTCTCTGAGAGTTTCATAGCATTCAACAACTGCTGAATACATATACTCATCACTCTTAATCTTTTTAAATAAATCAGCATCGCCCTTCCCCTTAAAATCTTTCGCCATGTCAAGAGCTATAGGAATCTATCAGAAATGGAAGGGATGAAGTAAAAAACACAGGAATTCAATTATAATCATCTTTTAGCCTTTGGATAGCCATTTAGACCACTTACCTTACTAGCAAGCAAGAATGGAGGCCACTGGATGACAGAAACATCACTTGAACGATATGGGACAAGAAGCAAATCTCTATCCCTGGACAATTTATAGTCAAAAGAAATAATCAGAAGCATGAAATTCATCATCCAACGCAAGATGTGTCCAGCAAGCAGAAGTTGGACCTATTGCTGATCAGGTCCTCCTCTCTCATAGAGTTTATAAACTCATTCCAAACCTGAGAAAAGTATGCAATATTCCTACGTTCATATGACTCATCCTGCCACAAAAATTGTTTGCTTTAGCCAGGCATTTAAGACTCCCAATAAATATTTAGCATCAATGTAATCAATTAATTGCATCATGAAGAACTTTGTAATTTGAAACTTGATATGCATTACCAAGTCCTCTGGTTTAGTCTCTCTGTTTCTTCCAGGCAAAAAACATTTACTGAAAGCTGATGGTACAGATTCAAATCTGGAACGCAGCATTCCAAGTGTCCTTATCTGAGAGATGTAGCATGTTACAAGGAGATAATCAACAAAAAACCCATTTTAACACCAATGTGAATTTAGTACTATTACCACAAGCAAAATGTCAAATCATTTGAAAACAAAATCATATAATGATGGACTTCAAGAGATAGCTTTGTATCAAATACTGCAATATTTTTGCAACTAACCTCACCCAAATGGCTGAAGGCTCCAACAATCCCACCAAATAGAGTGGCAAAAATGGCATACCATATTTGAGTATCCATAAAATAAACCTATATGTCAATGGAACACAAAATGTGGAATGGGTTAGAAAACTATGGTAGATATTGGATATGTGCACAGTCAACTAGTGCTCTAATTAAGAAACTATTTTAGGAGTTGTTTCATTGTATAATTAGGATTGTATTTATTGTAATTAATGCTCCCACTAGTATAAATATAAGCCCTTTGTTGTCTGACTAGACACACTATTCAGCATACTCTCCTTATGTTCAGGGTGAATGAATTAAGGCACAAAAATGTGAAAGCCAAAGCAATGGAACAAAATAAAGTTTGTCACTCTGAAATTCCATTTCTAATAAACTCACCAGGATAATTGGAGCCCATATTGCAATGACAATACATATATTGTGAATCTCTGCAGCACTTGCATAATGTGAGTTGATGCTATATCCACAGAATATGTAGTACAGATAATGAAAAGGACATAAAATGTTACCATTTTCTGGAAAGAATTCATGCCATTGGTAGTTATCTATAGGCATTCCCTTGATTAACTTTGTTGGTTCAACAAGGGGCAATATCTATTGAAAGATTACTTTAGTACATCAGAGAAAATAAATTAATGAAATACAATCTAAATTTTTTTTAAGTCTTTGATACACATATACACAGAACAATAAAAAAAGTACAGGAAACATGATTGCAAGAAATCAACAGTTCAAACAATGGGGAATTGATTCCCTGATCTTTATATTTGCTGCACAAATTTACTATTGAAACTGAACACAACATCATTAACATTAAGCATGTAAAATTGAAGAAACTGTGGTAGTATTTGTGCAACAATAATTATTTGCATTTTGAAATTTAGGATTTAAGTGTTGATATAGTTTAAAAAACCTTTATATTACACTGAGTTCAAAATTCATACCGCCCAATATAAATTCATTGTAGGAAACAAAACTTCTTCCAGGTCACAGTTCAAGAAATGATCACTGGAATACTCTGTTTGGAGTTCTTGGCTAACACTGGCTATTTCCTTTTACTTTGAAGCAGATTCTCATGATACATTTCAAAGGTTTCAGCAAGAATAGGGAAGCTAAAATTCTGTTGCAGAGTGTGGTTCATGTGGTTCTCTGGATTATATGGTTGGAGCAAAATGTCTGCATTTTCAAGGGCATCTCTTTGACCCAACAAATGTTATGGAATAGAACTGTCTGTATGGCCTCTCTTTGGTGCTCTGCTCATGGTTGTTTAAAGGGTGTTTCTCTGTCTGCAGAGAAACTGGACAGCTATGTATTAGACACACGGTTACAAGGGTCTACCCTAGGAAGCTAAGAAGGATAATTTGGGAAATAAATAGGAAAGGAGCATGGGAACTACCTCGTGATTGTAACTAACCACTTGCTGACTTGGCAAGTTGGACAGAAAGAGGATATTCTTGAAGGGGGGCAGTTAGAGAGATATTGTCTGCAGATATTTACTATTTATTTTCTGTTTATTTTCCTGTATATTATTTCCATGTGTATTGTAGATTCCTTTCCTCATTTATATTAGTCAACTTCCATTAATTAGGAAGAGATCTGATAGGGCCTCTAAAATAACTAAAGTGTATGAGAGGAGGAAGAGGGGTTGTAATGTAGGGGATTGTGACCAAAAGAGAGAAAATGAAAGGTTATCCACTATGTAACTAACTGCCGAGTTGGCAGTAGAGGGGGAGGGGGTAGTGGGAGAGTGATTCAGTTGTAACGGGTATAAGGCTAAGGAATGATGATGGCATGAGGTAGTCTGGGATTGGCTGGGACTTTTGGGAGAGACTGGGCACTCTCTAATTGCCTAGACTATCTTTCTTTTCTTGTTCTTTATTTCTCTTTTACATTCTCCAGACCCAGGCACTGTTATTAACTTGATACAGGCCTGTAATACAATGAATTTCATCTCTGTTGTAGCTATTTCTTTTCTAGTACCTAACAACTGGTATCAGAGCTCCCGATTCTGGGAGCTTTGGATGGTCACTACGCGAGCTGCAATGGAGTCCCAAGTGGAGAGCTTAGAGAAGTGTTTGCAAGAGTGGAGGAGTGATAGTCAAACACAGTTGCAGGAAATCAAGCAACTGTTGAAGGGGAGTAACCCAGGCTACACTCGAGGCCGATCTCGGCGTCGACACTCTCCAAATCGACACGATGAGGAAGAGAGTCAGGACGAGAGGCGCAGAAGCAGAATGGGCTCGGTTCGAATGTCTGAGTTGTGTCACAGAGCTCGCGATTCCCCAACACATTTGAGAGGAAGTGGTCCGTCGATGCGGGACAATGGTGGAAGGAAATTAAAGGTTCCAATCTTCTCTGGGGACGACGCTTATGGGTGGATTAACCGTGTTGAGCGGTATTTCAAGGTAAATGTTGTGCCAAATTCTGAGAAATTAGATGTCGTGTTGGTGGCTCTGGAAAACAGAGCATTGAATTGGTACCAATAGTGGGAGGAACAAACACCCTCTCCAAGCTGGGAATAGTTCAAGGACGCAGTGATTCGACGTTTTCAACCAGGATTGGTTCAGAATCCTTTTGGACCCATTATTAAGTATCAAGCAAACAGGTCCAGTTATGGAGTATCGCGAGAAGTTTGAGATGATATCGGCTCCGTTGAAAAATGCGGACAAGGTGATATTAACAGGGATTTTCTTGAATGGCTTATGCGAAGAATTGCAAGCTGAGTTGAAGCTATACAACTTGGAGTCACTAACAGAACTCATGGATAGAGCTCTAATGTTGGAGGAGAAGAACTGGGCATTGAAGAAGGGGGGATTTACGCTGAATGACAATGGTGGATCGTATGGAAGAGGGCCCTTAACCTTCAAAGCCAATTCTGTGGGTGAAGTGGGAAGGACCCAGCCCAATATACATAGGCTCAATTATGGGAGCAAGGGCCTGGTGGAATCCAAACCTCCACACGGGCAAGGTGGAGAGAAACATATTAAATGGGGGTAGAAAACTATCCCAAGCAGAACTACAAGAACTTAGTAGAAAGGGCTAATGTTTTAAGTGTGGAGAAAAATGGGGGCCTGAACATGTGTGCAAATTCAAGCACTATTAGCTGTTCATGGTGGAGGACATGAGGGAGGAAGAGGAGGAAATGAAGGATGAGGAAAAAGGAGAAGAGCACATATTGGAGAACAAGACCCTCCAACTATCCCTTAATAGTAAAATGGGATTGACTTCCAATCAGACATTGAAGACCTGGGGTAGAATTGGTCAGAGACAAGTGTTGGTGTTAGTGGATTGTGGAGCAACCAGCAACTACATCTCCAAACAACTAGTAAAGGAGTTAAACCTTTCTGTTGGGGACACTCCTGAATATATGGTAGAGGTGGGAATTGGCGAAAGGGTGAAGAGTAGAGGGCTATGTAGAGAAATGGAGTTAGAGGTGCATGGTGTGGACATTAAACAAGATTTTTTCCTATTCGACTTGGGAGGAACGAAGGTGGTTTTAGGGATGGATTGGTTGGCTAGTTTGGGAGATATTTAGGCTAATTTCAGAAATTTGACCATTCAATGGGAGGTGTAAGGTAACAAGATGACTCTAAGAGGAGATCCCTCCCTTTGTAAAGCACAAGCATCTTGGAAAACCATGCTCAAGGCCTTACAAGATGAACGAGAAGGGTATTATGTAGAATACAAGCAGTTGCAAGGTGAAGTGGGGGAAATGATGCATGCGGGTATAATTAGACCTAGTACTATTCCTTATTCCAGCCCTGTTATTTTGGTAAAGAAAAAGGATGGTGGATGAAGGTTTTGTTTAGATTACAGGGCATTAAATAAGTTGACAATACCTGATAAATTCCCTATTCCTATAATTGATGAGTTGCTAGATGAATTGGGGGCTGCTATGGTATTTTCTAAATTGGATCTTAAATCAGGTTACCACCAGATTCGCATGAAGGAAGAAGACATTCCCAAAACAGATTTTAGGACACATGAAGGGCAGTATGAGTTTTTGGTCATGCCTTTTGGCTTAACCAATGCCCCCTCCACTTTTCAAGCTCTCATGAACAGGGTCCTAAAACCTTACTTGAGGAAGTTTGTTTTAGTATTCTTTGATGATATTCTAATATATAGTCAAGATGAAAACAGTCATGGGGAGCATCTCAAGTTAGTACTTCAGTTGTTGAGGGAAAATCAACTCTTTGCTAACAAGAAGTGCAGTTTCAGCCAGCATCAGCTGGAGTATTTGGGGCACCTAATCTCAGAAAAAGGGGTTTTTGCATATCCGAATAAGGTGAAGGATATGATTAGCTGGCCTATCACTGTGGATGTAAAAGGATTGAGTGGTTATTATAGGAGGTTTGTAAAGAATTATCGCAAAATAGCTTGGCCCCTCACACAGCAACTCAAGAAGGACATTTTCAATTGGGGAAGTGAGGCTTAAGGTGCCTTTGATCAGCTTAAGGCAGCCATGACTACTTTACCTGTGTTGGCAGTCCCAAATTTTGAGAAACCTTTTGTTATTGAGACTGATGCTTCCGGTAAGGGAGTAGGGGCAGTACTGATGCAAGAAGGAAGACTAATTGCTTACATGAGTCAATCTTTATCCGACAAAGCTCAGAACAAGTTTGTATATGAGAGGGAGTTAACGACTATAGTTCTGGCCGTTCAAAAATGGAGACACTATTTGCTTGGGCGACATTTTGTGGTGCACACAGATAAGAAAAGCCTAAGGTTTCTTGCTGACCAGAGATTAATGGGGGAGGAACAACAGAAATGGGTTTCAAAATTGTTGGGGTTTGATTTTGAGATAAAATACAAACCCGGGAATGAGAACAGGGTGGCTGATGCACTTTCCAGAAAACTACACTATGCAACACTCTCTACAGTCCAATTTTATGAATGGGATGGGTTGGAGGCTGAAATTCAGGCTAATGAGAAATTGAGAGGGATAATTCAGGATTTGCTGAGGCAACCTGACTCCCATCCAGGATTCCAATTTAAGAAGGGGAGATTATATTATAAAGGACGAATGGTGATTCCTAAGGATTCTCCCAAAGTTCATTTAATACTTAAGGAATTTCATGACTCGGCTGTAGGGGGACATTCAGGATTTTTCAGGACCTACAAATGGATTTCTGGACTGATATTCTGGGAGGGGATGAAGAAAAGAATACAGCAGTATGTGCAACGTTGTGAAGTTCGTCAAAGGAATAAATATTAGGCCTTAGAGTCCTGGGGGACTCCTAAAACCCCTTCCAATACCAACACACACCTGGTCAGACCTTTCTGTGGACACCATTCTAGTAGTGGTAGACAGATTAACTAAGTATGCACACTTCATAGTAGTAGCTCATCCTTTTACTGCTCGAGATATTGCGGGCATTTTCATCAGAGACATAGTCAGACTCTATGGATTTCCCTCTTCCATTGTTTCTGACCGGGATTGGGTTTTCATCAACACTTTTTGGACAGAACTATTTAAACTCGCTGGTACCAAACTGAATGCCTATCATCCCCAATCTTATGGGCAGACCGAGGTGGTTAACCGATGCTTGGAGACTTACCTGAGGTGTCTCACTAGAACTAAGCCCAAGCAATGGCCTAAATGGATCAATTGGGCAGAATTTTGGTATAATACCAACTACAATTCTGCTACTAAAATGACCCCTTTTAAAGCATTGTAGGGGAGAGATCCCCCGGCACTAAGCGAGGTGATGTAAATCAGTCTTCTGTAAGTAAATAGACTAATGGCAGAAAGAAATCACATGCTGGATGAATTGAGAGAGCAGCTGGTTCAGGCCCCAAACAGAATGCGTAATCAAGCCAATAAACACAGGCGAGAGGTAGAATATCAAGTTGGGGACATAGTTTTTCTGAAGATTCAACCTTACAAGTTAAAGACTTTGGCTAGGCGGGTGAATCAGAAGCCAAGTCCTAGGTACTATGGACCCTATGAAATTGTGGAAAAGATCAGCCCAGTTGCTTATAAACTACAGTTACCCGCAGGCCGCCAAGTGCATCCAGTTTTCCATGCTTCCTTTCTAAAGAAATCCATCTCTGCAGATATCACCAGCCAACCTTTACCTCCCTTTCTAGCAGAGGATTGGGAGCTGAAAGTACAGCCAAGTGAAGCATTGGCCGTCCGAACTAATTCAGTTGGAGAACTTCCACCTTGAGGACAAGGTGTGTCATGAGGGGGGGAGTGTTGGTAGGGCCCCTAAAATAACTAAAGTGTACGAGAGGAGGAAGAGGGGTTGTAATGCAGGGGATTGTGACCAAGAGAAAGAAAATGAAAGGTTATCCACTATGTAACTAACTGCTGAGTTGGTAGCATAGGGGGGTAGTGGGAGAGTGATTCGGTTGTAACGGGTATAAGGCTAAGGAATGATGATGGCGTGAGGTAGGCTGGGATTGGCTGGGACTTTTGGGAGAGACTGGGCACTCTCTAACTGCCTAGACTATCTTTCTTTTCTTGTTCTGTATTTCTCTTTTACGTTCTCCAGACCCAGGCACTGTTATCACCTTGATACAGGCCTGTAATACAGTGAATTTCATCTCTGTTTTAGCTGTTTCTTTTCTGGTAACTAACAAGATCTGTCACCTTAATTGTAATTATCAATTCTCCTTAATTATAGGAGAATGCCTGCTGTACATCTTGTATATATATATTGTTAAAATACCCTGAAGATATTATGAGATATTCTAACATAGGCAGCTTGCCTCTAATGGATATATAGTATATTCTGTTCAGAACCTTTATCATTCAGAGCAGACCCTCGAAGTTCTGCAGGAGTGTTCTTTTCTGTCTCTGTTTGTTAATTTCCAGAGAATCCATTCTCTGTTGTAAAGAGCTAGCCTCCATTTTCCTTATCAATAAACAAGGTTCCTAACACTGTTGCATGCTTGAGACTCTTTGGCTCTCTGTTTTCCATTAGTTTCTCTGTTTAGGAGGGCATCTTGTTTTCCCCTAGTTGTATTTTTTTTCTCATTTTCTCTAATTAAATTTCTTCAATTGTCCAGGAAAAAAAAGTACTGTTTCTGCTCCTAATTTCTTATAACAAGTGAATTCAATTTCCATTCTGCGATAACTAGGTACAGGTGAGACATTCATTTGCAGCATATTTTTTTTGTCATCTTTCTCAAAAGGTTGGCAAATATTATAGAGAACTTATCTCAGAAAATTTTGAATGGATATTTTGACAAAGAAAGCAAGTTTGTCATTCAAGACTTTAATCCCTCTCTCTCTCTCTCTTGGCATTCAAGGCATCATTTTTTTCTTGATTAACAAGTATAAGCATATTTTAAAAAGCATTGAGATCAATTACAAAAAAATATAAGGAGGCCCCCTTTATCAATTTTATTGGTGTATATAGAATGGATCAAAGTTCTTTGATTGACATGCATTGTACAGGGTCAAAAAGAGGAAATGTTTAGCTGACTTTGCTGGAAAAAGGATATGTATTAAATTATAATTCATCCCATATTATTCATGTGCATGAGCATATTAAGAGTAAGTTTCACATTACACATGATTCAATATCATTCTCCCAGCACAAAGTGGGATTTTGACATTCAATTCAATAGCATCAACTCAATTACTGACCACACACACACGTGTGTGTGTGTGTGTGTGTATATATATGTATGTACCCAGTCACACTATTACTAGTGTGTGTGTATTGGCAAGCGGCTGAACTCAGATATGTAACATAATAGATAGCAAAGCAGAATAAATTTCATAGATAATACCTCCACATAGTAGCTGAATGCTAGCTTGCTAATTAGCAGCATGATCCAAAACAGGGTATACCTGCCAAAACAAAATGTACTTTAATGCAAATAAAAAAAGAAGATGAACTTAATAATAGAAGCAGAAGCTGCATATATTTGCCAAAGATTCAATAACCCAAGCTTGTTTCAGGTCCAATAGAAAAACATTCCAAAACTTGATCATTGTCTCTAACTTGTGTTGGAAAAAACGTTTCACAAATAATGTGGTGAAAACTTTAAACAACAATAAATTGCATTTGAAAGCTATATTGTTCAGTGTATCTTTAATATTTAGAGTAAATATCTCACAAAATTTGATAATATATTACGTTTAATATAATAAAAAATGGAATTCTACATATTCATGCTTATAAATTTCATCTTGGAAATTTTTTTCCCTTGAGCACAAATGGAGCCAACTAAAAGTTAAAAATGGTTAGTAGGGAAAGGAAGGTTTCTGACTTGAAAGTCTCTGCCAAAGCCCCCTTCCCCACCCTCCCAAATAACATAAAAAACTAGGTGGTTTAAAAAGGAAATTGATAAGAAATATTCACTTACTTCAGCAGTGATAACATGTTCTCATGCATGCCCCTGCCTACATACAATTTTGGCTGCAGCATGGTCAACGTTAGACAGAGAACATCCAAATTATATTTCAATTAGAAAGAGATGCAATGATTAATATATCACGCAATTGGATACGGATACTTCTGTAAAAATAGTAAATGCTTGTCTTGCTCACCTGAGCCCACCACATTAAAAGGGTGATAATTCGCATATTTGAGCGCTCCATTGTTCTCCGCAGAGGAGGAAGGAAAAATAGTATTGTGGCCACAATGTTCGGCAATAAATATATTGCAACGACATAGGTATAAAGTGACTGGTTCCCCCAATCCCCAGCCCAACTGGTGAAGAATTTTATAAGCCCTGATGGATTCTGAAGAGAACTAGAATAACTGACTGGCAAAACAACAACCCAAACAGCTGCTACCAAAAATTTCAGAAGATACCGTAACAATTGGGTATATTTCATATTCTTCCAGGCATTCCAAGTAAGAATAATATCGAGAATTACTGCAAATAATATCGAGAATTACTGCAAATAGAATATATGAAAAAAAAATTATAAATGCAACAGTAATTGCTATTGATACTCTATTAAATTTTTTTCTTCTAAAAAACTATTCTCTGTTTTGTTTGCCAAGGAACTCAATAACCACCAACAGAATGGACAAGTGGCTTTTTTTTTCTAAATCTTTCTATTTTGGGGTTTGAATTTCTAAGTAAAGAAAACTAGTAAATTCCATAGAGGTTTACAAATATGGCAATGGAGACAGAAGGAATTGTGGTTGATAGGGAGAGAAAAAAGCTATTACGGTTAGCATGGAAGACAGGAAGCAGGGTTTGGCCTGATCTCAATATTGCTTGATGATAGATTGTCCCAAAGGGCAATTTTAGAGTCCCTTATATAGTGTGGTTGAAGATTTAGGGTTTCTACAGTTTCTTGGGCTGCAAGAAACTATTAACCCCATTTACAAGCGATCTTTGATAGCCAAGATGTCCCCTAGTCAGTCCAACTATACCTTATTACGACTCCCTAGAGAGTGGGCCTCTGTCCAAGCGTTCCAAGCCACATACCCCATCTATTTCCTGGTGTTGGCCAATGGATCCTGTCTAAGTCACAGGCCTAGGTGGGCTTGTTGGGCATATATTTTGAAATAAACCCATCATTGAATTTAAATTATTAATTTTTTTTAATGCAGAAACACTTCCTTTCAGTATTTGATCCACAATCCCTCTAGTCAGAACTTGATTTTCACAGACACCTGGAAGGTGAATGAAAGAATCTGTTAGTGCATAGCCTTCACAAGGCTATATCTCCTGACATTTCAGTGCTGCCCTTCCAGAGCTCAGAAATTATCAGCTAATTGTGTTGATAGTGAGTTGGGAGGATATTTTATCCTCCCACATTCTATTCTCTGAAAAAAAGGGCAACCTGGTGCTATATAGCTCCCATTATGCACGGGGTCCAAGGAAGGGCCAAACCCACTATGTGGGTCAATAGTAGGCATCCTTACCTTGCATTTGCAAGAGGCTGATTCCACGGCTCAAACCCGTGACCTCCGAGTCACATGGTGACATCTCCAACCGTTGTGCCCAAGCTCCCCTTCTATTCTCTCCTTTCTCCTTCTAATAAATCTTTTTATAAAAGGTAATACAAAGAAAAGTTTAGGCGTATAGGAATCAAGTACCTTGCAGAAAATTGAGAAAAGCATATGTAATAAATATGCTCATAACACTTCTGAAGACATCCTCATCAAAAAACACAGCAAGAGGTCCCAAGGAACTCCATGCAATAATAATCATAGCCTGAAAATCAGTACTTTCATAGATGACATAAAATTTGTGCGGTGGAGTTCTAAGACTTTACCTTAGATCCATGTATTAAGGTAAAGCCAATATAAAGGATATACCATAGGTCCAAGTATTAAGATTACCTGTAAAGCCAATATAAAGAATATCCACATTCGATCAAAACTCCTATACAAGTGCCAAAATGTACGAACTTCAACAAAATTTGTTTTGGGCATCTTCTTCCCAGCGCCAGAGCGCGCGTGATTGGGGCCCTGCCATTGGCATTTGCACTTTAATAGAGGTCTCTCACAAAGTGATGTGAATGCATCTGGCCATGTGAGTTTTTTTACGTACAGTAATGTTTATGTTCAATGCAAAACAATTTTATTAAAATCTGTGAAAAGGAAAACACAAGTAGACTGGATAAATACGTCAAAAGGACCTCTAGGTGCAAGGGAAAAGAAGAACAAGAACAAGGAAAATGCAAAATGCAAAATAAACAGCTATACATTAAAGAGCAGTTATATATATATATATATACACACATGACAGATATCTCTTCTTCTATAAAGACCTTGCACTTCCTATCCAACCAAATAAACCATATTAGGAAATGGAGCCATTCTATCCTCCCATCTTCTTCTAGTTCTACAATGCAGCCCCAGCACCACAAAAGCTCAAGTAATAAGTTGGCATAATCCAGCTGAACCCAAGACTAGAAACAGTGAGATCCCAATACTTCTGGCAGCTTGACAGTGCAACAACAGATGATCTATATGTCAGTACTAATGTCACATAAAACACTTGCTTCAGTGATGTTGTACACCAATCATCACACCAAAACCTAAGGTCTACAACATTCCTAATTATAAAGGAAATAAAATAGAATCGAGGTCCCAAACAATTCCCACCCCCACCACAAGAGAGGATCTTATCCTGTGGCTTCTCCAATTTCCATCAACAACTTAATCGTCCTAAATAACACTATGAAACAGTGGGATTTGGAGAACTTAGCATTGCGATTCCGAGGAAAACTTTTACGTTGGGCTGAGATTCCCAATCCAAATCTCATGCTTGCATTCAAATGTGAATGTGACTCTATAATCATAAAAATAATAGAAAGGGGGGAGGGGAGCAGTGGAACAAAAGAGAATCCAGTTCAGTCTATAGAAAGCAAGGTTGTAGGACAAGTGAGTAGTTAAAAAAATTACATTTTTACAAGGAAAAGTTAGAATCTTCGTCAAAATGGAATCCCTCGGCCTTGAGTGGAAATGAAGCCTCAGTTAGAATATTCTAGGATTTAATCATCAACACGCCCTTCACTTGAAACTTAATTAGGCTTGAAACACAGACACATCCAAGGCCGCCATTTTTTTTTATAGAAAAAGATATTTTAAGAGAGGTAAGAGGGAAAGTACAACTAGTAAGATATCCTCGAAAACGCCCAGGGGGGGGGGGGAACAAAGAAATAGAAAGAATAAACAATGCGACAAGGCTGTCCAATATCTCTGCAAATTAGAAATGGAAACTCCCTAACTATAAAAATAAAAATAAAAAACAGAAAAGGAAACTCCCTTAAAATATCCATAAGCCCAGCACCAGAGAGAAGCCATAAATACAACCCTATCACAAAGCAAATCTAGGGGCAAAGAGGCATTCCACTCTAACCAGATACACTAGAAACTGCATAAACTGACACTGCCACAAAAATTTGGCCTCCCAATTTCTATCGAAACCTTTAAAACAAACCATGAAAAACTGCTCCAAAGTGAAGGGCCATCAAGCACACCAAACAAAGACTGGGAAAACAAAGATTGAAGTGCTATAGTCCACTTATGCTCTAATACAATATAAAAAAATGACTCATCCAAAGAGCTAACCAGTAAGGTGTGGTCCTGAAAAAGTCTTTTATATATTATATAGAATCTAATTTATTTTCAGACAATTCCTTAAAGCAAGTTTAATAAATATATATATCACCTTTTGATTTTCCAACTTTCATTATATAATTTCATTATGCTCATCTGTAATGCTGCTAGTGTGCAATGCATGCTGTAAAAATTCACCATACAGAAGTACACACAATAACAATTTACTTGCTATATTCCTCTTGAGAGCAGAGATGACTACATTATGGCACCAAGTAGCACAAAGTACGTATGGTTTAAATCAAAATGGGTGGGGCGCCAACCTAGAGGTCACTAGACTCACCACAACTCACACGACTCCCTAGAAAATTATATCTCTAGGCTAAAGTTTCTTTTCGACCACTGATTTCTTCAAGGATGGGCAAGATTCCTTCTTAGAGGCTTTTCCACATCTCTATTAACTTTCTTATTTACACAATTCACCGATCCAAATTAATATTGTATACAAGACTCTAGTCTCTCTTGGAATATTCACTTTCTCAGGAACCTGAATAGTAGAGAAACTATTGAATTAGAATCCCTTCTGCTTTTATTTACCTTTTTTTCTTTTTTGATAAAAGGACTCCCTTTTGTTATTACTTAATTCTTCTCATCTTTCTTCAAATCTGGATAGGAGAATTTACACTTGATTCTTCCATTCCAGTATGTATAAGCAAGCCCCATTTTTAATTTTAGTTTCTGATTCATTTTCATAATAGGGAGAGGTTTCTTCTGGACAAGCCCAATTGGAATTTTAAAAACCTTCTAAGGTCAAGTCTTCTGTTTGGACAGCAGTACTCAATAGAATTGATACAAAATGACATGGCGCAGAATCACAGTCCTCTTTCTCCTAATATGAGAGCTATCCATCTCCCTAGTTGTATTTTTTCTCTTGTTATAAATATAAAATCATTCATGTCAATCTACCTAACAGCTTAAGCTTTTAGGAGACTTGGTCCTTGACATGATATCAAAGCCTCTATGACCAAGTGTGAAGTGCGAAGTAGACGAGAGCCCACTCCTAAAAGCCAGGCTGTTAAGTGGGGACAGCCTCTACTTTACATGGGAGTTCCGTGTCTTACACCTAGCCAATGTGGGACTCATCCTCTAGTTGGGTTGGAAAGTGCGGTTTATCCACACTAGGAGTTGACAAACCGGATTCTGATACCACTTGATGTAGAGGAGATCCCACTCATAAAAGCTAGGCTGTTAAGAGGGGATAGCCTCTACTTTAAACGGGAGTTCCTTGTCTTACACACAGCCAATGTGGGATTCATGCTCCTGCATCAAAGTGGTCAGGAGTTCAATCCAAGCCATGTCTATTCTTGTATAAGGGTTCTTGTTAGAGATATAAAACCATTCATATGCCTCTCCACCTAACAGCTTCAGCTTTTAAGAGTAGGTCCTTGACATCTCCAATAAAATAAAAAGATACTATTCCTGCTATCACTGCATCCCAACCTGAATTTCTGGTGCAGTGATCAGTGGGTCCCATGAGAATTGGCACTTCATGCTTGGGGTTACAGGATTGCCCTTGAAATAGCTTTTGTTTCAGGATATCTTTTGGATTAAAAAGCATTACACAATAAAAAATTTATATAGAAAATAAAAAAGAAATTACTTGGTACATTGGTAAACAGGCACAAAAATATGGCATTTAACACGTTGAAGAAAATATTTAAACATCATGAAGACAAAAGTAGATGATACGCTCACATAAAACAAACCTAGTATGCATTTATTTCTAAGTACATTTGATAGGACTGTTCATATTTGTGAGAATAGCATTTGACAGTGAAAATTTACATAACATGGAGAGAGAAAGAGAAAAATAGATAGAGACAGACCGCATTTGCTGGTTGTGTCTCATTTGAAGGCCTAAAAAAGTCTTCGTTGCGATTCATTGGCCAACCTAGCCTAAAACATCTGTCAGACCTGGACAAGGACATATTTGAGCTTCTTGTTATCCAAATGAATACAAAAAGAGTAATGATACACAACCATAAAAATTTGAAAGAATTCAGCCAGAATTTGTGAGGATTCAAGGGTGGTTGTTGGATAAGTCAAAGTGATGGGGACCACTCATCCATCTAAGAGTGCATAACAATGATACCTCATTCTGGCAAAAAAATTCTGGCTATCTAGCCATTTCCATCCAAAAAGAGATTTTAGCATTGTTTTCATTATTCTGATAAGTAAAAAGTTCATTGAAATATTTACCAAAAGTATTCATTAAGATCGTCGTAATTTCTCCACTTGGAATGACTTGCCTTGCCCTTGTTGTTTCTCTTAGCTTCCTTTTTCACCAAATACAGAAGAGTTTCAGGAGCATATATTTGTAAACATGCAGAAAACTGATTCAACTATTGCTGTATCATACTTACCTTGGCTAAAACTTCATATATGGGAGTTATAACTTCTCTCAGAAAATATTCATCATCACATGCTGCTGTTAGGTATGTGTCCCCACTCACAGGATGAACATTGCTATATAAAATCCCATAGACATCATTGCACATCTTTGGGGTAAAATAACAAAGGGTTATTTCCAGTCATCAATCCAAAATGTAAACAGGCTACAAGTTTGGAAATTAACCAGTTATCAAAGATAGACTTTTACACTTTTTCATTTTCGTGGAGAGATTCAGACAAGCACCAAGCAAGGAAGGGAGTTAATCAGAACTTAGGAGACTTACTTATCAATCTAAGATAAGTTTATTTTACCCAGAAATTTTTTTATATCAAGTATCAACTACCATGTCAACTTGTTACTTCCAGATGTCATCTTAGGGCAAAAACTCACTATTGAATCTAGGGTTTCAATATTACCAGACTTTTGATATCCTAGGCCAAATGTTTAAAGGTTGGAGGAAAGTAAAATGGGTATGGGGTACCCCATACCCAAAGAGATAGCAAACAAAAGGACATGATATAGCTTTGAGACAGATCATATCCTCGGACATTTGTCAATTTGTAATCATGTATTCAGCACCTAGGGTGTGGTAAGTCTAAAACTTTGTTCATTTCCCTCTAATTCTTATAAATAGTACTATATCTTCCTAACAGTTTTTAGACCCCCAATGAAACTGAATGGCAAATATTTTTCGTTAAATAGGAAATTTCTAAGTATGGTCAAAATGACCTCCAATCCATATATTGCCTTCATTCCCTAATTTTTATTTTGATCTACTGGTTACGTTTTGTCACAAACTTTGGAATCTAAGCATTTATTTATTAGTAGTTCTTTTACAGGACTTTTTCCAAGAAGAAAAGGAATTTAATTAGAGAAAGAAGGAAGAGAAGTACACAAGCAGAGGATAAGATGTCCTCCAGAAAGGAAACAAAAATAAAAGAAAAACTGAGAAAGAAACATCAACTAAGAAGAGAAGAGGTTAGCAATCTCTTTGAAGATATGACACCGATATCCCTCTAAAAAAATCATTAGCTTAAAACCAATAATGAGCAATGAGGCACAAAAAAAAACAAAAAAACTTCATCCTATAAAGGATGCAGCGGCAAACATTAATCCCTGAAAATTCTGACATTTCACGTTAACAATTTTCTTTACAGGGTTACCATTTTCTTTTTTGTGATAAAAGAACTTATTAAGAGAAAGAAGAGACACACGGATAAGGAGGATAAGAAATCCTCCTAGTACATCCAGAATTAGTGGGCAGAATGTCTCCTGTCCAACACACTACTTTAGACAAGCATGCAACTAGTTGCATTTCTTTTGCAAGTTTTAGAGGAAGGTATTATGTCAGATTTTAGATATTTAGGCACTTCATGACAGGGAAGTGATGCTCTGGGAATTTTTTTTTCAGAAGCTATATACAGATAATAGTTAAATTAGTGTACAAGAGGGAAATATAATCTAGTGAGATTTATAGTGGAAGGGTTTCTTTTGCTTAAATAGAATGACTTTATTTGCCTAATCTGAAAATAGAATCTATTATCTCCAATCTTTGAAATGTATTTCGCTTAATTTCAATTATTTCATTTGCTCTACGAAGAATGGTTCAAAAGATTAAAGATAAAGATGAGACAATAGTTAAAGATGGAAGCAATAACACATAATGTTGCTGGTAACGGTGAGGATGATAGTATAATGATAATGTAAAAAAGGTAACACAAATAACATTTCGTTTAACATAACTAAGCATAAGTTTGCTATAAGTATTAGAGCATAGGCTTAAGATGCTAGACTCACTGTATAAGAATGAATACTAAGTCAATAATAAAGTTTGATGGGCAGTTAAAAAATACTTACGTGATGGAAAATATAGGAAAGACATTCAGGCATAAAGCGAATATTTGAAGCTTCTCCCCATATAAGAAGATAGAGTGCAATGTAAAACAGCTCTAACTGCTGTTTGTTACAATCTTCTGGAAACCTATAAAGTGTAAAAAAAAATTGCATACACCAAAATGAATCAAACTGCTGTTATTATTATATAAACATTTTATGAAGTTTAATTTAAGAAACATATCCTAGGCTTCAAGTTATGATCTCACAGTAAAAAATTCAATTACCTAAGATTGGATTTACAACGCACATAATTACACCATGAATTATAATTCTTGAAAATTGTAGCCATCAAATGTGGTACAGTATCTTCATGGAGCTGCAACAAGCTTCGTATCAGTCTTCAATATGATAAACAGAAGTGTAATATAACTATATAAAGTTGCTATTTAAAATAACCTGTCCAATAAATATGAAAGAAACTAAGGGGGAAAAAGCTGCTTGCAGGAAATAATAGTTCACCTCATGAGATTCAGCCTCCTTATTCCTTATATCCATATTGGCAAGTAATAGTATAAGGTGCTCCCTTTGATTTGCTACATTTCCTTTCTTCATACCCAAAAGAGACAAGAGAAGATTAAATCAGATGGTTCACCAGAAATGTGCATAACAAAAATATATAGCTGTATTCCTCATTGGCCAATAACAATAAAGAAAAGTATAACTTAGATACAAAAGAGAGATACAAATTCACACCTTTGAAGCATTCAGAAAGATAAAAATAAAAATAAAGCAATGCTATAGTCTATAATTTAGAACATCCAGAAACTCTGAGACTGCTGTTTAGAAAAGAGATGGTAATCGATGGCAGTTGAAATGATAATAGAAGCGATAATCATATTAATTATTGATATATATTTGTAATTTATGATTAGGTTTTAAATATTGGTAATTTAGGAATTTCGGGTTTGGTTGTTTGGATCTTGGAATTTCATATTAATAGTTGGATTAGAATCTATTACCAGTTTTGGATTTAAAATTACTTCAGCATTAAGTTAAGGTTACCTGCCCCAATAGGATTACAGTTATTTTGGATACCTATATAAGGCTTAATATGTATTTAGAAACTTTAGTAATGCTACTGGTATTTGAGTGATAACACTTCCAAGCAATTTCAGTTTTGGATAGAAAAGAAGTTATTAAGAAAAAAGAAAAGTAAACAATTAAAGAGGAAACCAGAATAAGAAACATCAGCACAAAAGTGACGATAGCACGTGGTTTCTTTAAGAGAGTTTCTTTGCAAAATGTGCAGAGTGATTTGAGAGCTCTATTGTATTAGTGGGTTGTCTCTTTGCAGTGCTTCTACTCTGTCTTGTTCTGTAGAGCTCCTTTGTTTTAAAGGGTTTTTGTTTTTGCTGCATTAGTAGTCTAAGTATTGTTGAAGGAGGATATCTTATACTCCTTTCCCTTGTAAGCCTTCTTTCTTCTAATAATATCTCTCTTTCTTTTAACCCAAAAAAAGAGATCTAAGTCAAACATGTCATTTTACCTTGATGTCACAGGGAGATGTTTCATGGGGAAAACGTCTTTGCAGCTCACCCAATAAGAGGTAAGGGAGCAATCTTTGTTAAATTGTTTGGGCTTCAAGTTACTTAGTCCCTTGATTAGGGAAGTTAACATAGAGGTGTCCACTAAACTTATTTTGTAAAGAATTAGAAATTGAGGACTTTAAAAAATTGGATACAACTGTGAATATGAGGACAGAAGGAGGAAACCATGTTAAAAACTTAGGAATTAACTTTAGGATTATCAGAAGAGAAATGAAGATAGAGGAACAAAGATGTGTTCTGTATTCTATGTTTCTTCTGGTTACACACCAATTCTAGTGTATAGAATGGTGGACAGTCAATCAAGACACAGATTGTGCTAATCCAACCACTCACTACAGTAACCTCTACCTAACTTTAACATAATTACAATCTAACATAATTATACCAGCATCATCATTATATCCTAACATAAATTATTCTAACAATGATTATAGATTCTAACACTCCCCCTCAAGCTGAAAGCTTTCAAAGAGCGTGTTTGGTTTATTTTTTGTTTTCATTTTTAGTTAGATATATTTTCATTATAATTATAAAAATCAAGGTTGTCAAACTCGCGAGTTTACCTAAACTCGTGGAGCCTTAATAAACTCGACTCGTAAACTCGAATCGTAAACTCGTAAGAGTTTACCTACTTAAAAAATAATATTAAAAAATAATATCATAGTACCAAAACATAATAAAATAACATATGCATAATCAACATTCAACATTCTAACTCCATAATAAATAAATAAAAAGTAACAAAGTATGATAGTAAAAATTAAAGCAATACATAAATCAGCAAATCATAAAGGGCACCAACATTTCAAACATGCTGGAATGACATGAAAAAAAAAAGCTAAATTATTCACCAACAAGCTTAGGTAACAGATATGTACCCACGCACCCACAACAGAATGGAGCTTGCAACATGCACCCACAAAACACACAAGTTCAAAATAGAGACATACAACAGGAACCCACAACCATGACTAATAGAGACACAATAAAATGGCGGGACTTGCACAACAGACACCCACCTAGAAAGCTAAGAGACGCAACTGACCAAGACACGTGTGGAGCAAATCGACAGTGAGAGGAGCAGTGGCGAGATGAGCAGCTCACCAGTGACGTAATTCGAGCTTTAACGAGACGAGCAGAGCAGAGGTTGCGGAGGTGAGAACTTAGGATGCGATGGAGCATCTTCTACCTGGCTGAAACGGTGAGTTTTGAAAATTGAAACAAAACGCCACCGTTTTGGCCTTTTTTGGCTCAAATCAGCATAATGGTCCAAATTCAGTGAACTCGGTCTTGAACTCGCGAGTTTACCCGAGTTCACCCGAGTTTACCCGAGTTCACCCGAGTTTACCGAGTTCACCCGAGTTTACCAAGGTCCGAGTTGGAAGGCGAGTTGGCTCAATTTGGTGCCTAAACTCGGACGAGTTCACGAGTTAACTCGCGATTTTAACAACCATGATAAAAATGCCACATTGTTTTCATTCTGTTTCTTGTTTTCAAAATTTTGTGAAGGAAATGGTGAAAACAACTTGTTTTCACCATTTCCTTCACAAAATTTTGAAAACAAGAAACAGAATGAAAACAAGGCAGCATTTTTGTAATTATAATAAAAACATATCTAATTGAAAATGAAAACAAAAAACAAACCAAACGCGCTCTAAGCTTGAAGCTTGTTACAAATAGCAAACCCTTATACAGAAAAACAAAGACTAATGTTTTAAAACAACTCAACCCATATCAACCAAAGAACTTAGGTAACTAGTACTCCCCCTGAATAACAAAATCATGGCAACATCCTTAGCAAATAGCTCCTATAGAGGTTTTCAACCTTTCTCCTTAGTGGCCTCCTGAACCATCTTCCAGCTTCTCCTTGGCACACGTCCCAAGAAAATAACGCAGCATTTGAAGTCTTTTGACCTTCCCTTCCTCCTTAGTGGCCTCCTCGAATTGCAAACTAGTCTCCAAACACTGGATCTTATACAACCCGGTAATACAAAACAAGGAACATACTAGTATCCAAAGTCTTCAATCCACATACCTTTGACATCATAACAAAGAAACAGGAACACAATTTTTCCAAATAAGACAGACCATGCTCAGATCAACAAAGGCTGAGAAATATCACCAACTTCATTATTGAATTGGGCTCTATGATCCATTGCTGTGAAGACAACTCAATGATGCTATAATGATGCTGGAAAGGTGATACAATAATTGAGTCTTGCTGAAAAAATAACTCAACAAGACAGCTGAATGACACATAACCAAAATAGCTGGTTGAAATGTTGCATGAGCAAGGAGGAAGATACATTATTGGAATGATGAGCACCAGTAATTTCCTGACAAGCAATCATACACACCAAAACACCCAAGCTTCTTCAAACAACATTTGGAAGCTTCAAACAGACCTCAAGCTTGAATTTAGGATTCCCAAAACATAGCAAAACATTTATGGAATGAAAAACTAAATTGGGCTTGAATTGGTTCAGAAAGCGGCTTGAATGCTTGATCAATAGCTTGAAGCTGGAAAACAACGCAATAATAATGCAAGTGCAGAGTCCAACAATTCAGATTCCAGATGAAAATAAACATATATGGGCTGGTGAGAATCGCAGCCAATGGAGAGCATCACTGGTATGTTCTTCAGTAGAAATAGGACTTGGGACACTGCTAACAATAGACACAGTAAGGGCCAGTATGAATCTCAGCCAAAGGAGTTCGCCACCGATATGGTTCTCGGTGGATGTAGGGGTTTTGGATACCGCCGACTGTAGTCTCAATGAGGGCCGGTGTGAATCACTGTGTCAAGGACCAACTATCCTTAAAGCTTAAGCTATTAGGTGAAGTCTCATGAATGAGTTTATATCCCTTAACGTGCCCCCTCATGCAAGAGCACTTAGGGCTTGAAGCGTGGACAATGCAAAGACCCATTTTACCTTGTGCTAAAATCAAATTTGTTAATGGCGGAACGCAGCACAGAGCGACCACCCTAA
This sequence comes from Styphnolobium japonicum, assembly GCA_023212625.1. Lineage (NCBI taxonomy): Eukaryota > Viridiplantae > Streptophyta > Magnoliopsida > Fabales > Fabaceae > Styphnolobium > Styphnolobium japonicum. The sequence goes on from JALBWW010000006.1 coordinate 3,685,489, forward strand.
AAAACGCTATAGCGGTATAGCAGATCTCGAGCGACCACTACAACGAAGATAGCGGCTACAATATAAAAACTTTAAAATTTATAAAGCACGCATAATTAATAATACTAATAGTTTTAAACTTTAAATCATTAACAAATAATCAATACATAAAGTTTAAGCACTCAAAATTTAAGATATATTTATCAATTATCTTAGTCAAAGTGTTACAGAAAACATAAAATACCAATAACAAAAGTCAAACAACTATTAAAAGACAATAATTTTAAATTATAAAAAAAGGACAATAATGCTTATTAGTAAAAATAAAAAGACATTGATGTAATTGTCCAAAAGGGACAATAATGTCTTTTTGCTTTCAAATTGTCTACTTGGAAAAGAGTGAGAGAAAGCTGACATGCATGAAGCTGGTTGGAACAAACAAAAGATTGAAAGACACGAAGATGGCACTCACAAAAGAAGATAGAAAGACACAAGGGGAAAAAGTGATGAATAGAGGTGCAAATAGAGGAAGATGAACAAGCACGAAGGTGATGTAGTAACGCCCAATGATGAAACTTTGGGTTCTAGCCGGATGGACGATGAAACAATGGGTTTTGACCGGAGCGGCCGCTATTTGAGCCACAACTGGGCGATATTGCGGCGCTCCACGCCGCATTAGTGAAACGCTCTACCATAAGCATTTGGGAGTGTGGAGGCTCCGCTTTGCTCCATGGCAGAGCAATTGCGGCTGCTATTAACAACCCTGTGAAATTCAACTTTATTTAGAAGAATATGGCAGCAAGGATTGAACTCCTTATCACTAGGTAATAGAGGCTCTAATATTATATCAAGAACCAACTCCCCTAAAAGCTTAAGTTGTTAGGTGAAGGCACATAAATTTGGCCAAGACCTTTAGCCATGGTTTTAGTGCCATTAGCTAAGGTAACCATAGGTAGGGAAGAAGGATGACTAAGAGTAGAGAAAAAACAAATGTTACCAGAAATATGATCAGAGGCATCAGAATCCAAAACCCAGGGACCCACAAAGGAATAAGGAATGAGAGAGACAGGCAATGGAATTACCAGTTTGGGTAACAGATGCAGAGGTAGATAACTGAGCAGCCTAATAGGCAATAGAAGCACTAGCCGATAGTTGCAGACAGACATAATCAGGCTTAGGGGCAAACCAGCCAAGGTGAGAAGCGTGAAGAGCCGGTCATAATTGGCCTCTTGAGTAGCAGTATCAACAATAATAGGGGTAAGTTGACTAAACTTAGTGCGAACAGTCAGAATATTGCCCAAATAGCTGGACATGGTCTCATCCTGTTTTCAAATACTTAGTAGATAAGAGATGGCAGCATAGAATCGCTGAATGTCATTAATATACAGCAATTTGGCTTTCTCCCTAACTTCATTGCAAGTCTAATATAGGCGAAAGAGAGGAAGGAGTTCATGATCAATATTATTCCAGAGAAGGCTGCAAAGCAAAGCATCAATGGCCTCTTAATTCTCCTTATCAACAGCAGGAATATCATAAGCTTTCTTATTGCGATGATCATAATACCGTTGACCCTTAAACCAAAGCTCAATCGCCAAAGCCTAATGTATATAGTTGGCAACACTGAGGGGCTCGGTAGTGAGGACCAAAAAGCTAGAGATAACTAAACTGAAAATATTGGATTTCCCAGTTGATGAAGATGTAGCAGAGGTGGACACGTTGAATAATCAAAGAGCTAAGCAATCCCAAGATGCTGATGAGGCAAATGGAACAGATCATATCTGAAAACCAAGGAGGGGAACCGCAGCGTGGAGGAGCCAAACAACCACAACACGGAAGCAGACGAAGGCAAGGTGGGCTGGGTTTGACCGGAGGAGCTGTGGTGAGGTGACTGGCGAAGGCAGCAGCCAAAAAAGGTCATCCATACACTCACAAGCACAACAAACGGAGAAGAGGCAGTGGCCTTTTAGCGGAGCGACGGAACTCTGACTACAGCCCGGCTACGGGCGTAGGCCGATCGAAGGGTAGTACACACGGTGGTGGGATCGATTAGAGGTGAAATGTACCTCAAATGGGTAGATCTGAGATGCCAGCCGTAAGAGGAGAGAGGAAACGTGTGGCGAGAAAAAAGAAAAAAACAGTTTCTCTAACTAGGCTCTTGATAATATGCATTGTTTCAATTTTTGCAATATTACAGTTGCTTGCAGCAGTGTTTCCAACCGCATCACCCCGCAATTGCGGGGTGATTCCCATTCACACATAAAAAGCCACAACGGAACCGCAACACAACTGCAAGAGCGACATTGTAACTGCATCAGCCACAACATTGCCGTTTTTGTTTCAAAGTAAAATATTTCATGGTTGTAAACTTGAAAAAATTTCATGGCTGCAACCCACATCGCAGTTGCAGTAACTGCAACCGCAATTTAAAACCCTAATACCATGTTAAGGACCAACTCACCCAAAAGCATAAACTATTAAGTGGAGGCACATGAATGGTTTTATATCTCTAACACGCCTCTATGACGCAAGATCCCTTTGGGCTTGAAGCATGGACAATGCACAGGTTCACTCTCCCCCCTCAATGCCATGCCCGTATTGAAAAAGAGCCTCCAGGCTTCTCCTAAAAACAGCTGCATGCACCTTGATATCATCCTTCATCAATTAATCCCCAGAAATATTGGACTTCCCCGATAATCTTGTGTTCAGGATGTACAGGAAATATGATCTAGCAGCTGCCTGGGAGATAATACATCAAACCATTATTGAGTATTGGATTTGTTGATCTCAAACAGTAACCTGCCTGCAAAAGATCAACAAAGTTGCTGCAATGGAAGACTAAAACTCCATGGTTCACTAAAAGAGAGTGGAACGAAGGAGGAGAGGTTCTCAGAAGTTGGAACAAAGAGAGTGATGGACGGGAAAGCAACCTCATGAGCTTCTCCACACCATAACCCAGAGGCAGCTTCTTAAACAGTAGCCCATCATGAGCTCCACAGCCATACTTGCAAAGATCATCAAAGAAGTTGGCCAGCAGAAGACAGTCGATAGAACATAGGTGCAGACATTATCATAACAAACACCATAATGAGCGCAAGTGCCTAGCCCCATGGCAAGAATATTTTGTGATGACCACTGAACAGTCCACGAGATTCAGGGAATTCAAAACCTTGTGAGTTATGGGCCCACCACGTTTTACCATCCACGAAGCCTAGGCCATTTCCCCACTCAATTTCAATTTCTTGTCTGTTAACTTCAGTTTTAAGCATTCATCAGATCTGTTTTCATTACCAAACAACATTTAACAAAAAAAAAATTTCAGAACCCTTCAAAAATCTCAACCTAATTTGCAGGTACTGTTCACATCTTTGAAATAGCTTATTTTTTTGTCCTCAATCAACATCCTGTTGCTTGCAGACCTGCCTCATCCTAAAATAAGTTCAATTAAATCTTCAATCCACCTAACTTCCTTGGCATAACGCCATAACCTATTAAAAACTTGATTCATGTTTTCCTATGCGAGTTCAACTATCACAACCCAATCATATGTCCACCCTACATCACATCATCCAATACCATCTGAATACTAGAACCCACCTCCTACCGGTTAATAATAAGCATATGTCCTAATTCACTCATACATTAGTAACCAGGACAACTTCCAATCAAAGTGAAAGTAGGAAAGAGGAAAAGAAAACAAGAAAAACATCTATTACCTGAAACCCAAAAACAGAGGAAAGCCAATCAAGTATATCATTCACATTTTTAACCCTCTCTGTAGGCATTGTAGAATCATGGCCAGAGGCACCAGGTCTGGAACGAATTATGGGCATTGGAAGATTATCCACCTCACGTAAAGCATTGAGTGCTGCTTTGATCTATAATTTCAGCAGAAAGAAAAGACAAGCAGATAAAAAAGTCAAATTTCAGGAAGATTATCTCATTAGAAGAAGCAAAACTACCATTCATATACCTCCATACATACAAACCTCGGCAAGTTCCATGATTGCCGGTTTAACACCAACAGCATACAATGGAAGGATGTTATAGTGTTCATATTGTCCCCTTTTCTTCTCAACATCCAAAGCATATATTTTTGTCTGGTAATAAAACAACATCCTCAGCCCTTGTCCCTACTATGTCTAAGAAGTATTCTACAAAATTGAGTCATGTTAACCTAGTCAAGCAAATCAAACCTTGTCCTCAATATTTTGCGGAGGTAACATAGCCGTCAGCAAGTCATACAATACAGTGGCAATCTGAAAAATATTAGCCATCTCCTCCCTTCAAGAACAAAATCAGAAGATTTAGACATGGTAAATCACAGAATTCACAAAACTTGCAAGCACAGCAGTTTAAGATCAAGCCTCACGGTTTTCTTGTAAATTCGCCATCCCGGACATTTTCCTCATAGAATCTTTGGTAGTAGGACTGCAGCTCCCTAGTATCACTTCTTTTCGTCAGTTTTTCTGTATTTTCCCCTTCCTGCAACCAGGAAATTTTTTTAAATATTTAAGATGAAAACTACTTGGGTTTTTTTTTTGGGGGTAGCAAATAAGAAATGACTACAGTTCTTATTGTTAATTGATCAAACTATAGCCCCAACATAATTGTTGTCTAATGTTGACATTTTTCCTGATAAAAAGGGAAAAGTTTATTAAATGAAAAAAACAAAGTAATCTCAGGCTGAGATTAATATTTACGATTGGAATCCACAGGAGACCCATCATTACCAGCCCATAGATACCAATGAGAAGCAAGAAAATATTATCTTCAAGAACTAAAATAATTGCAACAAAACAAGAATAGCTAGTCTACCCTTTCAAGTCTGTGCAACAGGTAGGTCTTGAACTGACGAACACCACGCCCGCTTGATGTTGGATCCATTGTATGGGCCTTCTCAAAAGCATGGAAGCGGCCTAATTAAGCAAACAGAAAACTTATTAACATCATATACTCTTCAGCATAGGTAAGTAAAAAGCACCTTAGACATTCTGAACTGAACATAAAACACTTCTAGAGATAACAATTTTCTTTCCATATATTAAAATTTAAGCAGAAAATATCAAAACATAAGTAGTCATCGTCTTTCACAAAAAAAAAAAAGGAACTTCGATAGCATATAAAAAGCCAAATGCTAGTTGAAAGGCTTGAAGTAAACAAACGTGAACTATTTAGATGAAGTTTTGATAGATTTACACACACAAAAGAGAGAGAGAGAGAGAGAGAATAATATTTTAGCAAAAAAGCTATATGTGCATGCATAGAGAATAATTCTCAAATCAAGAATAACATAAATCAGAATAGGTGATTGTAACATATATATTTTACGTCTTTGTTAGAATATCTTGTATATATTGTAGAATTAGTTAGTCCACTAATTGAGGAGTGTCAATAACCAATTATCCCAATAGCTTAAGCTGTTAGGTGAAGGTCCAAAATTGGTTTTATATCTCTAATACGCCTCCTCACGCAAGAGCCCTTTGGGCTCGAAGCGTGAACAATGCACAGGCCCACCCTACCTTGTGCTAAAATTCAATTGTATTTAGAAGAATGGGAGCGACAAGGATCGAACTCCTGACCACTTGGTCATAAAGGCTTTGATACCATGACAAAAACCAACTATCTCAATAGCTTAAGCTGTTAGAAGAAAGTTCAAGATTGGTTTTATATCTCTAACAATGAGCAATCTTAGGAGTTGTTTCCGTATATGATTAGGATTATATTTGTTATAATTAGTGCTGATACTAGTATAATATAGCCTTGTGTGGATTGTTTAGACACACAATTCAAGCATAATCTCTCTGTTTTCAAGTTGGTATTAGAGCAGGTTTCGGCCCGTCTTTTTTGACAAAACCCTAACCTGTTGTGCCTACTACCCAGGGACGATATTCCCTAGCGTGCCTAAATTCCAGCAAGCTCTTACTATTGTGCGTCTTTCAAGCAACGTTTCTGCTGCCGATCAACTTTACAGTGACCTCAAAAGACAAGATCTAACCTCCAAACCACCAGATTGTCCAAACTAGTTAAACCATGAAGTGTGCCGCCAAAGCTCCATGCACCAAAACACCTCGATGCGTGTGAGGGAGTATGGAGCCTCCTTCTAGAGAGGTTCTTCCACAAAAGGTGTGAAATCACTTGTAGGAGACATCCCAATTCCTTTCGACATCCATCTTGGTCGTTTCAGGGCGTTCCTGCCGTGGGTCACTCGATTTGTGTGCCCTTTCTCTGTTTGCTGCGTGTTACTGCTGATTCTCTTGGTTCCAGACCTGCCCAGCCTATTTTAGTATCTGCCCTTCCTTCCCTAACTATCACAATTGCTCAAACTGATAATCTCAACGTGTCTCTCATCAACTTTGCACAATTGGGTCATTAACTCCAATGCATATGATCAAATAATTGGTCATACAAGTACTCTTTCATCCTTTAATCCTTCCTCTCATTTACCTAATGTGACCCTAGCCAATGGATCTACTGCCCTAGTTGTTGGGAGTGGCACTAATGCCCTTCCTACCTCCACCCTTCCTTTATCTTATGTTATGTGTCTATCAAACTTCCCTTTCAATTTATTATCTATTAGTAAGATCACTCATTCCCTTAATTGTAGCGTACGTTTTTTTTATTTCAGGAACTTAGGACGAAGAAGCAAATTGGTAAAGGTCAAGAGTCCAAAGGCCTATACATCCTTGAGTGCCTTCCTAATCTTATGCCCAATCCAACTACTCTAGTATGGCTTCACCTCACCACTTACATTGTCGTTTGGGTCATCAATCCTTACAAACGGCTGGTTTGGATGAGCTTTTTAAAAAATGTCTTTTTATATGATCTTTTTTAAAAGATCCTTTATAAAAAGTAAAATATATTTTATGTTTGGATGCAATATTTGAGAAGTACTCTTTTGTGCCTATTTGGATGTGCTTTTCTTGATTAAAAAAAAAGCCTCTTTTAGAAAGAAAAAAACATGTTTATAAGATGTTATTGTGTTTGGATGAGCTTTAAAAAAAAAACTAAAGCACGTAAAAAAGCATAATTTTTGCTTTTTTTTAGCTAGAATTTTGCTTATAGAAAAATACTTTTTTCATAACAAGGAGAAGTTGTTCAAACATAAAAAGGTACTTTGCAAAACTCATCCAAACACATTAAAATATAAGAAAAATACCTCATTTTAAAAATATTTTTTAATCAAGAAAAGCATATCCAAACGAGCACAGAGTCTAAAGAAGTTGTTTCCTAATCTCAGTTCTATGTCTTGTTTAGAATGTGACAATGTGAGGAGGGTCAATTTACTAAACATCATAAGGTGTTGTATCCGTCTAAAGTCAATAAGCAGGCCTGGTCCCAATTTGAGTTAGGTCATTCAGATGCTTGAGGTCCATGACCCATTTTATCTAAATATGATTTTCGATATTTTGTTACTTTTGTGGACAATTGTTCTCAAATAGTTCTAAGTTATTTTTTGTATTTTTCAGCTTTTTGTTTCAAAATAAAACTCAGTTTAATACTTTTGTTCGTATTTTGAGAAGTGACAATGCTAAAGAGTATTTTTCCACTTACTTTTGTTCATATATGAAACAAAATAGCTAGGATTGGCAAATTTTGCCAACCTGCCTGCATGGAGCAAGTTTTTTACCTGACCCGTGGAGCTTGGAACAATTGAGTGTGAGTTTAAGGTCAATTTGCCCTGCCCTGGACCTCATATCTAATATTGAAACGATGTGTTTAATCTTAGTATTATGCTTTTTCTCCCAATCTCCTTGATCCCTTATCCCTCCCTACTTCACTTCCCATTTCCCAGCTCTAATTCTCTTCCTTTCTCATTGCCGCTCAGTCATGCTCCCTTGTAGTCGTGCTGGCCACCGTCTCTCTAGTGCTTATATCCATCTTCATTCAGCAATGCCGGACTTCATAGCTTCATTTTGCGTTGGTTAGGGTTGCAGCCACTGCAGAATATGGGTTTTAGGTAGATTTTGGGCATTTGGATATTTTTCAGGCTTAAAGATATAGACATGGGTGAAGGATTTTTAAAAGGAGGCATGTATGTGTGAAGAAATGTTCACCCATTCGAGTTTGGGTGCGGGTGTGGAGGCTGAGAATTTAAATGGGTTCAAGTATGGAGGTTTCATACAAAGTGATAGAGAGAGAAATGTAAATCATAGGATTCAAGCTGGGCGGACGAAATAGAGAAAAGATTCAGGCATTATTTGTGATCGCAAGGTGTCTCTCAAGCTCAAAAGGAAAATTCTACCCAAAAACTATAAGACCAGCAATACTTTATGGTATCGAATGTTGGGCAATAAAGTGCCAACAAGAGCATTAGTTGTTGTTGTGGGTATGAAGGTTTCAATTCAACCTCCAACACAAACCCAAGCCTTTTACATCCCTATATCAGATTATGGGAGGAACTGTAAACGGGGAATTGTTCGCTTTTAGATGATTTCCCCTGTCTCTATTGCCTTTTTCTCTTCATAAGTCCCTTATTCAAGGTTTCTATATATTACTCAGAACACAAACACTTGCTCGTATTTCCATTTTCTCAAAAACTTGAATGATAGTGAAGCTGTGGAATTACAATCCCTCTTGCTCTTGATAGATTCTTTTAACCTGTCACCTAATTTGGATAGAGGATTTTGGACTCTTGCTACTTCTGATGAATTTTGTGTAAATCCTTCTTTCATTCTCTTGCCCATTGAAACAACAAACACACACACACACACACATATATATAAGCTATGATTGATTAAGTTTTTTAATATTAAAAAAAGAAAAAGAAAAATGAAACCCGTTGAAATACTCACAAAGATATGCAACCCTGGGATTATCGGCCTCAATTTGATTGGCAGCACGGAGAATGGGTACAATAACAGCAAGGGAGGAGGGCACAATCTCACTGTCGACAGCATCCTCCTCGTTCGGCAACTCCACATTCCTTGTAGGCATCCGTGTCATCCTCCTCGAAGGTTGCCGCGGAACGCCAAAAGCGGCCTTGGTGCCGCTCGTGCTGGCCATTTCCCCAGCCACCAGGTCCAGTACCACCAACACCAATGCAAAGTTGCTCTCTCAATTCTCACCCCCAAATGCCTAGGTTTGGAGCCAAGAGTGGGGGAACTGAAACTGATCATCTATTTCTACTCAACTTTGAAACAGATATAGATATACTTTGATTTCGAGTACGGAAAAAAGTGCGAGGGTGTTTTTTGGTTTTTGGAATTGCTCTGACAACAAGAAAAGAACCAAAGCAAAATCTGAGACTGAGGGAACACTATCAGACAGTGCTTTTGCTTTTGCCTTTGCTTTTCTGAATAAACAAAGGAACTAGCCAAGCGTCAAAGTTCAAAGTTTAAACACTCACACACACTGACACTGCTTTTCTGATGGGGCCTTGGCCGTCGAGTTGCTATTTATAAAGGAGGCTTTCGAAATCGAATGCTGACAGTCTGACACCTCTTCGGCAGTAATTTCTGTGCATTTTGCAATACCCCAATCAATGCTCACTAACTCAACTCAAATTACACTTTAGATCGGTGCCACTTCACCCTTAATCAAATCAAATGGCTTGTTTATTTTAGTGGCTCCAAGAGATAATGCTGGCAGAAAGTTACTCCACTTACATTTCAGCTTTCTCTTTCTTTGGTTAATTGCCTTAGCATAGAAGTCATCTTTCAAAAACTCACACTTCCATTTTCATCGCCATTCCATAGCTCCCAAATCCCAATAACAACACTAGTAAAAGAAAGTTATGTGTCTATTATTTATTTTTTTACCCCAAAGATAAGTCCATTTTGGTTATTATATATATAGCTCGTTCAGACTTCAGAGTGAGAAGCCCTAATGGCACCTTGTTCATTCATATTGTTTAAGTAGGAAGCAGAAGTGCAGTTGTTATTCTAAAATATCATTTGAATATAATCACTTCTCATTATGTAATAATTTAAAAAATATGGTCATTATACTATAAAAATAGTTATAATGGTTTTTTTTTTTTGTATCTAAATGGTTTAATTTTTAAATATTAGTTATTCAAGAATAAATCTATACATCAAGTACCTTTGTAATAATAAACAAAAAAAGCGATCCGGCTTATGTGAGAGCAATTCTTTTTTCTGCTTTTTTGTTTTTTGTCTTTTTACCTTTTGTCTTCTTAGAATAATTTGAATGATTATTACACCAAGGAGAAAAGAAAAGAATAATTGCGGTTAATCTTGTTCCTAAAATATAACCTTGGTTATAGATTCAATAATGAAAGAGACGAAAATTTCCTCGAGTCTAGTAGGATTTTCCAAAATAAATTGAAAATTCTTCACTAAGATTGTAGAATACATTAATAAAGATGACTTTCATTGCGTAGCTTATCAAACTTGACATAAATCTGGTAAATTATTTGTGGCGTTTAGCATCTGGGATGGTGCTGCTGCTGCAGTCATATATTTCCAAGGAAGAATTTTAAATAAAGACCATGGCAAGATAGTTACATATAAGGACCATATTACCCCTCGATAACTTATTCAGTTCAAACACATTTTGATATTTTTATTTTATTATTTAAAAACTACTCTTTAAATAATCACAGTTAAACATCTGTTCATTATCTTTACTTCATTGCAAAATTAAATTTATGAGTAATTGTGCTATTACAAAATTGTGGTTCGCAGGATAATATTTTAAAGAAAAGGACAACAGGTGCTATGGTACAGAAGTAACACCAGGAAGGGATTCAATGCTACGACTAGCACCCACCAATAATTTTACCTATAAAAAAAAATCCTGAATCTAGAAGATGGCAAGAGCGTAGAATTATAAATGTTTTTGAGAAATCAGTTGACGTGGGTAGTATACTAATATGTCAAACGTGGTCTTTCCGTCTTTGATGCATTGGCTGTAAAATCATGGACCTGAAAAAAGTGTCACTTTACTAACCAATTGCAGGCCTCAAGTATGTGCTCCCATGTTCTTCATTGTCAATTTACAACGCATTTACTTTTTTATTACATGCATATCAGCATATATGTACAATGTGGGCATGCATAGAATCATAGGAGCTTTTACCAAGACGTGAGCAGAAATGGCAGCCATATACACGCTGGAAGATATCAGGATGTGTAAGGTATCCATGCATCTGCACTTGAATGACTGTAGGAAGCCAGCTAATAGATAGTGCATCAAGTGCCCTGTCAGAATCACAATTCATCACGTACTCAGGGCATGTGATTAGAATATTTGTTCAGCAGTTGGAGCATGGAGAGCTCAATCATTCACAAAGTTCACTCATATTGGGCTTGCTCTTGACATCTGCAATGAAAGATAGGTCGTGATATCTTCACCATGAATGCATGTAATCTGCAAGATTTGCAAGAGATAATGATAATAATAGGAGTAATGCTACATCTACAATTAACTTTTTTTCCACACTCCTTTCTGCACCATTGGATTACATCTAAATCTGTGCAGGAGTCTCATCAGCACTTTTCTGCACAGACCCATATATAACCCAACGGCTCTACCATTGGTTTGTGCACAACCCCCTGAAAAAAGGGTGTGTTTAGACTTTCTCTAATAACAGTGGGTCGTAACTAGCAAGTAGCCCCTTCAAGTAAAAGCCCACTGGCCTAGTAATGTGAACAAAGCAGATCCTCACAAAGTCTCACAACTATCGCATCTTTACAGTTCACCACTACATCATATTGAAATTTAAGTATAAAGTTGGAGGTGACAAGGACCAAACTCTAGATTATTTAGAGAAACAAGTTTTAATACCATGTAAAGAAATCACTTGACCTAGTTTTAAGTTGATAAAAGTGCAGACAGGATTTTTTAAACTTACAGTAAAGTCAATGGAAATGCAGCTTCATTAGATAGATTCATCAACTTAAAATGAATTGATCATTGCAGCAAGCCATTCTTCATAATCCACAAAGATAAATTATCAATCAGATACAGATACTGGTAATATTAATGTAGCATATACTTTTTTTGGGGCAGTTCACATATCAATAACAGGCAGTGAGAATTCTTTATCCTTATTTTACTTCATTCTGTGAATCAGAGCCAGTGAGAAACTGAGAACTAAAATACCCAACAAAACTGGTAATGCTAGATTCTAAAGAAAGCAATTAAGTGGCTTTGGCAAAATACATAGCAGAATGCCTAAAAAATTATTGAAGAAACTGTTCAAAACGATATTTAATAGTTTGGAAACTTCAATTCAGATAGTATATTTTAAGAAGGCAATAAATAATAAAGGAACCTGATTCTTTGAACTTGTTGCAGTAGCCCAAAACCAAGGTTGATTTGATCCAGATGCCCCGTAGCTGATGAAAGTAATTGCTCTTGGTTGTTCTTCTATATTATCTTTGATTGGAGGTGGCAATTCTCCAATGATCCATAACAAATAAGCTGACGGCAAAGAAGAACCTAACAAATTTAACAAAATTGCTGTAAAACATCACAAAGAGAAATCAAATAAATACAGCAGTCACTTACACCAAGATAGTGGGTTCGGTTTAGAGATTTCATGGCCTGGCAATACGCTACACATAATTTATAAGAACTTATAGCTATCTTATTGCAACACAAACCAAGTAATTGAGGAGAGGATGATTTCAGCAAGGCAAAGAAATGGGTTAAAGCTTGCATTAATCATACACAAGTTGATACTACACCAGTCTTCTGGTTTCATAATTTTAAAAACCTTTCAAAAATTGGGCGTGAAATGCAGCTGCAAGACAAAATAAAGTGAAGATTCAAAAAAAGGACTTGAGTGAGGGCGACCCTTCATTATTTTTTTATGATAAAAGGGTGTAAGAACAGAGGACAATGAAAGGCAGAGTATAAAGTTTCCACAGAATGTAGTAGAAGAGAATGTAGTATAATGTTTCCATACAACTAGCATTCAGCACGATCATGAAAGGCAGAGTGATTACCTATAAAATAGTACAAGATCAACAAAACGAAATCTTTAACTCCATATATGATCTTTAAATGCCAATGATAGAAAAGCTGTTAAAAGGTTCAGAATTTTGAGTTAAAACAGCATAAGTACAGAGACTTATAAGAGCAACCAAAATAAAATTTTAAAAAAAAAGACTGAAGGAAACTAACTACTTACAGGAATATCTGTGTTCAGAGCTACAAATGCACTTGATGAAAAACATAAAACAGAAATAATTGCTAAACTGGCAACCTGCAAGTGGCAGCAATTTTGTCACAACAACAGTCTATACAGAAAGAGGCAAACCTACATTTTAAGTTATTATAATTTCAATAGAAGGAGTGGATTATCTATATACATCTAGAGTAAGTGCAAACGAAGTTAACAATCATGAGTTCTGCAACAAACCTTCCAGATTTCTGATGACGCTTTCTCAGATCGTACTTTCCTTAATCTGAAGAATAGAAGGAGACCTATAGAGGGAAAAGATGAATGGAAAAGAAAATTACTTGGACTCAATGGATCATAAGCTATAAGACGATTGTAAGGGAGAGTAAGAATGCTTAGTTGCTTAAGAATGCTTATTAGTTGCTTACCATAGCAGCCTAATGCTCCAGCCAATATAAGTATCATTACTGCAAAAAACGTTTCATATACCTGCACAAGTTGCAATTACTGACAGCTAATAACTAGCATACTAAGGCTTTCCAACATTATGGTTCTACATATAAATCTATGATTATGTAAGAAAAATAAACATAACATAATAGAATATAAATTTTCAAAGAATTTCATCAACAAAAGATAAAAATGAAGCCCTTCTTCATAAGCCCTGGCAATCAGCTTTCAATTTGATTTTTATGCACAATAATTTGTATATTGACCATAAGAAAGAGAAATAACAGGCTACGTACTGAAAAATGACAATCTGCTTGTCTCAAATCAAAATTGATAATATTATTACTATATGTACTGTAATGTGCGTGCGTGTGTGTGTTTGTGTAAAATTTCTGACAAAAGTGCAAAAGAAGCTGTTTTATGCTTTTCTAGTAGATTTGATTTTTAGCATTTCAGAAATGTTAATATGACAATGCCCTTCTTTATGTGTGTTTCATTTATTAACATCTTTATTCTCCACTTTTATCATATGCTAGGATAGGCAACCTTGGTATGACATGTTCATAATTCACAACAACAGAGACAAACTCATGAAAAAAAAATAGATATCTCCCACAAGATTAAATGCTAGATCATGCAAGGAGGAGAAGTCTTCCATACCCGAGCAACTACTGAAGGATTTATTGGATTTTTGCCATCTCCAATCCAGATCAGCATCGCGAATGACAACATCACAACAAAGATCAGAACCACAATCTGGAGGAAGGAAAAGCTTCAAAATCACATGACATGAATAATTTAGTGATTAAACTTATTCATAGCAAGGCAAATGCCTAGACCTATCCCCTCTACCATAATGACGTATTTTTGTCGGCTACCAATGTGAATGCCTTGGATTGAGCAGCATCTCCAGTGGCCTTTCATGGGAGTTGAATCAGTTTCCCTCTTCATACCTTCCAACAAGGCCTGTTGGGTTCTGTTCTCATGATTATCCTCCTCCTCTTCTTCATTTGCCTGATGGCAAAGGTCGACCCTACAAAATTATTTCCCACAGAAGCATATATACACTTCATGAATTACACTGTTTCATTATAGAAGGAGTTGCATATATGAGGTATAAACCTTGTACATTTTGCAAAGCATAAATCAAATAAATGTTATGTGCAGTACTACATATTTTTTAATTCATTGCTATTATGAAGATAAAAACTTGCTGCAAAAAGAATATATTTCAACGTATAAATCTAGAAACAAAACTATCATCGTTATAAACAAGATAATTTATTCTAATAAGATAGAATTGTTGGCATTGATATTGGAATAATTAAAGTCCTAAGTAATCAAAGCTTAAAAATAAAAATTTAGTAGCTGGTGGAACGTAGCTCAATTGGTATCTCCCCTGGTCTTTATCAAAGGGCTGTGGTTATGTGGTAGGGGTTCGATCCCTCATATCCCCATTTCTCATTCCCCTCTTAGGTCCAATAGGACCTCCCTAGAACCAAAAAAAATTAGTATATGCTATACAATACTTATGTCACAAAATGAAAATTCAATAGGGCATATGAGAAAATACTAAAAAGGACACACATTATAAAACTAATTCAAAGCAAAGGAAAATCAATATTACAAAGCTACTAATCTTTTCTTTTGTCTTCTTTTTGTTTTCAGTAGCTTCATGTGATAAAGTCTGAGCAAAAGAAATAACTAAAAGAGCACATCCCACTAAATGCTCCAAAGTGAGGCTTTCTGACTGGCTAGGAAAGAAGATTACTGAATCTTCTGCTCCTTTGATATCATCTCAAACCTTGTCAAAAGATCTGCTGCTTTCTGACCTTTTCAAATCCTTAAAAATGTGAACAATCTAATCTCTAATCATCAGCACATAAAGTTGGATTATAGTCTAGAATATAAAATTTTTCCAAGACATGATATAAGTCCCAAACATATTACCACTTCCAGCTCTAATATCAATTTCTTTTCCCCTTGCTTTAGTTCCGAAGCCATCCCTTAGACCATTTTTACCAATATAGATTTTCAAGCCATCTATCTTCCAACCCCATTAACATCCATATATCCCTGAATCAAGCTTTCCAGATCCTAATTTCTCTCATGCCACCAGATACCCTATCATAAAGGATCCATACAATCAATCTTCTTTTATACTGCAAAGTTGTCCTAAGTCATATTTTTTGTTGATCACAGATCTTACCGCTACTAGTAATATGGGAATGTACCATTGGAAACTCATGACAATATATATGAGCATACCAGAATGATACTGTGACATACCAGAATGATAGCAGTAGGAGAAATGCTGCCAAAAACAGAACTTTGGGGGAGGCTGCAGCAATATTTTATCGTTAAGAATGAATGGTAGATAATCAAGTCTCGACAAACAGACTTTGGTAACAGAAATTTTGGCTGCACATACATTCATGATTAAGTAAAGCATACCCATAAGAATGAAACCGCATGCACGAGACCAGCTAAGCCACCCATTACAAGTAGCAAAAACAGTGGCTATAAAATAGATAAAGTACCCTGCGAACAGAAAACTAAAAACATCAGTCAACTATGGCTGTCAATCTTCTATACTTAATCTCTCTTTTACAACACAAATATCGAACCCTGTATTTGTAAGCTCTAGCAAGAATCATTCTAGCACTGGATAAAACAGTTAAAGTCAATGGCTTCCAGTGGCCAAGTTATTTGAAACAACTAAGGATGCAAATTGAAAGTAAAAAGAAGGAAGAAAATGCAAGTAATGACATATAACAATCTTTGTACTGTGATTCCTTTTATTTGAAGTATGATAAATGTCTTTGTTGAATGAAAGTATAAGCAAAAATAGATCTCACACGGATGACCTTGCGTTCTAAGAAATAAGGGGAAAATGCCAACCTCAAGCTTGGCACCAGATGCAAATTAATCTCAAATATTCTTTTCGTTGTTATTGGTAACAAAATCAACGTCATTAGAAAAATTAAATTACATCTACTTCAATAGTTTAATAGCATGACAGGGTGACAGAACATGAGAATCTCTACATGTTTCTAATCAACTTCATGTGCCTCAGCAAACAGCTTCAATAGAACTAGCAAAGAAAGGTTGTGAATTTAATAAAAATACAATGGACTTGAGTGAATAAAGTAAGCTAACATGTAGAGTTTTGATACAAACCTTGGGAGAATCACACCCCAAAAGCTAGCTATTAAGGTGGGAGAGCCCAAGGCCATATAATTATAAACCCCACATCCGAATCCCATATTTCTGATGCGAAACTCAAGTCCCATACCTTACAATTGGATCCTAACGTTCCACCACGCTTTCGCAACCGACGTCCATGTAGGCCTCTTTACCCCAACGCCCGTTGGTTAGCCTGCCAAGGTCAGCCTACCACGTAGGCGACATCCACGTGGGCGAAGGATCATGCTCTGATACCAATTGATACAAACCTTGGGAGAACCACACCCCAAAAGCTAGCTATGAAGGTAGGAGACCCCAAGGCCATATAAACCCCACATCTAAATCCCAAACTTCCAATTTGAGACTCAAATCTCATACCTTGCAATTGGATCCTAACAAGTTTCCTATTTATTAGCTTTATACATATTGCATGACAATGAAAGCTAGGAACTCACTAAAGAGAAGTGTCTCATAAAACTAAGTGTCAATAATTTCTAATAGTAAACAAAGTAATGCCAACTTTAAAATGATGCACTTCTGCCAAAAAAAACTCATCTGAATTATGAATTCAATTCTCATGAAATGTGATACAAGGGAAATTGTTCATGGCATCAAACAAAGAACCTCAACAGTACCCAAGTTGGAAGTGCCGACCATGAGATGGAGTACCTGAAAAATAGCAGTCAATGTTGTCAGAGAACCTATTTTTTGGACAAAAGAAACATTATCTAGAGATGAAAGAAATATTACACAAAAAGAGAAGGGTGAGGAATCCTCCTGAGCAAGGCACAAGAAAGAAACAAGGAAAAGACATCAAAACAATAAACCTCTCTATTTCTTTTATATCTGTTAAGGTAACACCCTTAAAGAGATCATGGTCTGAGCACAAGAGAGAAGTTATAAAAACCATCTTGTCCCATATTCAAATGTAAGGTCTGAGAAGAATTCTTGAACATATGAGCATTTTGCTCCAGCCAAATACACCAAAAAATAGCATAGACAGCACAATGAACTAAAGCCTTTCCCTCCTTAGATCTACTAATTCCCTTGAAGCTAATCAAAATAAATTACTCCAAGTCGAAAGGACACACCCAGGACTCACCAAAGGCACCAAATAAGATACTCAAATGGAAGTGGCTGTAGGCCAGTGCAAAACAAATGAGCAGTCACTTCTGAACTAGATCCACACATAACAAACATATCAGGCGATGGAGCTTTTAGGGCATTTGAATTTGCGGCATATCATTAGTATTGATATTGTTGAGAATTGTTGTCCATATAAAAGACTTCACAATGGAAGGAGCTTTGCATTTCCAAAGGGGTTTATCAAGGGAGAAAATATATGTTTTAAGAATGGGTGAGGAGATGGAAAAAGGATTTACATGAATAGTCAGTCACCAGAAGGATCAAGGATCCAAACGCTTCTATCCATATTAGGAGATAAAAGCAGAGAATTAAGCAAGAGCAAGAGGGGTTGTAAATCAGAAGTTTCTCTATCATTCAAACTCTTACAGACAAATTTACTAACAGATAAATTATTTGTCACGATTATTTCAATATTAAAAACCATACCAGAACAAAATAGATTAGTCCAGGAATGAGGTAAACCTAGTGTCCTTCTATGCAGAACAAACACAAATTTGAAAGGACCATGGTATAAATCTTCATTGTAAATAGGGAAATTGAGAGAAGCGAAGAAAGAGAAGGGAAAAGCAATGACCATGTAGATTTTCCTTATAAGAAAATTTTTATAAGCTACTTGGCATACAAATAGGCAACAAAACAGGCAAAATGATGAGCAAACTTAAGACAACCTATAACAGGCAGCTGCAAACCATGATTGAGGTCTTAATTTGACCTTGACAAAGGATTTTACTGCTTCGAACATTCACTGTGGTGATTCCTTACCAAATTTTGGAGATAGCATCATCTTCAAAGTTCAAAGTTCTATCATGGCAGGCTAGCAGTGGTCAGCTGCAGACGTATTTTATTTCATACTGTTATATACGGTTTTAAAACATTGCAGCATGCTGCAATCAGAAATTTTAGCAACCACTTTTGAGGTCCAGCCATACTAGAAACCTAAACCTTTACAATATTTTTTGGCAATGCCTATAGATAAGTAAAGCTATCCATTTTAAAATGCTAATATAATCTATATGACAGCAAAACATGAGAATGTACTTCAAACATCAGCATCTTCATCTTTAGAATTATAAAGACAAATTGAAAAAAGCTAATGAGATGCCACTTACTTTTTGGCGTGTCCAACCATTTTGTTGACTTCGTATATGAATCCTCGTGACCTGCCATATAGTGCTAAAATATGTCAGAGAGAAATGAAACAAGAAATAGTTTTGGAGCATTAATGATCCTTGATGTTATTTAACTTGGCTTGTATGTCACAGAACATAGTGGCAACAGCAGAAGCAAGAGTATATTGTACATTGCTTTAGTTAGGACACGCAAATAAGAAAATTTAAAAGAAAATAAAAACTCCATGCGTACTTTCAGTTAATTAAGCCTTCACCCTTTTATGATATTTCAACAAGAAAAAGAAAGGAAAAGAAGAAAACTGCTGACTAACAGACATAATATCAATATACTACCAGCAACCATATTCAGAACTTGAATATATATATATATATATATATATATATTAAAAACGTTCCATATTCATGGTTTGTATTTCATCAACCAATCAAGCTTATGCACATCTGGAGTAAAATCAGCACTTTGAGAAGAATTGTGCAAAAATATTTTACAATATACTTATTTATACATGTAAGTAAGACCACAAAGCTGCCACCCAAAATACTTCAACTAGTCATCAAGGGACTGCTTGTGTCACATAAGTAAAAAATTTCTAACTCCCCTTTTTCCTTGGGAGAATGCAAAACGGATAGAATTTAATACAGGGGATATTACACTGTGAAAGGATGACATTTTTAACTTTGAAGACTTATTCAAGCCTATCAAGACCTGAACGAATTCCTAAAAGATTCTAAAATCCTATCAGAAATCAAGTGATCTGCTAAAATTGAAAAATAATGCCAATAGAACTGACTCCTGCGTGTTTCAATTAAGAGGCAGAGATGAAAAGAAGAAATGATGAAAAACATATTAATATTTGGGGTTTCCCTTCCTTGTACTCTTCTATTATATTATCTCCTTTGATTATTTTTTCCTCTCTCTCAATCAAATTTTCATTTTCCCATCTCAAAAAGAGAAAAAAAAAATTTCCTTTTTGCCTTGTCAGTTGCAAGTTCCAACATCTAAAGATTCTCCTAAAGCTCCACCAAAAAACCCAGAAGATGAAACTGAAGCACTGAAAAATAGAATTTTGAAAAAACCATTCCCCCAGATACTACTCGAACACCAAAGTAAACCATTCACAATCTACTGATCTAAATATTTGAAGCCATTGAGCACATTGACCATGAAAAAGGACAAGAAATTGTCAATGTCATCGAATGCTCATAACTGACAGGAACAATTAACAAACAAATGGAGATCCCAGATTAAGAATCTCAAACCTGAGCAAATGCAATGAAGGCAAGAAAGCCATCGATGCAAGCCAGAGCTACATTGAGGATGATCAAGTCCAGAGTGAAGCAATCCCAGTTCTGAGTCATAGATTACAATGACTTCTCCTCCTTGACAAAAGCTGGGGAGAAGAAACCAAGAAAACGAAGCAGAGACACAAGAGTCACAGAAAGAGAGACTGAGGCAGGTTTGTTAGTTCGTGGAGGACTATGTAAAAGATGCTCTCAAGTGTTTCAGTGTCAGAAAGGACAGAAAAATCAGGGACCATAAATATCATTTAAATGAGGACTTTTTGCTTATTGACCCTTTTTTTGGTTACTTATAATAATTTATTTATAGTATTAATATGGTAGTTGCTTATGCAATTGGAAAGGTCCTGGCTGGAATATCTTTGTAAAAAAGCTTTCTTTATCAAGCCATTTAAATAAATGAGTTTCTTAATTGGTAAGGGAAAACAAGATAAGAAAAGAAAATATAACTCTTTGAATTAGGATTTGAGAATGATTCTGTTGAGATTTTATTTTTTTCTTCTCCTTTTGCCATCATTCTGTTGGGAGATGAAATATTAAAATTGTTATTTGAAAGGTTATTCACTTGCAAATAACAAATAAGTGGAGGTACTAATTAAGTTTGAAAATTCTCATCTTGATCATTTTGATATAACAAAAGCTTAGTTATTATATGGCTACGTATCAAAATTAAACGGTAGCATTTGTTGTGACAGCACAGCTTTTTAACAGTCAAAACATAGCAATTATCACATTTACCAACAGAAAAAAAAAAAACAATTATCATCTACAAATTAATGTTTTACCACCCAAAAATAAATAAATAAAACTGGCCTTATCTACTTATGTTTTAGATTTGTATCACTTTTCCAATACAACATTCTTACAATTTAGTGATTTTTATCATCTGCGTTTTATTTACTTCTCATTTTCTAACTTCTTGTACTTATAATATCTCTGCAGAATAGAAATATTATTCAAATAAATTTATTTAAATAATTAAGTATTTTTAGGATTACTCTAGAACACCTATGACCTTGTGATATTTGAATAAAGGATTCTATAAAAGTTGAGGAAGGAAACATGAGGAAGTAAAAATAGAAAAAAGATAAAGATAAAGTAAGAGGGAACACATATAAAAAAATATAAAAGAAAAAGAAAACCATTTATTAAAGGAAGAAGAGAGCGTCAGCAAGACATTTGTCCTCTAGTGAACATTTAGCCAACAGACGCATTGCAAGGTTATTGGTCAAAGGAAAACACTATAGTTATACTGCCTGAACGCATTGGTTTTCGGGCTGAATAGAAATGCTATTGTTCAAAATATCTAATCAAATATAAGTTATAAGTTATATAATGAGTAATT
This sequence comes from Styphnolobium japonicum, assembly GCA_023212625.1. Lineage (NCBI taxonomy): Eukaryota > Viridiplantae > Streptophyta > Magnoliopsida > Fabales > Fabaceae > Styphnolobium > Styphnolobium japonicum. The sequence continues at coordinate 3,707,114 of JALBWW010000006.1, forward strand.
GGAGATTATTTCAATACTTTTTTTTTAGGATATTTATATTTAAAGTGAGTTATTTAATATTTATTAATTATTATTTATATTTAATAAATATTTTAATATTTATTATAAAATTAATAATTAATAAATAATTGACAACTTACCTTAAATATCAAATTTATTAAGATATTATAACAACTTCATATTTAATTAAAATATTATAACTAAAAAAACAATTTTAATCACTAATAGAAAAAAGTAAAACAAATTGACATGTGTTATATTTTAGGATAAATTACAATTTAATTTTTGTGATTTGATTTAAAATCACTTTATTCTCTTATGATTTAAAAAGTAACATTTTATTATCTTGTAATTTGTTATATTATCAAATAATTATCTGATGTTTTTCTTTTCATCTATTTTTTTAATAGAAAACATGAGTTAGAGTTGTAAAAAAAAAATACATAAATGGTTTAAATTTTTTTACAGAAAACATGAAACATTCAATTATCAAAAAATAAAAGAGAATAATTAAATCCTACATAAAAAAGATATAAACAAATTATTAATAATTTCTTCATGTTACAAAATTATAATTCTTGACTTTTGTTATAAAACATATTAGTGATATGCACAATTACACTTGAGATTTTGCTAGTAACAAATTTCTAAATTTGAGATAAAGTGTTATTTTTTAAACCACAAGAGAGCAAAATAATTTTAAGTCAAATCACATGAGAGTAAATTATAATTTACCCTATATTTTAAAAAGGAGAAAAATAAATGATGAATCTTATGAATAAACTAGAAATATAAATTATAAAATAAATAAGGATGGTTTTGATGAAAAATATTTGTATCATTTATGAGCTTGTAGAGAGAGAGAGAGTAAAAAAAAATACATATTGAAAATGAGATTAAATTCTAAAAATACTTTTTCAAACAAAAAGAAGAATAGCCAACACAGTTCTATAAAAAATTCAGATAAGGTTCTATAATCGAACAGGTTTGAGTCCTTCTTAATTAGTAATCTTGCTTGGTAATCTATCCTTAATACTATTTTCTTTATATATATATATATATATATAAAGGAACAATCAAACTATACTTAATAATTTATCAAGCCTTTGTTTTTTTGGGATAAATTAACTATAGTCTGACAATATAAGCAAAACTCTTTTTTGTGAATTAAACATACAAAAAAATTATATGGTTGAATGATGGATCAATATGCACAAATATGTTAATTGCTTCAAATCATCTCTACCTTATATATATAACAATCATTTTAGGGAAAAAGAAAAAAGAAAAATTGAGACTCACCCTAACCCAAGTCACAATCATATGATATTGGGTGGTAATATATTACATAAAAACATAACAATATCAAAACCCAGAATCTAAAAGTTTGTTAAATGCCAATGGATGGAAGTTGGAACCCTCTAGATTGAGGGATACCTTAGACTTGGCATTGTGAAAGAGTGTGACTAATGGTTGAATCGGCTCACGAGAGTCTAATTGTTAAGAATTGTTGAGAATTGAGAATAATGGACCATTTCTTCAACTTCGTCTTACTTTACATTGTGATTGTGTCATTCTATTATGTGTCCACCTTTTTACACTTACACATGATTGCTTAATTCATAGGTCCTAAGCTATACTAATAGCATGTTTAGATTGGAGTTTGAAATTTCTAAATTATGGTTTGGGCAAAAGCTTATCTCTTGTTATTTTTGCCCAAACCATGAATTTAAAGTTCTAAATTCCAATTCAAACATACACTAAAAATGTTCCCACAACACAATCAAGTAAAAGCTTCCTCACGTAAAAAAATATAAGAATATGTAATAAAAAAACATAGATGGATTGGAAGGCAGAAACTCCAGAAATTAAAAGTAATTGTACACAATGTATTATTAACCAATGAGCAAAGGGTGACGTCATGATCACGGTGGGTTCGCATCATCAATACAAAAAAATACAAAATAAAAACAGAATCTTTTAATTAGGATACATGGCCAAAAAAATTAGGGTAGATACATAATTGTTATATTTGGAAGTGTTTATGGCCCATTACGTTAATTTTATGCATGTTATGTGTTGGATCACGGTTCTATTTTGTTCACTACGGGTGGCTTATTCCCTTTTAATCATATGTGGCAAGAATTCTTTCGTCCTAGCATATCACATGATTTTTTTATTCGTGGTAAACATTGAGGTAATTCATATATGATAATTAAAAATGTACTAAAGTCAGAGTGTTTTAATATAAATTCCTTTCTTTAAATCCATCATTTTTCACTTACAAAAATATACGAGTTTTATTTTGAAGTGTTAATAAGTTTTATTTTGAAGTGTTAATAAGATATCTGACATCAAATATAAGTTTACCATGATTAGATATCCACCCTTCCAAGATCCCCAAATTTGATTTTTCTTGAAGTATCTCTAAAGTTACTTTTTTGTCATTTAAATCAATTTTACTCGCCTCAAAAATAAATTTACCATATTGTCCTCACTTTTATAACGTGACAGTGAAAACTTTATATATATATATATATATATATATGAGGAGGGATTAACTTACACTTGTGTAAGATTTAATTTATTTATATTATTAAATAATTTTTTATTAAATATATTATTTTTCGATCTAATCATTAAATTATAATTATGCATTATATTGTTTGTATCAAATTTTAAAAAAAATTAAACATTCATAAAAATAGAATCAAATAATTTATATTTTCATATATTTTAATATTTTATATTACGTTAATTTTAATATATATCAATAAGTCACAAAACAATTTCAAATTAATGTAAAATTTTATAAGTATGATCTATGATAAAAACATTCAATCTAACGGTGAATTTTATAATAAAGTTATCTAGTAGAAAGTTATTAAGTGATATAAGAGTGATCAAATCTTACACCAGTCTAAGTTAATCCCTCCTAATAACCATGTCACTTTCATATTTTTTTGTTAATTTAATTTTTTTAAATAATTTCACTTTACACTATCCTAATAAAATTAATTATTGTAAAATACTCCGGAAATAACATTACCAAACCTAAATAAATATATTCTCTCACAATTAACTCTTTTACAATCAATTTTTTAAAAATTCATTCTCTTAAAAATCAATTTTTTTTCTTCTAAATCTAACCAAAAGCAAATGAAGCATGATCGTTGCTATGGATAATATACATAATACATGACACCATGTCAACAAATGTAAATAATGGAAGCATGGAGATAACTTTTTTCTTGGTGACATAAATTTTTTTTGGTGACAAAACTGAGGAGGAAAACTTTACGGTCTTAGACTGAAGAGTGAATTGGGTACATGTGCTTTTCAGTGTGATGACCTAATCAGATTCGAACTTAAAATTCACTTTTGAAAGTCGCAAGCCGCTACTACTTGAGCAACCATCTTTAGTGAAGCACAGAGATAATTGGTGTGAGAGACCTATCCCCGTATATATAGACTGAAGACTGTAGACAAGGGTTTGTTGGGTTAAGTGGTACTAAACTATGGATGAATAAAACCAGTTTTCGAAATTGAACTAATAGTGTGTAAAAAGAATAGATACGGTGGATCTGGACAACGGTTTGAAGGTACGTGGAAGCACTTAGTTGTGAAAATGCAACAGTGTCAAAGCCCATTTTGCTGTCAACAGTGTCAGTGGCCAAGATACTGAGCCACCATCCGTCCTCTGTATATATGTGCATCTTATGTCCATGAGAGTTTCTTTCATCACACTGCAACTTCTAGACCTTACAAAAGTCCCAATGCTGTAATGTAAAGTTTATTGTATACCAAGAGCTGTACCAGTACTTTAGAGTCAAAGAAAAACTAGACCCAACTTCTATATAAGTTCTAACAACAAAAGCATTTTGTAACAAAGGAAGCCACCATCTAGCTATATTTTGGCCAGATTCTATGCTTACTAATAACAGAGAATTCCATCCATTTTCCATTTTGTACTCTGGAAAGGTAAATGTATTACTTGTTTTCAAAAAAAGAAGGAAACTGTACCTAGCACTGTGGCACCTCACATTCCCCCGGCTCTGGAGAGTTGCTTCAAAGCATTAGCTATCTTGTCCTCTGTTGATTCACTAATGTATGCGACAAGAGGACTCTCATTCGGGACAACATCATCTCTTTGGTAGCTTCCTGGGCCTCTAAGTACTTCTTCTGAACCCTTAGACACCACTCCCTTCATGATTATGGTCTTGTGAGTTCCAGAAATCAATTCCTCATAATCAGTGTCCCCAGTTTCTCCAAGGATGACATACATGTTTGCAACATTCAATCTCCAACGAACAAAGAGATACCTAAAATAATAAACAGTCAATTACTGAATATTAAGCAGTGATTGCAATTATACACCATGAGTGTGATCTGCACAAGCACGACACTAGGCGCTTCCCTCCCATTAATGGTGGGGAACTGTACGATTTAACATTACATCCAGCTTGTTTTCTACAACCTTGATGGAACATTATCTTCAATATTAAATTAAAAAGTATGAATAATTACATTAATATATACCATAATGCTATCCAGATTGATGTCAAATAGAAACTCTGTTTAAAGGTTGCATGTAATTTTATTCAGTGAATAAATTCTTTTTTCGTTAATGAGAAAAAAAATACTATTATTAAGAGAAGAACAGAGATACAAAGAAGACGACACAACTATTATACCGACAAAAAGAAGATCATTTTTTAGTGACATAAACTTTATGGTCAACCATAATCATGATCAAACTTCAGGTGTCTGTACCACTGTAATTTTACTGAAAGATGTTCAAAATGCAGATGTTATTCACACACAAATAAATATAAAGGAGAATTACAAATCACGCTCATGGAGGTCTCATCTGAACAACCATTTTTTTTACAAACGAAACTTTAAGAGAGAAGAGAAGTCGAAAAAAAAGGATAAGAATTTTTCTATAGCAAGCGAAAGAAAATAATACATAGGAAACAAAAGAAAAGAAAATTATCTTAGAAGAGCTCTCCATTCCTTTTATAAAGTCATATACATAGTATTTTAGTATAGTAATTTTCTTTATGCCTTTTTCTTTCATCTTCTCTTCTTTTTAATTGATTTGTAACTTTCACAGATATATTGGGGTTAGAACTTGTAATCATACTCCCACATTTTTGTTCATAAAAGGAAAGACAGAGCCATTAGACTCAGGTCAAGGCATTGAGAGAGCATACAAACTGATTTATTTAACGAAAGAATTGAATTAGGATGGTTTTTCCTTGAAGCTCACTTCCCATTTTCCTATAGCCCCTCCCCACAGGGTTAAAAATGGATTTCTACAAACTCTTAACATGTATGCTATCATCAGAGCCTTCAGTTTGAGTAAGGGTTCAGTGATCAGTTCTTACAGAAAGCCGTTTACTCTTTATTTTGGACTGTTACCTGAGTGCCTGTGCTCTAGATGCAAGAAGTGGAATAACTTGCATTCTAGATGACCCCCTGCAGCACATAGGATGACAACGTAGACCTCGCATCCTAAGCTTCTGCCTCAAGTCATCAACTTTCTTTGCCTGAAAAATACAATTAACATTTAACATGATCATTTCAATCAATAAAAACTAAGTGCCGTAGCTACTGCCAAATGCCAATATGCAAATACAATAGTAAATTTCACGTGCCTTACTAAGATCATTTATTTTGTATGAGATGCAATGGGCATTGCTTGATTTCAAATCTTCCTCAATGGGGCTGGAAGATTTTTTAGAATTTTCTTCACCTTCAGAAGTATTCATAAGCTTCCAAATGGTTTTCTTTAGACCTTCACAACCCCAACGATAGTCAATATGTACCGCATAATCTGGATCAGGCAAAAGCTTTCCATCTTCTGTATAAATACCAGGGTAGTAAACTTCACTCCCACTACTGCAAATTAAAGCATCAAAGTCATTTACTGGAATATTGCCTGATGAAAGGAACTCTATTGTTTCTAGCATTGGCATAGCAGTTGATAAAGCAAATCCCGAAACTCTTGCAGTTTGAGGGTCTAGTTGAACAGCTTTAATTATGCTTTGCACTATCTGGGTCATCTTCTTCTCAGGAGCTCCATTATTTTCATAGAAATCAATTGCTATAACAATCAACCTACGTCTTCTCCTCAATAGGGGATATTTGCTGGTTACATTGTCAAGCAGCATATTCCCACCATTTGAACCAGAATCTGGCTTCCTTATCTTATTCCCACCATCAGCATTGTTTGGACCAGAATCTGACTTCCTCATCTTGCTTAGGACCCGTTTCACTTGGTCTTGCATCTCCGTACCACCACTTGCTGCAGCCAAGTCACCATCAATTGAGAGCCTAAGGGACATGTCCTGCACATCCTTAAGTGAATCATTCAAAGACTCTTCAACAGCTATATCATCCTCTGGAGTATTGGTTTGCCATTGTGGATGCCTCATCCGGCATGTTGCCACCCTCGTCAAATAAGTACGACAGTGTTCAGGCCATGAGAAAAGGTGTATGTTCTTCCAACCATTTTTCCTGCACTCAAGCCACAGGTTTTTCTCTGACAACAACTTGAGCAATGCATTAGCAATTGCTTGCTGATCATGAGGGTCCACAAGCAAACCATTGTTGAGGGCCTAATATATCACAAGGAGACATAACAAGTCATTATACATCAAAAGGATCCTGTGCATATTTGATCCTGCTTGATCTACAAAAATTAAACATAACAGGAAAAAGAAAATTTGGAATCTTCAACAACCTTAGCAACTAGAGATTGTCACGTTTAAATGTAAATATTTTTTTTTTCCAATGCCATCTGAGAAAATAGTTCTGACTTCACACTGTAACATATAGGAACTTCCCAGCATGTACCATGTAAATAAGTAAGTAACTAACGAAGATATATATATATATATATATATATATATATATATATAGATATATATAAAGGTAATTCTTCATTTACCCGATTAATGTCCACTGGTCCCCCATTTTTAGTGGCCACCATTGGAAGCCCATGCGCTGCTGCCTTCATGAGTTTGAACATATTTAGAGAAAAAATACATCACTTGGGCATTAAAATGAGAATAATATCACCAAAGTGGCTAGTTAGTTAAAACCTACCTCAATTAAAGTAAGACCAAAAGGTTCCACTAAAGCTGGATTTATGAAAACTCCCTGAGAAAATTTTCAAACTAGTTAGTTTCCTATCGTCGTTAAAACATAAGAAGTTAGTTCTCTTACACCTATATATAGTAAACTTCAATATACCTTTGTTTTTGCAGCAAATCGATATATCTCTGGAACATCAGATTGCTTGTGATGTTTAGGGTATGCCACTTGCCCATATAGGTCATACTTATCAATCAATTTCAACACTGTTGTGAGCACACTAGCATTCCCAGAAGACATCTCATCTATGTCCTCCCTGTTTCCCATTATGAGTGTCTGTTTGAAAACATATTAGTCCGTTTACAAGTGCTCAACTATAGTTTCCACCAAGTGGGCAGTTGAATTATGTCAACTTACAAGATTTGCTAGTTCTCTCAAGGGACGGCATTCTCCAAAAGCTTTTAACAGAGTGGTTATGTTCTTTTTTGGATCTGGCCTTGATAAAGCCAAGATCATAGGCTTGTGAGGATTTGTAAAGAAACGCATCACCTGCACAAAGTTGTTATTTGCAAATCAGTAACAGTAACTAAGGTGTAATAGCAGATATGTTGACATATCAGTTACTCACTTCTGACAAGATTGGAGGTATTGCTTTTGGTGAAGACCCATCAGCACCACCAGTAAGCTGTGTGAGCTCCCCATCAACTTCAGGGCCATCTTCTTGGATCACAACATTGCTAAAGTCCATACCAGGTGGGATAACCTGCAGAAAGTTCGAAGCACTAGTACTTTTCATAAGACACTTAACAAAAATAGTCAATTTAAGTGATGCAAATGTGCATACAAAAACAACGAAGAAAGTAATTGATATATCCATCCGGTAAAGAAGATGGTACTGGTTTTCCTTTCCAAAGAAGTTTCACCAAGCCTATTAAGCAACATATAAGTTGGAAGAGTGTTTTATGAAGTGGAATTAAAGAGCTAAAAAGATTATAACTTCGCTTTGAACATTCTGTCTACTTCAAATTTTAGGGTGACACCAACTGCATTCTTACCGCCATCCTTGGCATGTATCGACCATGACAATTGACACCACGCCTAGTACGAGCACGTAAAACTTTCTCAAGCTTGACATCAAAGCCATCATAGAGTCCCCATTGCTCCTCAATTTCTTGTTTTGTACTAGTGATAACAAGTTCTGCAGCATCTAGGGAAAGTTCTTCTGCTTCTATCCTCCTCATTATCTTGTATGTTGAATTGATATCCGCCTTTGATTGGCGCCCCTGCTTAAGAAGTTGTTCGAGCTTGTTTCTTCCAAGTGAATGACCTGTCAGCACCATTGGCACATTTAAAGCACCTGAAAGAAGAGCAGCACTATCTCCAGCATCAGCATAATGTCCATGAATTACATACGGCCAGACAGGTTGGCCCCCACCAATTTGTTCGCCTAATACTTTTGACATATTCAGAATGTGAGCTAAAGCTCCATCTACAAATTCTTGAATATAGGGCCAAAGAAGTTCTTTTTGGAGGTATTTATCACGTGGACCAAAGGGTATTCTTATGATATATGCACCACTGCTCTCCCCAATGTTATCATCGTCATCTAGGCCTGCAGTTAGCATTTCTGTAGGTTCTCCATAGCTCCAATCAATTTCAGGAGATGAGATTTGGCGTGTGAACAGATCTACTCTATACACTCCAGGCATTTTTGCAAGTGCACGAGCAAGTTCTACCACATATTTAATCTGGAAATACGTTGCTTAAATCATTACACACTAATTCAATGGGAGGGATAAAAAGAAATTCTATTGTCATTTATTCATGTAAGAATGTCAAGTACCTGTCCACCAGTATCAGAATCTCGACCAAGCTCCATGTTTTCTCCTCGAACCAATCCATGCAAACTGTGGAATCAAAGGACAATGTTATAGTCAAACATTATATTTACAATGTTTGTAGAGTTTATTACCTGAAGCATTTTCATAACAGGAGTAATGACAAATGAGACTACGCTTACAATACAAAAATGGTTAAAATTTCTTAGGAAACATTTGGTTTTTTTATAGTACATGCCTGGCAATGCAATTCCATATTTTTTTTTTCTTGTTTTTATTAATCATATTAACCTTCAGACAGACCCCAACCACACCAAGGCCATTTCCCAAATATGCAAAACCTGGAAAACAAATTGAATGGGAGAAAGAATGACATTATGATTGGCTTATGTCAGCTGATGAGAGACTTCAAAACTGACTCCCCTACCTAGTATCTGCATAAGCAGTGTATAAGACAGGTAAAATGCATCTGAGTCATCTGACACAGCTTAATTTTGTTCCAGATCACTGCCAATCTAGCTTCCACTATAATTAGAATTCGCTGAGAGTTGAGACACTGACACATCCTAAGAAATTTAGCTAAACAATTTATTAGCAGAGATGTCAATTCAAAATGATTATGTGAATGTGAACAATATACCTTAAGAGGACAATATAAAGCTTCTTTTCCTTTTTGTCATCTGACCATACTTCCAAGTTGGAAATCTGCCTCTGGAATTGTTTCTTTGGTATCTCACTTTGTATCATCTCCCCATTACCATCCCCCTTTTCTCCTTCCGACAAGTCTTCAGACATGTCCTCTGTAGCATCCCTGCGTCCTTGTTCTCTCTCCCATCTTCGGTTCGCCAACCTCTGGAGTTCCTCCCCTTCCAACTACACAAAGCACATAAGTGAGGCTCATTAATCTTGCATACACTAACTCTGCTAGTTTCCCAAATTTGTTGGATGAAGGACCAAGTATAATGAAATGAAAATCTAAACCAAACACTGTTTGGTGACTCGAGATTATATTCCATGTCTAGAAAAAATTAATCTATCCTAGAAAGAAAAGGTTAAACTTAAATTTCCTTCCCCATCTTGAACCAAAACAAACAAATAAATAAGCATTGCTAATTATTGAAAAATGTAGAGCAGCTAAGATAAATAAATTGGAATGCATCTCCAAACAAATGTGCAATGTCAACTTAATATACACAATACACACGCACGCACGCACACACACACACACACATATATATGATTAACATTACTTTCAGTTCAAATTACTAGAGATCTTTGTAGCAAATCAACAAGATCTTCTTCTTCTTCTTCTTCTTCTTCTTTTTGTAATTAACTAAGGGATTCTGCAAGTTACCCTAGCCTCAATCATATCAAAACCTCCATTCAAAACAAAAATGCATCCCAACCACAAAGGGATGGAAAAATTAGAAAGAAAAAAATAAAAATCCTTAGAGGATCAAAATACCAATCAGAAAAAACACAAATAATTTTGCCTAGGCATGCATATATCATGCATTTGATTTAATATTGGCATTGATTCAATCATGTCCATAGGCTTTTAAAGAAAAACCTGCTTCTTCTTGCGGGCAAGATGCCAAATGCGCCAGCACATGTTCTCTAACCTCGAGCTGCGCTCCCTGGCATTGCGAGTGGCAACCACCTTGATCCAAGTACGGTGTAGGTCAGACTCATCAACACCCGTCACCACCTCTTCCACAAAGTACTTGGTGGGATTAAAATGCCCACTTTCTCTCGGAGTCACAGGCGCAGCCTTTTGCTCATCAATGGTGGGAGCCCCAGTGGATAGTATAGCCTCCAGGTACCCATTAATCCATTCATTACCAGCCATTTTCCCTCACTTTCTCAGTGTTTTCTCGGGAAAGGAAACAAAGAATGCAAAAAGAAACAAGAAAAGCGAGTTTCTTTGTATGCAACAATGCAGAGTTCCTGAACTGAAACACAACCTTAGTCAGATTCAGAACGTGGTGAATAACATATAGTGCATAATTTCTTGAATATTACGGAAGCCCGGGAATTCATGAACATGGCTTTGGAGATGCACGTGGGCTATATAGTATAGGTGCTTGTTTGAAGGGATGTTTGGAGTGAAAGAAAATGAGAACATGTGTGTGTCGTCCTTGTGCAGTAGTGAGTTTAGTTTTTATATATGCAGAGGCAGAGGATTCTGGTATTGAATAAGAAAGAACGTGCAAAAGGGTGATGGGAAACAGTTGAAAGGAAGCGTTTTTGGTTGTGTTGGAAGAATTATGAGCAGCTAGGAAATGTTAGAGAGAGAGTGTGGCGAAGAGGGAGACAGAGAAATGGTGATCAGAGCTGAGCATAGAGAGGAGGGTGGAGGAGAAGGAGAAGGAGATGCCCAACGCGAGAGAACCACATGGCAATGAATGGTGGGCCACAGATATATTCTATACACGTGCAGAGAGGATCTTTATCGTTTCATTCTCCAAGCGAGTTACGAGAGAGAGAGAGATGGCTTCGTCCACTTTGTGTTGTTTGTTGTGTTGTGTAATCAGTAATGTGTAACTTGTCTTGCGTTGTTTTGAGGATTTGATGATTTGGGAGTGAATGATGATTAATGTTGAGTCGAGTGTTCACCTTTTCCAACGCTTTCCGCTTCCCAATGCGAGCCTAACGCTTCCTCCCTATAGACGTGGCTCTTCCTCTCAATTTTTGTTTGGGAGTTACTAGGTTGCTCTTTTCTTTTTAGAAAAAAATGTGAATACAGTAACATAATAAAATTTTGTGACAGAAGGTCTTAAGCTGTAGCTAAAAAAGGAAAAAGGCTAAATAATTAAGCTAAACTTGATCATGCATGTTATATTACTTTGTAGAGCAATTACAGGTTCACTTAACTTCACTTACTAGCACCATTAGCTTTACAGGTTTTCCTAGCACCCTTCTTTATTGCTCCAAGCTAATACAACTTAAAGCAAACGTAAAAATATGACTGTTATATTCATATTTTTAGGTATTCTTCACTTTTCATTTGACAAGTGTCAATAAACGTACCATGCAATATTTGCCTATTTGCTTTTCAAAATAAGTTAACAAAGGTCAGATGAAATATTAATTTTAAACCATTTTATTTAAAAAAAATTGTCACTGTTGTCAGGCACTCACCTCACCATCAAGCATATGATGTTGAACAAAATGGTTAAAAATCAAGGTGTCCCCGGGTGTGTTTGATGCGAAAGTATGTGGCAAGTGAGCCATCATCCCACCAAGCGGTGACCACTATCAACCAAACTTTATCACTTGACATCTTTGCCTTAATTGTTTTCAAGCCTTTTACACAAAAAGTGCCTTTCAATCCGAACTAGAAATAGTCACTTATTGCACCAATTATTATTAGTTCCAAGTGATTTGATCTGATCAACACATGCTGTCCTCAGCAACCAGACAAAGAACGTGGCTAGTTGGAGGAGAATTGGCAAAAGCAGACAGACTAATGTTTGTGTCATTTTGGGGTTCCGTCAGTCATTTTGTGACATTCATTCGTTAGTTTGTTATAGAGTTCATACACTCATCGGATTCCAACTAATAATTCGAAAGGAACCTCTTTCTTTTCCGTTTTCTTTTTTAATTTTTATGCTTCTCCTTCTCCAAGATGGCTCAAAGTGGTGACTTGCCAATTTTTGGGCTCAAAAATTGAAAATTGAACCATTTTAAAACCTGAACGTAATTACATTTAGTAAATTATTAAAATTCCCATTTACTTATAATCCTTATAACTTACTCAATGCCTCTCTTTTTTTGGCTACGTTCATAACTTAATACATTTTGTTATGGTTTTTTTTTTTTCCTTAATATTGGATTGCTATTGCTATGTCCTTTAAATACATAAACTATGCAGCCCATAACAATAAGCCTTTACTCCGGAAGCCTATTCCCCTAAGTGACGTCCACCTATATTGTCAAATAAATAACCAAAGAGAAGTTACCAAAAAAAAAAAGACCAAAGAGAATTTTTTTTACCTTACTAATGCTTACACACGTAACTCACTAAAGTTAAAACCGCAGGAGCAATTTAGTACATAATTAATATGTTTTGTATCCAATCTTTTTTCACAAATAATGCATAAACTACTAATATAATTTTATCTAAATTCAACTGCCTAGTTTAAACTTTAATTTGTCAAATTTATGTTAAATAACGTCAGCTTATGAAAAGCCTCTGAAGAAAGATGTGTAAAGAGGGGGGAGAGGCAGAAAGAATTCAAAGGGGGAAAGGCAGGGAAGATATAATAATGAAGCTTAGAACAACCATGAAGTCTTATCATTCACCTTATATTCCCCACTTTAAGCCTTCCTAAACAATTAAACATGTATTTTATGATAGAGAACATTCCCACTTCTTCTGTGTCATCAGAAGCATGTTGAACTAATATCATCAATGTTATCGAAGTAACCCATGAGAATGCACCAGAGTTCATAAAGAAGAATAATGGCTTTTCTTCTCTCTTGAAACAGGGTCAGTGGATAAAATTAGAAGTCACTGCCATTCCCACATCCTATGCTCGGGAATCTCAATTCACAAGAGAGGGAGAGGTGGATGTTCCCATACCACCCAAGGCAAAAACCAGACGACAAGATTTTAGCACAATGACCGAAGAGTTTTACGTATAAAAGATGAAAAAAGGAAAGTACATAAATAAAGTCACATGTCCACATATTGTCCATTTTAAAAACAAAATACAAAAAGTCAACAGGTTTATTCCGCTAATAAAGATGTAAATACTTAGCTTAAAAAATTTATATTTGATTTATGCTTTTAATAATCTATTTTAGTATTAGTTTTTATTAATATTTATAATATGTTTTAACCTTAAAATTAGATAATATGTACTCTTAATTTTTTTTAAAAAGAAAGAGAATACAAATTATTATTTTTTGTAAGACCATAACTAATTCTTACTTGAACGTCAACTTAATTTTGAATATTCAAATTACTACTAGTAAAATTTGTTCACATAAATACAAAATTTTATATATAGGTTAGGGATGGCACCTGTGCAAGATAGGGGCGGGCAGTACTCCCCGCCCTTGCTAACACCCTCACTCCTTGTCCCCATCTCCATTTTCCATTGTTGGAGAATTTTTTTCCCTATATCTATTCCTTGTGTCTCTTTAGAAAACCCAAAATGTAAAAAAAATTACTAAAAAAGTAAGTAAAATTCAATAAAAAAAATATTAAAAAAAACTTTAAAAAGTGCACGTGGGATGAAAAGGGAGAATAGAGAGAGCAACTTACACTTTAGGGTTTATTTTGTTTATTTTTTTAATTTTAAATTAATATAAATATTAATAAAAGTGAAATAACTAAAAAGAAAATTTTATTAATATATATATATAATAAAAATAATTTTATAATTAGACGGAAACAAGTCTCTCAAGATAGAAAATGTGATCCTCGTCTCAGTTTTCAAATTGATCTCGGGAGAATTTTCTTTTCACCTTCCCATCTCCGAGGGTGAAAATTCAGATCCCCAAGTAAGACAGTTCCATCAAGGATCCTTATATTTAATGATTTTTTGCCATCTGTAATATAGGTATAGATAAAAGTCTCTAAATTGTAGTTAAATCTTTAACAAATCAATACTTTATAACCCATCTCTTCTCATCGTGCAGAATTATATAATCTAGAAAATGGTCCACAGTTCTACTGAGTAGTAGAGTCCAGGGCAAAGCATGCTTTGGGATTGCAGACATTCATATCAGTCCAATCCGACAAGTTACGGTAAGCAGTCAATTGATTATATGTTCCAATTCAAGGAACAGGCAGCCCCGGTTACAGACGAAAGAACTAAACATCAACTAAATTAAGTAGGTCTCTGTCCCACACACTTTAGCTATATGTTTCTTTTATTCGACGGTAGAGTTTGGTGGAAACTTTGAAGGGAATATATGCCTTTCCCTCCTTTGATTCCCCCTCTCTTTAACATGAACAATATGGACTAAAAATAAATGATGTCCAGCTTGCGCAATATTTAAGTCCGTTGACCATATTGAAAATGAAAGAGAACGGAATCTGAAAGCTAGCCATTTGGCACTTTCATGCCAACACAGCAAGGCTTTGAGTTCATATGAGGTGCCTTCTTCGAACTTGAACTATTTTTATAACCTTTCTTTTTCGAGGACAAACCGCTTTCTCTTTGATAAAGTTGAAAATGGGTTAGAATAAGATCTAGAAATTTTACATCCTGGCAAATTAAGTAATTAATAAGTAAGCTCTAGATTTAGGTGCATTTGTATAACTCCTTCATATTTTCAAAAAGTTTGTGTAATAATTACAATATATGACTTAGTTAATGCAATGTAAGGATTTAAATTTTACTGTAAACAACTTGTTTAGGACAAAAGCGACACTTAAATGAAGACTAGTATTACATTTAAAAAATGTAAAAACACTTTATAGTCTTATCCAAAAAATTAATTTGTATAATTTACAATACAAAAATTGTGTTGATAATATTACTCTCATTGTTATCATTATTGCCGCCATAAATAGTCCAAATGTCATATATCTAGCTACACATATGAAATAAATTGGACCGGCATTCCATAAAAAATTTCTAGGATATATTTATGTTTAACGATATTTATATTATATTCATTGGTGCACTAGCCGTTATGCAATTGCAAATTGACCTAAAAAAACAACAATTAGCTAACGTCTAAGCACTAGTGGACATGAGTACAACAGGGACCACTTGATTGACCCCTTTTGGAGTGACTAAAACCAAAGTGAATTAGTATCTATAGTGAACCAATGTCAATTTTGTCTTTTCAACACACTGCAAAATGCAGAAAAGTGAAAACACAAGGAAAACCAACTTCAGCTTGTAATCTGTAATATGAAGTTATAGACAAAGGTGGCAATGATAACATGCATCTCACATGATATTGTTTCACTGAAAATAACACTAATGTTATCTCAAAAAAGAATAACAAATAAAACTAATGAATAAAAGATATTTTATAAAAGATATTTTATAAAAGATTTTTCTTAAGAGAAAGACAAAAAAATATTTTTCTCAAGAGAAAGACATCTTTGGACTCTATTTTCAGAATTAGATATTTTCTAAAACGTAATTTCCCTCATATTTTCAGGTATTCACACCTCCCTTCTCATAGCCAGACATCAGGAACAGGAATTAACCAAACTTAAGAGTCCACCGAAGCTGAGCAACAACAGTACCAAAGGCAAATAGTGATAAAGTGGCAGGAATCTGGTGGAAATTGAAGTGCAGCTGTATGAAAATTACACAAACGAACATCAGTGCTTCAGTAACAATCGGGTCCAGAGTGCTGGGCTATTATTCAGAACTTTACTTTTCATTATATTCACCTTCATGCAAGCTTAGCTATGCTTTTATTTGATGATGATACTAACGGGCTATATCATATTGCAGTGGCATTTTCTCACTCCGACATTATGAAGTCTTGATTAAAGATCATGAAAGGAAAAATTAAGGCCAACTCTTATGATTGCACAACAACAATGCGGGAAAACAGGTGCTCAGCCTAAACATTCCTAATGAAATTACTTACTGATTGATTTGAATGAATGACATAAACTTTGCAAAACAAATTTTCTTATACAAAAGTCTTCTTTAATAATGAAATTTCGTTTATACAAAATATTGTATTGAGGGGTTACGTGTCTAAAAAAATGCAGGTATAAATTTTACACAGACACTATAATATAGATTTAAAACTAAAGTCTAATTAAAAACTAAGTTGTTAAATTTTATTTTCTTAGTTTTTATATATATACACAAGGTTACTCAGGTTGAACTTTTGAAGTGAGATTAGCGTAATTTGTTATGATTGAGACCAAAGTGTCGGAGGACCAGTGAAGAAATATGACAAAAGCAGGCTCCAAAAATAAAGTGTTATTTTACGGTTCATGGCTATTCCTGGCCAGCCAGTGTCAGACAGCAAACACATCCTTGTCTTTGAAGCATCCAAAGCATCTCATTCTATATATAAAGCGTAGTTCACACTCCCCTTCTCTGTGTCCAATTTCCTTAGACGACCAAGTCATAGAGAGAAGAGTGTTTGAGAAGTGTTTAATGGGGAAGAAGAGCAGCTGGTGGTTGAAGAAGGTGAGCAAGGACGTGTGGCCGTGGAGGTTCTCTGCGTTTCGGTGGAAGCGACTGGATCTTCAAACGACCATCATGGACACCGTCGTTTTCAAGATACTCTCTGTGGTAGAGGCAGTGGTCCTTGTCTCCACCCTGTGCTTCTTCTACCTTTGCTGTGGCTGCCACTTCTGAATTATATAGGAGTCTGCCTTAGATTTTGATTCATTTATTTTTCATAAATTAATAATTAGTTGGTTCTGTTTTGGGGTAGTTGATCAATAGCACATGCACTAGGTTTATGATCTTTTCCTCTCTTGAAGCCAAGCTATGGGTACAGAAAGCTTGTGAATTGTAATGACATCTTAATTTTCAGCTTTTATTATAGATTTCATCAATTACTTAACGGGCTAGTCCTTGAGTCTCCCGTGTTGCTCTGATGAATGATAATCTAGTTTGATATGTTTTTATTGCTAAGCAGAAATAATGAATTTTCCTCGTTGCCTGAGTATCCATGAAACTAATCTTGTTCACAAGTAGTTTCTCGCAAGTTCGAATTCCTTACGTCAGATACCCCTCAACTAACCACTTTACTTACTAGGATTTGCCTCTTACTTTCCAAGAAAGCTGAAATGTCACTTTTGCAACGGAAAATAATATGACAACTGTTCCGTGAACAAACATCTTGGAGTGGTTGGTTTCTGATCATAAATGCAAAATTTATCACTTTAGTGAAATTACTATGTGGAACTACCAATTTTATATAAAGAAAAAAATTGGTTCCTTAACGGATCAATGTTAGTATCTAAATTAACATTCAAAATGACGATTGAACAAGCTCGTAGAGTTCAGCACCAAAATTAGCTCATAGAATTTACATTTTTAATATGCCATGGGAACCAAAAACAATTATCTGTCTATTTTATTTATTTTTTGCACAAATTAATCATCTGTTGAAAATATCATAATGTCCAAAGAGTACATGCTCTTAATTTTTTCTTTCCTCTCAATATAGCCAATGCACTATGGAAGGTGTTTCACGTCATTGACTCACCTTTATCTTTCATTTTAAGATTTTAACCACAAAATTTAATAATTTTAGTGTTAATAATTATAATTGTATGAATAGTGAATGAGGTCACATGCCTCCGTAATGTGAGGAGGAGCACATCATACGACGACGGTATCCTTTTTTCAGTATAATTATGCGACTTAATTAAAATTTCTGACATGATTAACTTTTAGGATGAGTGGTGGCATGAATAAGTTAAATTCTGTCAATCAAAAACAACAACACAAACAAAAACAAAAAGAATTGGGGGTTTAAAAGTGAAGAACACAGGAAGCACTTAGTGGCATCTTGAAGCAGAATGGCTTCCCCAGCGGCAGCAAGGTCACCGCTATCCTCTCCTTCTCCTCTTCAACGCCTCTCGACCTTCAAAACCACCACCACTCCTACTTCTTCCACTTCCTCCACTTCAATCCCTTCTCTCGAATCCTTCGCCTCCGATCCCATCTTCTCCGCTTTCCTCTCCCCTTCCTTCTCTTCCACCTCCTTCTCCTCCGCCGCCCTCTCCTCCGGCTCCCCCGCTTCCACCGCCGAAAACCTCCACCACGCCATCCGCCTCCTCGAGAACCAGCTCCGCTCCGAAGTCCTCTCCCGCCACGACGACCTCCTCTCCCAATTATCCTCCCTCCAACACGCCGATCATGCTCTCTCCACCGTCCGATCCTCCGTCTCCTCCCTCCAATCCTCCCTCCGCCGCGTCCGATCCGAACTCTCCGATCCCCACCGCACCATCGCCACCAAGACCGTCCAGCTCTCCAACCTCCACCGCACCACCGAACTCCTCCAGCATTCCATCCGCGCCCTCCGATTGTCCAAGAAACTTCGCGATCTAATGGCTGCTGCTGCCGCTGAGCCCGAAAAACTCGATCTCGCCAAGGCAGCGCAGCTGCATTCGGAGATCTTGAGCCTTTGCAACGAATACGAGCTTGTGGGTATCGATGTCGTTGAGGAAGAGCTCAATTGGGTGAGAGAAACTGGGGATCAATTGAGAAACGAAGCGATGAAGGTGTTGGAAAGAGGGATGGAAGGGTTGAATCAGGCTGAGGTTGGTACTGGGTTGCAGGTTTTCTATAATCTAGGTGAATTGAAGGTCACTGTGGAGCAAGTGATCAATAAGTATAAGGGTATGGGTGCCAAGAGTGTTAGCGTTGCATTGGATATGAAGGCCATTTCTGGCTCTGCTGGAAGTGGATTTGGTCCTGGTGGAATTAGGGGCACTGGAACTCCGCAAATAGGAGGTGGGGCTAAGGCTAGAGAAGCTTTGTGGCAGAGGTTGGGGAATTGTATGGATCGGTTGCATTCCATTGCAGTGGCGGTATGGCATTTGCAGAGGGTCTTGTCAAAGAAACGCGATCCCTTTACACACGTTTTGCTGCTTGATGAAGTCATTCAGGTAAGGGTCATAAAAGATGTATGTCAATTTTCTAATCATAGAATGAGAATGGATTTACTTGAAAAGTGAAAACAAAATCTTATCCTTTGGTGGCTTCTTAGCGTGTGGGCATTGATAAAATTATGTGTTACTTGGATTGATACCTTTCATGTATGCTCAACTATGTGTTTGTCCTCTGAATGGCCAAGTTTATATGGAAAATACTATTGTGATTAAACTGGGTACTTCTCTTGTAGAATGGATTTGCTTACCAATATAATTATTTATGGCAGCTTCTTTTGTTTCCTTTTCCCCTAGTATGCTGTAAGGTCATGGTTAATGGATGGGGTGGGGTGACTTGTGCTTACTGTCCTTTATGTCAAGAGAGAGTAAGGAGATCAAGGTCAATTGTTTGATGTTTCTCTTTTCGGTAGAATTATTCCAATAGGCTTCAGGCTTCCGGCTTTAAGCAATATTCGTACTGTCAAAGACCTTTCTCTCTTAGAATATGCTGTGTTTAGGATACAGGGTAGAGAAATAGTAAAAATTGATGGTTAAATTATAGTATTTTGGATCTTTTAAATTGATTTTACTTTAACTACTAAAAACTAAAAGCCAATATCTAAGAAACTGTGACCTTTTCATATCAGCAGGGTGCCCAAAACAACAAAAGTTATAAAACTACGATAACAATATGCTACTTAATATTTAAAACTGAATAAAACAAACTCCATCCTAATAATATCTTTCTCTTATTAACCAAGTAAAAATAGAACAAGCTAAATATTCATAATCGTAATATTCCCTGTGCCTTGGCACATGGCTACACCTAAATATTTCAGATCTATCGTCTATCCTAAAATCCCAATTTGCTAATATTGAAACGTAATATGAAAGCATCAATTTGTTTTCTGCTTCTCTGTTTCACCTTTCTTGTCCAGTATTTTCCTCATTTTCCTTGTTGTTCCTACTTGTGTCAATTGGATTGAACTCAGTTTCATGTCTGTCCCCACTTGCTTCTAATGCATCAAGCACCTC
This sequence comes from Styphnolobium japonicum, assembly GCA_023212625.1. Lineage (NCBI taxonomy): Eukaryota > Viridiplantae > Streptophyta > Magnoliopsida > Fabales > Fabaceae > Styphnolobium > Styphnolobium japonicum. The sequence continues at coordinate 3,727,637 of JALBWW010000006.1, forward strand.
ATGAAGATCAATATGCAGTCTTTTGAAAGTCTACACCTCTGTATGTATTCATTGTGGAATAAAGTGATCAATATGTTTAGATGTACCAAGAAGTTGCATTAATTTCTTCTTTTTTTTTTGTATAATGTCTTTAATCCAAGGTTTTTCGAAAATATATTATCTTATGGCATGTGCAAAGAAAGAGCATAACTGGATTTCCTAGGGGGTTTGGAATCTTCAGGATCTATTATTGATAGACCCATGAGAATAAGGTGTACATGAGGAGGGGTAGGAAGGGATGCAGGGGATTAGTCCACGCAAACGATGAGGGCATGATGGGGAGAATATGGAGAATAATCATGCTCATGGGGTGGAGCATAACAGAATGCTGATGTGGCGAGAGAGAGAGAGAGAGAGAGATCAGCTAGTATAAGAGGGAAAAGTAAGCAAGAATTGAGTGAAAGGCTGGGACTAGGAGGGTGGCACCTGGAAATAGCTACGATTCTGGAGACTTGAGCAGTCTGATAGGACTTGGGCTTCTCAGCCCAGTCAGCAGAAATTTAAGCCCCCAATATGGAGGGTATACTCCAGGAGGGGGAGAAATGAGAAAGGGGGGGAATGAGTTAGTTAGTTAGAGTTGTGACGTGGCAAGGTTGTTAGGATGTGGAACAAAATATAGGGAGGGCAGAGAGTATTGAAGGGTCATTCTGCATTGTTATGATTAGGACGTTTCTGGGCAGAGGAACTATACCTCTGAGGAGCTATTGCTCTGGTCATTGAGAGTGTTCCTAGATATATACAAAATTCAGTATTATCTTTCAGGAGAATTCTCTTTGTTTCTTTCACTGCATTGTTCTTTTTATTTGGAATCCTAACACAGTCTCTGTTCTTGTTCTTTTCTTTGTTTTTGTTTTTCTGTTTCTGTCTGTTAAATTCCAGAGAGTCATTCTCTATTGTAAGAGCTAGTCTCCATTTTCCTATCAGTAAAACTAGGTCCCTATCAATTATATTTTGACATTATAGAGTTCTTATTGAGAAACATTGATTGTACTTATTTTAGCCAATATTGTTAGCACTTTCTTATTTTGTAATTCGATATTTTATTTTATTTTTTTCATTTTCTAACGTTGACTGCTACTGCGTAGGAAGGTGATGCCATGCTAACAGATCGAGTCTGGGAGGCCATTGCAAAGGCTTTTGCAAGCCAAATGAAGTCTGCTTTCACTGCATCAAGTTTTGTTAAAGAGATTTTTACAATGGGATATCCAAAGCTTTACTCCATGATAGAGAATCTCCTTGAAAGAATTTCACGTGACACAGATGTCAAAGGAGTGTTACCAGCTATTAATTCTGGTGGAAAAGACCAGATAGTTTCAGCTGTTGAAATATTCCAGAATGCATTCTTGGCTCACTGCTTGAGTCGCCTTTCAGATCTAGTGAATTCTGTATTTCCAATGTCCAGTCGTGGAAGTGTTCCCTCCAAGGAACAAATATCAAGAATTATATCACGGATTCAGGAAGAGATAGAAGCTGTTCAGGTGGATGCACGCTTAACTCTTCTTGTTTTGCGTGAAATTGGCAAGGTTTTGCTTCTTTTTGCAGAACGAGCTGAATACCAGGTAAACAGAAAAAAAAATGTTATTGTATTGTATGCTGTTTATAAGATGTTTTAAGAACTACATTTATTGGCTCAGAAATGAATTCGACACTAGCTCATGGGTTGCCAGGAAGGCTATCATTTTTAACTGTTACATCTATTTTTTCTGGATAAAAGAATATTTTATTACAAGGAAAGGAGGGATACACAGAAGAAGGAAAATCATGTTAACTACAGTTAATCTAAAGCTGTGTTAAGTTGCAGCAGAAGGTAGTGGTTAACCGAGTGCTATGTCCACATTTTAGCTTTGAGGGGTTGATTTTAAGATATGCAAACTTCATGGCTCTGGAACCTGCAATGTGACAACCATTTTTGTTCTTGTGATCTTTTTTTTGTTTCCTTTTTAATTTTTCTTTGTGGGTTTTGTAATATAATAAGTGCTTGTTGCTGTAAGTTTTCTCTAGAACCTAAAGGAGTATGATTTTCTTTCTTGTTTGTGTATGTGTAATCTTTAGAAATCCAAAGGCAGGACTATTGTAGAAGCATAATTTCTAATCTTTTAGTTATTAATTTTATTTGTTGTGGCAGATATCCACTGGCCCTGAATCACGTCAAATAAGTGGTCCTGCAACACCAGCACAGCTCAAGAACTTTACATTGTGTCAGCATCTGCAAGATGTTCACACACGAATATCATCTATGCTTAAAGGAATGCCCAGTATTGCTGCAGATGTGTTGTCTGCTTCATTAGGTGCAATATATGGTGTTGCTTGTGACTCAGTAACATCATTATTCCAGGCAATGCTTGATCGTCTTGAATCTTGCATATTGCAAATACATGATCAGAACTTTGGAGTGCTTGGGATGGATGCTGCTATGGACAACAACGCATCACCTTACATGGAAGAGCTCCAGAAGTGTATTCTTCACTTCCGCAGTGAGTTCCTATCTAGGTTGTTGCCTTCCAGAAAAACTACAGCTCCGGGGACAGAGAACATATGCACCAGGCTTGTCCAGAGTATGGCTTCACGAGTTCTAGTGTTCTTCATCCGACATGCTTCTCTCGTCAGACCTCTTTCAGAATCAGGCAAGTTAAGGATGGCTAGGGATATGGCTGAATTGGAGTTAGCTGTAGGCCAAAACTTATTCCCTGTTGAGCAACTTGGTGCACCATATCGAGCACTTAGAGCATTTCGTCCACTTATTTTCTTGGAAACATCCCAGCTTGCATCATCTCCTCTTCTTCAAGATCTGCCACCAAATGTCGTACTTCATCATCTGTATACCCGTGGTCCTGAAGAATTGAAATCACCACTGCAAAGAAACAAACTAACACCATTGCAGTATTCATTGTGGCTAGATTCTCAAGGGGAGGATCAGATCTGGAAGGGCATAAAAGCAACACTTGATGATTATGCTGCAAATGTGAGGAGCAGAGGAGATAAGGAGTTTAGCCCTGTTTATCCTCTTATGCTTCAATTGGGTTCATCGTTGACTGAAAAGATTCAGGCTTCCTCGAGGTCTTGATCCTGTAAACAATTTGTCGTCTAGCAAATTAGACCACATCAGTGACTTCCCAGATTGCTTCTTGAAAGTTGTTGAAAAGGGTTTAGTTGCGGAAACATGAGGAAGAGGCCTGCTAGTTCTGCTGGCAAGCATGAGGTACAAAAGTTTTAAATGATTTAATAGGTTTATTAATAGTTTTTCCAGTGGAATTACTGTTGTTGGCTAATCTCAAGTTTCCTGATTAATTGTTGTTATATTCAATGTAGAGAAATATAGCTTTTTGTTGGAAGACAGAAACAAGTCCTGTAGTATATTCCCCAAGATTAATGGACATTTAATCGATTGTTTCATCATGTCTCATCTACAGCGTTATTGTCCGCAAATATCTTTCATGTATAATGTAAACTATATCTCTTTAATTATTCATCAATTTAATTTTCTCCAATAACTTTGTGGCAGCTTCATGCACATAATTTACTTTATAATCTTTAATCTAAACTGGTAGAATCTATCGAAGTACAAGTAGAAGATATAACTGCTATGCTGTCTAATAATGAAGGCAAATTAATTGAATGTTAAGATTTTTTGTTACCAAAATTGCCTAGAATGGTACATTACAGACTAGGACAACGGATTTTTTTTTTTAAATAAAATTCTAGTCTATTTCTCTGAGTGAACCTCATAAAAATCACGAGGCTTACCTGTGTGTTTAGATATAGGTTTCGCTATCAGATTAATAATAATTTATTCTTTTCCATGTTACTTAGATTGAATTCTTTTATTTAGATGATATAATTTTGACTATTGTATTGATAGATAGTAGTAGGTTGAAATTTTTTGTAACGAGTATGAAAGTTCCAAATATGGTTTTGAAAAATGCAGCTAAAAAGCGTTTGTACAGAAGAAGATTAAGTCGCTATATATGATTCCACACCGCTTCCCTCCCTCGCTTAATTTTCAAAATCAAGGCATCGTAAGGAAAGACAGAACATGACTTGAACAGAGGTTGGTCCGAGCTATGAATTTTTATGGGGTCTACAGCATTTAAACTCTCAGTGCTTATTAGTTTACTTGAATTATTGAATCTTGAGCAAGATGCTCTTTCAACAATTTCAATTTCATTTTAGGCAGTTAGTGGTGCCTTTCAAATTTTCAATTGCACCATCGACAGCCAATGCCAAAATTATAGATTTTGATATTGCATGATAGTGACATGGTGTGCGCGAGCATTCATACAACATACTGATAGAAAGAATGTTTCGTTTTCAAACTGATGTATGCATAACAAGCAATCATTTCCACTATATTTTATAGAAGGAAGATACATAGAAGAGGGAGCACTCAGTTTTCAGCATAAATAACAATAAAAGGATGGGGGGAAAAAACAAAAAACAAATGAACCCTACAAGCTATCCCTAAGTATCAAGTAGAACGTCAATTAAGTTCAGATATGGATGTCCATACCAAAATATATGAGGTACCAATAATATTTCAGAGAATTCTTTGAATTTATTAGTGTCTGACAAAAAAACATTAGAGAAAGAAGAGTTAGCAGTAAGAACTAGATCTCTGTAACCTCATTCTATATCTAATTAATTTCCTCTTGTCTAATTCTGTCACTGCACAGATGCTACTAGGCGCAGAAGATCAAGCAATAATTAATAAATCTTGCCTTATTTTATGTTACTTGAATAGTAAGCTGCGTGCCCTCAATGCCCTTCTACTTCATACGCTATATCTCTTATATTACAAGTCATTTTTATTCCTGAAAACCATCTTATTGAATTGACCAATATCCACATCTCCATGTAAATACAAAACTCAGCATTTTTCCTTTGATGGCTCATACTTTAAAAATGAGAGGGAGAGAGAGAGAGAGAGAGAGAGAGAGAGAGAGAAATATTAGAGGTATCATTTCAGCATCTAATGTTTTATGTCTTGCTGCTTGTTCTGTTTCCACCTCCCTCGTACATATCTTCTCTACATATATGAATATTTATACATAGCTCCTCGAATCCTCCGAGAGGTGGTAGTTGATTACAAGGTGCCAGTTGTATACACATTGAAATCATCATCATGGGAAAGAATTTAAGTCAAGCATCACTGAAAATATCTAAGAACGACAAACAACAATTCAACAGCTTGATTAAGGTTTTGAGGCCGAAGGTCTACATCACTGACAGCTCAAGCTTCAAGAAGTTAGTTCAAGAGCTAACTGGCAATGGAAGCTCAACCACTTTATCTCCATCCCCTTTAGAACCCAAGATGGTTGAGAATTGCCCCCTTATAGGAGCTGAGGTTCAAAGGGACCCTGAAGCTAGTGTTGAAGTTTCAGTTTCCACTGAAGCAACAACCAATTCATCTGAGTTATGCTATACTGCATTTATGAATGAAAATTTCAATCAAGTATGCAATCAGATATGTTTGGAAGACGCTGTCTTAGAAGACTCCATGGCGAACCAACCTCTAGATCATTTGTGGGCATATCAGAATCTTGAATCACTACTTTTTGATGTTGAACCAAATTCTTTCTACAATTGCTATGCTCAGATTGAGCAAGAGGTCAGCATATACGACTACGAGTTGTCTGGAATGCTATGAAAGTGTCTCTTTCATGGCAGATCAACCAAAAAGCTTCAATGATGAGTTTTGGTTTCTTGATTTACTTTTCCTGTTCATACCTGGCGTAAAGTATAGCAGAAAATGTATTCTTTCCTATGTATATTCTTTTGTAGATACCATATAGCCGATCCTTTTGTTCACTGATGCATATGATTTTGCTTTCTTTAATTGGTAAGTGAGTTTGTTTCCATGGATTGATCTTCAGAGGGCCTAAATATTTATTCGTTACACTTGTTGGTTGGATTGTATTCAGAAGACATGTTTAAAGCATGTCACCATGCTTGGGTTAGCCTATTAGCTCCAATTATTTATGAATAAAAAATAATAATATTACCATTATTCTGATGACTCTCTCTTCGTATTCCAAATTATATTTAGGACATGAAATTTAGTAACCATATATAGACAAAGCAAGACTTCCCACAATCGTCGTTTTTATTCTTCATTCATGCCAGCTCTGAAGTAGTTTTCACATAATGGAAAATCGTTAATTTTATATGATATTACTGTATACTATGACTGACTTCTAAGTTCTAAAACCGTTTCAATCAAGAGTGCTTTCATTAACATATTAATGTTTACAAAATAAGACATTTTCAATATTACTTCATATAATAATCTATATTAAATGTGAGTTTCATCAAATTTATCAGTAGCTCGTAACTCGCGAAGTTTACTGACATCTATCCTGAGCTCCATCTTGGAGTGATGCGAATAGGATTAAGGACTGCTTATGATGTCACACTCTTTAGTTTAATACTTCTATCTTTAAAACATTGATTTAGATTCGTGAGTAAACCTTAAAGAGGCAGAAAGCAAACAAATAATTGAATCATTGATAGCGTGCCCACAAAGTCCTTCTACCTCGTATACATTTCCTTTTCTTTTTGTTCTCCCCTGCCTCCTTGATGCCAGCAAACATATATCAATTCATGCTATAATATTGAATATAATTTCCAAGTCTTAAAAACCTTCATATATTGACTTCTATAAACCTTTCATGCCAGTAAAAACCTTAGGATATTTGTTAATGGGTATACTTTGAATGCACAAATCATAAAGGAAATGGGTATTTACCTTGGGAAATGATCCTTACATACTAGCCACTAGGAGTGCAAGGTGTAAAAATTCTAAGCTATACAAGAATTGTCAAGTCAAATGATGCCACCGTGGGCAGATGTACATGAAGTGTACAAATAACACTGCTCATTTATCGGCTCCTACATTTTTTTAGCACTGGTGATTGGTTCCAGGCTTCCAGCACAGGACGCCTACACAAATAGTAGATTTTTGTGCAAGAATTGGATCAGTTCTTGTGCAATGATCAAAATGCCTATAAAATTTGTAAAACCATGGCATGCGAATATCAAGGTACTTGTATTAAAGAGGTGCTCTCACATGTCACTGTTAGCTATTTTCCACTATGATTTTAAACTAGTTTCATTTGTAATGATCGCCTCTTATGAACTGCAGGATTTTGCTCGGGGCACTCAAAACTCACTGAATTTGTTATTAGAAGCAAAATTCAATTATCATTAGGGATGCTTCCTAATAGACTGAAGAAATCATCCTCGCATCTCCCTCTCCCCCCTTGATGTTTTTAAGATGTCAATTCTTAAATTCAAGGTTAGGAAGCTAATTAGGAAGTAAAATGAAAGGTTTAGATCTGTGTTCGAGACACTAACAGTAAAACTGAAGAAGAATGACTTCAAATATCCACAGCTAAAATGATACAATTTGTTAAAATATATATATAAGAAAAAAAGAAGTTACAAGACTTGGAATACAAGCAAAAGAGGCTGTATTATTAAGATTGAAAACGAGTCATTTTGCAAACTATCAGAGTTAATCCATTGTTACCCAGGCTTTCCCTGTATTACTTGCGAAGGTGTACCTGTGTATAAAGATCTAAGTTGCCTGCTTATGAGTTTGCTATTATAGATAGCCTGCTGAAGTTCTGCATCACTTGACCACCATTGTTCCAGGCCATGAGCCTCAAGAAATTTCTGTTTTTCCTTGGAGACAACGAACAACTTTGCTGCAATTTGCCCATTTGTAGCACCCATACTCTCCTTGACAGCGATCTTCTCTCCTGTGCCATCAGGGTCAGTATAAGAGCAACAGATATAGTCGCTGTTGTTAACATACAGATGAGGAACCCATTTTCCCACCCCAAAACCAGGATCCTTCAAGTCAGATAATCGAGGAGTCTTGTCTCCATCATTGCTGACTTGAGCTTCGCTACTTGAAGGAAGCATAGATTTAAATCTATTCCAGACAAATTCTGCCTTTTCTCCAATATTTCTGAGGCACATGGCTAGTGAAAGAGAAGGTGGATTAAACAAATGTGTCTCCACATAAATCCCTTCTTTTGCTAATACCTTTCCCACTTGAAGAGCAAACCCAGCCCCCAAGGAATGCCCTGCAATACATACATTACTGCTTCCGTGTGTATCAGAAACTGATTTTAGTACCTCCAAAGCTACTTTAAACCTAACAGAGCCTTTCAAACTTTCCCAAGCAAGAAAACGGAGGTCATCTTCAATATCTCTTCGCATTGTAGGGCTTTTGAGTAATGTTCCTCTGAGTGCTAAAACAGCTCTGGGGGCACCACTAGGTCTAATTAGTACTAAGTCAGCCAATGCTGCAGATCGATCCCATTCGAGTATCGCACCAAAAATGGATCCATCTCTTTCATCAATCAATTTTTGTGTGAGCTTGTACTTGAAGGGAATCCACCAATTTGGAGCTAGAGCATTTTTTTGTTTTTTGTTCTCCTGTCTATCAAGTTCAAGCAGGTAAACTGCCTGTATAAAGCAAGCAATGACAGTTCGCTTATAATTTGCATCCTTCCTGTATACAGCAAAATAATTATCAGCGTCCACATATATTATAAAAGAATGTAAATGTCAGTAAAACTGTGGGTTCTTTTCCATCAGATTCAATATGACAAATGAAGAGTAAAGGACTCTTGCTAGAGTTAATGGCAACATGGTACTCTTAGGATCACATGCCTGTAGCGAAATTCATACAATAAAAGATCCATGATATAAATCATACCCAGGTGCCGCAAGTTAAGCTATTTCATAATTCCAAGTCAACTAGTCAAATCTTTATCGTAGCCAAAACCTAGTAGAAAATAATCATATTGATATTACTGATAACAGTTAAGGAAATGCTGTAAATTAGGGTCCACAAAATTCTATTCCAAATGCTTAATAATTAAAGCAACTAAGAAATTGGGTATCAGAATGGAGATTCCAACAGATAGATATACTAATTCAAGAATTACCAAAATTATAACTTCAAAATTATAAAGTTAGTCCCTGATTGACAGCACAATGCCGAGACAGATTAGGCAACTAAATAATAATATATAACGCAACTAAAAGAAGATACATATCATGATATCATTGACCTCTGCAGATTTGGAAAGCCCATTAAACACATTATTTATACCTCATTCTTTATATCAAATCCACCCCATAAAAGAAAGTTCAATCTAACATTGTTGGCGAATAGATGATCCAAGCCCGTGCTTGAAGCCAACATCTAAATATCTTTGAAATCCAAGCAACCCATCACTAATTAATTACGATAGATAAAACCCAGTTGATAAATTTTGCTATCCTTTTCATTTGATGATGGTTCCTTCAATCAGAAACAGTAAATTCAAAAATTTTGCCAACCCCTTTGGTAAAGTTTGCAACTTTATAGGCACAACCCATTGTCTAACATCTTCAAAATCGATCAACAAAACAGAGAATTCACACAACTAATATTGCTCTATTTCAACACCCCAATAACCAGTATCAAACTTTTCACATCTAAGGTCAAACATTAACAAAGTGAGGTCAAGAAATCATGAAATCCAAGAGTGAAAGGCTAAATTCATATAAGATTCACTAAGATTGGTACAAGAATTGAAATGGGTACTGACCAACTAGAATTGATAAGGTCTCTCCAATTAAGGGTAGTCAAGTTGCGAGGGCCAGAGACATGAAAAGCGTAGGGATGAGCTTCATGTGGAAGTGGAACCACCAGGTTTGTGATCTCCTGGGCACCGCGTTTTGCCATCAACGTAGCAAAGAACCCAACCCTTGCTGGTTTCTTAGTTGGGTAGCTTGCATGGTGATGATACAGAAAAAGAGCGCGTGCGCCTTTTATGGAAAGGTGCTACCTTTCCATTGTGGAAGCTTGTGGAAGCTGGTTGGCATCCTATTCGATATGGCCCTTTTCTAAAGAATCAAAAAAGGGTCTTTTATTAAGCGTCCCTTTTCATTTATTTAAATAGAATACAATATGACGAACACAATTCCTTTTGCTTTTTTCACTTTTTTTATTATTTGACATTTGCATTTTTTATATATATAAAAATGATTTTTGCACACTTAATTGTGTTGTGTATGGCGTATGGAATATAACCGAAAAGAAATCTAGTTCAGGAAATTAACACTACTCTTTTTATTTTAACTGCATTTACCTACCGGACTTTAGGAGACTTTAGTTTTTGGACACACGTTCAAATTGGCTCCTACATGGGATGTGACTAGAAGCCTCCATTTAAGTCCATAGATAATATTTGTGGTGGTGAGCCACTGCCTTTGCCAAATTAAATTAAATCATACAATGCCGAATTGAAAATGCAAACCGCTTGCCAAAATAAAATGGGAATCACTGCTCAAAGCCTCACCGCTATTGAGTTCACATGAAGCAAAACTCCATGGCTGTCAATCTCAGCACTGCTTCTCTTCACCCAAAGCCTTCCTTTCTCACCCGGAAACATAACAATCTCCTCAGATTCTGCCATGCTTCTTCTTTCATTAGAACATCTGCTCAATCAGAAGGGACTGACACTGGAGTTACAGAGGATGATTCTTCTGCTGGTATGCCAACAATTCCTAACCCTTCTGTGTGTGTGTTTTTAATGGATTGAATTGAAATATGGGTTTAAGGGGTAAGCATGAATTTCCATATTAGCTGTTGAACTACAGAATAAAGTGCTCCTTTCTTAAATTATTGGCACAAGGATGAATAGTGTTTTTTTTCCCAAATAGTGAATCTTGTTGGCCTATCATTTGGCCTCTAATGATATTTGTGATATGTAAGCAAAAATAATAACGCATTTAGATTCTGTCACTCAAAGTTAACACAAAAATTTTAAGGGCAGAATATTTTAATAATTCTTGCTGTTGTTGTCTGTCACTCGTTTCTAAATAGAAGGATAAAAATCAATTAGAAGTTCAGAACTTTATGCTTTTATTTTCAGTGAGAAAATAAAAATAATAAATAATAGGAAAAAATAAAGGAGTTCGAGTACATCAAAGATAGCTTATTTGCTTTCCCGTGCTTCAAATTTTCTTAGATTATTTTATCATACTAGTCTAAATTTCTATAGAATACTTCTGATTACTTCAATATGGTATTGTTCTTCTTATCTTGAACAATATTAGATATTCTTGTTCATGCCTTATTAGGAGAAATCCCTGACATGCTTTTGAGGACTTTTATTGTTAGGATCTTTATCTTCTTCTCGTGCTCAGCTGGATCTTTTGGAGCAACTTACATCTACAAGCTTACCCATCAATGGTATGTAAGTTAACATCTCTTTCTCTTTACATCAAGGATATGCGTAGGGTAATTGTCCTCTGGTATTGCCACTTTATCCTTGTCAAACATTCCTTCTCCGTTTTGTTGTTAGCTTAAAATAATAAAATATGCAAAAGATATACACATGCCTGGAGAAGGTAAATGTTCCGATATCATTAATAAAAATCTTAAACGAATAAGTTGAAGAGCAAGGGACCTTTTTTCAAAGGTGCAAAGTGACAATGTTGCAGCCACATAATTAAAATATGAATGTAGGATATTGACTTTGATGCAGCCTATACCTTTCTTGATGCACATAAGAAACATCTGCACTCCTTCATAACTGCACAGTATACAATTTAGAGTAGAAAAATTGTTTCAATCATGGAAGACCAAACTCCATAATAATATTTGGCTCTAGTAATATAATTTTTTCATTCATGTTAATGTGTTTAATAGTAGTATGGTAGGAAAATAGCTAGCATGAAAGTTTAAAACTTTAGTCAAAAAGGAAACCTATATATTTTTGGTATGATAATATGTCTGTGTCTCCCCACCTTGCATTATCTAACTTCTGAAATCCTCACATGATCTCTATGTCATGCATGTATCACTTCTGATATGCTTGTCTGTCTCAATGATTAAACAAATTTCTTTCTTCATTAAAGGAATAGAAATTTTATAACCATCTATCTTTATAACCTCTTTCTTAGATTTAGTTCTTCTTTTTTCTTTAGTTTGGGGAAAATGATAACAACTATGGGGACATTTCTGAATTATAGGTTATGAAAGTGATGGCAGCTCTCGCAAACTTACAATCCGTCAGCAGCTTGCACAGTTAGTTGGAGAAAGGGATGACGATTTCAGCCTACCCCTAGGTAAAAACTTGAAGAAAGTGAGTGCCAAGTTCTTAACCATTTCACAAAGAAGAAATATCAGGAGACAAGCTTACCTAAACGAAGTGTCTCAAAGGAATGATTCAGTATTCTTCGCAACCATAGGAGCATTTGTGATTCTTCCCCCTCTTATAATACTAGGAATTGCCGTATTAACTGGCAATGTACAGCTTTTTCCATGATATATGCTATATTACTTAATGACACATTATAATTTCTTAGCTTGTGACTTATTTTCTCTCTTTTAAGTGCTATGGTGTTTGTCTTTTCTCTTTTCGTTAGCAAGAGGAAGACTTTTGTTTGAATGATGTAAGGAGATAACACTTGTTCGTATCCAGGATCCCCCAACCCCCTCCCCCAACTTTCTCATGTACCTCACAATATATCATAAGGATGTACAAATATAATCTTCTTTCCAGTACTTAATTTGATTATTAGCAAATTCTTTTTATTTTGAAATGCTTTTCCATTATTTATCACTGACACATCTCCCCATCAGCTTAGTTGTAATCTTTGTAAAATGTTTCATATTGAAAACTACGTTTGTAATGTCTCAATGAGAACAATATATTATGTAATTTAATGTGAAGGACTTATTTTAGCTATATTTAAATTTCAAGAACCAGAAGGAAACAGAGTTCATAAGCAACAAGGTTGCAGCCAAACAAGCTTGTCAATATCACATATTCTGGACCCTAACCTCAGGTTTTCAGGTATGGCTGGTTCAAAGCAATATTAGCAAGTGATAATTGAATAGAAAAACATATGATCTTAAATTACACTAGAGACGGCTTCATATGCACTACTCATTCACTTCTTTTTACTTCAATCTCAACTAATTCTGTAGTTCCCAGGAGAGAGAGAGAAGCAGCTAAATTTTCAAATCTATCTGTTTCCCCAAATTCATATATTCAAACAACCACCACTTGCTTAGTTTTGGTTCATCTTCATGGACAGATGGACCTAAACAAGGTACAAGTCAGCTATGTAAATATTGGATATCTTCAATTTCTTATCTCCGAGAAATGATATTTTAAATTCTGAATTTGCACATCCAAGCAAACAAAAAATTGAAGTCACCGATATGCAACTTACAATCTTTGAATGGCTATGCCTTTTCTGAAAAAAGAAACTAATAGAAATATATTTTGATCCCATGGAAAGAAATTCACGTCTATCAGTACTCTACAATCTACATGTTTCAAACACCTGTATCCTGTGTAGAAGTCAGGGTCAATTATGGTAAGGCATTGATTCATCTTCCTTAACACGACTCAGCCTTCAATGCCTTCTCCTTGTCCTCTGGACGAATTTCTTGACAAGAGGGAGTCAGTAGTTCATTTCCCAAAAACACTCCTTGGTTTTGTATGTAGACCCATTTTTCTTGAAAAAGGTAGAAGATCACAATCAAAGATATCTGAACAGTGAAAAGTATATTCCAAGCTCTTATGCTTTTCGATGTTTTTTCTTGGTAGGCTTGTAAACCAATATATACATTCAAGACCCCCAGTAATGACACTGCAGTTCCAATTATCCAGTGTGCAAAGAACCACAGACTTCTTCTTTTGGATCCCCTGTGAAGAACAAGAAAATAATTGTACCCTAATCATCATGTTCTATAAACAGAAAATTGAAACTGTCAGTAAAGACATAAATTGAAAAGAAAAGAAAAATAAAAAATGTTAAATGTATTCGCTATCTAAAAGGTATAAACATAGAACATGAAAAATCATTAAATAAATTTAGAAGACCATAAAGTGTGATTGAATGATCTAAGCTTGGGATTTTAGCTCAGCAGGGCTTGTTGAAAAGAGTCCAGCCGAAAGAAGCCAAAAGCAGCAATTGTTGAAAAACAATTGCTGCATCCTCCAAATTCAACAGCACCGAAAGGTGCCTTCCTCCAAATTCAACAGCACCGAAAGGTGCCTCCTCATTCAATGCACATAGTGTGCATTTTGCTTCTATAAATAGCGATGAGAGGAAGGAAAGATGGCAATTGAGAGAAGCATCAGATCCTCACATTCAAGAGGAAGAGAGTGAGAGAAAAATAGAGAGAGATCCTCATAGAGAGATTTTCTGAGAGAGAAAAATAGTGAGCTAATTTGTGAGGGTTATCCATAAATTGAAGAGATACATTATTATTATATTTTTGTGTTCCCATTATTTTATAGTGGAGGTTTAAGTGGCCTACGGGTCCCGTGGTTTTTCCCTTACTCACATTGAGAAGGTTTTCCACGCTAAAATTTCTGGTGTTGTTACTACGCTTATTTTACGCTTCCGCATAGTGCCTATTTTTGAGTTCACAGAGGAGGGAAATTATGGCGGCATTTCCCAACAGTGGTATCAGAGCTATCAAAGCTCTCGGATACTAGGTGCTAGATTTATAAGAAAAAATCTTAGTATGCTCTGTGGTTGCAGCATTGTCTGATCTTCCACATCAGAAAAGAATTATTCTTGTTGCTGGAAATAACGCGTGGTGGTGTGAAAGTGCTGTCTAGGAAAGACTTGGTATTTAAGTGTGTCCATTAGTGACCCACCTCTCTTTCCTGGGAACTTACCTGGTACACTATTTACATACTACAGTTATTGTTCACATATATGGTATTGTTCACCTATACGGCACTATTCATATATGGACTATTTACGTATACGTACTATTCACACATACGTTATTATTTACGTGTACGGTATTGTCCTGTGTAACTCAAGATGGATGGAGCTATCACTCATGATGGAGATATGTTCAAGCTAACTGCAGATAACTACTCCTATTGGAAGCCGATGATGGAAGACCACTTATACTGCAAAGATTTGCATGAGCCAATCACCGAGAAAGATAAAACCGTAAGTGGAAGACCGACAAAGAATGGGAGCTCCAGAATCGGAAAGCAGTAGCTATGATCCGAAAATATATTGACAAAAATTTGTTCGAGCATGTATCAATTATACCAACGCGTATGAGTTGTGGACGAAACTTGAATCCTTGATTCAAAAGAAGACGCCCAGAAATAAAGCCCACCTTGTCAGACGATTGGTGAAGTTGGAGTACTCGGGGAGGTCAGAACATGATCGAACATTTGAATACTTTCAAAGGTATTGTGAATCAATTGGCAAAGACAGAAATGAAGATAGATGATGAGTTGCAAACTCTTTTACTCCTCGGGCCGCTGAGAGTTGAGACACTTTAGTTGTCACTCTCGCACTCGCCTCCAAACTAAAGCTTAGCATGGATTCTGCATGCACGCTTTGAATGAAGAGTCAATACGGAGAAAGGGGCTTGAACAACCAATTCAAGCCAACATTGTTGATAACAGAGGAAGGAGTAAAATCGTGAAAAGGAGGTCGTGGAAAATCACAAGGCAGATCCAAATCTCGCACTAGACTAAGTTGTTATTATTGTGGTAAACCAGGCCACATAAAGTCTGAGTGCAGATTCTTGAAGAGAGATCAACAGCCGGGAATTCCATCCCTGACTAGATTAACCCAAAGAAGAACAAGGAAGATGGAACAACCATCGCAGGCTTCTCAATAATGAGAATATATTTCTTGTCGGAGAAGAAAATTATCTAAACATTGCATCCGATGATTGCATATGGATAATTGACTCAGGAGCATCTTTCCACGTCACACTTCATGAAGAATTTTTCTTATCATACCAAAAAGGAGACTTTGGTACGGTGAAGATGGGTAACCATGTCACGAGTAAAATCGTTGGCATTGGTGAAGTAACTTTGATAAGTGAGAATGGAAATAAGCTTGTGTTGAAGGAGGTAAGACATGTTCCAGAGATGCGCTTGAACCTTATCTCAGCAGGAAAGTTAGATGACGCCGGAATGATAAACCAGTTTGGTGCCGGTAGATGGAAACTCAGCCGGGGAAGCATGATTATTGCTCGTGGCAGAAAGGAAGGCTCTCTGTACATTATGCAGGGAAAGATATGCAAAGGGGAGATGAATGTTGCTCAAGATGCAAATAAAGAATTATGGCACAAACGATTGGGCCATATGAGCGAGAAGGGTTTGGAAATCTTAGCAAAAGATCATCTTTCAAACATAAAGGGGCAGCCACTTGAATCTTGTGAAGATTGCCTAGTAGGCAAACAACACAGAGTATCTTTCAAAAGATCAGATGATGCAAAAAAAAGAAAGCAAATTCTGGATCTTGTTCATTCAGATGTTTGCTCAACATCTGAAAGGTCCCTTGGCTGTGCCCAATACTTTGTTACCTTCATTGATGATCACTCCAGAAAAGTGTGTGTGTATCTATTGAAGACGAAAGATCAAGTTTTTTAAGCCTTCAAGGAGTTTCATGCATCTGGAAGAAAGCTGAAATGCTTGAGAACTGACAATAGCGGAGAGTATAGAGGTCCATTTGAAGATTATTGCAAGACTCATGGGATAAGATATGAGAAAGTACCTCCCAAAACACCTCAGATGAATGGACTAGCTGAAATAATGAATAGAACGATTGCAGAGAAAGTTAGAAGCATACTTTCTCATGCAAAACTTCCCAAGTCATTCTGGGGTGAAGCAGTAAAAACTGCAGTTGATTTGATTAATCTGTCTCCTTCAAGACCTTTAAATGGAGATATTCTAGAAGAAGTATGGTCTGGAAAGAAAGCCTCTTATAGTCACTTGAGAGTCTTTGGATGTAGGGCGTTTGTCCATATTCCTAAAGATGAAAGAGCAAAGCTTGATGCAGAGACGAAGGAATGCATATACTTTGGTTCACCAAGAGATGAACTTGGCTTCAGATTATGGGATCCTATAAACAAGAAGATTGTTAGAAGCAAAGATGTGATATTCTATGAAGATCAGACGATCCAGGATATTCAGCAATCTAAGAAGCCAAAGACTATTGTGGTACACAATTCAGGGGGAGAGATTCCTCAAAAGAATGAGCAACCTGATCAGACAATTCAACCTTATCAGATGGAGCAACCTGATCAGACGGAACAACCTGACCAAACAGAACAAAGTCAAGCAATGCAGGGAGAACAGATGGAGACTGATCAAATAGAACAAGAATCTCAAGTGAGAAGATCAACGAGAGTCAGACAACCATCAGGAAGGTATTTCTCAGATGATTATGTCACTCTCACTAATGAAGGGGAACCTCAAAGTTTCATGGAAGCCATTGAGACGAATGATAAGGAGAAATGGATGCAAGCCATGGAAGAAGAAATACAGTCCCTAAAAGAGAATCAGACATATGATCTGGTGAGATTACCAGATGGACGAGAGGCATTGAAAAATAAATGGGTGTTCAAGCTCAAGACTGAAGAGAACAACTCAAACCCCAGATACAAAGCAAGGATTGTTGTGAAGGGGTGCAACCAGAAGAAAGGCATAGATTTTGAAGAAATCTTCTCACCAGTGGTGAAGATGACATCAATCAAAGCAATTCTCGATCTAGCTGCAAAACTAGACTTGGAGATAGAACAGCTTGATGTCAAAACAGCATTCTTACATGGAGACTTAGAGGAAGAAATTTATATGGAGCAACCAGAAGGTTTCGAAGAACCAGGCAAAGAACACCTAGTGTGTCATATGAAGAAAAGCCTCTATGGTCTAAAGCAAGCTCCAAGACAATGGTACAAGAAGTTTGATCTCTTCATGACCCAACATAATTTCAAGAAGACCTCCGCGGACCATTGTGTGTTTGTGAAGAACTATGAGAATGGTGAGTCCATCATACTATTATTATATGTTGATGATATGCTAATTGTTGGGAAAGATAAGACAAAGATAGCTGCTCTCAAGAAGGAATTGAGCAAATCATTTGCCATGAAAGATCTGGGTGCAGTGAAGAAGATTCTTGGAATGAAGATCACTAGAGATCTTTCTAGAAGAATGCTGTGGATGTCACAAGAAGACTACATCAAGAAAGTCCTTAAAAGGTTCAACATGCATAATGCCAAAACTGTGCATGTTCCATTACCTAGTCATCTCAAACTGAGTAAGTCGCAATGTCCAAGGAATGAAGAAGAAAAAGAAGAAATGAGCAAGGTGCCTTATTCTTCTGCTGTTGGTAGTCTAATGTATGCAATGGTTTGTACAAGACCAGACATTACTTATGCTGTAGGAGTTGTGAGTAGATTCCTATCAAATCCAGGAAAGGAGCATTGGAATGCTGTAAAATGGATACTAAGATATCTGAGAGGACCTGCTAAAAGGTGCTTATGCTTTGGCAATAGAAATCTAATGCTCACTGGATATTCAGATGCAGATATGGCAGGAGATGTGGATTCGAGAAAGTCTACATCGGGGTATCTGATTACTTTTGCAGGGGGAGCTATTTCTTGGTAATCACGACTACAAAAGTGTATTGCTTTAAGCACCACAGAAGCAGAATTTATTGCAATCACTGAAGGTTGCAAAGAGATCATGTGGATGAAGAAGTTCTTACAAGAGTTAGGCCAGAATCAGAAAAGCTATGTTCTCTATTGCGACAGTCAAAGCGCAATACATCTCAGCAAGAATTCGACATTTCATTCAAGGTCGAAACACATCGATGTGAGGTATCACTGGATACGTGATGTGTTAGAAAGTAAACTGCTGAAGATTGAGAAAATACATATCAAAGATAATGGGGTAGATATGATGACAAAAGCTCTACCGAAAGAGAAGATAGAAGTCTATAAAGAAGTTGCAGGCTTAGCATCAACCCCAAACTAATCCAAGGATATTTCTCATTCGGCTGGAAGGGGAAAATTGTTGAAAAGAGTCCAGCCGAAAGAAGCCAAAAGCAGCAATTGTTGAAAAACAATTGCTGCATCCTCCAAATTCAATAGCACCGAAAGGTGCCTCCTCATTCAATGCACATAGTGTGCATTTTGCTTCTATAAATAGCGATGAGAGGAAGGAAAGATGGCAATTGAGAGAAGCATCAGATCCTCACATTCAAGAGGAAGAGAGTGAGAGAAAAATAAAGAGAGATCCTCAGAGAGAGATTTTCTGTGAGAGAAAAATAGTGAGCTAATTTGTGAGGGTTATCCACAAATTGAAGAGATACATTATTATTGTATTTTTGTGTTCCCGTGGTTTTTCCCTTGCTCACATTGAGAAGATTTTCCAAGCTAAAATTTCTGGTGTTGTTACTACGCTTATTTTACGTTTCCACATAATTCCTATTTTTGAGTTCACAGAGGAGGGAAATTATGGCGGCATTTCCCAACAGGGCTAAATGGCCTAATCCAATAGATCACGTCGATACACATTTTCTTAATAAAAGGCAATTCATTGGTTTACCTTTGTGGTCGAAAAATACCAACTAGGACTTGCAGCCAGATAATACCATATAATGCCACCCCTAATCTTTGATGATTATTGTTGAAGGAGTTGTTGAAATTTTTTATGGACATGATTGCTCCTGTTGTGGCAAGAAGTACAGCAAGCTTCTGTTGAACATAAATACAAAAGAAGCACATGTAATTTAAAAAGGCAAGGGTCATCAATGCAAGAAATTTTTTACAAAAGTTATTTATTTTTGTTAATAATGGAGCTATATTCACTTCTGGCCTTCATTTTAACTTGAGCAGAGACTTGGTTAGTACTGCAGCCAACAGCATAATTGCGTTGTTCTGTTACATGCTCTATTCCAAAAATGAGATGGAGAAAGCTTGGAACTTCTAATAACATAGAAGAGTATTTCTTAAAGTGCCTTTCTTGTCTTCAAAGTATTCATTATAGTCCTTGTCAATAAACAAGGAGGCAATAGCCCTCACTTGATCTTATGTAGTAACTAACAAGCTTTAGGATAAATAAAATAACTGGATATCCGGAATCTTGCTACTCTTATCTCCCTTCCACCATCATTAAAAGTTAGTCAGTGGAACAACTGACCCTTTTAAACTAATTTAAAACCATCAATAGTTGTTCTTTTCGCCTAGAGGTATTGATTATCAAGTAAAGAGAAAAGAAACTAATAAAATACACAAAAAATTCTAAGCCTTCTTATGATGTAACAGAGATACACTTGCCTGCAAAATTGCATGAACCAAGAATATAATTCTAAGCCTTCTTCGATTCCCCTCTCTGTTGGACAGTCTAATTGCTAGTATACCAACAGGCATCAAGAACCCCATTGAAGCCCACAGGAGAAACCCATGTAATGTAATTTCAAACTGAAGTCTAGGACTCATCTTCATATATAAAAAAACCATCAAAAAAAGGTTAGCTTCAAAGACAAAACTCGTTATTTATGAAATCGAGGAATATAAAAGTAGAAATGTAGACAAGGGGCAGAATGAACAGATGATACTTCCAACTTGATTGATCAAATTTAAGAAGAATATGCAGAAGGAATAGAATACCTTAATGCTGTTGTCTTTATTGCTTGAATGACTGCCTATAATTTTCTTGTGTTCTTGGGATGCGCTAAGAAGGGGAAACATGGAAAAAACAAGACTTGCTTGAAAGAGGAAAGCAATGAGCTTTTTATGAAATCCCATTCTTCCTTCTTTTGTTGAAAATATGATCATTGGCCAACTCAATCTCCAATGCTAGTGAAGATTTAAGGCAGCAAAACTAGGGCATTCTGAAAATGGAATGTGCTTTCCCCTAAGCTGGCTAAGGTACTTATCCTTCTCTCTGTGTGTGAGGATTCTGAGCACTCTTTTCTTCCTTGTCAGATAGCACAATTAAAAAGTTGTCGCCAATTCAGGAAAGAATGAGATAAATTTGAGGCAAGAGCATAGTAAGCAGAAGATAGATAGAGTTTAACCTTCAAAATTATATATTTCAGCTTAAAGTGAGATCCCTTGAATGTAAAATAATAATAGTTAAAAGTGGGAATATGGCATGAAATGAGATTTCAAACTTGTGGGGTTAACTTTTGCAGAATACAGGCTTTTTGAGTTTATGGAGGAACATGTGGACTTTCAGAGCAAAAGTATGTCAGATTTCAATGGAGGGTTAAAAATATACTGAAATACAAAGTGGGTCGTGACAGAATTCCCAGGTAAACATTATCTTCTGCTTCTCACTGCTGAATACACATCATCATAACATGCTTGAACAGACTCGATCACTAATCAAATACAAAGGCAATGCAAATTTTGTGTGTGTTGAAAGCGGGTCAATAAAATCACATTCTTCCAAGCTTTTCTCTTTTTGGATAAAAACGTTATCATTTAGACATAACATACTAGTTCTTATCAAATCATATTCCTTTCATGCTGCTTTGTAGTTATTAATGTTTTGCCAGAAGCTTAAACGACCCAATATTAGATAAGTATACCAATCTGCTCAAGGAAACTACTATAAGTTACCCTTTGTTGATCGATGGTGTTACTACCGATTACACTTGATATTTCACATTATATTAAAATCTTCAATAATATTCTAAGTAGTATGTCGCTAATTATTACCCGACGTGCAAATACAAGTTTATCATATTCTTTTTCCTATATTTTTCTTTTTATGCGTGTATCTGCGTGGCAATGGCAGGTCAGAAAAATGATGATAGGGTATGGCAAATAGGGCAGGGTCATAACTCATAACCTAACTTGATAGCCATCCACCAATTGCGTATCCTAACTTGATTGTGAAGCAACTTATTCACTTATTTTTTTGTTTTACTACTGCCAGTTTATGTTTGGATTTAAATCTTTCGTCCTTTCGTCCTTTTTTTTGTTGTTCTATTTTTTATCTCTCAAATTAAATATTAATAACTCAGAGAAAAAAATTATTTTAATTGACATTAAATTCTCTTTTAGTTTTTAATTTTTTAAATTGTCAATATTTAATTAAAAAATAAGAAAAATAACGATAAAAAGAAACAAAAGATTTGATTACGTGATATTCATGTATAGACTCAAGAAGCTAAAAGACAAAACATTTGTCTATTATATGTTATTATAATAATAACTGTATACTTTACTGGAACCAAACAATCTAATTACGTAACATTGATTTCTTGAAAAATAGAAATGCTACGTACTCTATTTTTACGATTACAATCATAAGCAACTGTGTGGCAACTTAATAGAAAAAGGATAAGGATTGTCTCATAATAATAGGTAGGAGCTGTATGAAAATTTTAAATTATTAAATAAAAATTTAAGTAGTATCTAATTATTATTTAACATGAAAATTTTATTAGTTCAAAGTGTAAGAGTAAAGTCACTTAATATATTTTTGGTAATAAAAGTCACTTAATATGAATTGTACATATAACACTTTTTTTTTTCAGTGGTGATTTTTATCCAAACATAATTTTCTCTTTTCCGTTTTGTTTCCTATTCTTTCTCGGTGAACTTTATGGGGAATATCTATTCAGACCAGCCTGTCTATAATTACGCATGTGACATGCATGGTCTAACTTTTATGTGTGCGCTGAGACTAGAATAAGTAGAGAATGGACTAGGGCCATTGCAGAACCATACAAGGTAGGTAGACCAAGACATAATTAATAGCCAGTGCAACTTTCATCATGAGTAGATCCAAGAGTGCCTTCCAAAAAGTCAAGGAAAAATTACCAAAAAGTTGACTACTTAAAAAAATATTTTAATTTGATTCATGAAAAAAAAATAATTAAGTATTTAATTAATAATTTATAAATAATTAATTAATAATTTATTTTTATTTTGATACTTGATATATAATTAATTGTCTATAAATTATTAATTAAATTAATTTTATACTTAATTAATTTTTTTCACAAATTAAATAAAAATATTTTTTTTCAAGCTAACTATACGGGTCATTTTCCATAAGCCAATGGAGGCCTCCTTCGTGAAGTAACGGACTTCATTTATAAAGTGGAAGCTATACGTCTTGATGTTATTCATTTGGTAAATGTCCTTAGAGTGACGGAGACAGGATATAGTCTATTTCTCTGTTTTGCATGTGATTCACCACTGCTTATTATTAGTTTATTACTATTATAACCTTCTTTCAATTATAGATTATCCGTTCTGTAGCAAATGTAAATTTGCCTTATTAGATAAGGGAGATAAATTTAGCAGGGTGAGTAATAATCATGTTTGGTTTAAGTTACCCAAATGAGCTTTTTTCATTAAAGAAAAAAAAAAGAAAAAGTTAAACAAGCAATGATAGAGTAAGATAATGATTGTTGTACATATATAATATGTGAAGAGTGTGCACAACGTAGACCCGTTAAAAAAAAGTCACACAATGTTATAATATATAGCATAGGAGCTGAGATATTTTTTCCAATGTTGTTGAGATGTCACAGGTGCTTCTAAACAACATTGCCCACTAACAATCATTCCCTTGAAAGAAACATCATCAAATTTTTCTTTTAGCATGGGAACAGATTAATAAATATAGTAGTGTCAACTGTAAAAGTTAATGAGATCTTCTCAATTTGCTTTGACTATATTGGTAATTTAGTTACTATTTAATTTTGATCCATTATCAGTATAAAGTTTTTTTACACTGTCAATCAATTATGTATTATCACATCATTAAAAGAGTTAGACTATCACAATAACTACTTATAATCTAATTCTTTTAATGATGTGTCAATATATTATTATTAAATGACAATATAAATTTTTTTTACATGGATTAAAATTAAATCTATCTAGTTATATAATTCCGAAGAGTTTAAGTACACGAGAGTGATAGCTCTTTGACACATTGCTTTCCCCTACAACAACTTGTGCTTTAAAAAATTGATTAGGGCTGCTTTACAACTTATCATTTTCTAGCCTTAATATTGTAAAGGTTGAAAATAAGCTGATAAGGATGGCGAAGGGAGTGTCTTAACGA
Source organism: Styphnolobium japonicum (assembly GCA_023212625.1). Classification (NCBI taxonomy): domain Eukaryota; kingdom Viridiplantae; phylum Streptophyta; class Magnoliopsida; order Fabales; family Fabaceae; genus Styphnolobium; species Styphnolobium japonicum. The sequence goes on from JALBWW010000006.1 coordinate 3,751,564, forward strand.
AACTTCCTTGCAATTGAAGTCAGAATACTAATAATGCGTGGTAAGAAAATTGTCACTGATACAAACTTCTTACTCTGCGTTACATGATATTCCATGTTTTGTTGTTCTTATTTGTCTTTATACTGTTAATGAGGCATTGTTTTTTCCCTCTCTTTTCCTGATGAGAACAATTGTAACTAGAATAATTTGATATCTTCTTAATAAATCCTCCAAATTACTCAAAGAAGAATTAAATATTTTTTTGATTCACAAGATATTAAATATTTTTACTTTTTCATTCAATACTTTCTTAAAAGGAATTAGGGTATAGGGTTTATGTCTTGTTAGGGTTTAAGATTTGGACTCAGTGGGGTTTACAGTCAAGGTTAGGATTAGTTTTGAGTCAAGGTTACTGAGTCTGAGACTTGAAAAACCCAAAACCCTAATGACCTTATAAACGGTGTGGTATTAACGCTATTACTACTTTGTACCGTTGGGAGAATTAGTGTCTGTTTGGAATCTTTTTTGTTATAACTTATAACTTTTTATAAGTTAATTTTCTTTTAAAACTTGTTTGGACTTTGGAAGACTTGTCCAGTTGAAAAGCGACGAATTGAAGCACACCATGGTGTGACACCATCAGACCATCTAACCTAGGAATGGGAATGGTCCTGTTGAAGTGCGTACCTCCATGGTGAAGTCAGAAGTGGAAGAGGCCGCCACTGTTTCTGGGAACCCATTTAATTTTTTTTTTTAAAGAAATGCAGCAGCTTCCTCAATATTTGATACTCTTCCAGATCGGTTGTTCGTCTTTCCAAAGATGTTTCGTGATTTTCCTTCCTGGATTTCCTGTCCAAAATTATACTACTGTTTCCCTACTTATTATTCCCTTCTGTTTGAATATATATTTATGTGTATATTATCGTGAAAATGTATGTTATCTGATAATAGTAAAGGTAAATCTGCTCAAATGCTCTGAGTCCCCCCCCCCCCTTCTAATTTTAGATGTTTCATGAGGCCATTCACTTTTGCGTCTGTACTACATTGTTTGATTTATCGTCAGTGTACACGTATCATACAGTTTGTGAATGAGAAGTGATCACGGCTGAACTGGTTTATTGTATTGACCATTGCTGAGTTATCTTTTCACGAGATAACCTTGTATTTTACATTAGAAGAGACATACAAAGAGTGGTGAGGAAGCTCCAAATTTTGGGTGCCACGGACAAACTTATACTTTTATAAATATAAGCAACTTATATAAAAAAAATTAACTTTTTTTCTTTTGTTTGGTTGTTTATTTTTACTTTAGTGCTACTTTATGATCTTGTAAACCAATGTCCTCTTCTAACAAATGATAGCCCTCAACTCATGGAAGGGTACGGCACATCACTCACAAGCATGCATGAACTGCCCATGTAATAATTTTTCCTTGCCTTTTACCCAGAAATAATTAAAACTTGCAAGCTCTAATTATCTCAGACAAGATAACGTCTTCAATTTCAAGGAAGAACCAAAAGGTCGTAACATCTTTCTTTCGGGGAATCAATTTTATTTGTCATGCTCTTATTCTGAAAATACTTCTTTCCAGATATCAGAGAGAACATATAAAATAAGAAATGATAAACCCACATTCGAAACAAAAAAGTGTTCACTAAATTCAAAACCAACCTTCAACGAATATATGAGAATGAGCAAAATAAGCAATCCACAAAAAAAAAAATAAATAAATAAACTTTCCAAAACAAAATATTTAAAAGCTTGAAATTATGCAAACTATGCCTCTGGTTGCAGGTCATGAAGTTTGTTACAACAGGATTACCTTCTCTAAGCTCTTCCTATGTTTACTAATGAATCAAGCAGCCCCTAGATGACAAGCAGGGATTTGCGATTAACTAAATCACATAAACAGGTTGGGCCTAGATGCCTTGTATGTTGTCTTCAGCTTCCTAGATGGGGGCCTAACCTTCTTGAACACCAACGGGAACTTGATTTTAGAGTTGTGGAACTGCTTGGTGCTCTCCCTTTTGCACAGCTTAGCTGGGATGGTGGCAGTCTTAATGATCTGGATGCATGGACACCTGACCCTATGACGAGATGCCATTTCATTGTACATTTGTTCAACACCACCATTTAGAGTAGTATCTCGGTATTCCTTGTACATATTGTGATAACCAGTACGGCTTTGATATCGCAGCCAAATTCCATAATTCTTAATCTTGGTGGGATTTTTCTCAAAAATCTGCAATCAGTAAAAAAAAGTTATACCTCAATGTCCAATGAGACTGCAATTGGAACCTAGAAAGAATACAACTGAAGCTAACAAACAGGAAAAATCCTTCCCCAAGTATTCTTTCCTACAGGGAAGTACTCAAAAAAATTATGAGACGTGTGTTTCATGAGATTAGCACATAAGACCATGATTTACCCAATGTCCAAACTTCAATGTCTGTCACCTCAATTAGCTTTATCTACATTTCCTAATATCCATATAAGTAGAACAATTGCAAACCAGAGGCAATGTGAAAAAATGTCAGTCATAATGTTTAACTACCAAAATATCTTACTGATTTCATGCTTAACACCTCGTCTCTTCACTAGTTATATAATTTTCTCTCTCCCCATGATAGACTGGTATTATAACTCTCAAAGAATACAATTAAAAGAACAATTCCCTGAAGAAATTACACGCAACTGATTACTTATAGTCAATACCACAGCAAACAGAGTCCCCCAGTACTCAAACAACTTCCAATTAATTTGGAAAAAATTGGACACAAAGCACATGCTTTAACTTATATAGCAACAGCATATAAAAAATGCAGATGAAAAACTGAACTTTTTCCCTAATGTTCACTGTGACATGCATCTTCTGAATTGGACAATCATTTTTTCTTCCAAGTAGCAAATCCTCTATCTTTATAATAAGACAATCAAACTAATCGCAACAAACAGGAGTTAATATGAATAGCCTGAACTGGAGCATTGTGGCAACATAATAATTAATAATAGATGTTGTTAAAACTCAAGAGTGAGAGTAGTTTATTTCTGAAATTCCCCCCAGACTTCCATTCCTGAAGTTGCCCTATAACTCATTGAGAGCATTAACAGCATCCAAAGTTTTGTATCCATTTATCCTACCCCTTATATAGTTAGATTCCATGGTAACCATGGAAAAGATTGAACAATAAAACCATTTTCTTCAATGGACAAGAAAGGGAAAAGGAGAAAAATGTGTCCTACCTAACAGACAGTTAAAGCATAAATGACTTCCCTAAGTCAAATCCCAACCAAATATGCACAAAATAGAGTCTCTGCATGGCATTATTTTTTCCCTTCATCCAATGTTTATATAACCTAATAAATTTATGGATTTAATTTTGATCCATTGTCAGTATAAAGAAATTTGTACATTGTCATCCAGTCATGTATTGTCAAATCATTGAAGAAGTTTGACTATCACAACAACTACCTAGGAAGTCTAACTCTTTTAATAATGTGTCAACACATCATTGGATGAAAGTGTGAAAAACTTTACACTGACAGTAGATCAAATTTAAACTTTAAATTTATTTGTCCCCTGGATGATAAGGATTCAAAAGTTATACCCTGTAATTTTTTTAAAAAAAAGCACTTAACAAAAGCTCCAAAGGCTTCTAAGCAGAAATCTAGCTTCATTGCAACCCTTTTAACAACTAACTAATGCTCAAAGTTACTCATTTTACTGCTATAATCAGCCTGACATCAAGAGGAATATAGTAATACAATTGAGATGTGCATACCTCATTGATGGCTAGCACTTGCCCATTGCTTTTCTTGACCTTCTTTAACTTTCTCAAGAAATACCTGCAAGAATTGTAACATGAAAAAAAATTGGTCAATGGACATTCTTCTCAGAAATATAAAATACTACAATTATTTAAGGAATTAATAGAAACAAACAACATGTTTAGGTCAACTAAAAAGAGAAATTTAAAATCTTGCAGCAGCAGCAGAGGTAATGAAACATTATTTCCTTAGGCTTAAAGGTATTGGGGAAGCATCACATTCTGGTAAAAGCTGTTTGGTCTCGTAAGGCACCACCAAAATTTGCGTTTTCTTCTATTGAAAGAAAGTAAGTGTGGGTGCAGTACATATAAAGCTAGCAGGAACATAGTTAAAGCATACATCTTGAATAGAATACATTTCCAAGTGATGCAAATTTAATTTTCAGTTTTTATGTATACCGGATATAACCATCCATAGTCAAGGAGCTATTACAATCGTTGGTGTGGAAACTCACAGCCTATTACAGTCATTTGAATTGAAGAGGATGGCGTCTATCTGCTTCATATGGTTTTCACCGTACAAAAGAAGCATAAAAGGATGCTTTGATGTGAAAAAATGAGTTAAAGATAAGAATTTTAGGCCTGTAGTAGGGACTAGAGTTACATTCCATGTTAATCATGCAAATTTAGGGGGCTTAGTTCTTTCGATTGAAAGCATCCATCAATATAAACTTTCTCTAAACCAAATACAGCATATTCGTTTATGAATGATTCCCACCTTGACCTACCTAACCTATATTACACACACACATAAAAACTTTTCATTGAGAATTCTTAACTTAACTTGCATTTTCTGAGCATCAAATCAAATCAAATCAAATAAAGAGAGAATGTTAAGGGTGTGACAGTGACATACCAGAACTTGGATTTTGCACGGACCTCATTGGTGGCCCAGAGCTTCATCCGATATATCTTGGGATGGTCATCGGTTTCAGTGGGAAGAGCCCTCCCCACCACCTGGTACTGGTGAAACTGCTTCAATACATACAACAAACAAACCCACCATTACAAAATCTCCAAAGCTTCTGAAAATTAAACTATAAAATCGAAACGAATCAAGAGCCAGCCCATCAATTGAAATGAAAAGAAAAAAAACAGAGAGAAAAATTGTGGCATTGAATTGAAACCAAATTAAAGATAAAACCCAGACATGGCATGGCCTCACCCTGAATGAAACCATTTGCCACCGCCAAATGCGTCTTCGGCTATGGGTCCCAACCAGGCAGTGCTGCTATAAAGGACGAAGAACCAAAACGTAAAACCCACTCAAGTTAGTTTGGTTCTGCCAATTAGGTTTCGATCAGCGTTTGGGTCAATTTGCAAGTTCCACACTCTCAACCCATATGAGATTTGACCCAATTCTAGATAAATTCTAATTCTAATATATGAGAGCATTATTTTTTATTTTTTGTTATAAAATGAGAGCATTATTTTTATTAATTATTTAATCATTAAATTTGATTTAAATTTTTAAAAAAAATGAATAAATTTCAATCTAATGGTATATAATAATCATACAATACGTGTTACATGTTACATTTTGATTAAAATAATATAATATTTCTAAAATATCTAAGAATCTCTCCAATTCTCATACACCTACTCCTTTGTTTTTCTTTTTTTTTTTAATCATTACGTTGATTTGAGACCATATGTTCAAAACATCGTTTTACTTAAACTTAAATATTTTAAAATAGAAAAAACTATATTATTTTATTTAAAGCACAAACCTAATTCAACTCACTACAGATTACGCTATTTTTATGAGTGGGTTAGTTAATGTTAGTGATTTTGATAGAAATAAAACAAATTACATGAAGGTAAAGTAATAAAATTGAAATAACATAATAATAAAGTGATATCGCATCAAAGGCAAAATAAATTTAACTGAAAAAATTCAGCAACAAAGGCTTAAATAAGAACAAAAATTACAGATTATTCAACCCATGGATTCCTTGAATTCATTCAAATCTTGATTGACTTTCTGAACAAATATTATTTCATTCTTGACTTTTTCATTGGAGAGATGGCAATGGACGGGGCGGGGGCGGGGTAGGCCCCGTTTTTTGTCCGTGAATATTCACCTTTGTTTTTGTTCTGGGTACTTATTTTTAATATCTTTTGTGAATAGACGAGTATTTATGAGTATTTTATAAATATTTATTAAATTATTAAAAAATTTAAATTTATTTAAATAAAATAATTTTTAATATCATAATTTTTTATAATTTGTTTATTATAAATTAACTTAGTTTAATAATTTTATATATTTTAAATAAAAAAATAATACAATTTTTTAAAGTAAATTTTAGAAGTTAAATCTAAATATAATTTAATAATACTATGTCCATATAGTACAATTAATACCAAAAATAAAATATTAATTAAAAATATTTTAATAATTTCACATATCAAATATTTACAAATACAAAAAAAAATAACCACCATCATTACTTTATTTAATAAACAAGTATTAAAAAATTCATTATCACTCTCCTACACGAAAAAAAAAAAAATACCTCAAAATTCACTCTCTAACAAGTATTACCCGTAAATATCCGCCGACATAGATAAAATTGTCATGTGCATCGGAGACCATTTCATTTCTACTTTTTCAAATCTTCTAGAGAACAAAGACTACAATCCTCTGTAATTATTGCTTAGAGGATACACGTCATCTACATGACTCATACGATGTTGTAAATTGTCTCGTACCGCCAATCTATTTTAAAAAAGTTTTCATTGGAAATTTTTTTAATTTATTGGTAACTTTCAGCTTCCATTTGAACTTTCATAACTGAATTAATCACGCCAAGGGCAACATCGTATTCCAAGTTAATAGGCGAGTTTTTAGTAAGCTCAAGTTCTCAAGAGTTTCAACTTTTATTCGTTATATTATTATTATTGAAATATGTAATAAATTATATACATTAGATGTAGAAATTTTTAGAATGGCCTATTTGACAAAAAATAAGAGTTCAAATTCTCCATAAAGGCATAAATTCATTGAAAATATTTTTTGTTATTTTATAAGGGGTCGTTCTATGGAGAGTTCAATCCAAGTTTTCATTGGACCCGTAACAAGTCTACCATGAAGTTTATTATGATTTTATTGCTCACACATCTATTTGAAGATGATTCAAAGGGTGGAAGTCTCGACCACAAAACAGTTGAGCTTTCAACAGTCTCACCTTTATTATATATGTAGTATTAGTAGCTTAGAAGTTAGAACCTCACTCGTTTAACTATAAAAGCTTACATTCTTGGAAATTAAATAGAACTCGCAATCAGAGATCAATATCTTACACATTTATTATAGTTAGGACTTTAAAAAGTCACAATAAATAATTATTTAATCCTTAATTGTAATAGATGTTAGATGGAAGATTGAATATAAGTTTTCCAATTAAATATGCACCATTAAAATAATTTAGAAAATGTAAACTTTCTATATGAATAGATCATATATGCCACCTACACAAAGCTCTGACTATCGACTAGTATTCATTGTTCCACTGCCATGGACTCGGGGCAGTCCAGTCCAGTCCATAGTCCACACAGTCGCCAACGTTACGTAGGCAATAAACGCGCTTTCAATCGGGCACCTAACCCGACCATCCACCATGTTAGACTACACACTAATGACACTATCATATAAATAAAATAGTCCATTAGTATGGGTAATGTGATGGGAGGTGAAATATATTCTTAAGAGTATTTGGAAAAAAGCTTTTCTCGTTCACATAGACACGAGAAAAATAAAGGTAAGGTAATCTACATAAATTTACATTAAAATTTCATTCACCTAATTGATGTTGTCTCACTCAAATCAATGACCTCATGGCGAAACATGGGTCTCGAGTTGAAAATAATATTTGCTTCATATCTCAGGCCGATGTTTGATCAACCATAATCTTCTTGTTTGGCGAGGGAAATAAGCATATGCTAGTAGTCAAAGAAGATTATTTGCCTTATACAGACAAGACCAACTGAATGTACAATTTAAATATAGGTTTCACACTGATACAGAATGATGATAATGATAATAAATATACCATAGCATTTATGGGAGGAAACAGACTGCATATTTTATGTTTAGGTATACCAGTCCGCCAAAGGGCGGCATTCATATACTTGTAGTCATCTAAATAGAAGCTGACGTCAAAATTTATATAGATAAGAGCTATTTTATCCTTTGGAGTTTCCTTTAAAGACTACTATTTACTAGAATCCCATAATAAGAAGAAATGTCTCTCACAAAGAGAAGAAAAGAAAAAGCAAGAGCAAGATTCTGTTTAGTAAAATTTTAAAAGAATGGATGTGTCATCATTTTAGATTACTGTCAAATTACCAAAGGCAATATGAAAAGATGGCAAACTGTATGATATAGAGACACCTAACAATAGAGTTGACCTATTCCTTGTTGGCATGCAATTGTTCTTTATTTTTGTTAAAAAAGTTTGCAGCATACCTAACAGATGAGCCATTAAATAATATATTGATGAGACATCTGGGAAACAACCATATGCCATGTCATCATTTATTCAATAAAAAAGGAGGATTTTAAAAGATAAAAGACTAAATTTTAAAGGGGATGGTCCACAAGAGAGTAGAATACTAACAAATGATGCAGCAAATCACAAACTGTTTATGCCCCCTTGTTTTAGAGTATAGAGACTCGGGATACAACGCCTTGCTATTGCCAGTTAGGGAATCCAAGTTTCTTGTATATAAGGAGCAATTTTCCTTTGAGAATATATAAACCAAAAGCAGGTCCAGCATGATAGTCAGGAGACATCATATATAATTGAAAGCACAAATTATTAGAATTAAAAGAGACAATAAACTCAAAATTGAAGCGCTTAAAATGTATACAAAACAATGAAACGTTTGTGCTTTTCATGACCATGTTTCTGTAATTACATGAAGCCTAGTTCTATAATCACCTGAAAAAACAAAACCTGGTCTTTTCTTTCTTTCTTTTTCTTTGTATATCACTTTGCATCTAAGGGAAAACCCAAAAATCTACCCCCTGAATCGCCATGTTTACAGTTATTCTCCTGTACAACTTCCACCCCTAACAAAATGTTAAACATCAGCACACTTCATTGGTGCATACCCAAGTCTGGATTTCTTCATATCATACAGAATGTGAAAATTCTGCTGCTGATAGTTTCCAATTATTGAGAGGGCAGATCGAGGAGTCCCCAAAATAGCCAAACAAACAACATCATCTGGCTCAATCTGGATAAAGTAATTCTCTACCGGGAAATTCCACACTGCTCCATCAGCAAATAAGATCCCAAAGTCAGGCAACTCCATATTTTCAATTCCGGACACATTATAACATGGCTTTAGAGGAGGAAAGCCTTCAACAAGTGGATAGCCCTTAATTTTCTTCATAAATGCCTCCTTGATAATCTGATAAGCAGGGTCAGCAAAATAAGTTAGAGTGGTACCAGAATCAATGATTGTACCACCAGCACCTTCTGCTGACAAATGCCAAGTCTCCTCTGGTATCTCTAGTACCTCACCATCAACCATGACAGATTTCATCTGGACATAGTAAAATGTATCAACCGGGTTCCCTTTCCCACCAACAAAAGAAGTAAAATTCAAATTGGGGTGGCTGAGTAGCTCCTTGTCCTCACCAAATATCAATTTGCTGCTGACACTTGTATTACTATTTCTATCCACAAGACAATAGGAAAAGGAATGACCATAAAGAGATTGCAGTTGAGAAGCAAATGACAACGGCCCTCTCCCCAATCCTAGCAATCCAGCAGCCCCATGAAATAGACCTCTATTCCAATGACCACAACCAAACATCAGATTCTCCACACGCTTGAACTCTGACTTTCCAGTAGGCGTGGTAAGATTAACTGTAAACGTCTCCAGTGCAAAATCACCAGTTGTATTGGAACTATCTCCATACCAGTAGAAGTAGGGACAACTCTGATTCTCAGCCTTGCAAGGCTTAGGTGGATCCGGAGATGAAACCAATTGGCACCGGGGATCATGACAGCTTATATTCTTAAAAGAACTAGAATCTTTAGGATCATAATATGGCCCACTTTGCTCAAAACAAGCAAAACAAGGAACACATTGAATCCAATTAAGGTCACTACCGGTATCAAGTATCAGAGAAAAATGCTTAGGAGGTGTACCCACAAACACATCCATGAAATACTCGCCAGAGCCAAGACTGACCCCTGATTCTAAGGTTGCAACAAGCTGGCTGGAATACCCACTTGCAAAATATTCCGGTGAAGCTGCTGGAGCAACCACCTGCTTGTAGGGCTGCTTTGATTGCTCCTGTGCTTTTTGCAGCCTTGAAATGGTGTTTTGGTTCTTCTTTTCCATGACCCTTCTATGAAGGGTCTGAATTCTGGTCAAGTCCCGTACTGTGAAATCAATCACAGATTGTTTAGGCTCAATATCTTTGCTCACCGACCGATGTTTCAAATGGAGTTTCACCGATTGCTTGTGTGGTTTTGCTGCTAGAAAAGCCTCACCCTCTTCATCTTCACCATCATCATCAGTCTCTTCTCCCGATGTCATGGTAGCTCCAGAATGCCCAAATTCCTCTGAATTTGAGAAGCTACACCCAGTACCCGCAGAAGAAGAGACGGCATTGAAGCTTGGATGATCAGGAAACTTGATGGCAGCGAGAGAAGATCCGTTCTTATTGAGACTGTTGCAATTGTGATTCCCAGAAATGGATTCCACAGCGCAGGAGCATATTACAAGGAGAACCAGAACGAGAAAAACCTTCAAAACCATAGTAATGATATCTTCTTTCTTGGACCCAATGAAAATCCTAACATCAAGCAACTCGCAGAATTTCAGGGAAAAACACAACTATGGGAGACAAAACCCAGAAAGAGCAAAACTTTATCAAAATCTGAGCTTAGCAAAAAGAAAAAAAGGTTAAGAAGTTCCCCTTAAAACGAATAAGAAATTGCTTGTAAACCCAGAAAGCAACGACCCAGAAGCAAAATCTCCAAAAAAAAATGAACGTTTAAGGAAGCTGAATGGAGACAGAGATTGGCAAAGGAAATGAAAACTCAAAAAATGTGAACTTCGAGGCCAAAAATGTGAGTTTGGCAGATGGAATATATGGAGCAAAAAATGGCAGAGAGAATGAAGAAAGAAAGAAAGAAAAGGAAGAAGGCGATTCTGGAGTTTGAGTGGGGTGACTTCTTTAGTAACAAGACGGATGAGAAACACTTGGAAGCCAAATGTCAAAGGGCACGGCCCAAAAACGCGGTTTGATTGACAATGAAGTTTCAACCTTGAATCTCATCAGTTTTATATTAATAATAAAGTTTCAAGATACAATAAAAAAATCATTTTGAATTTGAGATTACCTGGTCGTGTTCTTGCAGGGGATTTTCCTCTCTGTTTCCTGCTTCATTGGCTTGTATAACAGATTTTACTCTTTAAAATAAACGCTTACTAAGCTTGCCTGCAACTACAAAAAGTCAAAAAGCACTTTTTGTTACTTAAAAAGGCCAAAAAGCAAAATCACTTTGTCATGCATTTCCAACAGTACAACTCTCCGGTCACTGGTCAGAGTTTTTGAACCAGTCCTCCTCCTATTGAACAGAAGATAGAGAAACACAAATCTGACTTAAATAATGAAAAACATTTGAAGGGAGCCCACATTTACGCGCTGGAAAGTGGAAGAGGATTAGAGATGGCAAATCAAAGTGATTCATAACATTCCACCAAAAAAATAAAGTGATTCATAACATCATTATCGATAATTTTGTTTTAAGAGGTTTATCCAGTATTTTTTTTCTTCTTTTAGAGTATAGATAATTTTTTATAATTAATAATTAGTAGTTAGTTATGTACTTTTTAATCATGTATTTTATTTAATTAAAATATAATTATTTTATTTATATTTTAACAAAATAAAACATGTGATTAAATATTAATTATTAATTACTAAAAATACTAATGCCTATATAAGAATAAAAGGTATGAAAACAATCTCTTTTTTCTTTAAATTGAAATTTTAAAAAGGTGGGAATATTATTTCAACAAATATTAATTATTAATTATCGTTAATAAGTTATTAATATTTGTTTGTATGTCTTATTTATTTAAAATATAATTATAACAAGTTATTTTTATATTTAAATTTTAATTATATGAGACATGTGATTAAATATTAGTTGCTAATTATTAATAGTACTAATATTTTCTTAAAAATAAAAGATATCATAAGAAATATCTTTAAAATAAAAAACCTTAAAACTATATATGTATTTATATATAAAAAAAAATTAAAAGTCTTAATTCAAGTAACACTAAATCTCTTTAAGATTATTTGATTTGTTACCATAAAATATTTTAATATAATACTACACAAATTTAAAAAAAGAAATTGTGCTATTTATATGTAAAGTATTATTTATATGATATTACTCTTTTGAATAAGGTTTACTTAGTTGAAATGAGTAAAATTGATTGGGTGACAAATTCGAAATGAAAATTACTCTGCATTTGTTGGTATAATAAAAGAATGAAAAAGGTGAAAAATAAAATGTAACTCTTTTTCACCCTAAGCCATAAAATAATTCATGCCCTCATTTTTTATGTGCCTTAATTGACCAAACAATCAATTTTGGACTTGGTTTTGCTTCTATACCCTTGGGGATAATTTTAGCAATCAAAAGTACTTTTAAATTTTTGCATTTTAAACATTTATAATTTTAAAAAATAAATTTTAAATTACTGGATCTAAATACAAAAACAACTTCTACTTGTAAAAAATTCTACTAAAACGTGCTTTATTAAAAAAGTATTTTTTTAAAAAAAAAAAGTCAATCTAAAGGAGCCCTAATTTGAAAATTATTGCATATTTGAGAAAGATTAAATCTTTTTCAAAATATTTTTTTCAAAATTAAAATCTGTTTTATTTAAAATTTATTTTGCTTGTTTAAAACGTGTAAAATTGATTATAAGGTAAAATTAATTTTTATTAACTAAAAACAGTTTTTTTATAAAAAAAACTTTTATTTTGAACTTTTATTTATTTAATTTAGAATTATTTCAAAAAATTTTGAGAAAGAAATACATATTGTACTCAACTAAATAACTTTTTTAATCATTTTATATAATTTTTGATAATTTAATACATAAAAATGAATTTTTTTGATATAATCCAAACAAAACTCTTTATCTTAAAATTGATTATGAATTAACATATCCAAACATAAATTAATTCTCTTATAATTAATTTTCTTTAAATTTAATTATACACATAATTAATTTTTATTTTTATTTTCAAAATTAATATAAACATACACTTAGCCTATTTGTTCAGGATGAAAATAGGATTTGTCATATTCAAAAGCCATTGAAGATTTACCATCTCTTTCTTTGTCCCTCAAGTAGGGTAGAAATAGAATAAGTTATGGTAGGCTTTATCCTAAATAGGTTTAACTTGTTTTAAATAATATTGGTCTTAACCTACCCTGTTATTTATCATAAGCTTTTTTCTAGCCTAATATAATTTTTTTTTATGAAATTTAAAAGTTTAGCCTAGCCTGAAAGCTTATTTAAATACCTATATTACATAAAGACTCTTCAATAAGCCAATAGGCTCAAATTTTATAAGTTTTAAATATACCTAACATTTAATAAAATTATTATATTGTGTATAAAATAAATAAGCTATATTAATATATAACTATTAAATCATATAAGTATTATAAAATTTTAATTATATATAATAATAAAAAATAAATAGATCACCTTATTAGATCTAATAGGCTCTTTTAAGGCTTAGATCTAAACCTATTAAGCTAAATAAATTTTTAAAAAAATTTAAATCTAATTTATTTGATAAATAAACTCAACCAAAAGTAACCTAAGTCGTAACTTCATGTTAGATAGTTTGAAATATTTTCACCTTTACCCAAGGTGGAGCACATAGGGTGTTCCATTAAAAATGTATTAAATTAAACAATAAAAAACTCCCGTTATTTAATATTTTTAAATTGAAATCCAACCTGTCAATCACTCAAATTGACTGTTCTTTTTAGTTTAGTACGCAGTTGAGTAATGCACTGCGCTACGTATCTATTTTATAATTGTTTTGAATTATTTGCATATCATATATCTCTTTACACAATTAAATATACGACACGTCAGTTTAAAGCTTTTATATCTCCTACCAAACAGTCTTTATCATTATTTTTTTTCCTTGCTGGTATATTTTCACATTTTTTTAATATAAAACCAATCTCCTTTGAAATATTACGATTATTTATCTTTATAAATATTTTTTGCAAACTCAACTTTAAGATTAAAAAAAGTCCTTCAATCACTAACTTTAAACTTGCTGTGTCAACCAATGTCTACCTAATCCAACCAAAAAATAATCTTCTGACAAAAAGATTCGATTAAATATATGATGGCTGCTATTTGTTTATCACATTGAAATGAGCTCTCACACATGATTTTTTTTTTACTATAAAGTCTTAACTATTTATTTGTATTAAATTAATGACTAAAACATACGGAATAAAAAAGTGTAAAAATTCGGACGTGATATATTTATCTTTTAATAATAGTGGTTGCACTACGAGGCAGCCCTTTCGTTGGACCATGTGGGAAAGGAACATGTAACTTCGTGATCTTGGCATTGTAAAATGCAAAGAAGGCTTCCTCCCCTGAACTGTTTGTCTAGGATATTCAAACTAAGACGGCAATACCCAAAAGTCCCAATCACCAGGCAAATAGGGTGAAGGAACTTTGAGATCATAGAAAAATGAACAGAGTTGTTGAAATTTGATGCAAACATACATGCCCAAAGTTGCAGCCTTGAGGTATAATGGTATATATAATCTATGTTCTAGTAAGAAAACAGTTTTAAGGTCTCTTTTCTCGGGCGCCACCACGAATAGTTAATTCCCACCATTAACATCAAATTAGCTCTCTCTCTCCTTTTCGGAGGGTAGAGAGAGACAGAGACAGTACACTGCTTTGAAAGTGATAAACTCTTTCATTAAAGTTCTCATCCTTTGTGCATTGTTTTTGGGATTTTATCGAGTATCCCCTTCCTCCACGTGATACTTTCATACTTCGAAAACACAAAAATATGACTTTATACAACTTCCAAGTTTTTGAAGAAATGAACATGCTTCAACATTTTGAGGAGAATTATTATAGTATTTTGATGAGTGTTGTTGTTAATTATTTATTGACTATTAGTTTTATAATAAATATTTAAAAATTTATTAAATATAAATAACAATTAATAAATATTTAAAAAATTACATTAAGTATTAAATATTTGAATATTAGAATAATTTCTTATTTTGAGGCATGACTAAGCAGCAAATTTCCGTTGATTATGATGAAGACTAACGTGATTCATGGGTTTGAGCGTCAAACGAGTTTATAATTCCTCAAAAAAAAAAAAATGCAGGAAAAATCCTTTTATAAGTGATGTTTTCCGAGAAGAATTAATGGAAACCCAATTGTTCGATTGGATGTCTTTTCTAGTTTTACTTGTGCTTCTAATAGTGATAGTTCGTGGCTTTGTGCAACCTTTAGCCAAAACCACATATCATTGGACGTCCAAACCCAATTTTCTTCCACTTTATATTGAATTACTTTTGCTTATACTAGTTGTATAGTAAAGCAAAGATATCCTCTCGATACGGCCAGCAACCTTATGAAAAATTGGTTAATCCTTCTTTTTTCAATTTAGCATTTCAATTTTTTTTTTTGTCTTTTGTACTTTATATTTAATTATTTTATGAGATAAACAGGGATCATTAACTGTATATATATTTTGTTTCACTCCTCAATGAGTGCATCATTGAATTGACTGTTTCGGGTTTGTACGGAAGGTTTCCTCTATTTTAATAAAGGATCTTGCTAATTAATGTATTAAGGAAACTGTTTAATAAGTATTAATATCCTTTAATATATTCTTCAAATTATTTTAAGAAAAAAATATTAAATATTTTTTGAATTTTTGAGATATTAAATACTCTATTTTTATATTTATTTTTTATTTTAATTTCTTAAACAATGACACTCATTAACAAATGTCTTTAATAAAATTTTATTTATCTTTGTTGAAAATAAAATAAAATACTATAAAGTAATGCACATTGAACGAAGTAAGAAGAGGTTTTATGTAACTTATATAAAAATTAAACATAAAATAAAGAGTTCAAATTTGATTCAATATTAGTATAATTTTTTTAATACATGATTGAATAACAAATTTTACACTTATAATGAATCAGATTTTAATCCTAAAATAAAATGTTCTGTCCATTTGCCACTAGGAAGAGTTTTGTTTTGACACAAAACCGGTGCTTGCTAATGTCTTGTGACATTCCCAACACGCAACCACGTTAGGTATGCCGAAAGCTAATATATCAAGCTCATTATATTAATCATTTTCATTGCATTTTCATTGAAGGAAGTAAAACAGACTTCAAATGTCCAAACTTGAACGAGAAATTATCATTACGAACTATCTCCTTGCATTTGGATGAGAATCAAACACTACAACTGGATAATGAATATCACCTCTCGTTTGTCAAGCGCACTATTTTTTGCTTGGACTTATAAATTCCCATGCTATGTAGACTACACTTCTATCTTCTATAGCTCTCTTTTTTGTCTTTTTTATCTTTTCACTTATTTGAATGAGTCTAGTATAATTCGCATTTTGAAGTCATTTTCTTGTTATATCCTATAATGTTTTCATAATATCAGAGTGTCTGCTATCTTATTCGAATCATATGTAGAAAATTTACCAACACTATTTAGCTTTAGCTTAAATTGGAATAGAATAAATATGATAACACGAGTTATATATATTTCTCTCCTTTCCTGCGAAAATTAGTGGCGTAACTTCAAATAAAATTTTGGGAGACATATTAGTTAAATAATTTTTAATATAATTATATGTAAAAAAATATTAAATATTTTATGTTTTGAATAAGTTACTTTAATAATATATAATCAAATTCATCACATGCAAATCTTAGAATTTTAGAAGATTGTCTCTCATGTTCGGTTGAATCAATTCTATGAGTATCACTTTCTAACTTTTTAGGAGATGAAAAAGTTGAAATAATATTACTCTTTTTTATATCATTGATTTTTCTTTTAAAAAAATCATCAATTGTTTACTTAACCATATTCTTTCTAAAATAAATTTATCTGTAGTCTCACACAAATAACTTAAAAATAAAAAATATTTTTATGTTTAATATATGTAATTATAAATTTTTTTCTATTGCAATCTTATTAGTTACTAATATTTAGAAGTTTAAATGCTTCAAATATCAAATTATATAAACATTAAAATTGAAAAAGAACAAGAAAATTAATTAATGAATTAAGGTTGGTATAATTTTTGAGAGAGGAATTAAAAGATGGAGAGAAGACGAAATAATTGCCAAACTCTAATGCAGCTCGGTTAGGCCTTGTAAGTTGTAAGTTGTAATGTTTAAGTCTTAAAATAATTTAGTGAAATTACCATTTAATTCTAAGTATTAAAAAAGAAAAAAAGACCCCCTCCGCCCCTTAAGAGTTTCACCCCAGTTCAAGATTATTATTATTTTTATCGTAATTTAAACGTACTTCATTCAAATCTTCATACATCCCAATCATTTCAGCTAAAGATAGTTATAATTAATTTGCTTGCAAACTGGGCCTACCATATTTCGTTTTCGTTTCATTTTATCCTATAAGGTAGGTAAATACGAAATTATCATCCTTATCAATATTTGATTCCATTCCTTTCTATCATTTTCCAATTGATTTGTCCTACTAAAGAGACTTTAGATTCAATTAACTCCCATATACGGCGCATGACCAAATGTGCTGACTATTAGGTCATTCCTATTTAGATACATGCGAGTTGCACTTGATTATTAGGTCAAAGGTCCAGCAGTCACTAGTTCAAGGAAGAAAACCAAACCTGACCAGGTTAAGAAGTCTTTCATTTTTATATTTAAAAGTTAACTTGATTTTGTAAAAGTAAATTATAAGATTAATTTCGAAAAACTTTAATTATAATATATATATATATATATAGCCCACTACTAATTATAAGATTTTTTTTTTCACTTTTTGAAGTATTTATAAGATGTTATGTTAACAATTAGTCAAAGTTAAAAAATTAATAGGATAAAGGGTCATTTTTTGCCAAATGTAAGATTTATTGTCAGTTTAACAAACCTCAAGATAGTGGAATATATTTTACTCTAATTGTTATTAGTAATGTTATTTACATTTCTATACTCACCTGCATACGTGTTGATAGAGGTGGTCATTTACAATACGACTTTAAGTTTATAATACAAGACAGTAAAATATTTAGTGATCCTATATAATTTTTGTCAATGTGATGACTAAATTGTTTGAAATTGGTTTACTTGTTTCAATTGAACTTTATGCTAAATACTTGGCACTTGCTCGGTTTTAGAAAGATTGAATTTTGCAGATAAGAGAAGACTTAGAATCCATGAACTAAAATGAAATGGTTTGAAGTATATGCAATAATATGATTATGATCGTTCTGCAAAATAATTAAGAAAGCTAATGAAGCTCTAGAAATACAAAGAATTATGAAGCTTTAGTGAACTTAAGATAAGCAAACTTGTGAAAGAGATAAGTCTGCTCCAGTGCGATACGAAAAATTCCTAAAAGCATCATATAAGTAAGCTCGAGCGAAGCTAAAACAGCTTACAGCGTCAAGTTCCGTCATTCTTTTATTGTTTTGTAATGATTTCCAAGGAGTAAATTCGGATATAGATTGAGGAATACTAAAAAAATTAATTGCTTAATTATTAAAAATTCCTCTTGAATGTTTATGCTGAGTTATTTTTAGGATAATCTACTGTTACATTCATTTTGAGAAAGAAAAGAAATTAATGGGCTTATATTGGAAAATATTCTCTATAACTGAGAGTCTTATTCAAATTTTCATAACTCTTCTTGTAAAGCCTTCTCTGTTATGGCTTTATTAGTCTTGGAATGACGTCTTTGTGTTTAATTTTGATCTAGTCATAACGATCATATGTGTCATATCGTATAGGGGGTATGCATAATGCTCTGGTAGCACTATTTAAGTAGTGAGAGAGCACTCCCATTCCAAGTCTAGCAAAGCCATAACAAAGTCATCTATCTGCAAGTCTGCAACCTTTCTGGAATACCGACTTCAGTATTTCATTCAAGTTTGTAAGGCTTGGCTTGCAGGTCTATTAAGTGGCGTTATGAATAATGGACTTCTCCATTCAACGTCCTCATTTATCCTTTTTATTATTATAGTAAATCAAGGTATTTTCTTGTTTGAAAGGTAAAAGATTAATCCCAAAAACACGATTAGACACGTGAAGTGAGACTTATCTTAACTACATTTTTTTCATATACATTGCCTTAAAGATTGAACATAGGACAAGATGTTTAAGGTGACCAAGCCTCTTTCACTCAAACCATCGCAAGTTGGTGTCGCCCTCATCTATCTTGATTGAACAGATTGGGTTCTATACTTTCTTGAAGGGTAAAATAATCACATTCTCTAGGTTATAAAATTTATAAAATATCTTCTTTAATTTAAACTATTATACAGATCTCTCTTTTTGTCAAAAAAAAAATTATACAGATCCCTCTTAACAACGTTATTTCATAACATTATCCTATTATTATACAGATTGAGTGGCAGTTACTTGTATTAAACAGTTGCTCAAGTTGTGAATGCAAAAGTTGCATAACATTATCCAATGACATTAGCTATATAATAATTAATTAAATTGCTCAGGTTTAAATCATGGGAATTAATTTTTTAAAATGCATTAGGTTAATATGGGAAGTACACTTTTAAGACTATCTCACTTGACGTAAAAATTAGTCCAAAAATATCCTTATCGTATAACACAAAAAAAAGTTATATAACATTATCTTATTTTGTTTTTTTTATGTTTATTTTCATAAATTCATTTCTATCTATTTTTAATGAAATTTAGACTTAAATTATTTTAAAATAAAATATCCAATTCTCAACTATTTTCCTTTGATATACTCTATATAAGTATTTTAATTATTGTATAGAAGACTCATCCACATCAACCCTACCCATAAAAAATTAAAAAAAATCTCATAAACACATGGTTGGAGTTCTTCAAGTTTTTTACTGTGAAGAAAGAGAAAAATAATAATATGTTTTTTTTTATTTTATAATTTTTACTCTTTTAAAATTTAAAATTATTTTAAATATCATTCACAGTTCTATATGAAAATTTTCGTTAATTATTTAAACATAGTATTTATAAAATAGTAACAAACTACCACCCTAATATATATTTTTTCCATGATTTGAGTAAATATAAAAAATAAAAAAAGTTCCCTCTACTACTTGACTAGGCTCCTCTGAATGAAGAAAGGGAGGGACTTGCTGAAAATCAAAACCCTTGGCCTTGGCAGTTGCAGAAGCAGAACCCTCCACCAAAGTCCTACGTTTGAGAAGATGACGGAAGATTCATCAAAGCGATATTCTTACAGCCCCACTCTGCGTTGGAACCCTCAACTGCAAGACTACTTCGTCAAAGCTTATGGCGCCGACCGTTTTTCTCGCATCTCTGCCGCTCTAACGTACTCATCTCATATTTATGCTTCCTTTCGATGCAATGTCTAACATTTTGTCTCTTCCTTATCATTTTTCTGACCTTATATAAGTTACGTATTATGTGACCCAAATGTACAATTTATGTGATTGTGTCGTGTCACTGTCGTGTGTGATTTTGAATTGAATTTTGAGGATTTGTGCAGGCGCCCTTCTCGCTACTCTTGTATTCGGGTAAATACACTGAGGTCTACGAGTGATGCTGTTATTGAGAAACTACGTGCAGTTATGAAGGAATCAGTGAATGCCACTAAAATCAGTGAAGACGAGGCTAATCCTTTGAAGGGGTGTTTCCACGATGGTCCTGTTTCTAAGTGTCAGATTCCTGCCCTAGATTATGTGCTGTTTGTTTGGGGTTCAGGACCGCACAACATTGATTACGGCTATGGGCATGATGTTGATAGACCTCCCAAGGAGGTCATTGTTAGTAGGAAGTGTGCTGAGGCAGTTCTTCGGGGTGCTCAGGTTATATTTCTTTTCCATGAAAACATTTGGAAGCATATTTTTAACACAACAAGTAATTGTAATTGCCAGCACAGGCAGTTTTCACTTTTCAGCACGGGGTTTTCTGTCTAAAGAATCTTAAAGTTTATGATGAATTCACTGAATTGATAGTTTTTAATTGGTTCCTAATGTTAGTTTTCTTTTAGGTATATGTTCCTGGTGTAAAGGCTTGCAGTGCTCATGTTGAGAAAGGAGATACAGTTGCGGTTTCGGTTGCTGTGGAGCAGCAGGGTATTGATGGGGGATGGGGTATTGGTATGACACGTGGTACTGTTCTCCAAGGATCATCGACAGGTAGGAAGTGTATTTTTTGTGTGGATTCTGGAGATAATTTGGTAGTCTTCTCTTTTAAACTTGGCCCTCTAATACAATATTACATAAGCTGAAACAACATAATTATTATACGGTGACGGATGTTAGCTGTCAGGGAGATGAAATTGTATTTTCAAAGAGAGATGGTATTTTTCTTTTATTTTTATTTTTGAACAAAAATGAAGTTTTAGATAGTAAAACATAAGTCGATTCTTCTTTTTGGAACTTATGTAAAAGATATTTTGCTTATAATCACGATGGCTTGTTTTTTAGGATAATTTTACTTCCATTGAAGTGTAAAAAAATTTGGAATATGGTTGACAGGATTTCTTATTTTCTTTGTTTTACAGATCCATATTATTTTGAACGAAATGGGCTTTATATTGGCCAAGGAACAGCTATGATGTCAAGGGCTGGAATGTTCCGAGTTTCTGAAGGAGTTGCTGTGGATATGGAGGATAGAGTATATGAACTTCATTCTTTTCATAGTAAATTTCATCTCTTATATCCATATGGGATATTATATTGTTGTTGTGGGCAATATTGATTATTTTAGTTTTTCTTTTGTCACTTCACATTTTGCAATTTAATTTATTTATGTGAAGCCAATTTTGAACACTGCAGCAGTTTGATATAGAATTAATGTTTTTGTAATATATCCATTTTTCTTCTTTATTTCTTTTTAGTATGCATACCATTGTTTATTTTAATATAGATTCCTTTTTTGTTGTTTCCCTCTTCTTCAATCACATGGCTGTCAGTTAGTCGTGTTGCTGACCAGAATAAGATATTGAAACTGGGTTGAGTTACTTTTTATTTTATATTTTTTGGATGTAGTTGAATTAGCTTGAAGCTTATAAAATTTTGCTTGTAAGATATAATGGGCCAAGACAAGGTTAAGATAACTGTATTTTTATTTTGTTTTCCCAATAAATTTGTGCTAGTGAAGACATCTTTACTTGTGTGATCTAATGGATTTCATACATGATTAAGTTAAGATCACCATCATCTCATTAGTTGGTGCTAATAATGGTAATTGCTTTAGTATGGAGTTGATGAAGGAATTTGAGGCCAGAGGATAACATTTTTCATGAAGAGGGAGTATTAAAAACTATTTCTTGCTTTGGGAGTCCTATACTCAACTTTTGTTGTTGTCTTTTGCAGTTGGGAATGTTAGTGAAGAACATTTAGATAGTGGTTTAATAATTGGTTCTCTAGGAGTTTATGGTTGGATCTTTTTGCCGTTGATCAAGACAAATCTAAGAATTGGCATCTGTTATGCATATCTTAGAAGAGTAATTATATGAAATATTAGATTTTACAAGGGTTTCTTGTTTGGGAAGTGGAGGGGGTGGAGGCTTTGTCTAGCTTGTGTGAAGCCAACAGATTTGTGGTTCTAGGTGTCACAGACAGAATCCGGTGCAACTTGGATAAAGGTTTTTTTAGGGATTTCCTATGTAATTTTTGTAGATTTCATCTCTCAGTTTTGGTCTTTATCTATGTATTATCTTTTTCTTCTCTGCTTATAGAGGGCCCGACTATGTATACTTTAGCTTACCTGGGTTCACCTTCGTGGTGGCCTTCCACAATATCTTTGCTCTCTGTATATATTCATTAGTTTTGTAAAATATCTTTTTTTGATTGCATGTGTATAGCTGCTGTATCGTTTCCTTTTGGTTTTCCAGATGTGCTTGGGGGAGAAATATTTCTTCAAAATCTGCCAAGCATTGTTGCAGCTCATGCTTTAGGTACATAAATTGCAGTCTCATTTCTGATTTCCCTCCTTTGGAGTTTTATACAAATTACAAGTATTGTTGCCTATTTATTTTCCTTGGTTGTAAATGAGTTTACACTATATTCTTCAGCAAGTACTCTGGATTAAAAAACAACTGTCAGAAGTTGGATTTGAACCCACACGGGATAGAGTTGTTTTTCTGGCATCCATGTGGGCACATGGTCTTTTGGGGTGTGTGTGTGTAGGGGTGTTCTATGACAGATGTGCAAAGGGATTAGAGATATCTTTCGAGCCAATGTACTTTCCTTTTGTATCTTTTGTTTTGCATTTTCTTTTCTGGTTCTTATAGGAGGACTGCTTATCCTCCTTTTTCGTAATTCCCTTCTTTCTCTTAACGAAATCTTCTTTTATCGAGGAAAAAACTATACTCTTCATCAAGTGTTTATGTCATATTAGGTCTATCATGGACACCATCTGAAAAATATGTATTTACAATATTATTTATTTTGGGTTTAAAAAGATGAACATAGATAGGCCTATTTTGAGCTTAATTCCTTTCTTTTCAACATTTTCTTTGCTTAAACATTTATATTTTGACAAATATAATTTTTTTTATCTTGATCTTTCAGTTTGTTTTGCTTTCTTCTTTTATTTTGTTGCCTTTTTTACATTTTTATCAGGAAAAACGATGGACCTTTATCAATAATTTATTCATCAAATGAATAATTTTCTGAGTCAAGACTGAACTGTATCATGCTACCTCCAATTTTTTTATTTATTTTTAATTTTATCTAGTAGTGAAGAAAAGGAGATCATGTGCAGTGTTACCTTTACCTTGTTTTGGTTTACATATGGTAACTGTGTAGGAGCTTCTAACATTCAAACGAGCCTATTCTTTCAATTACCTAAGTTGATGAACTCCCGTAAGTTACTCAAGCCATTTATCTTTGACTTTGAAGGTTACGACTCATGCAAACTATGAAGGTCCTTGGCGGCTGGTTCTTGCTGACATGGCCCCATTTGCTTCTGACTAATTTAACTTTCCTGGCACGTGATTGATAAAACTGAATGATAATATGAATTTTTTGCTACTCGTCTATGGCATTTAAATATTCAATTTCTTGATATCTATTATTCACCATTGTGTTAATTGAGGCATATATTGTTTAATGTAGCTTTATTCCTCTTTTAATTTCTTGTTACACTTTGACACATGGTGAAGTATTTTACCTGTCCTTGAGCTATAGCTAAATGTGCACTCAAAGGACTTCTAATTGATAGTCTTCTGCCTATCTTCTCTTTATATGGATTCATTTTGTGATATTCAGATCCACAAATGGGTGAGAGGATACTTGACATGTGTGCTGCACCTGGAGGGAAAACAACTGCAATTGCAATAATTATGAAGGATGAAGGAGAGATCATTGCAACTGATAGATCTCATAACAAGGTGAAAATTATGAACTCTAGTAAAATGCTTGTCATTCCTATTTGCTTGTGTGAACTTGAGTATACAGTGACTGGATGTGGTGGAATAATAGTTCTACTTGCATTAACTTATTGTTCTATTTTCCAATTTCTTTTCCTAAAGACCTCCATCATGGTGGTTTCAATAGTTGCCTACTTTCTGTACCCTATTTCTTATTTTGTTTCTTATGATTGTGATAAATTAATGGTTTGAATCTTGTAGAATTTTGTCATTTACAGGCTAAGCAAATTTCAATGGTTCTATATGGGTTTAACAAGTTGTGGATTTTTGTGGAGTATTTTGCTTTTGAAAATTTTTAAAAAATCTCTACTTTATTGATCTCTCATTCTCTCTCCGTTCTATTCATTATACATTGTCCATTGTTTGCTTTTGTTCATGTCAAAACAGATTATTTGGGTCTGTGAAACTAACAGTGATTGTTGGACTACCAACTAACAAAATCCGATGCCCTGTAACTAATGCTGTGTTATATGTAATTCATAGTTTTGAAAAATGGACCACACCAGCTTGGCCCATTCTACTGGTTAATCAAGAACTGGTCCACTCAGCACTGGGTTAATCTGGATGGTCTGTTTGTTTATGAGCAAGATGGCAGCTTGAAAGGCTGCCACATTACCTATTACAATATAATGTGTATGCATTGTATACTTCTACACATAATCCTCAAATAATATATAATTGCCAATATAAAAATACTCTTAATTTATATATAGATGTTTTACTTTTAGTCTCAGAAAATTTTAGAAACATTCAATAATAAGTTTCTTTTTAAAAAAAATTCAATTATTCATTTTAATAATTACAGCATATCATCTACAATATATATACATTATATATTTATTTATTTATATAGATACTTTGGTTCGGACCAGGGTTGAACCATTGATCCTCGAAGCATTCTCACTTCCTTTTATTAACTCCAGTTAGAACTGGAAATTACCTTAATTAAAGTACAATCTCCATTCTCAGTTCCTTATCTCAGTTTCTTTGTTTTTGGGATTTTCAATTTTTTACTTATTTCATGTTTGATGACTGTATAGGTGCTGGATATTCAGAAATTGGCAGCCGAAATGGGCTTGAGTTGCATAAAGACATTTAAATTAGATGCTCTTAAATCTGTTTGTCAAAAAAATGAAATTGATACTTTTCCTAGTCCATGTGGTAGTAATGCCAACAATGGTGTGACAAATCAAGTGTCTGATTCACCAAATTTGCAAGTAGAAAGAATGTCATCCATTGTCACAGAAAGGTTAAAAACTGAGACCGTGAAGGAAAATGGTGGGTAAGTTCTTTTCCTTTATTTGCTACTTGCTGTGCATTTAGACATGAAAGAAAGCATTAAAGGGGTCTTATTTGTATTTCTTTTCAATCTTTTCTGTCTGCACATTGTATTGCATACAGAAGAAGCTGAAGCACTTAATGCATTCGGAATTTAGGGTTTGCTTGCATGTAGTGACGTCTTGAGTAGTAAAAAAAATAAAGGTCAATGAATGCATATCAATTTTATATTCTATTATTTTTATTGGAAAATGAACATCAAGATTTTATTCAGTGCCAAAGTTGTACTATAAGTAAGCAGGAAGTATACATTGAATCACACTCTAACATTATTTTTTTTCACTTACAGTATTATCTTTGCTCTGCTAAGCACTTTGTCTATGAACTCTTTCCATTTCCCTTCCTTGCTAAATGCAAACATCAGAGAAATTTATTTTTATATTTTTTAGATAACAGCAGAATTCATGGAGATAAATAATACAAAGAAAGAACAACATCAGCCGAAAAGAGAAAACTGTGAATCATGTCTATCTGAGATGCATGCTGTTTGTTTTTCTTCATGGCTATTTTACTTGCACTTCTGTTAGTTGTTGGTTTCTTGAGGGTGACATATAGCCTCGCCATCATCAAATTATCATTTTTTACTGTTACAATATGGTCTGGAAACTGCATAATGATGTTAAAGATTATACTTGCAGAGATATAAGAAGTAGACTTAACATTTTGCAATTAGATTTATTGGATTTCCCATGATTGATTTCTTCTTTGCTATGCTCTGGTGCTTCTGTCCTGTTTTATATTTGTTAGAGACATGAATGGTATTTCTCCATCAATAATTTACAAATCCATTATTAAATAATTTAACAATAGGTAAAGGTGAAAAGGAAAATGAAAGAGCTTATGTTAGCAAAGCTGACATCCGGAAGAACTTGCGAAGAGTGCGAAATGGACCTGGAAGAAATCAGTGCGTGGGTGGTAGGGTTGATAGTTCAAAAGGTTTTTCTCCTGACAGTTTTGATAGAGTTCTTCTTGATGCTCCCTGTTCTGCCCTTGGTTTAAGGCCTCGATTATTTGCTGGAGAGGTAGAAGTGGATATGTTGACTGAAATCCTGCATTTACTTGTATTTACACACACACGCACACACACAAACAGACCAATTTACATGCATTGATGCAAATATGGATAGGAAATGGGGACCTGCTTACCTTCAAGTAGGAGTTCGGTCCTCCTCATTTTTCTTTGCTGAATTTATACTGTAGAATGTATATAGTTGTCTTCTACTATGGCCTCGTTTGGATAGGCTTATGTGTAGTTTATTTGGGCTTATCTACTACAATGAGCGGTTACGAAGTGTTTTTATCCCGTTTGGATTAGCTTATTAAAACAGCTTATGAAACTCCTATTAGCTGTTTTGGGCTTATTTTCATAAACTAGAAATTCAAGCTTATGAAAATAAGCCTTTTTAAAAGTTAAAAATAGCATAAGTGCTAGTTGTTTTTATAATAATTTTTGATAAAATGAACCTTAAGGAATTGACACAATTCACAGCATATCCCTCAAATGTACGATACTTATTCCAAAGGGTTTATGAAAAGCGCTTCTCAAAGTGTTTATCCAAACACTATGTAGCTTATTTTAAACTGCTCTTATGACATTAGAGCTTATTAAATAAGCTTTACTTGAATAAGTACTTGTATAAGCTATTTATCCAAACGGGGCCTAAAACCTATTCCAACACTTGTATATCTTAACATATACCTGAAATTATCTAGAGGAACGAGTAGAAGTGATGGTTATTTCAATGTGATTGGAAAAAAAATTCTTCTATAGTAAAATAAACCATACTTGCACAGAAAGTGTAATGTGTGAAGTTGGCCAATCAGCATGATTTATTGGTTGGCCAGTGTAAGTTCTAAAGAAAGGAAGCTGCCTTGCATTGCTGATCTTCTCTATGCTGGTTATATGTTTAAATATCTGTTGTCTCTTCTTCCCTCTAGTGATTACTTCACTGGAGAATATCATAAGACTTTGTCAATGCCTTGTTTATGACAGGAAACAATTGAATCTTTAAGAAACCATGCAAAATACCAGAGAAAGATGTTTGACCAGGCTGTTCAATTAGCTCGACCAGGAGGAGTAATTGTCTATTCCACGTAAGTATGCACATTTTGTTGATCACATTGCTGTGTGCATGTTTAACCTTATTACTACAACTTTTCTATCACAATTTGTAATCATGTATCTCTCCAGTATTTTTATTAGATTCACTGATTGTACCTTCTTTTGGTTTCTAGTTTCTTAGTACATATAATATAGGAAAAATAATAAGAGAATATCAACTTCTTCTGCCCTCTTCATTTTTTACTCTCAGAATCTGCAATTGCATTGGTTCCTGGTTGAATGGAGTTTCGTTCTCAGTAGGTGTAAACATTATATGTTTGGCTTTTGCATTTGATTATGAAGAATCTGTCTAAGCATATTTGGTTATACAGACACTATCAGTGATTTTGATTTGCTGTGTACATCTAATACTGCTAATTGTATTATTTTGTAATGGTCTGAAATATATTTTATTGTTTAGTCTCTAAGTTTCTTGTTTGGAATCTATTCCAGCTAAACACTATGTACAGCACCATACAAGATTCACACTTTTAAAAGATTTATTTTTGATTTATCTTGAAGTTTGTTGTGTCCATATGCTGCGCTCAAACCATTGTGTTATATATGAATGGAGTCTTCTGTCGTTTTTCTGTAAAGACTGCACCATTGATGCTATTGCCTTTACATTTGATAGTTGTACAATTAATCCTGGTGAGAATGAAGCATTAGTTCGATATGCTTTGGATACGTACAAATATCTGTCATTGGCACCACAGGTTTGATGTTAACTCTGTCTTTTCTATTTCCTATTTTGTTCCTATACTTACAAGGCTGAATTATTATTTTTTAAATTGGATTGATATAAGTAATTAAGTAAAAGGTGATGCTTCTTCTTGACATTGGAAAAAGGACGGGGTCATAGGAAAACACCAGACATCTATAAAGATATTTTCTCCGACTTACCCAAAAAGAAAATATGTTTTCTCTGTTTTTCTTAAACGGTCTTATAAGATAGGAAAGTATTGAGTACAAACAAATTGTTGATGACAAGTTAGATTATCTTCTAGGTATTACTAGATAATATAGTTCACTATTGATGTTTAGTGTGCCTGTAATGAATTATTAGTTCACATAAATTGGTTGAGTTATTCAGATTTGCTATTTGATTTATTCCAGCACCCAAGCATTGGAGGACCTGGACTAGTTGGTCGCTGTGAATTTCCTGATGGATATGTAGAGTAAGTCCTTTCATCCATTTGTTCGTGATTGTGCATGTGTCTCACTCTCATCAGTGATACTGTTTGCGTTGTTTCAGATTTTACTTACAAAATGTTTGTAGTTTTTTTAGGATATAGCTTTCATTCCGATGTCAATTTTTGGTGCCACATCATCATGTCCATCGTGATGATAGTTATTTTTTCTTTGTAGGGAGTGGTTACGACCTGGTGAGGAAGACCTTGTTCAGAGGTTTGATCCATCATCTACCCTTGATACAATTGGATTTTTCATTGCTAAATTTGTTGTCGGGTCTAAAGATACGTGACAACTATTCAAGAGATGGTTAGCCAGGATCTATGTTACTTCAGAATTGCTACTGAAGGAAGCCAGCAATTTTTTTTAAAATGGCTTATGACAGTCTGGAGAACTCACATATGTCCATTCGAAAATATATATTAATGAATTAAAAAAGCATGAGTATGACTGCTTTATTTCCATGTTACAATCTGGATGGGCGGCTAATTTTCTTACATTTGAGTTAATTCAAGTGTAACTTCGGGTCTTACCTTATGGAAGAAAGGAAAAGTAGTTGTTGGAGATAAGATACTTCTGGTTAGACACGAGTCTGCTTAGAAAATATTATGATTTTGGTGATGTTACTTATTGTGCTCCCCATTTTTACATCTGTACGCATGCATTGTCACTCACCCTGTGTATTTATGTGTAGTTTCACTCTGCTTGTCATTTTCTTTAGAACTTGCCAATCAAAATGCATGCTATTAGTAGAACAGGGTTGTTGGCTAATGGGATAGAAGCAATAGTTTGAAACCCGGTCCGGCCAGTGACCTGAAAAAGCTGCTGATTTATGAGTTGATTAATGATTATTTCAATTACTTGAATCGGGTGATGTTATGACAATTTGGCAAGACCAACATTTTAGAACTTATTTGGGAGTCGCACCCAAAGGTTCAATTTGGTGGGGTACTGTGAAATAAACAGATAAAATGAAGATGAAAGACGTATTTGGAACTCATTGAGCGTAAGTTTTTCGGGTGCAATAGATAACTATTAATTAAGTAATGATGAAACTAGATGAACAATCAAGTGTCTTACATGATTAGGATATAGAGCATAACTAGTCAATATATTATCCGTGTCTTTCCGTTTCGAATATGTGCTTTTCTTTTTCTGCTTCATATTTTCTTTAAATATGAGAAAATATGAGTTAGGAATGAAATATATTATGCACCAAAAAAACTTGTCAATATATTTATACACAAGGACAAAATAACTACTCAGTATGCTTAGTTGGTTAAAAATTGAGCTTAATCATCATATTGAGTGTTCATTTGGTTAACAAATAAACACTTGGATTGATCCGTCTCAAGTCCTCCCTAAAATATATAGATTGCTTGATGAAACAAGTTGGATCAACGTTCACGTTAACGACAAATTTATTTGCCCTACAGTGAGCAATCCATCACATTGAATAACGGGCAAGTGTGAATCAATTGGGGTTTTAAAAGGTGAAAGATAAGTTTAAAACTTAAAACAACCCAATTAGGGTTGGTTTAACTTGTAAAATCAAATAATATCGATAAAAAGATTTTGGGTTCGATTTCTGCTCATGGTCTTTCATTGATAAGTCATCTGTAAATATTATTATAAGTCATTGCTGAAACTTGTAGTAGGTTTTGACTTTTGAATAAGACAATATTCCTTCCTCATAAAGTTTCTATTATATATTAAAAAAAACTTAAAACCAAAATAAATCCACAAAAATGGCATGTACCCAACCATGTAAAGATGTAATTGAAGAACCATGAGCAGGCTCTATCACATATCGATTGCATATAGGATTTTAGCAATTATAGAATATTGTAACAACTGAATGACATCTAAAAGGTAAGACCCATCACATGACGTTTTCTTGGCGGTGGATTTACATAGTTCACCGATGACCTAACTAGATACATGTTATATTATACTTACTGCTGCTAAACATAAAATTGGTATGATATGATTTTTCTTATATTATTTCACATAAACGAGAGAATCAAAAGTGATTTCATACATTGTCTTTTCCATCTGTATATATCACCTTAATTTTTGTCCCTCTCTTTTACTACTACTTTCTAAGCAATCTTCTTAATTAGCATGCAAATTATAAAATGAGTAGGATGGGGGAAAATAATGAAAAGTATAAATGAATAATGGATCTAGACACGCAGCAAATAAATTGGAAACCGACTCTTAAACTCACATTTATTAGAAATCATTTTTGTCCCTTCTCTTAAGTTTCTTTCACTTCTGTCATCTAATAACGTGGACTGGCAGCCTACAGAAGTGCACAGGTAGTCCTTAATTATGCATTTTTAATTTATGAATTGTAAACCAGATTCTTTCACACTTCAGCTACTTTTGTAATTGTTTTTACCCCCCTTCATTCTAGACCTAGCTAGTAGCTAAACTTTAATATACAACTAAATATCATAATTTTCCCATAAGCATCCATAACTCGCCTCATTGGAGACAAGCCCATCACAGATTTGAGAGTAACATTCTCCATTAGCATAACCAAAATCTACCATCCCAACAATGTCATCTGAAAACCAATTCACTATCACGTCCTTTAGTGAATTAGTTGGCTCCATCATCTCCATCATATTCAGCCACTCAAAGTCATGAATAGAATGGCACTCATACTGCTCCAAACAATTCTGCTGCTGCTGTTCTTGCTCCCTATCCATCATGTTAGGATTAACCTTGTCTTCTTCTACGGATTCTACAACGCATTCTACTTTACCATCATTGTCATTCTCGCCCTCTTCTTCTAGCAATTCTCTTAGGAGAGCTCCATCAATTTCAAAGACCTCCAAATCCATTTCTACTAAGCCCATATCATTGTTCTCATATGAGGCCATAAAAGAACTGGATATGGAAGAGGGAAAAAAAAAGCAGAGGAAAAAGGGAGAAGTTGAAGACAACTAACTGGTTTACCAAAAACAAAGATTATCTTACATATTATGAAAGGATATATGTTACATATATATACATAGATATGCGGTAAAGGGGCCATGTCCTGAAAACTACATTTACCTAATATTGCTGAAATAAATGCAAACACAATTTGGGCAGGGGACGTGAAACGCCAAACAAAAGGGTAATGAGAAAAATGAGAAGGTTCTAAATTTCTGTGTAAATGTGCTTATCTACTAGAACACGGCATTAATCAGTCACAGGAAGTGACAAGAGGCACATGTTTTCAATGGGTTCGTGACTCACGGTTTTGATTGCTATGGATGGAGAAGGCAAAGCCAAAGCCAAAAGCAAAGGATGGCATTAATGTTTAGCCAATTTCTAGAATGTACATAGTGACGGTGGTTGTGGGTCTTGCTATGAAATGGTGGGTGGTTGATTGCCCCATTTACTAAAACATCCGTGTTACGCGTATTTCTTTGGGCATCTTGGTTTGGTGCAATGCAAGGTATGTAAGGTTGTCATTTCAAGCAGTGCCATACGTGACGCACATGCATGCTTTTTTTTTCTCTGCTTCTGGCACCTTTTAAGTATTTGATTTAGGACAAATGCTTGCTTAAATAAAAACTAGAAAAATAAAAATTACCGATTTACTGTTACGTATAAATTTATTGAATTATATAGTAAAACTTATTGATATGATTAATACATAAATTTAAAGATAATTTAAATAATAAAAAATGTAAATTTTTATACTATTAAATTATTTAATCTTTTTAAGAAAAATTGCAAATCAGTTTCTCTTATTTCTATTGAATAATGATTCTTGCACACCATTTTTTTACACCATTTTTACACTTGGTTAACGATGAGTAAATTTTTAGTTAATACAGTATATTATTTGGTTAATGAGTTTTGGTAACCAATCACTTATAAGCTAATAAAACTCATTAACCAAATGATATGTTGTATTAATCAAACATTTACTCATTGTTAACCAAGTATAAAAGTGGTGTGGAAAAGATGGTGTGCACATATCATTATTTTTTCCGATTTTAGTGATGTCAATTTGGAAAACATCAAGGTTTAGAGTTCGGGGATAAAAATAAAATAAAATAAAATAGTTATACAAACAATTTAAATATTATAATTTTATAGTATAAAAATCAATATTCAATAATAATTATATATTTTAATGCAAACTATTTTTTTTCCAGAATATAATATTATTATAATATATATATATATATTCATGTTCAATATGGATCAAATATACATTCGGCAACATTCCTATTGTCTTGTTATTCTACCAACTCATCTTCATGAAAAAAATAGTGTATGTTATACAAGGATGCGTTATATTTTATACTGGTTTCTCTAAATTTTCTTCTTGTGAAAAATTGAAACTTGTTAGAAAAGTTGATAGAGTCCACGCAAGGTGTAGTTTTCTTTTTTAACAAACATCTTTGAGCATTGTATACCACTTGTTGTCTTTTTCTGCTTTGCTCCATTGATATTAAAGGCCCCATATGGATGGCGACAAGCAGTGGAGCATCCAATTGAGAAAGAACTCTTTTTGGCCTTTTTCTGAAGTATAATCAACAGCTCATGAATATGTCACACTGAAAGTGAAAAAGCCTAACTATATCATTCATATATCATGCAAAACTTTAATCTATACACCTACACAACTTATATGATAGAAAATAAATCAAACCTGCATTTTATGGGGAAAATTATTAAAAACCTACGCAATTTGTATCGTGCAAACTACTTATTAATCAATAAAATCATTCCATGGAAGTTGGATATACCATTCCTCGGAGAT
Source organism: Styphnolobium japonicum (assembly GCA_023212625.1). Lineage (NCBI taxonomy): Eukaryota > Viridiplantae > Streptophyta > Magnoliopsida > Fabales > Fabaceae > Styphnolobium > Styphnolobium japonicum. The sequence continues at coordinate 3,785,486 of JALBWW010000006.1, forward strand.
TAATTTATGATTCTCAATCTTGAGAGTAATATCACAGTAAACTCGAATAGATTTTTAGGTTAAATAAAACGCCTTAAAACACTTCAAGTAATTTGGATCAACATGTATTTCATTGACAATGCAATTTAGAAAACCCTAAATCTAGTATATTAATTTAGTAAGACTGACTGCCCTCACTTTGGATTCATGGTGTTTATTTGAACTTCTAACCCAACTACTCACCAAATTTTGACAGTTTAATTGACCTTCTACTTTTGGTGTTCCTCTTGCTCAATCATCGTTTTGAAGCTATTAGAATCATATGAAATCTTCAGCAAGCGTTGCGAGTATCCGAACTCCTTTTCTGACTGCTTTAGCAAGTGAACAATGCTAGGATGGTGGATCTCTTTGATAGGCACTGGAATCTTTTCAAAATCACCATTTTTGCCCACTAACACTGCCACGAAACCCTCGCAAGGTTTTCCTAACCCTGGCAAGCAACTGGTTTTCCTTCCTTGTCTATTCGTACCTATTATTGAGAGGGATTCCTTTAATACTTTTCTTTTTTTGCCAGGGTAATGATAACAAGATAAATTATTTCTTATTTATTAGTTATTATTTATATTTAATAAATTTTTAAATATTTATTATAAAATTAATAATTAATAAATAATTACCGAATCATATAAATAAATATTAAACTTACCAGAATATCCTAACAATTCTTTTATTGAAAACAGTCTTAATTTTCACAGACTTTAATGATATAGATATATATAGGTTCTGTTTTTTTGGTAGTAAAATCTGTTTAGTACACGTAAACCAAAAAAGAAGAACAACTCATGCAGTTACGCACGCACGCGCGCACACCGCGATAGACAGAGCGAGCACGCACACAAGTGAGAGTAAATGCATCTCGTACTCGTGCGGATGGAATTAATATGACAGGTTCTCTTGCATACTTCTTGACTAAACTGCCTTATATATATATATCAATATATATTTATTTAGGGGAGAGATCAACTTACACCGTGTAAGATTTGATCACTCTTACACCACTCAATAGCTTTTTATTAAATAACTTTCTTACAAAATTCACCATTAGATTGAAAGTTTCTATCATATAGATCATACCTATAAAATTTTGAAAAAATTAAATATCAATAAGAATATAATCAAATAGTTCGTATTTTCATATATTTCAATAGTTAATTTTGATGTATATCAATGAGTCACAACACAATTTCGGATTAATATAAAATTTTATAGGTATGATCTACATGATAGAAACTTTTAATCTAACGGTGGATTTTGTAAGAAAGTTATTCAATAAAAAGTTATTGAGTGGTGTAAGAGTGATCAAGTCTTACACCAGTGTAAGTTGATCCCTCCCCATTTATTTATTTATTGACACGCACAAACAAATTTGTAAACACTTATCATATTCTTTTATAAGTTATTAAATCATTTTTTTAAATGATCCAAATTTCATAATCTCTACATATATATTTATAGAATTCTTATTATTATTTTAAGAGTAATTTACTTTTCTAAAAGTTTTATCTAAACTAAATTTTGTATACTATGTTTAAAATATTACATCCCTCAAATTTCAGAAGACATATACCTTATTCCCTTGAAATACTAATAATTTAGTTAAAACTGATAATGAACAGGTTATCTCCCATGCCTATGAAAAATTCTTTGCTATAACTTTACCAACGTATTACATAATATTACAATATTTGTTACTGTTTACAACTAGAATCCATAACATCTCACACTGTTCTTTTGCTTACAATTTAAGCACAAAACTCACGGTCTCTATACTATATTTTAGAAGTCAAATCTTAATGAATCTCAATAAATTTCGTGCAATTTAGGAAAAATTAATGATTACTTGTAGTGTTTCCGAATATTCAATAGATTATAGTATATGCTATTGAAACCTTATGGGTGTAAATTATAGAATTCTAAAGTCAGTATAATAAAATTGATTTTCACAACTTTTAGGGAAATAAAACGTAATTTGGTATTTTTAAATTATGTTAGAGGATCAACACTTAAAAGTAAAAACACATTATGGTTCCTTAAATTTAGAGAAAATTACGTTGACCAAAGTTTTATAAAATTACATTAACATCTTCTATAGATTTTGATATTACAATATACTCCTTCTTATATGTGTATTTAATTTACTACTGTTTCTCTAATATGAAACTATATGGAAAGCTGTACGAAGGGGGTGTATGTATTTGAAAAATAATTAAATTTTGGGCATTTCTAAAAAAAATTACATTATTTATTATTTTTTCAAAAATTAAGTTTAAAGTTGGTAATTGATATAAACTTACACATTCAAAAGTTGAATTTTTAAGAGAAATTATTCTTGCATATTAGTTGTGTTAGGGATCAAGATCCCCTGCTGTTAGGCTAACTCAATAGGAATAATGTTCTTTATTTTTTCTCTAAACCAGTGGAACTCATAAGTAAAATATTACTTGGGACTCACTTAAATTACTTGAGTTTTAGAGAGAAAAAGAAACAACATTACTCCAACTGTTCCAACTGAACAGCAGGGATCCAAATCTATGTGTAATGTGTGAATAATTTGACCCTAAAAAAAATACTTAAATGTCTCACTTCATCAATAAAAGAAATGTACACATTCCGGTGCACACAATCACAAAAATCGAAAAATATTTTATGCACATTATTTTTTTACTTTATTTTTATATTTGATTAATGATAAGTAAATTATTGGTTAATGAAGTATATTATTTGGTTAATAGGTTTGGTAATCAATCACTTACAAGCTAGTAATATATTAACTAAACGATATACTTCATTAACCAATAATTTGTTCATTACTAATTAAATCCATAAGTAATCGATTACCAAAACTAATTAACCAAATGATATATTATATTAACAAAAAAATTTACTCATTATTAACTAAATGTAAAAATGATGTAAAAAAATGGTATGCACATACCATTATTCAAAAAAAACCATAACTTATGACTAGCTTATAATAATAATAAAAATAGTTCCCTGGATTGACTCCAACGTGTGTACTTCTACAGACAAATATGTATGTATTGAAACCTGAAACCCTCTCTTTGGAAAAAAAAGATAAAAATATGTAACCTACGTCGCAATTTGCTACATGCATAAAAGCGCTAGGTAGCTATTTCTTGGATATCTTGTCAATTATGCGTTTGAAGCTGTCCGCTTCATATATGATTCTGAGCACACCTTGCTGGTATCCGTACTCATTTGCAGACTGATCCAGCAACTCAACAATGGTGGGATGCTGAATCGCTTTGATGGGTACCCAAATCTTCTCCATATCTCCCCCTTTGCCCACTAGCACTGGAACATACCCTCTGCGAGCTTCTTCCATCTCCTCACTGTTTCTTTTTTTGGTAAAATCTCCTCACTGCTATTTACTCTCGTATTCTGTGCTTTCTGCTATAGCCTGCTTTCCCGTATATTCTACGGAAGCTATATTTATATACTGCTCGATCTCGATCGATCTGTTGGATGAAATTAAACTAATTAAATCCTTGTGGCGTGATCGTGAATATAGTTGACATTTTAAAGGTATAATATATGTGTCCCTCCAGAGTGCATTGGCATGCTTGGGTGGGTTATTTTCAAGTGCAGAAGGTACACAAAGGTGATGGAAGATGCTTATTTTATTACGATTATTTCATTTATTTGTAGTTAATTGGATTGACTTCATGAATGTCAATGTTTAGCGACATTGTTCTCTTGGACCTTAAATCACCCAAGATTAACTTTCCTTGGTGACCAACTATTTTAAGGAGTCATGCATCTATGAAGCGAAAAACAAGGGCACCTCATGGTTCTTGTCACAATCGCTTAAAAGATACAGAAGTATACACAATCGAAGACATCTTACTTTATTACGATTACATATAGTTCATTGCATTGACTTTATATATGAATGTTAATCTGTAGCGACATGATTCTCTTCAACCTTAAACTATCCAAGATTAAATTTTCTTTTTGACCAACCATTTGAAGCAGTCGTGCTGCTATGTATCAAAACACAAGAGCACCTCATGGTCCTTCACAATCACTAGAAAGATATTGAAATATACAGAGTCAAATTGACTGGTCAAAAGCCAATAAATTAATATCAAGTTCCAAACCAAAGATGGTATTGCATGCAGAAGCAGAGAGAGATAAAAGAAATACAAGGAATTAACTTCTTTTTTTGGCTCCTTTCAATATTTTATTTTATGGTTTAAATACTTTAGAGTTAGGAGTGCAGTTGAGAGAGACAAGTGCAAAATTGAAAACCGTTACAATTTTATAAAATTAAAGTACATAATAGATCATGAATACGTAAAAAATAAAAATATGCCCCCTTAATTTTCTCATTTGCACTTATCCTTTACACTTTTTTCCCCCTAAAATGTACCCTCACTTTAGAAGAGGGTGCTCCTACATCTTATATAGTTGAACAAGTTATTAGTTCACACTGAATACGTGGCTGCTAATGAAAAAAAAACAAAAAATACATGGCTGCTTTATCTGGAATAGAAAAACATCTAATTCAGTCATGTTTTGAAAATGACTTATATTGCAAAAACTGAATTATAGTAGTATTTACTCTTTCAATATTATAGTGGGATTATAAAATTTTCCCGAAAATAACGAGTAAATTAAGAATGGTTATAACCTTTTAAAAAGAAGGAAATAAAGGTGCAATTGAAAAGGATATCCATATGAAAAAGAAAAAACTAAATTTGAAGGAGTATTTAACTTGACTCCATTCATTTGAGATTATAAAAATTTGTTATTATGATCATGACTAAAATAATTTATTATTTCACTACAATATTTTGGCATGCTTTTTGGTAATCTTTTCTTACATGGTATAGTTCCGTTCTTAATTTTTTCCTGTCATGTTTCATGCTTTCTCTAAGGATTAATCTCTGAAGTGTATCGTTGTTCGTGCAAGCATGGTATTAAATTTCATAATGCCCATAACCCTAAACCAGAGGTAACGCTCCATAACAAAGGAAAAATCGTGTTACTAATATAAAGTCATTTACGAGAACCATTGGTTATAGAAACTCTAATGCTATGTACCAACTCTCATAAAAGTTTTTACTAAAGGTTCATGAATAATTATGTATCTCTTACAAATATATTACTTAAATTAGAGATATTTTAAATTAAAAAAACCATTAATTCCAACCTAGCAGTCCTATTTTTTAATCTATACCTTGATTAATTTGAAATATGCAAGGAGCCACATTTAAGTTTTGGCTTAATGTAGCATGTATCCCTCCTCATATTTAGCAGTCACTTATGTGTATCGATTTAGTAGTAGAATGAGGAGTGTCTACCCAAACTTTTTTCATAGAGTAAGATTTTACTAAACCTTAAAAAGTCAAAGGCAATAAAATGTTTATGTAACGAATATACAATCATAGTCAGTTTTTAATCTTGTAAATTGCTGCCCGGTTGCTTTCAACAGCTTTTGCTAATAGAAACCCAGTATAATAAAGTAGTGGTAATTCTATCGTTTTTAGCAGCAAGTGGGTGATTTTCACCATAAATCTTACTAGAGAGATGTTTAATATACAAAAGAAATGTCCAATTGTGTTAACTATAATAGTTGTAGTAGTATAGAAGAAAACACTTCAAAGTAATGTCTCTTCTATCATTTAATTTGGATTTTATTCTTTCAATCATAATCAAAACCCAGTTTGATAGATACAAGATTATCTTCTTAAAATACTCATAAAATATTTCTGAATCATTTTCTCGCTCAACGCATGCTTTGGACGAACTTATGAAGCGTAGTTGAAAGCTTATTGTAGTAATCAGTACATAAAATGCAATTGCATGAGTTGAAAACGTTAAATATGGGTAAAAGATTCTTAATTTTATAAATAATGAAAATTTTTAATTGGAAAAAAAAATTCAAGATGATAAATTTTGGTTAATCCTTTCTTTGAGTTACAATATTTTCAAAATAATCCATGAAAATCCTAAAAAAAATAAAAAATTAAGTGAGTACAGGTAAAGTATCGAGCTAAATAGAAAATTCTAGTTATGAATCTTACGATAAAAGAATTTACTCAGAAGTTGAATTGAAAAGGTGAAATTTTAAGACTCTTACAATTATAACCACTATTAGAAATAAATTAACAAATTAAGCAAACAGAAGGAGGAACATTTTTTTCCAACATATAAGCAGCAATCCGTTGTCGTCCAGCGGTTAGGATATCTGGCTTTCACCCAGGAGACCCGGGTTCGATTCCCGGCAACGGAACCCTTGTTTTTTATGCTCCCCACCCTTTGGTAATGCTTTGTAGTTTGACACTAAGTATTTTATTGAAAGGTCCGATTTAACACATTATTTTATAATTAATAACTACACTTGTATTGTAATAATTATACTATAAAAAAATTATTCCAAATTTATTGTAATAATTATATTATTAAAAAAAAATTGTTCAAAAGTTTTTTGTAAGATAAAAACCATATGATCAATAAAATAACACATTAATAGTTTTCAGTTCTTTTATTGATTATGAACTTTTATCGTGATAACTCGTATTTATGAAAGAAAATTGGATACTTTAAAAATATCGTACTTAAGTAGTTAAAAATAAAACACATCTGACATATAAATTAAATTTATGATATCAAATTAATTTTAAAATAAATTTGTATCATATATTATAATATAATATTTTAAAAGTATACAAGAATCTCGAATTGTACGATATATTTAGCCCAATTAGTGTTCTTTTTCTGTTTTTCAACCAAAATATTTCAAACATTAATTAATAGAAGTAAAAAAGAAAAAATAGCTGAATTTAAAACTAACACGTTCGTGGCTTATTTCACGAAAATGCTTTCGTGATATTTACCATTTCCCTTAACCCAAAACCCAAATGAAACTGGTAATAGCAGCTTACTGTCAGATATGCAACGGTCTGCAAAAATTGATTGTTGCAACTACAATTCTTTCCATTAATATGAAACAGTTTTGGTTTTTTTAATTCTTGTTTCAGGGGATTGATTGTTCGAACATTATGATGACAGGCAGAGTAATCTTTAGGCTGTACCTTAACATTAATTTGAGTTGCACATCAATCCCTCTTTCCATTTTAGTTTTTCCCTTCTTTACAGGAACAAGTGTCCTGTCCACTTACTATCTTTCTAGTTCATTACAGCCCAAGTGAAACAGCTCACTGCTGTAATGTTGGGAACCATATGTACCCTATCCTGATCTTGCTCACATTTTCATCGCACTCCTCAACAGTTGAAAGAAAAAATATTGACATATTCACCCAAACAAGATAGTACATTGGTTGTCCTCGTACCAAAAGTACTTGTTTATAATGCAGAGTAAGGAATATAGTACTTGTTTGTTGATACATATAAGTAAGGAATATAGTATTTGTTTATAATGCAGAGTAAGGAGTGCATTGTGTATGTTGATCTGTAAAGTATATCTTAACTTCTGAGTATAAGTAAACTATTAAATTCTAAGTAACAAAGCTTATTTAGGCACAATATCTCATCTTACTTCAGCCAAATGCAAGGAAAGTGACAGGACCATTACAGATTCAGCAAATAACTCACCTAGAATCAGTCAATTTGTACTTTCAAGCAGTGGCAGATTATGCAACTCTTCTAGCTTCCAACGTCTTTTCATATTCTTCAATAGATTTGAAAAGCTCCGAGAAATTGCCTTTCCCAAAACCCCCACATCCGCCCTTTTGGTATACCTTCCCATCCTCATTCTTAAGCATGCATCCAATTCTCTGAATTATCTCAATAAATATGGTTGGCCTGCCCATTGAACACAAAAAAAAAAAAACCAATAAATCAAAAACCATATTTAACTAGAAGCTAAGAACCATCAATATTCAACAGTGCATAAATTGATAAAAGATTAAAATAAAAAAAAATAAAAAAACAAATAACCTATCACCAACGGGCTTAGTGAAAATCTGAAGCAGGGTACCCTGGTCATCACGATCCACCAAAATCCCCAGCTCCTCACAGAGCTTAATCTGCTCATCCGTCAACACATCACCAGCACGGTTCTTCAAATTCTTGTAATACGTTGGAGGAGGCGAAGGCATGAACTCAAAGCCACCCACAGAACTTCGCTGCCTCATTTCCCTCAAAGTCCTGAATATGTCTTCGCTCACCAGAGCCAAGTGCTGCACCCCAGCACCCTCATTGTGCTCCAGATAAGTCTGTATCTGACTCTTCCGCTTCGTCCCATACACTGGCTCGTTCATCGGAAGCAAAACCATCTCCTCGTTGTTCGCAAGCACCACCGAGTTCAACCCACTCTCACTCGTTCCCACGTCCTCCGCCGTGAACTCAGCGAACTCGTGAAACCCAGTGAACCCTTTTACGTAATTCACCGCCGGAGCTAACTCCGCCACGTTCCCCACCGCATGGTCGAGGCGCCGAATCCCGTAGTCCAACGACGGGTAAGACGAGAGCTCCTCCACGGGCTCGAATCCGGGTAGAAACCAGAACCCGGGATTCGGGTCGGATACATGAGACGGGTCGTTGTAGCTGACGTATCGCAACACGACGTCCCCGTAAAGACGGACTTCGGCAAGTCCGACCCGGTTGTCGAGGAGAACCGGGGAAGACATCGGGTTGGCGCCATGGGCGACGCTTGCGTTGAAGGCGGTTTCGGCACTTTCGACCTCAATCGCGATGGCACGGACGCCGAGGCCGTGGACGGCGGCGAAGGCGAGGGAGGCTCGGCGGTCGAAGGTGGGGATGGCGGCGGAGTTGGCGGCGGAGGTGGAGATGGAGGGAGAGTAAGGGGCGGTGAAGAGGAAGGAGAGGTTGCCGGAGCGGAGGAGATAGGAAGCGTGGGTTAGGTTTCCGGTGGAGAGGTCCGATTTGGCGACGATGGGCATTCCGAGGCCCCATGAGAAGCGGCGAGCGGTGTTGGTGGCGTCGGTGCACCAGAACTCCACGTGGTGGAACCGGTTCACCTTGAACCGGTCCGATTTGGGGTTGGTTCGGACGAAGTCTTTGAACCCAACGAGCTTGAAATCGGACTCTTGGTTTTGGTTTTGGGTTTCCTTACCCATGGCTTTCGGTTGTGGTGTTGTGGTGGTCAGCTTCGTCGCCTTGGTCTTGGTCTTATTATGCTGCGGTTGCAACTTGCGGTGGTGACGCGTGGTGGAATGTGAGTGGATGATGAAGCAGCGGATATTGAGAGTCGTGGAGTATGTGTAGTTGTTGGTGTGGAGTAACGAATTCCAATACATTAAGCGATAGGGAAGGCCGAAGGAGGAGGAAGAGAATGGAGCCGAGACTAAACATTGGACTGTGTGCTGACGCCTTGGCTTTATCTCAATACATAAATGGCTATTCTTATTCCTTTAACGTATTTAATAATTATTAATTTATGTTGATTCAAGTTAAAAAAAGCTCGTCACTTTAAGTATTTAGTTTTAGATTTAATTTTGAGATTAGTGTTTATAAAAAAATACAGTTAGAATAAGTTTTCATTTCATGCATCTTATTATATATTGTAAAATTAATCTCTATCTTTCAAAGAAGAAGATACTTTAATTTTTACCAAAATAACTTTATTCATTAATTATCCTTAAATCTTAAAAAAAATCTCTGAATTTTTTAAAAAATTTATGACTATACAGCATACTATATAATATAAGATAAAAAAAAGAATCACAATTTATATTTTTAATTAAAATGTGTTTCTTCTCATCTCTCTCCTAATACGATGATCAAAATCCTATTATAATCATCAAAGAAGATGATAAATAGCACAAAGATTTTTTTTCTAACATTGAGTTCCTAATGCTTTGTTTTGAATAAAGAAAGAAAAAGAAAAAGAAAGAAAAAGGATAGAAAGAAAATTAAGAGAAGAAAAAATAAAGAGAAATTATAAGTTAGGATGAAGAGAAAAATAATAGAAAGAAAATGAGTAAGAACTTTTTTTCTTATTTAGTTGAGTAGAAAATTGAAAGAAAAAAAATATAATTATAAACAATGATTTATTTGTATAAGACAATAGGATTAAAAAAAAAGAATAAAATTGGTAAAATTATAATTTAATAACATCACCCCTCTTCTCTCCAATTTTCTTCTTATAAGAGGAAAGAAAAATATTTTGATGGGTCCCACACTCATTTTTCATTTTTTTCTTGTCTCTCTTTTCTCTCAACATCCAAATGAGAAAAAACATCATCAGATCAACTCATTTTTTTTTCTCTATTTTATTTCTTTTCCATTTTCTTTCAATCCAAGTGAACTCTACATGAAAAAGAAATTGCTTATTATGAGTCTCATAAAAGATATTGAGGTTGTCAAAAATATTATCACATCACTCATAATATTTTATGAAGAAAAAAAATTGTGTCAAATAACACTAATGAATCATTAATCAAGGAAATCAACTCTTTAAGTTATTTACCAAAAAAAACGAAAATAAATTGTGTGTTTTGAATAGGGATAAGGATAAAGGATATAGAGAATTCACTCTCTTGATTTGTTATTAGCAATTATAATTATACACTTTACTTTTTTTCTCTACAATTATCTACTCCCTTGATATCTTAATTCTTTTTTTTAACTATTAGGTGTGGCTCAGTTGGTAAATTGAATTTCATGTAGACGAACTTTACTTGCAATGTAAGAATTCAAATCCCAATGGACAGGGCCAAGTTGAATCCCAAGTAGGGATTAGTCTTACTCAAATAAATAAATACTTTTTTTTATCATATCTATTATCATTTATAATCAATGGTCAAACCATTGATTTTCTTATCAACAGTTACCACGTACACTTTATCCTCTAAAATATACTCTTCACTTTAGAAGATTCAAATTTCTCTTTTAATGATATGTCAATATATCATTAAATGACAATGTGAAAAACTTTATATTGAAAATAAATTAAATTTAAACTCAAAATATTTTTTATGAAGTGGTATGCTATTTATATTTTTTCATACATCTCAATTTTTGTATTTTAGTGCACAAGGTAATAGGCATATGAAATAAAGGGTCGCAGTATGATAAATTTTTTGAAAAATAAAAACATTTTTCTTAGTACAATCTTTTGGAGTAGAATTTTATGAAAAATAATTTATTTTACATCAGCGCAATTACCAAAGAATACTATTTAAACTTACAAACAGTTTATATATAAAAAGATAAAATATTTTTTATTTATAAAATTATTAAAAAGAACATACAAAAACATTTTTTATAAAATGTTTACCATGTATGTCAATTAATAAAATTGATAAAATCTTACAATTATAAGCCATTAAAAAAAATTGCTATTAGTATAAGGGATCATATTTGAAGGACAGGACTATTATGTCAATGTCATGTAACATGTTCGTGGGGACACAATATCCTGATACTCACGCTCAACTAGGCTTGGAATGTACAAGATTTTGATTGTCATTTTAGAATAGTCATTGCTACACAAATACATGACGGTTAGTGTACAATATGAGCCACTAAAATTTTAAATATATTTCAGTTTTTATTTCATAACTTATGAAAATGTGCCTAGAGTGTTAGAAGTATGTAAATGTAACATTATTGGTCTTTCTCTCAACTTTTGGGACAGAATCGTAAGTTACTAAAATAATTATAATCCCATTTAAATTTTTTTAAACAATTCAAATTACTCACCTTACATAAAAGTGAAAATCATTATCTTGTGTTATTAATTCCAATCTGCCTCCATCCAATCTTTTCTCCCACATGCGGCAAATGGTTATTTGGTGGGACTCTTAGAATTTGGCAGGGTAGGTTCAGACAAGTGATAGTTTACCTATGAAACACGAACTCTTTGAGAAAGGAGCCGGGTTCATGTCCAATAATCCATGCCAAACACAACACGGCACTTCAAAATACATGTCCAACAATTTGGGTATGTATTAAGTCTAGATTGTTCAGAAAAAAAATTCAGAGTGAAATCAAGTATGTTAGTAGCATGCAGAAAAGCATATGAGTAAAGTGTGAGCAACCATCATTATAGACTGTTTATTACCCGAACAGAGTTGTCCTCTGTAAAGAGAAATTGGTAGGAATAGAAAGCAACTTACAACCCCAAGAGCAAGGCCGAATCTTAAGAGACACCATTGTAAAAAAGGCTAATAACCGTAATCGTTCGATGGCCCGAGAGGGATTAATCCAAAAAAAAAACCTCCAAGTACATCTTGGCTACTTTCACCATCTATCATAAAAGACCTCAATTGGAAACAAAATGAGTACAGCTATAAACAACTATTGAATGATAATTACTGCAGATAGTGTATTAAGGTCAGTATCGTGTATAATTTGGTACGCTTCCATAAAACAAAATTAGGTATCCAGTACGATCAAAACATACTAACAAGGGGATCATCCTCATCTTGAAGATTGTTGAGAGCCAAGATATGTTTCTGGAATGAAGCTGCAGCTTCTTCCCTTTCCTCTAATTGCCCAAGTTTGTCATATACCATGGCCATCAGATAGAAAGCTTCAGCAGCCAATTCATGAAACTGTGGACCACACAAGATGTAACTTTATAATGACAATAATCAACTCAAAAGTAGCAAATAAACATATTTATGCAAGTACAATAACATCATCTAATATAAAGAAGGATGCTCGTCAAGTGAAGGAGCAATTAGCCAGTTACTACTCAAGACTTGGAAATGATGGACATAAGATTTGACTCGGGATATGAAATATCATTCAATTGATCAGTTTCGGTGTTCACTAAGTACAAGAATATCAAATGATTCAAATCTAAAAGAAAATGTAATTAACAGAGACTTGGATATTGATAAGAGCTAGACTAGTTAAGATGAGATGTGATACAGGAAAATAATGTGTCAAATACGTTGATTTTACTTGGTGGCATTTTTAATGGCGAGCTTTCAACATCACAACACAGCATAAATCTTGCATGTGCGAGACCTATAAAATCAATCAGAATATATGTTCATCTATTGTCAATATGCCCGATTATAATGTATACGTCACTTTTCACTTATACTACTTTTTCATTGTAACAGTCACTCTTATCAAAATACAAATAACTTCAGGTTCCATTTACATAAACAATTAGTATCGCATGCAAGCTGTGCTTATCACCGCATGTATCCAAGTGAAATTTGACGTGAAACAAAGATACTGCCTTTTGGCTGACAAATGGAAAAACACAAAGATTAAAACGCAGAAAGTTTGCTTACCTCCAAAAGTTGGAGTTCATCAGATGCTTGTCTTAAAGAATCTATCACAATCTCGTAATTTTCACAGACTGAAAAAGTAATTTAAATCAGCAAAAGAAGATTTAGTTAAAGCTCCAACATAATGAGATCAGGACTCAACCCCATCAGAAAACCATAAAACTTCTGCAAGTGGGGAAAAGAAGGGTGGGGGGGTATCACGGACACATCATGATTCAAAAAACTTCATTTTCAGAAAATAAAAAATAAAAAATTGTCCAAACCCAAGGTCAATATCTAAATGTTGCAAGCCTAAGCAAAAATATAATGCATCATTACATAACATAGCCATGCCAAAAATAAAAACAATAAATCATGTGTATATAGCTCTAAGAGGAATGGATCAAATTCAAATCTGTAAATAATGGGTTCGCTCACTTTCATATATACCCCAAAACAGTTGTTAATAGATCACAAAAAGATTTTGGTTTTATCATTTACCACTTAAGAGCATGCTGTAACGATCATATTGAGTCCCACATCGGCAGGGATAGCCTTGCTATGTGGGCTTATAAGCACTTGGGCACCCTCCCCTTAATAGCTAGCTTTTGAGAGTGAGTTCTACCCAAGTGTTTATAACTCTGATATCAGAGCAGGCTACCCCCTCGGCAAACCTCGTGGGATGGTTCCCCACCTAGGAGGGCCGTCGTCGCGGTTCGGGTTGGTACCCGTAAGAAGGCGAGGTCCCTGCTATGTGGGCTTATAAGCACTTGGGCACCCTCCGCTTAATAGCTAGCTTTTGAGGGTGAGTTCTACCCAAGTGTTTATAACACATGCAACATCGTAACAACATAATGAAATCAATTGAGTATTTTTTAAATCACATATCTGGTAGAAATTCAATCTTTTATTTCAAAAAGATGAATGGAAATTAGCAGCAAATTCAACACAAAGCTAGCTGCCAACACAACTAGAGACTACTGTGAACATGTGCTAGGAACCCTGCATCTCTTAATGCCAGATTCTCCAAAATGAGTGCTCCAGTAATGTTTACACTTCACAGGCCCAGACTGCGGCCCCAAACACTGGGTCTCTAACTTTACCATAATCGTAGCCTTTCCTTTCTCCCTTCTTAAAGATTTCAAATTTTAATAGCTTAAATCCACATAATTTCTTCTCAATAAGCATTCAATCATCACCCTCAAATTGCCAAAACTCTTTGTTGGCCAAACTTCCAATGCTGATAGCCACAAAGATTGAACCTTCTCAACGTTTGTCAAAACTGTCCCACATCAGTTTCAGCGCTCAATCCATCTGACAAACTGTGTTACATAGTTCTTCCAGTTTTCCCCCCTACTTGGGTAATATCTCTTACAGAATTAGACATTCAGTTATTGGTATCGAAATGTTTGCAAAAACCAAATACGTAAACATATATGTAGACAATGAATAGCATATTCTAACATACACAATTTATAGTTTTGACATACCGTTGAAGTTTGTATCGGATAGATAGCATTTTGCTTCAACAATATAGGCCCGTGAGCGGAGCTCCAAACCACCATGACCAAGAATCATTGGGAAAGCTCCATGGATAAGGTTCAGAGCCCTTGTTGCATGGCTTGATCCAAGTGCGAGCCATAGCTCAGCTAGGGTAAGAGTAGCCGAGGCTTTTAGAAGATCCAAGTTAAATGACTGGCAGAATGAGAGGCTTGCCAATGCATATGGAAGGCCTAGAACTGCATTGCCTGATTTCTGATATAAACAAATCAATGAAGGTTTAAAGTAAACAAACAGCAGAGAACACACGAGAATAGGATAGGAAAGCTGGTAGATTACAACAGAGTGCAAAAGTCATACAGTCAGTAATTTAGGCAGTGTCAATAGATCATGCAATAAAAAGATTATCACCTTACAGTAAAAACAGTGATGCTGGCGAGCACTTATAAACAGCACGAAGAGACATTATCTACATAAGTCTTTGCTTACTAAAACTTCTTATTTTCTTTTTCTATATTTTTTCCCTCTTATTTTCCTTTTCATCTTGTAGAGGTTGGCTTAGCATGTAATGTTACTGATTGGCAATCAATTGTCGTTTTCTACATATGTAGAAATGGTCAGATGAAGTGGAGAGGGGATGTCATATGGCAGTAAATTGTAACCCATCAGCAATTTCTAAATAAATAACAAGTTGACCAAAAAAAAGAGCAAATAACAAGAAAAATAGCTTGATCCAGTCTACATGAACCACCAAGTGTGTAAGACAATATGATCACATACCTTGTGAATCTCAGCAAGTAAAAGAAGAACTGAAGCATTCTCAACTTGCAGATTGTATTTGTAGCACATGCAGAAGAGAGAGTGTGCCACAGCAGCTGCCTAAAAAAAATCATTATATGAAGATGAAATACAGAGTTAGAACAATATATACATATATATATCATTCTCTAACACTAGCTAACAGTGATTTTCACCCTTTTTTCTCCTTGGCTAAGAAGCTAAGATCACACTCAAATACTCCACATATGTTACACCACAATCAAGTTCCAACAATCTTGGAAATAAACAAATGCCACATATAATTAAAGGGGTTGGTTTTAATCTCAGCAGCAACAGTGACACTTTATGTTATTGCATGGTGAACAAAAACTCGAGTACACTTTTGTGTGCCGAAAAAACATGTAGGAAAAGTTATAAATGCTTTTCACACTATTATTCTTTATTTTTTATTGTTTGGATTATCAATCATGAGTATAAGACTATCTTGTTGGGGGACAACACAACCTCTTTACAACAAGACTAACATCCTATACCACTTCTCACCAATGATCTATCTGCTCACTACTATTATACTGAGAAACCCAAACAAATGAAACCTTACAAATAAAAACAAACTAATTTGGGAAAGCAGGCATCTGGGTTTTCTTGGAGAGTGTTCTCACATTCTGGTTCTTTTCTTTTATTGTTTGATTTATCAATCATGATTCATGAGTATAAGAATATCATGTTAGGGTACAAAGGGGTGGAAATAAGATAGGTTAGGCTTCACCTTAAATAGGTCTGGCCTGTTTTGCAAAACCTTAGCCTTAGTCTGACCTATTACCTATCATAGGCTTTTTTTTTTTGGCTGGCTTGGCCTTTCAGACCCTACCCCTTTTTGTCAATTGATATACTACAAGGATACTTTTAAAAAAGAATATATTTAAAGGTTATGATCCATTGCTTTCTATGAAAGAACAACAATTACATATGCACTATACATTCAAGAATAAAAAATGTGAATAGCATATGATTAATTATATTTATAAAGTTAATTATTAATACATAGAGAAATAAAAAAAACCTCTCGGAATTGATTTGCTGCAAGCAATGTACGAGCATGACGAAGGCTTGCTTCTGTCTTTAGCTCCATATCTACACCAGTTACTGGTGATGCCAAAACGCCAAGTTCATCACATAGTCGTTGAGCTAGCTTTAAATGTCCTCTACATGATGCTCACTTAAGTTATTAACAATGCTGAAATCGCAGCTGCTAAAAGAATTTAAGATTCTGAATGCCACTATTGAACTAGGCTACTTACCGATGTAAAGCATGCTCATGAAGTAGCTGCAACTTTAGCAGTAAGATTTGTGATTTTGAGACAGATAGAAACTTCTCTTCTGCTATTTTAAGGGCGGAAAAGGCCTCTAGAAACAGAAAAAAGGAAAACAATGGAACAATAAGAAAAAAAGCATGAAAAGGAACTTGTGTATCTGACAGAGGGGACATTTTACCCTCTGTCTACATCCATGACGAAGAAAGAAAAAGACCACTCCATATTAACAAAAGGAAATTTGCAGAACAAATAACTACCATTGAGTTGAATTTTATTATATTGTTATTATTCATAAACAGTCACATTGGTGATTAACAAACTTTATTAAAAAAACAAAACAAATGGAAACATACAACAAATATAGAAAAAGGTGGAAATATATTCAATTTTATGCAACCAAACTAACCTCTGTATCCTTTCAAGACTGCTAAATGTTGAATGAGCTTTACATATGCTAATGCTGCATCTGATGAGCTGGATTAACCAAGTACAAGTCAAGGTAAGAAAGAAAATTGATGGAATGGTGGCAATACGGCATTTTTTTCTTTTTTAATAATCAATGGTGATATAGAATTAGCAACTTGAAATGTGATCTCTGTAATACATTTAGCTCAGAAGCTACCTTGATGCATCAGCAAAGCAAGTTGCATGCACCAGCGCATTTATGCGAGAGAGTGGAGTGCTAATGACAATCAAAAAGGTAAAATAAATCAGATTATGAAATCCATACCAGCAAGCTTTCAAGATATTACAAAGTATGAAAATAAGCATCATATATGCATATGCAACTAGTACTATATCTTTCATCACCCTGGAGTGATGAAAAGATAAAATAAAACAAATGTAAAAACAAGAAGAGCAAAGCACACATTCTGGTTTATTCCATTTATAACCAAAAGACTGGAAACATACAATACAATCAAGGCTTTAGGAATTTTGGTCAAGATGTGCCTAGTGTACCCATTATGATTTATCTAGCCGTGTTCGAAAACCATATTCAGCAGAACAAGTCGTGAAATAGAAAATATTCAGTGTGAAAATTGTCTTTTAGTCAAATGGATCATTTTCTTTTTTAACTTTGGCTTCACAAAAAGACAAAATAGTCACTTCTCAGAAGTTTGATAGGAAACACTATGCAGAATGGCACTGCAGAAGAGCGCAAGACCATTAAGATGTTTCTTATGGGTGCTGACAAGGAGGATCATCTGACTGGAGATCCACCAGAGGAAACAGTTGCAAGGGACAAGTAGCTGCGTGAGGATAATGCCTATCTTTCCAAAAATTCACTCAAACCATGACTGTTGTTCACCTTTTGCATTCATTAGCACACTCACCCATACATAAAGGCTGGCATAAAACCAATTGTCTCTTCTCTTAGAAGTTTTTTTTCAGAGAAAAATTTATATATATTGTATCTTTTTTCCAGTTTATTAGTTATTTTTTTGTCCAAATGTATTGCAGAGTTTTGGCCCTTCTGACATGCTCAATTTCAGATCTGTCATCTTTCCCACCTTTTCCCAATTATTGGTATGGCCTATGCAGCTAATAAGCCTGGAACTATAATCTAACAGTCTACCTTGCAAAAGGAAGGAGTAGTTGTTGGTGCCAAATATCATTTACTTTTACCACAAAGGAAAATTGACACATGGATAAAAATCCAGAGACAGCTAGCCTCTCATTTTAAAAACAACAAAAAAAAATATTGAAGAAGAAAAACAATGCCAGCTTATTGCAGCAAGATATTTTTTCTTTTATTCATTTGTCAGCCTTAAATCAACGAAACATTGATCAATTATATTATATTCTGTTAATAGGCAATTTCCTGAAAAAAATAGAGAATAATAATTAACACAGCCTTAATTCATATAATCATACCTACAACAAAGATAGCAACTTTACCTGCCATATAACTCCCATGCAGTTGCACGAAGTATATAAGATGAACCCAATACTTGCAACACAGATCCAGGAATTGAGGTTGGTTGTGCACAGAACTGGAAAACATTAGAACTGTTGCCTGATCCATTATCTTGACACAAAACTAGAGAGCCCATTGGCTTTTGTAAATTCCTAAGCCAAGCTGTACTAAAAGCACCATCAATTGTCATTGCTGAACTCTCAGAGCTAAAATCACTAATCAGATGAGAACTCAATCTGAGTTCCTGCCAGTCACACAACAAGAAAATGCATTAAGTAAAGAATCTAATTTTCTTGTTCTGCAACTGTCATTGACCAAAGAATAATCACAAAAGATTTCTACTACCTTGCAAACGTTAACTGGGCATGTACTGAGCTTCATGGAAGTTTTTGGACCAAATGATAGCAAGGGCCTTTGAACATGCTGCAATGAAGACACTACTGTGATGTAAAACGGAATCAGATAAAATTTCAATTTTTACTATCCACTAACAAGATTCAAGTTTAATTCAATTTAAGTTGGTGGAGCTTGAAGAAATACTGTAGCCACATGGACTAGGGATTCTACTTTAATAGTACTGAGATTTTAAAATTTATTAGAATTAGGGTCAGATTCCAAGATACCTAAACTGTGCAACTTGGGGAATGATGTGATCCCCAATTTTCATCTTCAAAACATTGTTAACTTGCGTCTTACTAAACTTGCATTCCATATACCCTGTCTTGCTCCTACTTATCCAAAAACCATTTGATTCCAAAGCTTCTTTCCACAACTCAAGTTTAGAATTTATTCCTTCTCTCGACTCATCAACTAGGACTATATTTATATCATCCGCAAAAAGCATACATTGTGGCACTGGCTCTTGGATGTGCCCATTAAGTACCTCCAATACCAAGGTAAAAAGGAATTAATGTATGGACTCAAAGTCAACCTTCTCTAGAGCCTTCCACAAGACTTCTCATGGCACCCTATCATAGACGTTTTCTATCTCAATGATGACCATGTGTGCCTTTGTGTTTCCTTCTATATCGTTACATCAAACCCCGCAATAGGTATACAGCTTCCATGTTTGACTAATATGCTCATCTTAATCTACTCTCAATTACTCTTTCCCACAGTTCCATAGTGTGGCTCATGTGCTTGTCCCCTCTGTAATTTGCACAATTCTTTATCTCTCCTATATTCTTGTACTAACAAGCCAATATACTTGAGGATTAAATATTGATAGGCCTATTAAATGGGTTTATAGAAGAAGAGGGAAAGAAAAGGGTACTGGGCCGAATGAGCTTGGGCCGAATGAACAAGGCCTACAGGGGGTGGCAGAAGGAATGAGGCAAGGAATGAGGCAGGTAGTAGCAAAGGAAGGCATTGCTGAAATGGCAAAGGAGGGCATAACTAAAATGACAGGTGGCGGCCTAGGAGTGGGGGAGGGAGTTGTGGGAATCGTTGGAGGTGAGGGAATCGTTGGAGGTGAGAGGAAAAATGTAAATAAGGAGGCGGGAACCGAAGAGGAGGGTGGTTGTTGAGAAGGAAGTTGTGGGGCTGAGTAGTGAGGAGAGGTTTCTCATCTCAGTAGGGGTGTTCTCATCAGTGAGAGTATCTTTCTTAATTTTCTGTTGTTATCCTTTCTGCAAGGAGACCTTTCTCCTTTATCTCTATTGTTTAATTGCTAATTCAGCATTGTAAGGAGAAACTCTTGTTTCTGTTTCATTAGAAATACAATCCAATTTCCATTTTAATTTTTCCTTCCTGCTGGTTCTATTAAATATATTAAGAGACTAAAGCCACAACAAATATTTTACATTATCATTTAGAGATCAAATTCAAAGAATATGATGTTTGTACAGTTTTCATAAAGAAAAAGTACTAGCAGTAAAAAGAGAACGTTCAATGTAGTCAGAAAACCTCATTACCGTTAAATCAAATTTGGCCATTGCCAGATGATTTGAAGCCACCAACCGTTTTAACTTTAAACTTTCTGCTCTCTTCAAAGAACCTCTCAGGAGCACAAACAATTGTTGTTGAACAGAGAGTGAAACACCTATACTTGTAAAAGGTGAGTATGATGATCCTAGTATCCCAGCTGTACTTGAGATACCATTTTCAAACAGCAAGTTTGAGATTGCTGCTAAAGTGTATGCAAGACAGGTATCATTACTTTGCTGCACAAAATGAAAACTGTTAATCTTCACTGCAGAACATATAACTAATCTATGGGGAATTCTCCCGTACCACCAGAGAGGTTTGGCAACCCTGCCCAGTTGGCAGTGTAATTGACTGTTGGATAAATTTGGATACAGAATCCAATGGTAAAAAATGCAGGGGGTACCAAACATTGGGTGGGTACCTAAGAAACATCCCTAATATATATATAACTAATGACAAGAAATCAGTCAGCGAGCATTTAAATATAAATACTTTATTCAAATAAAGTTCAACAAAACCTCGTGCCTAAAGCAGGAAAAAAAAATCAAACATGAAAAAAGAGTTTACAAACAAAATCTCCCGGATACCACAAAACAATTTGAGAGAAGTAAGCATGTTCCATTCCCCCATTCTATCTCCTAACTAGTTACTTTCTTCAGAGACTAGGTTAACATTCTGTTACGACCCAATTGCAAAGTATGGGACTTGAATCCCACATCGGAATTATGGGTCTGATGTGGGGTTAGAATATATGGCCTTGGAATTTCCAACCTTAACAGCTAGCTATGGGGGTGTGGTTCTCCCAAGGTTCGTATCAATTAGTATTAGAGCCTTCCACCATGTCTCTAACTCTCTCAATTACAAATGAGCAGTGCAGGTGGTGACACTGGCATTACAGTGCTTGCCCGGAAATAGTCAAAAGGCTAGTGCATAACCAGCCCGCGTGGGCCCACTATAAAGCGTGGTGGAATTGCAAGATATGGGACTTGAGTCCCACATCAGAAGTATGAAATTCTGATGTGGGGTTTATATGGCCTTGGGCTCTCCAACCTTAACAGCTAGCTTTTGAGGTGTGGTTCTCCCAAGGTTCGTATCACATTCACAAAGGCATTGGTTGGACATTGATCACTAAATCATTTGTGCCAGGGAAAGGTTTCCAATTGATACAATTATAGATTATTAAGTGTATGAAGAAAATATGATGGTGCCAAAAATGTAGTTTTCAAAAGGAAAACAAAGACACAAGGATGTAAGAGTAAACAACATAAAAGAAAAATATTTATTGGCCCACTTTATATCAACTCAAACATTTTTAGATATTTAATTTTCCAATCTGGCATCATAGCCATTTTTATGGAACATCTTGAGATTGGATATCACAGCAGCACAATGGCTAGTATCTTCTTTCAAGTTACACATGGAGCCATGTACCCAAAGTAAACGGGAGACTTGAACATGGGGCAAGGATAGTAATCATGCATGTATAATGTAAGGCAACATTTGCTGTCAGCTTATGTTTTGGGCTAACTGGTGAATACTACAAGATGGCAATTTTATTTAATAAACAAACCTTGTTTTTGTATGATTACCTGCTGAGAAACACGAACTGCTTCCGTCAAAACCTAAACACAATCAAGCAAGATAAGTATTGCACCAAAAAATAATACAAAGTAGAACAATTATATTGGCTTAATAACTAGCTGAGGACTAGGAGAGGTAGAAACGAGGAGCATGTATCAAAAGGTTCATAAACTGTACCTCTAAAGCCAGCTTTGGATGCCCAAAGTGGAAATGCATCATCCCCAAACATAATAAAGCAATTTCATATCTTCCAAAGCTATTACTACCAACCGGAGGAACAAAATCAAATCCTTCAGTCCCTGCACTTTTGTCCAACAAATAACAGATAAGTTCAGTTGTAAAATATTATGCTCTCTCCTTTTTTGGGCTATTAATTCAGTCAAGATTTGGGGGTGAATGAGTGCATGAGAAGTATGGTTTTAACAAGATCTATAATTTACAGCAAAAGACAGAAACATTGCATCTGTCGAGATTCTAAATTTTGAAAATCAACAACATCAATAAATTTGGGTTTGGAGCATAACAGTTTAAATCTTAACACTTATACTGCAGTATTTATAAGATGGAGCAATCCAAGCAACCATGTGGAAGACCACCAAGAAACAGCATTCTTTAATAGCAGGTTTGTTTACTTCCTTGGCAACAATTCACTTTTTAGATACTATAATTTCATTGTTCCTTTAGCCACTTATGATGGAAAAACTCAGTGTCTTCCTCTATATTTATGTGTTTACAGTAGATTACTAGGCCTCATAAGCCATATAGACATAGTGTTGACATTGATTTATGACCAGGCGAGTCTGGGGCCATATTCTGATTAACTGAAATTCAGCATAGGATGTCCGATACTAAGAATTTAGAACTGAATTCACAAAATATTAACTGAAAAAATTGAAGTTGAAGGGGACGAGTTAGGAGAAATTGAGGTTATATAGAAGTAAAATGCAGGCAGGGTGGTGGTGGCCTTCGGCAACAGCAACAGGATGATGTCAACAATTTTGTTGGGAGTGGGAGTCAATTTCGTAGATTGAGGTAGCAATGAAAATCAATTGAAGATGAGGTGGCACATAGCAATTTTTTTGGATAAAAAGTATATAAGATAATTTGTCATGAATATTATGAAAATTGTTGCCCGATTTATCCAACGTTTTAAGTCAACATTTTCAGTGGCTATTAAACAGACTAAAAAATTTAAGCATCATACAAACAAAGTGTTCCCAAACACAATGAAATTAATTGAGTCGTTTTCAGCAATGGGAAAGATAATCAACAGGCCCTTGACTTGGAATAAATCTTGAAAATATCGTTAATAGTTTGAGAATATTCTTCACGTTTCACAATGGTTTGACGCATGAGTTACAACAATTGGGACAAGGTCATACATCTTCCTGATATAGTGAAATTGGCTCCATTTGTCCTGTTGACAGCATGATGTAAAGGTCTACACCACTCCCGGCTGCTAGTTTCAAGTTCAACGGCATTAAGCAAGCCACCTTTAGGAGGGTGTGATCAACTACAAGATGGGCATTAGGCACAATAATGGTGCCTTCTTTCCACTTGCTTTATATGTAGTTAGTCAACAAATGAAGAATTAACAACCCAAACATTGTCTAATGCTGCCAGAGAGATTGGATAAAGAACTAAGATTTCAATTACCTGTAATCAAAATAGCAATGAAGATTCTCCAAAGCAGCAATATAATCATCATGAGAAAGACCATTCAAGTAGCTCAAAAAGTGAACCTGGATGGAAGTCCAACTCAAAATCAAAGCAAACTTAATGAGAAAAAAAAAAAGGCGCAGAAAGAATAATATTAAAAATAACCCACTAAACTTACCCGATGTAGTTCAGGTGCCAACTTTTGTAGCTGCCGAAGAATAATTTCAAACCCATTCAAAGAGATAGCACTACCATTCCTGCAACATGAATAAAACCTGAAAGTTAATATACATGCACTACACTATTATAAGTTCATAAAATAGATCCAGAAAAGAAACAGGTCTAAAAGATGCATACTTTTCAATGGTATCAGCTTGCTCTTGTAAGTACCCTTGTATCTGCCAGTTTGTGCGCAGAAATACCGCACCACCAGGATCAATATCTCGTAGCATGTTACTTGGAGGGTCTCCATAAGGACTAGCTGCTCTAACTTTCTCACTCTGCTTGGATACTGAATCAGCAGGCACATCAATATCTGTGCATGTGAGTTCTAGACATCATTATCAGTGCAGTTACATCATTGTGTCAAACAGTGGGTCCGAAAGAAAAGGCACAAATTGAGAAACCCAAAAGTGAAGTTGGGGATAAATAAGTGTTGAAACATAATAGTGGGATTTAGTTAAATGGTAAAATTCAGGTCTGTATATATTTCAAATGCCTTCAGAACTCTAAAGTATACTAAAAGGGTGGCCCAGTGCACGAGGCTCCCATCATTTCTGGGGAGGGTCAGTGTAAGCAACCTAACTGCCGTGAGCGGAGTGGTTGTTTCCACTACTAGAACCCCTAGAGGTTAACTATGAACAGTTCCAAACTAGCATCTTCATTCATTTTGCATGCATTAGAGGATTTATTTAACGCAATTTTTTTTTTACATTACATGATTATTTTAGCCAGAATTGGCATTTAGTTAGTATCTAAGTTAGCAGTACTCAAACAAAAAAAGCTCACAGAATCAAGAAGTGATCTAGCATCTTTAACTATTGATTAAGCTCTAATATAGATCATTTTCTTGTAGGACCCAAGTCCCAAGAGAATGGCCAGCTTAATTCTCTAACAGATTCACAAACTCAACCTCTGACAAGTATAACTGCTTAGCCAAAGATGCGGCCAAGAAGAATATAAAACATGAACAGAAGAATTCAGTTAGATGCCTATACCATCAACCAAACCCAGAAGTGTGTTTGGTGCATGAAGATGGAATGGAACTCTTTCACTAGCCTCCTTTCTGGCTTCAATTTCTTCTGAAACCTTTTCATAGACAAAGTTCTCCAGGTCCATGTTCTCATATTCTGAATATGTCTCGAGATTACTACTAGAATCATCTAAACTAGGTTCTTCATAAGGAGGGCAATTTGAGAATTCTTCTTTACAATATATCCCTATGTTTGTCAAGAGATGGCACACACCCTGCACATTCAAATTAAAGAAGGTCACAAGGAGGATAAGATTTCATTTTAAAGAAGAAAAGTAAAATTTGCACACATAAACTAAACATACGAGAGAGAAGAAGAGATAAATTTTCAGGGGAACACTCGATAAGAAAAATATTTTTAAGTATAAATTTCAAGAAAAACTATTTTTGCCAGAGACTCAAAATTCTATGTTAAACTCCTAATAGCAACTTGCTCATCATGAGAAAAAGGACATCAGGTGCCAAGCTCCCACTCCACGAATTTTAATAATATCAATGTAAACTCATTCAAAGGCAAAGCATGTAGAGAAGAGAACATAACTTTGCTAGTAGCACCCAGCAATATTACAGAGCCTCAGAGCAAACGACTTACTAGGCCTAATGTTGCACCTTCTCCCACTTTAAGAACATGGGTAACGATCATATGCTTACTATGAAACATATGATGTGACAAATTAGAAACAGTAAATATTCAAGCAAACAAGGAACAATTTAAACAATAAAAAGAATGTGGGAAAACATCATACCTCAAATGATAGCAAATTGAATGCAAGTACACAACGCCGAAGAAATATCCCCAGGTTACTGTTCAGGTCCAAAATAACCTGGTCATCTTCCACAGCACCTGAATCGGGACCCCCAAGTATTCCTGAACAATTACATTTTAATATCAAAGAATCTGAAAATTCAAGCCAATAAATAAGCAATAACCACCTGTGTTGCGAATAAAATAGAAAGACTAGGAGGAATCAAAATAGACAAAAATATGCAAAGAAGTCAAGGCTAGTGATATTAATGCTGATCTTCTCACCTCGTACATCACTAAAAAAATTAAACAAATCATCAGGCGATGAAAGAGATGATAGTCTACTCATCAACTGATCAATAACCCAAGATGCCATCCAATTTTGGCTCATCATTCTCAATTGATGGATGAGTTCATCCAATTTTGGCTCCAAGATATCATCGCAGGACTGCATTATTAACAATATTTCAAGAGACAAACATACAAGAAATCTATGACCAATATTAAGAAAAAATTAATCCAACGGTGGATTTACTGGATTATATTAAAAAGAAATCCCAGAGAATATGAACGGATGATAAAAACAATTCAATCACATGCCTATTCCACTTGCACTATCTCCCAAGATAACTCACTATTTTACAACAGATTAGAAATTAACAAGCTTCTCACTGTCAGAAACCCATTTCGATATTTCAAGCTACTGACAAGCCAAGAAAACGACTAAACACTAAACTACCCAGTAACAGAAAATAGACAAATGCATGAATTTAAGAAACAAAAACGAAAATTTGATTAACAAAACCTGCCTACTTACATTTGGGTACAACTAACTAAACCTACACTTTCTCTTCCCAGAATATGATAAATTCAAATTATCCTTCCTTATACACTAACGGCTAACCCACAAAAGCAAAATTCCACTAATGTGAAGACGCACCTTGGTGAGGGCTAACAAAAACAGACCAAGGCGGTTGTGGTGAGCAACGGAAGAGAAAGGGAAGGGGACCGATATTTGTGCTGGTGGGGCGTAGATCTTGAGGAGTATGCACACTGATACTTTGTGGGGCGTGATTGCAAATGCACCTGGCTGTTTGAAAATCCCAGCCATGATCAATCTATCTGTGTGCAAAAAATGCTTCGTTCATTTGATTTGATTGGTGTGCAACAAATACAACTTCAGTACAGTGAAGCTCCGTTGGTTGCCTAATTTGTCACATGAATGGCGAAGCTGCTCATCGATCAGTGCTCTCACTGGAAGAGGAACTGAAGATGGAGAATTCTAGGGTTTGGTTTTGTTCTGAGATGGTGGGGAAGGAAGTCATTTACAAACTTCAAAACAGAACCGGGAACACATACTGTATGGTGGGTATTTCGAAAGTGAAAATTATATTTAAAGAAAAAAGGAGGAAAAAAAAATACCCGAAATTCTTAATGTATTGGAAAAAATATAATTTTCAGCTTTTAGCATTTTCATAAAAAAAAAATATTTTTATGAAATTTTGACACCAAACTTTTATTTTATCTTATTTTTTTACTTAATTAATTTTATTTATTATAAATTATGACCTATGCATCTGTATATTATAATTAATAAAATAATAGTAAAGATTGGAAAATAATAAATTAGATTAAAATTGAAGCCAATCATATAAAAAAACATTCATAATTAAAAGTAGCACCAAATTGCTTTGAAATTTTGAGAAAGCATTTGTAAATAACTATTAGAAACTGTAACTTTTGTTAATTAATTAAGTCTTTAAACTTGATGTGAAATTAACCCTTTCATTCACTTCAGCATGTAACTAATAAAACACATTACAACATTTAAGTGAGTCATGTGTTTAAATGATAAGTATTAAATTTAATATTAATTTCTTAACCTGAAATTAATTAAATAATATAAAAATAAAATAAAATGAAGATCTTCTTCTTCTACCATACAAAGGGGGCTTTTACAAGCAAATTTATGATATAGGTATGAATAAAAGAAAAAATTGTTCATCAGAGAAAAGACAATATATCTCTTGTGCAACCAAATTCATCAAAAAGATATCACAAAAAGCAAAACACGAAAAACAATACAAACCTCAATTGAACACACCAAAATATAGAACGAACTTAAAGAATCAAATGAATCAAACATTCCAACGTAGAAACCAAAATTCTCAAATTTGAATAGAATTCAATAATCGTTATCTCCTGGTTCAATAAAAAGTAAAATTTAGTTATATCTCCGTAAATTTTCACTCAAGAAACCTAGCTATTTAGCCATTAATTAGCTCATTCATAAAGGAAAAAAAAAGCTTGAAAAGCATAGACAATGCAAGAAACTTACAGGTTAATTGGACATGAAAACAAAAATAAAAGTACTTGATAAGTGAATCTCTCTCTCTCTGTCAAGAATTTCAAATTTTGTTTGTGAGGAATTTATAAAAGGTTTATCCTCCATCTTTGAAAACAAAAAGGAGCAATGAAAAAAATAGAGATGTCATTTGAGTGTGAGTGGATGAGAAGATATTATTATAAACATGAAGTTCAAACCAATTTAGTTCATTATTTGCTTCATTACTCAACGGAGACCAGTAGAATGGGAATAAAACCATTGATTGGGGGTTAAGAGTCAAGCAAGCTTAGTCTTGTAAAGCCCTTTCTTCATTCTTTCTAATCAAGGAAGACATGATCATTGTTCCTAATTTTTATAAATTACATTATTTAATTAATTTCATATTAAAAACTAATTTTAAATGCATTGATAACTATTTGAACATATGGGCTAGTTAAAAGTTAACACATGTTTTGTTGATCAAGTGTTAATGACGTGACAAAGGAAGTTGTTACATGAATGAAATGGTCAATTGCACGAATTTATAAAGTTTTAGGACTTAATTAGCATAAATGAAAGTTTATAGTAGTTATTTACAAACGTTTAAAAGTTAAGAGGGATGGGAATACATTTTTTCCTTAAAAATTGTTTGATAATGAGATCTAACATCGGCCAAAGACCTTTACAGTCAATATGACACATTTTTAATTAAATTTCAAATTTAGTTTAATATAACAAAAACTTTTAAGTGGAACCAATTGCACTATATTGAATATGATTTACATAAAATGTTCATATTAATTAATATTTGATACACTAGTAATGTAAATAAAGATTAAACAAATAGTCTCAAAATTATGTTTAGAAGAAACATTAAGTTTGATAACTTTACTAAAATATAATGCCATTATTTAAGTTTATAAACTTTTTAAGTCTAAAAACTAACTTTTAATATAGTTTTAAAATTTATAAACCATGAGGTATGACTTTGTTGATAACATGAGCTCTATGTGAGTGAATTTTACTTGTAATGCATGAGTTCAAATTACACTACAAGAAGCACTTATGGTGAGGATCCTGTCATTAGTCTTCTCAGCAGAGATTAATCCCTTACCCAAAGGACATGAGGTATCCTAATGAAAGACCAAAAAAATTATAAATTCAAGGTATTTTATTGGTAATTTTTTTTGTTAAAAGGATTGCCAACCACGACCTATAGTTTATACATATACTATAAAATTCATGGAATAGTTTGGATTTTTTAGTTTCAAAATGTTGTCATCCGGGTTCATTTAAAATACGAGATAATGGAAAGAAACTCCTAAAATATTAGGATAATGAGTAAAATTATTATTGATGTATACATTGAGATGTTCATTATTCACAGTAAAATTATTAATAATAATAATTATCAATAACAACAGGTACGTATTCATCATACTCTTACGATTCAAACAAGCATAGCTTGCATAGCTATATAGTACTGTTGCTTCTTCAGGCTAGGGAACAGATTGAATTTGAGAAGCTGTATGTAATTAAATTGATCTTTCAATTCTGAGTCTAAATGTTGGCGCAATGGAAGATGAATACATAGGGGGGAAAACTTATCTTAAAATCATTTAGTAAACAGGTTACAAAATTCAGTTTTACCTGAGCTTTTAGTGAAAATCTTTCAATCCATGAAAGTTTTTCAAACTAAATCTTCAGTCAATGAAGTCTATTTTCTCAAAATTCACAAATCACTCCCACATATTCACAAACTAGCATTTAGTCAAAATCTTGATGCATGTTTGGACGAAAGGTAAATAAATAAAAAAATTGATGGGAACAATATACAAACCTTCGTATGGAATTTTTTTACCGAGGGAATGATGTAGAGGTTTGAATGAAGGTTCGGTCAAACTCAACTAGAGCAATGACCCAGAGTTTATTATATAGAGAAAGTAGTTACAAAAGATAAGTTGTAACAGATGGAGAGATAAGCTGTAACAGATGGATAAAAGGATAAAGTAACACTTAAAATAACAGAATTAAGATGAGGTAGAATCTCCGTTATTATCAAATGGAAGGGGGAATGAGAGATATATTCCCACTCCTTTCTCCACAAGACTCCAACAAAAATATTCTTAAATAAGAGAAGAAAGTTTCACTCGATCATTTTCCTTACTTAAATGTCCAAAATATTAGAAAATTAACTCACCCCTTCCCTAAAAAACATAACAAACACAGCATCAATATCCAGACAATTAAGTCTATTTTCTCAAAATTCTCATTACTCCCACAGATTCACAAATCAGCATCTAGTCAAAATCTTTCGTGCTATGTTTTCTACTTTACTAAGAAATGCTGCAGACTGGATATATAAAAGAAAAAGAATGAAGAAGTGGCAACTGAAATAAGGTTTAACCATTATCCCAAGTCGTGAAAATTTATCCACATCAACATAACAGTCGTAAGTCTACAACAATTTGATATGCATGGCAGCATGCCAATGCGATCGAATGTCATTGCCAGGAGCTGGTAAGCTGGCAATTATAGGTTCACTATATATGGTACTACACAACCAATCCATTAGGAAGAAAAATAAATCTTATCTCATTTAAGAAAGGAATCCCCAATGGATCGGAGTCCACCATGCATGGTATCACAATTCAGTATTTGACTGAATGGATGTATAACGACAGTCGGGGCTTCTCAAGCAAAATTCAGTATTCAGTCAACTAAAAAATTCACAAGGTTCAGTGGTGGTGTGGATGATATATGTTTTCTACTTCACCAAGAACTAACTATGATGCTGCAGACCGGATATACAAGATAAAAGAAGGAGGAAGTAAAATGAGGTTTAACAATATCCAAAGGCCTGAAAATCTTTAGACGTTCCATCTCAATGGTAAATATAACAGTCACAGTTGTCTACAACAATTTGATGCATGATCCATTGCCAAGAGCTAGTTATTAGCTCCTCTAATACTGGTAATCTGTCAATTGCTTCAATATGGTACTACACAACCCAACCAATCCTTCAAAAAGAGAAAATAAATAAAATCTTATTTAAGAAAAGAACTATCACTTCAAGGGACGTGTAAGACAACCGGGGCTTCTCAGTCAAAATACCATGGGATCCCCACGTTATTCCGAACCTCCTCCCCGATCCCAAGGGGATAAAGCATTCGCGTGAATGATAGTTTTGCATACGTGTTAGATATCTCCTCCAGGGTCCCTCCCATCATATCTCCAACAACCCGTGAAGTCAAATCCAAGAGGCTCGGAATGTTCAGAAAGTCCGCAGCCTAAAAAAACACACAACATACATACATACCCATAACATTAACAGTAATAATGAAGGGATTAACTACATATATAACATACCCATATATAGCCCGAATTACATATATAGAATAGGAGCAGAGCTAGATAGAGACTTACTTGACGCAAATCTGGGAGAATGGCCCGGTTAGCGTGGACGAAGCCTGTGATCCAGTCCTTGTAGCCATCGGAAATGGTCCTCAAGAGCTTACGGATATTGACTTGCTTATTGCAGAAGGAGATGAGCTTTGAGATGACGTCGCCGGAAAAGGGCACAGGAATCTCACCCTCACCGCCTGTCAAATCAATTAGGTCCTTCAGAACCTCTGATTTAGTGGTGGCAGCCGTCTTATCCATCCTACACACCACATCATCGGAGCTTTTTAGGGAGATCATAGTATTCTCAATCGGAAAATTATTAATGGCCCACCACGGATATTCCTCCAGAGTCATATAAGCCTCCAAGTCCAAGTTCAAGATCGACATGTCGCTTGGGTAGATCAAATACAGAACGAAAAGGAAAACCTCGCAGAGACGGCCGAAATGAGAGCTTTTCTTGAGATGGAAGCGAGGGTTCACGAAATAGGTTTCTTGAAATGTGAAAGAAGACTAGGGTTTTTAAAAGGGTCGGCTTAAAAGGATCGGGGCGGATCGAACCCGTGTACTGCTTTGGGTCTTCCTCTCCTCTCTCATCCTACGCATTTTGAAATTCATTGGAAACAATTACATAACTAATTATGAACCCCACGCATGACGCAACCTTAAACGAGAATAGGAAGGGTGTATAGAAATTTCTCAAATAAAAACTACTTTAAAACATGGATGGATAACACACAAAAAAGGAAAATCTCATTTCAGATTCATCACTCTTTTTATTTTAATTGTAGCCTAATTAACAGAATCCATCATTTCTTTCTTCTCATTTACACAGAAAGAAAGAAAAAAGCATTTTACATTCATTATTCTTATTTCTTTTTCTAAATATTGAATCTGTAAGAGTATTAGAATCAAAGATTCCTTTTACACAATTTTTAATTATTAGATCTTAATTTTAATATTAAATTACACATTTTTGTGTGTAACCAACAGTACCCAACTCTCTTCCCAAAACCTCCAATTCTCAAGACATAGGTCACTCTTATAATTTTTTAAAGTGTGGCACCCCGAGATAATTAACTCACTATTTTACAGCTGATTAGAACAATTAACAAACTTCTCACTGTCAGAAACCCATTTTGATATTTCAAGCTACTCACAAGAAAATGACTAAACTCTAAACTACCCAGTATGTAACAGAAAATAGACAAATGCATGAATTTAAGAAACAAAAACGAAATTTTGTTTAACAAAAGCTGTATGTAACAGAAAATAGACAAATGCATGAATTTAAGAAACAAAAACGAAATTTTGTTTAACAAAAGCTGCTTAATTATTTACATTTGGGTACAACTAAACCTACACTTTCTCTTCCCAAAATATGATAAATTCAAATTATATATATCTCAACCACGTTTTCCAAAAGCAAAATTCCCCTAATGTGAAGACTGAAGAGTGAATACCTTTGGTGAGGACTGACAAGAACAAACTAATGCGGTTGTGATGAGCAAAGGAAGATAAAGGGAAGGGCACCGATATTTGTGCTAGTGGGGCGTAGATCTTGAGGAGTATGCACATGATACTTTTTTTTGGTGCAATGCACACTGATACTTTGTGCGGCATGGTTGCAAATGCACCTGGCTGTTTGAAAATCTCAGCCATAATCTATCTATCTTAATCTGTGTGTGTGTGTTTTTCTGTATGCAAAAATGCTTAGTTGATTGCTGTGCAACAAATAGAATTTCAGCACTGTGAAGCTCAGGCTTATTTAATTTGTCACATGAATATGGTCCTCGTGTAGAAACATGATTCATAAAATTGTCAGTTGCAATTAAACTTAACATTTTTAGGATTTTGAACACATAATTCTCATACTTAAAAAAGAGTATCTGATTGTGTAGAAGATGAAGAAGCCTTAACTATATCACCGTCTTTAATTTGGAATATCAATGAAGTATTCAAATGAATGGTTGAGATTTGTTTATCATTAAAGAATAAATACCAATCTATTATTTAATAAATTAACTGATCATTATTATGGTAATTATCTTAAAAGCATAACCGAACATTATTCATATATAATTGATAATTATCCCATAAATATCGGACCAATATCTTATACATTAATTGATCATTGCTCTCACTTTAGGGTTTCGTTTTTATTTTCTGAAATGGTTATGGTTGGTGGGGAAGAAAGAAAGTGAGCTAACAAGTTACTAAGTTACAATTACAAGACTTCAGAAGGGAACACAAAACTGTACCCTGGGTATTTCAAAAATGAAATATGTTAAGAAAAGAAAAATCAAAATCCCTGATGTATTGGAAAACTATCAACTTTGAAAACTATTTCCTTCACTGTTTTCTGTGTTGCATTTTAAACTTTTACTTGCAGCAAAATAAAAATATATGATACTTCTAGTTATAAAACTTACACACGCTTTGACTGATTTTGTTTGGTTGAAGTTAGTGCACATATTCACATTTGTATGTAACTTATGTGTTACAAATATTTTTAATAAAATAATGTGTAACAATAATGTAAAATATTTTATACATTAACTATATTAAATTTTTAATAGAAGATTTAATTTAAATTTAGTCATTGTAAATGTTTTTACACAATTATGTATTCAATCATGTGTTGTTATATTATTAAAAGAGTTAAACAAGAATAATAACTATCTAAAAAATCAAATTATTTTAATGATATAATAATACATGATTAAATAATAAAATAAAAAAATTTTACATTGGTAATTACATTGGTAATTTGTCAAAATTATATGTGAATAAAAAATTAAGCATATTGTTAGACATCAAATATGTTTGTAACAATCAAAATAAAATTTGACATGTTGGAGGATAATGCTTACCAAATGCTTAGTAGAAATCTCCTTTTATAGTCTCAAAAAAAGAAAAAAATAAATACCCTTTCATATATATTGAATTAAGAGAATTTAAAATTGATTAGAAACCTTCACCCTAGTAGTAGATGCTGTTAAGATTTTTTTTTTTTTTTTGCTTTTAGGTTATTGCAACACATAGTAATGTGTCTAGTGTATAGGTGTCAACTGGGTACATACACCCATTCCAACTGCCACAGATTAATATTACAAGTTCAACTTGCATGCATTTATGTTTGAACATATTTCAAATTCCAGCAGATAGTAATAATAAATTAATAATACCACCATTAGGCGATTTTTCAATTTCAATTTTTAAAAACTATTGATTATTTTTTATTATTTTTAATGTCATTAGAGATTTGAAATAATACCGATCATCCAAGAATAGAGTCAAAACCAGGAGGCATTATTTTGCTTGGAGGTATCTATTAGAACTTCAGTTCGTAGTTGGTATTTAAAAAGTAATAATCAATAGTAAGTTAACATCTTTGGTATTTGAGAAGGTCAACCTTAAATAATAAGTGTGTGGCATGTTTTCCATCCAATACTACTGTCTCCTGTCTCTATACAGGCTAATAAGTAATAACCATATAATCGTCTATATCAGTAAATTAAAGTATACAAATTAACATATTGATGAATCTTTCAAAAGATTGAAAATCGTCTATATCAGTAAAATTTGCAAGACATATTGGTGAATCTTTCAAAAGATTGTGTTTTAGAGTCTAAATATTAGCTCAATAAAAGATGAATATAATGGAGAAAACATATGGAAATATCATTTGAGTAAACATATTTCAAATTTTAGTTTTACGCCAGCATTTTTAAAATCTTTCATGCTATTTGGATGGAAGATAAGAGAGAAAAGGGAGAATAAAAATAACTCTCATTTATCTAAAAGAAAGGGAGAGAAAATGAGCAAAATACATTCCCCCCCTAGTCCCAAAACTATTTTTCCGAATTGAGCACTAAGGGAAATGATTATTTTAAATTAAATAAAGAAAAATAAAGAAAGAGAATCCAAACTAATTTTCTTACTTAAATATCCAAATATGGGAAGTATCTCTCTCTCCCCTCTTCTCTTCCCTTCCCTTCTTTTTCTCTCAAAAACTTGTAAACATATCATGAATCTATGGCAAGTTTTCCAAACTAACTGTTCCGTCAATTAAGTCTATTTTCTCATACTTTACAAATTACTCCCACAAATTCACAGTGGGGGAGTGGTTAAAATGTTTTCTACTTCACTAAGAAATGCTGCAGACTGGATATATAAAAGAAAAGAAGGAAGAAATGGCGAAGTGAAATGAGGTTTAACAATTATCCCAAGACCTGAAAATCTATCCACATTCCATCTCACTGGTAAGCATAACAGTCACAAGTACTCTACAACAATTTGATGCATGCCAATGCCAAGAGCTGGTAATCTGGCAATAGCTTCGATCAATATGGTACAAGACAAAGAAAGTCCTTTAAAAAGAAAAACTATATATCTTATTAAAGAACAGAACCACTAATGTGGTCCACCATGTTCACTATTCAATATATATATTGGACGTGTACCTAAATAGAAAAGTGGATAAAATTTTGAATTTTATTATTTTTAGAGTTTTCTTTCTTTCTTTACCTTTCTCGTATTTTAGATTTTTTTCTAAACAAGAGAAATTTTCATTTTCAAATTTTTATTTCTTTCTTATTTTCTTTTTTTTGTCTCTCAATTCAATAGGGGTAAAGACAGACAACAGGCTTCGATCTCAAGCAAAAGCCGCCAGATTCTGAACATCCTCCCCGGCCCCGAGGGATGAAAGCATTCATGACATTGATAGTTTTGCATACCACTCTGATATTCATATATCCTCCAGGCTCCTTCCCATCATACGTCCCACATGTCCACGGTAACAGCAATGCGTTGCAATTAACCGGTCAACATAAAACTTAAGCCAAGCTGTGAATCTGTGATCATGTAGCAATCTTAACCATAACTGATAACTGTTAGAACTTCTAACAGTTATCAGTAACTATTTTAATTAAAAAAAACAAATATTTATATTATAAGTAATTAAAGAAAAATTAATTGTATTAAAAAGGGTTACATTTACATGCTTCCTTTAATGCTTATGCTTATACATAAACAGGGCGGAAAAAAAAACTGTAAGGAAGCTAAAATTATATTTCTAAAAAATAAAATTAGAATTACTTGTAGTTTTTAAATTTTTTTAAATTTTGGAAAGCCATAAGACCTAATGGACGATGTAATATATAGGTGAATATTGTGTAAAAAAAGTACTTGTATTATATGTAAAAAGTGTGAGATAGCCATGCATCGGTTGAATTGCATGTTAGCTTTTTATAATCTTTTTTTATTTTACATATTCAAAAATTAAAGAATAGTTCGAACCATGAGTTACAAATATGTTAGAACATAACATTTTATGTTATTATTATTTTTATGAAAAAAATGATTAACTACAGTACATACCCACATCGTAAACTTCCCTTAATAGGTCGCAGGAATTGTTCAAAGTGGTTGCAGAGAAGAGGAAATGGTAAGAAAATGGTTTTTGAGTAATAAGGATTAAAATGATAAATAATCACCAACTAAGGGTTAATCGAGCTGGTAAATAGGCATGTCCCTATGGGATAATACTCAAGTTTGAATTTAAGAGTCGATCTAGTTGAGAGGTAGCAAAAACTCTTATGTTCTAAGCTGCTGACTGTGGATTGATCCCATAGAAAGTTCAAAGAACTTAACCCGTATAGATACCGTGAAACGCTACTTGGCCCAAATGACTAATAACATATTTAAATTGACTTTTGGAGAGTCCAAACTATGGTTTGGGCAAAAGCTCAAAAGACAAGTTTTTTCTCAAACTATGGGTTGAGACTCTCCGAACGTTAATCAAAACATGCTATAATTAGGATGGTTAAAAAAAATGATAAATGCCATCTAAAAAAAAGAGAAGTGTTTCATTTCAAACCTTTCAAATTGGAGGATATGGAAAATTAAGAATTTGAGTGATATTAAGTGGTTTAGATTGTCCTCTTTAACCATTCAATTTCATTACTTAAAAAAATATTTTAAAGAATGAGTTGAATTCTTTTAACCACTCCACTTCATTATTAATCACTCAACTTCATCTATCCAAACATAACCTTAGAGAATTTAGATGAGAAACAATTATCTATCCTATACTATATGCCTTGAAAGTTGAAAGGATCGGGGAGGGAAAACCTACACTTCTGCCCGTGCATGGTCAAATAAAATCGTCACATACTATACTATAATTTGGTACAGAAATAGCTTGTTTCTTTATATTTTTTAAAATTTAAATTAGACATGTGAAAGAGGCTGAGAAATAATAATACTTTCTTAAGAATCGTAGAGGATCATGATCCGACATAATTAAGCCTACATGCTAATTCCGTTACAATGTTGACAATTCCCAAATCAGGCATACCAATTTGGAACAATGCGGAACAACCTTACGGGGCGTTTGGTTCAAGGTTTGAAAAAATATTTTCAGGAATAGCATGCCCAGGAATGATATTCCCAGGAATGGTATTCCTAGGAATGATGATTACTACGTTTGGTTAACTAAAACCTTTTCCAGGAATGACTCCAACCTTCGGCGACAGTAGCTGATGTCGTCTGTAACCGTCAACCTCTGGAGGCGGCAAACATGGCTGGACTCCGGTGACTAGGGTGGTGGCCTAAGTCGTCGAATTCTGATGACCGATGTGGTGACTAAAGTCGTCAGTCATTGTTAGTCGCCGCCGGCTTGTGGTGGCTAAATTTCGGTGACTATCACAGAGGCTGAAGTCTCTGGCCACCGTCATTTGGAGGCGGTGACGGAGGTAGCCGGATTCTGGTGATTGGTCGCTATGAATAGTGGTCAATGGTGGCCGATGGCGGTCACCGGCAATGATATGACGGTTGTTGGTTAATGACATGTCAATAGAAGGGTAGATATTTTGGACATTTCACATAGCAAAAATATTCCCATGCCATGGGAATGTTGCAAACCCACCTCCCCCATGGGAATGAAAGTGTGAGAATGTTGGTTAAAAATTATTCCCGGGAATCATTTTATCATGGGAATGTTTTTTCAAAACTTGTACCAAACATGGGAATCCAACATTCCCATGTAAGGATTCCCAGGAATGAAAAAACAATCCGCGAACCAAACGCCCCGTTAATGTGTGCCCCAAACATTTTTTTCCCCTTACTTACTATGTGTAATTTTTTAAGCAAGTCCCCTATGAAATTTGCTCTATCTTCGAAACTTTTATTGTATAATATATGTTAGTCTGTATTTAGTACTCCTAAGTTTTTCTAATTTTGTCCCTAATTAGGACTGTAGATGAGCATAGGTAACCTGTTTACCTTACCTATTTATCAAATCTAAGCGTGTTTTAACTATTCCTGGCGTTCCTTAGCTCCAATTGAAGCCTTGACAGTCTCTTCTTTTTATCTCCATAAGCTTTTGGCATTCTCCGGCCTCCAACTTCATTATATAGTGTTTGGAACCAAAGATTTTGGATAAGGATCGGTGGAATAATAAATAGGCTTAGATCCTAAGAGAGAGAAAGAAGAAAGTAATATAGAGAAAGTTTTAATTGAATTTCAAAACATTTGTGGTAAAAATTTATTTATAGAGAGGTGTGACACTAATTAATCAATAGAAAAGATAAATATTTTATTTTTTATAAAATCATAAAGTGTTCTCACACTTAAAGAATGCAAAACTAAATCTCACTCGGACTTCAATTTTATATAACCACTAGGTGTTTTTAGTGAAATTTAAATCTTTATATTATAAATAAAATTTACTTATATAAAACTTAATTTGTCAACTAAATCACACTTCATAGTTTAAGTCAATTAATTTATCCTACACATGTCGACTAATTTATTGTAAAACATCTCATTTTATTAACAAACTTTGCACCTTTTTAGGTATGGTTGTTTTGGATTTTTCCCAACACAAATGTGCATTAAAAAAAGTGATTAAATCTTTACTTCCTATACAATTGTTTTGAAAACTGTGCACCAGGTATTTAAATCCTTCAAACACTTGTTTTAATGTAAACCAAACATGCTGTTCCTCAATTAATTATTTTTTTAATGTAAGTTTCAAATGATAGTCTGGCAATTTCATATCAAGATAATCAAGGGTTCTGATCCTTTTTTTTTCATGAGGGTTATGGTCTTTAACACACACAAAGATAGGTGGATGAGTTTTTTTTCGGTCAAAAGATAGGCCCATTTCTATAAATTGGGAATGTGAACTAAATGGATGAGTGGGCCGCGCTGG
Organism: Styphnolobium japonicum; assembly: GCA_023212625.1. Classification (NCBI taxonomy): domain Eukaryota; kingdom Viridiplantae; phylum Streptophyta; class Magnoliopsida; order Fabales; family Fabaceae; genus Styphnolobium; species Styphnolobium japonicum. Next base: position 3,825,329 of record JALBWW010000006.1, read on the forward strand.
AACCCAATAACTATACCTATAATATATATATAACTGTCGAACTACACGGCCCAAATTTGACTAAAATAATTTTAATCTTAATTATCAATATTATTTTACAAGTAAAACCATAAAAACAAAAACCTTTTATTTTATTTTATTTAAATAAAATCCATTAATTCTTTCATTTTCACCATTCAAGCATCACCTGCAACTGCAAGTCCAATGAACATACCAAATTACCTACCGGTCTTTTCCATTCAAGTTTTTCATTATTTAAAATTATTTTCCTTTTAATCATTCTGAAACATAAATAGAAAAAGCAAATCTTGAGAAATATTATTATCACCCAAACCAAAAGTAAAAACCCTTGTGTTTCAGCTTCCTGCAACTCTTGATCTACGCCCATGGCTTCCAACGGTGTTTCTCCGGTAAGTCATCATCATCTTCCCCCCCCTCTCTCTCCCTCTCTGTGTTCGAAATGGTGGTAATATTCAGCTGAATTGCAATGTTACAGCAAGCTGCGACAGAAACAGAGAATAGCTTGGAGAAGATCAAGCGGCAGCTAGCTTCTGGTTCTGGTAGAAACTTGTTGCAGGGTCCACTTCTCAAGAGATCTGAAACAGTAATTTCATCCTCCATTTAACTTTCTGTTTTTTGGGTGTATGTTATTTTTCATTTTGATCAATTGGGTATCAACATTGACTTCATAATTTAGTACCCCTTTATTGGGTCTTTGTTCATTTTTGCAATTTAGCTCCAAGTTCCAATTTTTACTTATAGATGTTTGTGATTATCTGACAATTCCAATATGTTATGGGTTTTATGATCCTTTGAACAGCCAATGTTGTTTTCTTTACTAGAGTGCCTTGATGCTTTTAGAAAATGCCATGCTGTTTCTCTTTGTCTTCTTAGCTAGCTCATGCAAATCATTTTTGTGTTTACAGCTGAAAAAATGGAACGAGCGTTGGGTAATCTTGGACCCAACAACGGGGAAAATGGAATACAAGTAGGTGTATATACATTGTTTCTATTTGTGTCCGCAAAACGCTTTGGCTACTAATCTTATATTTTGTTTTTTTCTTGCTATAGGATAAGAAGAAATGAGCCAACTGTTAAGGGAACGATTATATTTGATGCAAATAGCACAATTACTATATCTCCTGTGAATTTCCAGTAAGAATGGTGTTTTTAACATAAGCCTATTTTGAATAATTTCCAGTTGCAAAATTCTGCTGGATGAAGTTTATTTTTTATACTCATTGCCATTGGCATGGTATTGCTATATTTCTGTGTGTTTCAGTGGGCTACCAAAGTATGACGGATGCTGCTTTTGTATCCTTTTTGTTATTTTTATCACTTTTAGCACTTACGAATCATCAATTGCTAACATTTGAGAGAAAATTGCTCAACTTGTGCCTTTCTTAACTGTCTCCTTTAGATATTGGGACACCACAGAAAAAGGATTACTTCCTCTGTGCGGAGACGCCTGGTACAGCTAGAGCATGGGTGTCAACTTTACAGTAAGTTGTATAAATCCCACACCTTCTTCTCCCTTTTCCTCTTTCTCTTTGGGCGAAGCTCCATAGAATATCATCTTATCTTTTTTATAAGTCATATTGTTGTGTAATATATTACTATATATGGTAAAATCCTTTTGTATTTGAAAAGCATCAATTTATAAGATGTTTGAAGAGGTGTTGCTTGAGAATGTAATACTACATGCCAATTAAAACTTTGGATTAATTGTTGTAATGTGGATTGACTAAAACTTCAAGATTATATATGGCACTTGGAAGTGTAAGTCCACATCTCGTCTTTACACTTTTAGATGTATGTGTATGTGTTGTAAGGTGTTTTCCTGTGGAAGAGTAAATTTAGGACAGATCAAATTAGTTTTGTTGAGGCAAGTGGAAGAACTTGGGAAGTACCTGTCTTTTGGCATACAAAGAAGGGAACTTATCGATTTCTTATGGTGGTTTTTCACCTCTAGAAGCTTATCATAAATCTTCATCTGCTTAAGATCCTTGTGTTAAAGTAATCAAAAGGAAATTATAATGCCCAATGATCCTTGTGCATAACATATGAGTTGGATTATGAAAGGTATATAGAATGGTTAAGAGAATTTTTGAAAGATTGTGGGGCTTGAGGCAGATAATAGAAATGGAAATAATCTTTGGTATGATTTATGGTTGGTAAAAAGTATAAATTTCTTTGTTTTTCTCTGATGCAGCTAACAAGGATGGAATAGTTGCAATATTTAGGATTTGTTTTTGGACTACCGGGGTTGAATTGGAAAAAGGGGGAGGGGGGGATTAGTTGGAATCCTCGTGTTATTTCTCGAATGTCTGAACAAGAACAAGTGAGGGACTAGATGTGTTTGAACCTAAAAAGTTTAATAAATTTGGGTAGAGTTTTACAGTTAATTTACTAATTTCTTGGAAAACTTTGTATATGAAAGCCACCGTTCTATGTCCTGTTTAAAATTATTGGATAATCTTTACTGCAGTGTCTTCCCTTCATAATTTTCTCACTGTTATGAACAGTGTGTTTCATATTCACGGGAATAGGCCATTGCTTGGAAAGGAACATCTGCAGAATACTAATGTCATTCATTCTATCTTTTTTTTAATAAAAAATCAGGTGTTCTTGCTTTATCAATTTGTATGATTAGAGGATTGCTTCTGTTGCAGATTTCCTTGTCTAATTTGTTGTACTTATTTCTTTGTCTGATATATTTTATCATCTGACAATCAGTGCAACTCAGTTGGTTCTAAAAGCCCATAAAGAGGCTGTGAATTCCTTAAGTGGGAGTGGTTCTACAAAATTAGGAACTGTTGCAACAGTTGTTGCTGCAGCCAATTCAACGGCCTTGGAATGTTCTAAAGAAATTGAATCAGCAATGCAGATTTCTTTGCGAAATGCTCTGGGTATGATGACAAATAAGACTACTGATGGTCCTATGGATGATTTAACAATCATGAAGGTACAGTCTAGTCCTGTTTTATTCTATCTTTCTCTGTGTTCCAATGAATGATTTAGCATTCTTGAAGGTACAGTAGATTCATAGTTAGTTCCAATTTTTTACATAGTCTTGATGCTATAGCTTGACTTCAATCTTATTTTGCTTATCTTGTAATTTCTTCTAAAAGCAGGCTCCAGCTACACTCTTTGGGTTCTCCTATTTTTGCTCTTTTCTTTTTGCTTGGAGGCATCTTTTTATAGCTTTTTGATGTGTTAAATTTGAAGATTTGACGCCTTCATACTTTCATCTTTATTTCCTTGTTCTGTTGGATGGTTAGTCTTTTTGAATGCCTCCATTTACTTAGGCCCTGCATCCTGGAATTAACTCTTAGCTTTGTTGCTGATTGGGGGTTTAAGAGAGGGGAGAAGGATACAGTTCATTACATAATGATTGAAATCTGATAATAATAAATAAAACCTTAATGAATAAATGGGGAGCAGATATTGTCTCATTCTACATGCTGGCAACTAGGGTCTTCACACTTAAAACATCAATATTTCATTATTATTTTCTTATATCTTTTCTATTTTGTCTCTCTCAGTCTCAATAAGTGGAATCATGATAATTCTATCATATTAGAAAAGTACCATTTAATTTGATAATACCTTGCTAGAAAATTTTTAAAAAGAATTCTAAAGAATTTTGATATAGAGATGCTATGAATTCAATGGTCATACTTGTTATATAATGCATTAAATAATGTTTGTGGCAAGATACACAATATGGCGGAATGCTGTAGTTGAGTTATCATAAGGCTTCTTTATATTCCATGTATTAAACAACAGAAGCATGTCTTTCTTTCTTTGTTATATTGTTTGTAGATGTATGTATTTTCCTTCTCTTTTATCTGCCCTTTGTATCACTGTTTGCTTGGTTAACTGACCTTTACTGTACCACTCCACTCCTATTCTCTAGAATAGAAGAACCTTGATATGGTAATAATTGAATGAATTGCAGTTAGTTTCCCTATATTAGGGTTAAGCGTTATTAATTTTAGGCTAGATCAGTTGAAGGAAGTTTTAAAATTTAGATGTGGTTATATCTCTGCATTTTTGTGCTGCTCGTAGTATGCATTAAAGGGAAAAAAAATATGGTGACCCAAGATTTTGAAGGAGAAATGAGAAAGGCAGTTTTAATTTGACAAGTATTATCTGTATGTGGTTTTATTCTCTTCTTCGGCCTATCTGGTTCTTTATTGCATTGGATTTAGTTCTGAATTCTACAGGAAACACTAAGAGTCAAGGATGAGGAGCTGCAGAATTTGGCTCGAGACCTTCGTGCACGTGATTCAACTATAAAAGATATAGCAGACAAACTATCTGAGACTGCTGAAGCTGCTGAGGCGGCAGCATCTGCTGCTTATACTATGGATGATCAACGGAGAATTGCTTGTGCAGAAATTGAGCGTTTGAAACAAGATTCACAGAAGCTGCTGGAGATGTCTGCACAGAAGGTATGCCATTATGCTGGTGCATTTTAAAATTAATTTTTGGCTGATGGAAATTTGAGTGATTCTCAGTAAACTACTGTGGACAATTAACCCTTAGCTATTACTATGGGTATTACTTGCAATGAAATTGTCTTAAATGTTCAATTTGTCCTCAATTCTTTTTTGTAGCTAAAAGAGTCTGAAGAAAAGAATATGGGCTTAAGCAAAGAAAGAGAGCATATAATCAAGCAGAGAGATGCTGCTATTCAGGAGGCAAATATGTGGCGTTCTGAGCTGGCAAAAGCTAGAGAGCATGATGTGATCTTAGAAGCAGCTGTTATAAGGGCAGAAGAAAAGGTTAGGGTTGCAGAGGCAAATGCTGAAGCTAGGATAAAGGAGGCTGTACAGAGGGAATCGGCAGCAATAAAAGAGAAGCAGGAGCTTCTTGCATATGTGAATGTACTAAAAGCACAACTTAAAAGGTTCAGCATCTTATTTTCTTTAGCCCTTGCATGAAATTTCATTAATTAGTTTTGAGTTTGCTTTTCTTTTCTGACCTAACCTAAACATGAAGATGGAAATGATATTATCAATATTATGAGTGAAACAGGGAAATGAAAGGAAACTTGGGCTGGTATATTTGTGCTTTTTGGGTTCATTGAGGTTGGATATGTATATCAGCTATGAAATGCAGAGCTTTCATGAAGACAAACAGAATTGTGATAGTTGGAACTTTAAGCTGAATAACAAAGTTGATGTAGCAGATAATTTTCTTTTTAACAGGCAACACATTGATACAACTCAAGTTTTTGAGAAGACAGAGTCATGCTCAGATACAAAGCACGTTGACCTGACAGAAGAGAATGTGGATAAAGCATGCCTAAGTGTTTCTAGAGCAATTTCTGTCCCTGCAGAGAGTGTAGTTCACATGGCAACAGATCAGGGTAGCATTCGGCCTGTTGGAGACAATGAATGGAGTGATATTCAGGCAACAGAGGCAAGGGTAGCTGATGTAAGGGAAGTAGCACCTGAAACTGCTGGAAGCAGCTTGGATATTCCTGTGGTTAGCCAGCCAGGTACCAATCACCATGAACAAGTAGCAAACTCTTTCCATCAGCCCTGATGTTATCCACACATATACAACATATAGAAATTTTCGCCTGTAGGGAATGTAATTATACCACTTTGTTGGATGAGCGTTTAAACCTTATTGATTTCATTTTCTCGGTTCCCTAATCAAGTTTTGTTATGCCCTGCCCTGCCCTGAAAGTGAGTACCTTTTCTGATGTAATACGAGGTATACAACGAGCTGACCTGTAAACTTTCTGTGATATGTAAAATTTTATCAACGAATAGAGCAAGTTAAACAACAGTTAACTGAGCTTTCCTGAGGCTCATGAGATGCACTGTCATAAATATTGAAGAAATGTTTAACTACTTTGTGCCAATTGACTAGTTATAAGAAAAACCAAAAAAAGTTTTACGAATTATTTTTTAAGTAGGTTGTGACTTTCTTCAGAAATCAGGTTACAGTGACTGAACCTATCTCGCACACTTTCCCCCTCAAGCATTCTCAAGTGTATACATGCTATATGATGACTTACATATATGTCAAGTGTCTGCCGCACTGTTATGAAATCACCGTTCCATAATTTCATGAATGCACAAATAAATTACCTAGGATGGTGAAACTGTGAAAAATGACTTGCATGTAAAATGACAATGGCTATCACAAGACAACACGGGATTATTTTTTAAGTTGTAAATTCGAGAAAAAGAAACACAACTTGGTTTTTCTGTCATTTTGTGAAAAGTGACGACAACAATAACCAAGTCTTGTGACAAGTAAGAAATAATTTGTAGTCAATGGTTGATTTTTTGAAATAATACTTTTACACTAAATTTTATAACATTATTTTTTTGAAATAACTTTTGTTTAACTTGCTATTTTGTGTTGGGAAAAGTGTCGGCCTGAATTGATGAGACCGTTGGTAAAAGTGTTCACACCACTTCCCATTTCAATCCATTTGATCCGAATTCATCATACTGTTGGTAAAAGTGTTGACCCGTGTGAGATTGGGTTTGGTAGAGGATCACTATCTATACGTAAAATTATATTTAAATTAATTTTTGTGTACTAAATATGTTGTGCCAGATCCTATATTTTAAAGTTTTTTGTGTACTTGTGTTCAAGTTTATGCTGTATTGTCGTATTGCATCCTTTCCTAAACTTACAAAGATTAATTAAACTGAAAATTAATAAAGAGAAAGGTAAACATATGAATGTATTGACAAAACAATGTAAAAGGATAATTAGATAGTAAGATACAATTCAATATTAGGCTTTAAAACAAAAGGTAGTAAAATAGGAAAAATCCTACAATTAAAACTAATAAGCATACTCGTTCTCATGAAATAAGACGTAAGTTTGAATTTCAGTAGAAGTCATTCTAGTTAGAATGTAATAAAAATTCTTATGTTTTAAGTTGTCGACCATAAATTAGTCATATAAAGAGTTCAAATGACCTAATTCATAAGAATATTGCGGGATATCACTCAGCCCAAAAAAAACTAATTAAGATAGTTGATCCATATATGTGTGTTCAAGAAAAGTACCAAATGGATGAGAATAATGTCAAAATTGTAACCTATTGTTCATACAATATATTTTATCTAACTTTCTCACTTCAACCCAAGAAAAGAAGTAGGGCGGGAGATATGTTTCTGTTATGGGTATTTTAAATAGCAAAATGCCCTTAAAATCTATTTAATTCTTTGCAATCATAAACCTTGGATGGATCAGTGGCAAACTGAACCACAGATCTGAGATCATCCCAGTTCTCATTTGCAAATACATCATCCACATTCTGATTCCAAAAACTTGGGTAAGACAAAGTTGTTGGAACCTGAGCTACAGTGCCTAACTGACCTAGAAATAAGTGGTTCCTTTCGTCAACCTGTCCAATAACCGGTTTCCTTTCATTTTGTTGAATGACTACTGAGTCTCTGAAAGTCAAGTATGGCTTGCCGTTGTCAGATTCTATGCTACATGTTTTGGAACTTGAAGAATCAGTTGGGTTAGGTTTGGGGACTGCTGCTGAGTCTTTCAAACTTGGTGTATACTTCTTGTAAGTTGGGATTCGTTTGAATATTCGGCAGAGCGTCCACACCTCCTGCAAACCCCACAAAGAACATAGAAACAAAGAAACTTAAATGGTTGCAAATAATGGGACTGGGCCGCGCAAGGAAAATAAAGGGTGAATATATATATATCGGTCGGACAGTTACGTTCAACAGATTCAGCAGAGTTGACTTGGTTGCATAAAGTGAATGTGTCATGGGACCAAAGAAGAAATAAATGCAATTTATATGACACTGACAACCACAAGACCCTCAAAGTATACTACAAGTTGCGATTTATTGCTATGTAAACTATTGATCAAATTTCCTTGATGCTCAAAAGGTTATGTAAAGAACGTTGGCGGGCAAGGAAGTGAATCGAATTAATGCAATGCTCGGTATAGAGAGATTGAGAGGAAGGAAAAGGAAGGGCCAATGTACTCTATATCAATTTTTTTGATTTAATTTTAATTTACTGTGAGTGTAAAAAAATTTTACATTGTTATCCAATCATATGTTGACACATTATTAAAAGAATTAAATTTATTAAGTAATTATTGTGATAGTCAAACTCCTTTAATGATGTATCAGCATATGATTGAATGACAATATAAATTTTTTTTTATACTAGTGAATTAAAATTAAACTCATCTTTTTTTCCTTCCTATTCCTCTTAATCCCTTTTATCCAATGGTATCCAATAGAGCCTGACTGGCCAATGACCTAAGAAACATGTCATCAAACCCAAATTAGAGTTAGAATTTAATATTTAAGACCAACTATATATGTTATGAAATGTTATTATTTAAATTGTACTTGTTTAATTACTAATAATTATAGTTTAGGAATTTTAACTCAATACACACTTTTAAGATTTCATAATAATAATAAAAAAAAAACAGGAGACTCCTCGCATATACACAACTTTTTTTTGTTGCTAAAAAACAAACAGTATAAACTTAATATCCCGATACGGGGTCTAAACGTGCTTCTGACCTAGGATAATACATATAATAGTATATTTATGGTCCCTTGAATATAAACAAGTTTCTAACCCAGAATCTCAGCAACTATGTTCTCTCTAGATTTGTCTTATATACGGCTAGATGGGTTTACTTTCTCATTTAATACATCTCATGTATTTTCAAACAACATAGAAGAAGGAAATTGAAGACATTATATCTTATAATATTAGCAGTATATATGGAAAAACAACTAAACAAGGACTAACATATATAATTGACTTACAGCTTCTTGAACATCATTGCTAGCGTTAGCTTGTGAATAATTGTTAGTTTTTCCATTGGGTGGGAGGCGAAACTCGTGCATCATCCAATCAGTTTTGGTGCCTTTCCCAGCACTTCCGCGGTAGTAGACCAAGGATTTCTTGAGGCCAATGCATTCATGGGGTTCTTTAACACAGTATATGGACTTATCAATCCCTGTGGCTTTCCAGAACCCAGACCTTGTCACCCTGTTAGGCCTTACGCTGTTCCTGTACTTTCTCCCTCTTATGCAGAAAAAATACCATTCCTTCTCCCCCACTGAACTCACTTCTTCATACATTACCAGCATAGTAAAAAACAAAGGCTTGAGATCAGAAACCATGAAGTAAGTATACATAATATCAAAAATATCAAAATTCAAAATGGGGTTCGTTGCACCTAGCTAGCTAGCCTATATATATCATGCATTCTAAATCTCTATCTTTCCTTTTCAATTTATATTTTATTGAATAACACACTATTGAAGCTTGAGTTTCTAGATATTCATATGAAAACTTTACAAAAGGTTAAAATAGCAATTAAACCATCTAATTATTCTTTTGTTCTCAATATAATAATTAAGATTTAGTAGAAGTTACCTTCTCTGTGAGAGTACGTGCTTTCTTTTAACTTAATTATGCTAGCTTCTATATCTCATCGTTTCATTCAATTACATCAATTTATCTTCATTAAACACTCATGTCTTTAATTATCGGATTATGATCAATCATAAGCAAACTCTTCATGAAATTTATCTGCAGAAGCAGAAACAGTAAATATGTTTCAGCAATATATATAAGTAAAAAGGTATTTATAAGTGGAAGCAGATCTTACTTGGAAGATCCCATGGATCGTATTTGTAGATGTCAATCTGTTTTATGAGTTCAATTCGAAGAGGCTTCTTCTCCACCTTTCGACGCAGATAAAACCCAACAAGCTCTTCATCTGTGGGGTGGAATCTAAACCCAGGAAGCACAACTTCGTCTTCTTTCTTGTCATCTGAAATATGTAACTTGGCAACATCCATTTGTCTCTCTTTGTAATCTGTTTCCCTCTAAGCCACACTTGAGTAAAGTCTCAAACTTGGGAAGCTGCTTATAATGTGTAAATAATTTTCCTCCTTTCCATATTATTTATATTAATTTTTGTGATTTTTTTCTCGTCTCATTGTGTAAATTGAATATTGGCTGCTGAGTCAAGTCAAACATTTCGATTATGAGATATATACTTAAAATAAAAGTGTTCCAAAGCTGACAAGTTTCTGAACTAATGATTCAAATTGATATTTTTGTCCTCAAAAGGCTATCAAAGGCTAACCATGTAAGGTGAAAAGCCATAGGAATTTTTTAACCCTTGTTAGCTTTCAGTGCCACACCAAAGGAAAGTCCACCAGAGTGGGCACAACTTTGACTATTATACATATATGGATGGAATGTAACAGACATTTTCAATTAAGGGAAAAGTCAATGAAGATTTCAATGACATAATTTTTTGTAGAAAAAATTCGAAAGCTAACTTTAATAAAAGGATTCATGCCTAGAATCCACCAAATTTACTGTCCAGTTCTATATATCTTAAAAAATAATAATTCTACAAAATCTGATTTCTGCCTCTCTTAATATTGTCATAATTAATGTCATCAAATTGACTCCACAACTCTTAGCAATTTCCAAAGGATGATGATATTCTTTTCATATTTTTCCTGAAACAATTAATTTTAAATTGAAATATTTTTCTTTTTCTAAATTTCAAGCAAGAATTTTCTTTCGTCCCTTCTCATTTCTAGTAATTGCTTTGATCCTCACTTATTCACACCGAACGTGATAATATGAGGTCACTCAAACTTCATTATCTGGAGTGACTCATTGGTGATGTCAGTTTTAATTGTAAGCTTCTATAAAATTAGTTGATCAAAACTGAAGATTGGTCGCTTTTTCTTTTCTTTCTTTCTTTATTTTTTTCATAGAGATTGTATATATCTACTTGCATCATATATTACTTGATTGTAAACCATTGTCAAATTCTTGAACTTATGATCTCTGATAAATTTCTTAACTCTAGGAATGGATATGGACTCTGGTCAAAATAGTTAGTTACTATATTTCTTAACAATTAGTTCCTCATCATAATCATATGAGCAAGCAAAGTGCCAAAATTAATTAGGTATAAGCCACATGAGCATAGAAATTATTGGAGTGAGTAGTAATTTAATTAGAAATTGTAAATTGAAGTCGTAATAAAAACTTTTATTATATTTAAAAAATTAAATAAAACTCAAATGATCCTACATTTTTTTAATAAGGGTGAAACTGTGAAAGGCGTTAACTTCTAACACCATCTTTTCAAAACTTTTCCTTTAAACTCAAGAATGACATCCTTATGGAAAATGAATAACTCATTCACTTTGGTCTTTTCTTAAATAATTAGACATTTTTAAAATTTCCTAATATTAACATCATCTTGTCTATATATAGACTGGTTGATTTTATAGCAACTCCTTATAATGATAAATAATTATTATTATTATTTATGTGTGTGATGAATAAATTAATTATAAAGAAGGTTAATATAATTATAAATTAAAAATGGAGTTTAAGAGAAAATAAAATCATATCATGGGTTTTTTTATTAAATAATAGATATATATGTGCCAAAAAAATTATCAATGGCTTTCTTTTTTCTTACTTGATATAGAATCAGTATCCATTACAAGATCATATAATCTACTTATTATATATATTAAGAAGAATAAGCTGAATGAAGAAAGTGCCATGTATTAACACGAGAAATTAAACAGGAACAAATAAGAATAAAATATATATAATCAAGAATAGTTTGAATTAATCATGGATACTTTGAATTAATCAAGTAAATATAATATAATAGAATCAAGTAATTAATATTGTTTGATCCTGAATGAAGAAAATGCCACATATCAGTACAAATTAAGCAAGAAGAAATAAAAAAATATAATCAATGATAGTCTGAAATTAATCAAGAAAATATATCATCTAATAAAATCAAGATTTTTAGGAAGATTTAAATTGGGATAAAATCAATCAAGATTGATCTTAATTAATTGGATAATCAATTTAGGATTTGATTGAAATTAGATTTGTATTTCATTAATTTAGTTTATTCATAAATTCAATGTCATATTTTTAAAAAAATATTATTATTCTTTATATTGTGCAGGAATGTGTTAGTGTTTGTTTGACTACAATAATAGAATTGCTTATTGATTGTTGATCTATCTTGATAGAAGGTCAACCCTTTGTTTTCCTCTTTTGTTTGTGATAAGTGTGAAAAGATTTGTCAACTAGTTCCTAGTTAGATTTTTTTATGCAATTGCTTAACATGTCTAAACCACTTGATAATGGGTTTACTATCTATTAACTTAGGTATAGCTAGAGTTCATGTTGAAGTTATAGATAATAATGGTAGCGCTACTTTTGTAATGTTTAATCGTGAGGCAATCAAAGGTGACTGAATACTTTCTTGATGGGTTGAATTAATTGATGGATAATGATCATATTTAAGAAAAGATTAAATAGTTCCAACGGTATTGCATAGTTAAAGTTAGTGATGATAAAGAACTTATAAAAAGTTTTTTGATAATTCAACTAAAAAATATGTGAGCTGCATTTGGACAATTTGAGTATTTGTGTTTGGTGTTTTAAATTTTGTTTACTGACTAATATTGAAACGTATATGAACATATTTTTCAATACCTACATATCACTATGATGTTGTGTTTCAAGTGAAAAATCAATCATCAAGTCATGCAAAAAAATTAAAGTTGAGAAATAATAGAACTATGTGGTATGTGGTAATTAATTATGTAAAATGATTAAAAATTATTTTAATTTATATTATTTTTAGAGATAACTATATATATATATAATATAATATAATATAATTTTGAGATTTTACCTTATTTTAAGGATTTTATCTTATCATTAATAAGTTATTATAGGATATTGTTACATTATTTTGGATTATGTCAAATATTGTTACATAGTTTCTCAATTATGTATGATAATATTACATATTTTTTTTATTATAGTCATTATTTTTTATTATGGGGATATTGTTAAATTGTTTCTCAATTATTTGTGAAGCTGTTGATTTTTATTTTTAGGAAATAATCATATCTTATCGGCAATTTTTCATAATTGATTTGTCTTTTGCCAAATAAAATAAGTTAAAAATTATGGAAATTAATTTCACAAGAGCAATATAGAAAAGTCAAACATATATAAAGAAAAAATGTCTAATGATTACTTGATAAATTGTCGCCTAGATCTTTGGACACAATTTTCTTTTAAATTTATTATTTTATTTAAAAGGGAAAAATCATATAATTAAATGTTTAAGAATGAGTAAAATGATATAATAAATTTAATCTTATTAGTGGACATAATCTGAATTATTATCATATTTTAAAAACTAGATTTATATTGAAATTACTTGCCATATTCAAAATTTTCAAAAAAAATTATTTATTTATTTCCTGGTTAATTTCATATATTTTTATTTTGATTACACGGTTACCTTTGTCAAACAAATCATGTCAAGTATCTGATTCACGCGTTTGACTGTATCTCGTGAGATTAGTTTCTCGCCTTTCAAGTGAAGAGACACCTTGGTTTACACGAAGAAAAGAAATCATCACTCACATGATATATAACAATTAAACAAATATTAATTTCAAATATTAGTATAAAATTTGTGAGCAACATTTGTCATATTGAATTTTGATGATAACCAAACAAAGGATTCCGCACCAAGAAGACAAGAACAAGTTCACAAGGAGTACTCAAGACTTATAGGCTTTTACTTATCATTGTAAGAGTAATTAATTGCTTAAATCACCTAGCAAGCTTTTTATTTTAATCTTACAAAACTATTCCTAAAATAAGGTTTGATAAAAAGATAGTTATCTTTAAAAAATGTTTTGGAAAGAAAGATTTTTTAACTTATCAAAAATGAGATTTTAAGTCACTTGTAGTCGACTACAAGATTGATGTAGTCGACTACACAGCTGGAAAATGTTAAGTTTGCAACGTTTTCCAAAAGTCAGAACAAACTTGTAGTCGACTACACAAGTATTGTAGTCGACTACCAATAGGCAAAACCTTGAAATGCCTGTCATTTATAAATGTCCCGAGGATGCTTGTAGTCGACTACAATGCTGAGGTAGTCGACTACAATGCTGATAAAAATACTTTTGTTAAATATATGTTAACCCGAGGACATTTGTAGTCGACTACCAAAGTTATTGTAGTCGACTACATCGTTTTAAAAAGTTGTTCCTTTTTAAAAGCGCATAAACCAGAGGAGACATGTAATCGACTACATAATATCTGTAGTCGACTACATAATATCTTTGATCATATATCTCAGATGCCTTTGCTTTCGGAAAGAGTCCGAGAGCTATTGTAGTCGACTACATTGTAAGTGTAGTCGACTACATGCATTCTTTTGATAATAAACTCTCATGTTTTTAAAAGTCAGAAAGACATGGTAGTCGACTACAACAGTTGTGTAGTCGCCTACACACGCTCCAGAAACTTTTCCAACAGCTAGTTTGAATATTGTTTTAATACCTACCTACTACCCAACGGATCAAAAACTTGTAAGAGCTATTTATAGCTCATCTAAATTAAGTTTCAAACATACCCAAGATCAGAAATTCATTTTGAAAGAGCTTTTTCTAATCTTCAGTTCATCATACTGCTTTCTATTTGAAAAAGCTTGCTTAGTGATTTGATCATATACTCATCTGTTCTTCAAGTTGTATATCTGCTCTTGTGAGAGTTACAATCTACCAAAAACCATTAGATTATCTTGTGTAAGTTGAAGGAGAGAAAATCCTTGTTGTATTGAGGGAGGCTCTTGCACATAGAGGGTGGAGGATCCCATACTAAGTGAAGAGTGCTCTATATTGTAAGGGTTTTTATCAAGCACCCAAGTTAGAAGCTTGAAGTATAGTTGAAATCTCGGGTGGACGATCTCGAGGACTGGACGTAGATCACAAGAAGTGATTGAACCAGTATAAATCTTGTTTGCATTCTCTCAACCCTTATCTTTTACTTATAAGTTATATTCTATCAACTTATCTAACTTGATATTTTTAATGTTGTGAATTCTTGTCTTATACTTTATGTATTAAAAAGCTCATTAATTTTAGTCATTATCCTTTGCAAGTCCATTGATTTTAAATAATTACCATCATTAAAATAAACCTTGCGAAAGTTTTTGAAAACTCAATTCACCCCCCTCTTGAGTTATTGAAGCCACTTGGTAACAAGTGGTATCAGAGCCTGGTTCTTGTGTAAAGAGCTTAACAGCTTCAAGAGATGGCTTCTTTTCAATTTGCTTTACCCGAAGGAGCTTCTATTAATAGACCTTCAGCTTTCAATGGTACTGGTTATACTTATTGGAAAGAAAGAATGAGAATTTTCATGGAATCTATTGATATTGATATTTGGGATGCCGTTGAAAATGGTGCTTTTGTTCCAAAGAAGGTGGTTGATAACCATGAGGTTCTTAAACCAAGAGCTGAATGGACTGATGATGATAAAAAGAAAGTTCAACATAATGTTAAGGCCAAAAACATCATTACTAGTGCCTTAGGTTATGATGAATATTTTCGCATCTCCAACTGCAAAATTGCAAAAGAAATGTGGGATGCACTTCAAGTAACCCATGAAGGAACCAGTGAGGTAAAGAGGTCTAGAATTAACACTCTCATACATGAGTATGAACTCTTTAGAATGAATCAAGGTGAAAGCATACAAGATATGCAAAAGAGATTCACTCATATAGTTAATCATCTATCTTCATTGGGAAAAACATTTCCAGATGAAGATTTAATTAACAAAATTTTGAGATGTTTAAACAGGGAATGGCAACCCAAAGTGACAGCAATTTCAGAATCAAGAAACTTAGCAACAATGACTCTTCCAACACTTTTTGGAAAACTCCAAGAACATGAAATGAAGTTAATAAGACTGAGTGAACATGAAAGAGTTGACAAGAAGAAGAAAGGAATAGCTCTAAAGGCAACCTCATCTCACTATGATAATGAAGATGATGATGAAGGCTCTATAGAGGATCTTGAAATGAATGAAGAAAACCTTAGTCTTCTTGTGAGAAAATTTGGAAAATTTCTCAAAAAGAAAAACAATGGAAGAAGGCCACCCTTTCCTCCAAAGAAAAACTTCAAAGGAGAAGGTTCAACACCTACTCCACCTACTTGCTTTGAATGTGGCAAACCAGGTCACATGAAGATGGATATCAGCTACACCAAAAGAAGATGGAAAGATTTGATAGAAAACCAAAGCAAGAAAAGAAAGGAAGAAGAGCATACATTGCATGGGAGGACAATGACTTGAGCTTATCGGATGACTCCGACAATGAGGAAGCCAATCTTTGTCTCATGGCAAATGATGATTTAGAGGTAACATCTCAATCCCTTGATATACAACCTTCTTATGATGAATTACAAGAAGCATTTGAAGAATTACATGAAGAATCTATGAGATTAGCAAAGTTAGTCTCAACTTCAAAAAAATCTATCATGTCTTTAGAAAATCAAATTGCTTGTTTAAATAAGGAGATTGAGGAACTAAAATTAGAAAATGAAACCCTTGGATTGATTGATGCTAATTCTTCCTGCTCTACTTGTATATCTCATAAAAATGTTCCCTCATCATCCTCTTCATGTTACTCCTGCTTAAATTCTGAAAAAGAAATTGAGGACTTGAAAAACACTCTTGCAAAATTTACTTTTGGAAGAGATAATCTCAACACATTGCTTGGAAAACAAAGATGTGTATTTGATAAAGCAGGTTTGGGATACAAACCCAAGACTCAACAAAAATCCTATAAAAGTTTCTTTGTTTCCACAACAATGTCAAGTGGTCCATTTATAACTTGTTTTTATTGTGGCAAGAAAGGACATAGTGCATCTACATGTAGAGTCAGAAAGAATTTACATGTTGGACAAAAGAAGATATGGGTTCCTAAGGGCACCTTGCCCAAAACTGACATCAAAGGACCCAAGAAAGTTTGGGTACCTAAAACCAAAACTTAAATTTGCTTGTAGGTGTGCTTGAAGGCCAAGAGTTCAAAATGGTATCTTGATAGTGGTTGCTCCAAGCACATGACAGGAGATGAGTCAAAGTTTTCCTTCTTTATACCCAAAGAGCATGGACATGTCACCTTTGGAGATAACAATAAAGGAAAAATCCTTGGCACTGGAAAAGTTGGTAAAACTCCCTCAACATCTATTGAAAATGTGTTGTTAGTTGATGGACTCAAATATAACTTACTTAGCATTAGTCAATTGTGTGACAAGAATAATAGAGTTATTTTTTATTCAAATTGTTGCATAGTTGAGGATAAAAATGATAAACAAGTCAAGTTTGTTGGTCATAGAGTGGATAACATTTATATGATTAGTCTAGATGAAATATCCTCAAATGATGCAAAATGCCTAGTGAGTAAGAAAAATGATTCATGGTTATGGCATAGAAGAGTTGCACACATTCACATGGATCATTTGAATAAACTAATTTCCAAAGACTTAGTAATTGGACTCCCAAAGCTTCATTTTACAAAAGACAAACTTTGTGATGCTTGTCAAAAGGGAAAACAAGTAAAGGTCTCTTTCAAAAGCAAAAATATTATTTCAACCTCTAGACCTTTACAACTTTTACACATGGACCTTTTTGGACCATCAAGAACAATGAGCTTTGGTGGGAATTACTATGCACTTGTGATTGTGGATGATTATTCTAGATTTACGTGGACATTATTTCTTGCCCATAAGAATGAAGCTTTTAAAGCTTTTAGAAGACTTGCAAAGTTAATCCAAAATGAGAAAAACTCTAGTATTGTATCCATAAGAAGTGATCATGGTGGGGAATTTGAAAATCAAGATTTTGAAAACTTTTGTAATGAAAGTGGCATTGAACATAATTTTTCAGCCCCTAGAACTCCACAACAAAATGGAGTTGTAGAAAGAAAAAATCGAAGCTTAAAAGAAATGGCTAGAACCATGCTTAATGAGACTAATCTTCCTAAATATTTTTGGGCCGATGCGGTAAGCACCGCTTGTTATGTAATGAATAGGGCACTAATAAGGCCCATTTTGAAGAAAACTCCTTATGAACTTTACAAAGGAAGAAAACCAAATATTTCCCACCTTCATGTCTTTGGATGCAAATGCTTTGTTTTAAATAATGGAAAGGATAACTTAGGCAAGTTTGATGCAAAATCTGATGAAGGAATATTTCTTGGCTATTCATTAACTAGCAAAGCATTTAGAGTCTATAATAAAAGAACAATGACAATTGAGGAATCAATACATATTGCTTTTGATGAAACAAACTCCCTAGAGCCAAAAGAAGATGTTGTTGATGATATTGTGGAAAATTTGACTGATATTCACTTAAATGACAAAGTGGAGAACCTTAAGAAAGAAGAACAAGGAGAGATTGCTTCCCACAATAAGGTCAATCTCAAATCAATGACTTACCAAGAGAATGGAGAACGATAGGAACCATCCACTTGACTTGGTAATTGGAGATGTCTCTCAAAAGGTAATTACTCGAAACTCCATTAAAAATGTATGCAATCATTTATCTTTTGTTTCTCAAGTTGAACCAAAAAACATAGATGAGGCCATAAATGATGAAAATTGGATCTTGGCAATGCAAGAAGAATTAAATCAATTTGAGAGGAACCAAGTTTGGGAACTTGTTCCAAGACCCAATGATCATCCCATTATTGGCACCAAATGGGTTTTTAGGAACAAACTTGATGAAACCGGAATAATTACAAGAAATAAAGCTAGGCTAGTAGCTAAAGGTTATAATCAAGAAGAAGGAATAGATTATGAAGAAACCTATGCTCCGGTTGCTAGATTAGAAGCTATTCGAATGTTACTTGCATATGCCTGCATCATGAACTTTAAACTTTATCAAATGGACGTAAAAAGTGCCTTCCTAAATGGTTTTATTCAAGAAGAAGTGTATGTTGACCAACCTCCTGGTTTTGAAAATTATAAATTGCCCAATCATGTTTTTAAACTTAAAAAGGCATTGTATGGCTTAAAACAAGCTCCTAGAGCTTGGTATGAAAGACTGAGCAAGTTTCTTTTAGAAAAAGGTTTTACTAGAGGAAAAGTTGACACAACACTTTTCATTAAAAATAGAAAATATGACATTCTCCTTGTACAAATCTACGTAGATGATATCATTTTTGGTGCTACTAATGAATCTCTATGTAAGGAATTTGCCAACATCATGCAAAGTGAATTTGAAATGTCTATGATGGGAGAGCTCACCTTCTTTCTTGGATTGCAAATCAAGCAAACAAGTGAAGGAATCTTCATTAACCAATCCAAATACTGCAAGGAATTGCTCAAAAGATTTGAAATGGAAAATTCAAAGATTTTTGACACTCCCATGAGCACCTCTTGCCGGTTGGACAAAGATAAAGGTGGTAAGCCCATAGAAATTACAAAATATAGAGGTATGATTAGCTCACTACTATATCTTACTGCTAGTAGACCAGATATCATGTTTAGTGTGTGCATGTGTGCTAGATTTCAAGCAAATCCTAAGGAATCACACTTAAGTGCTGTTAAAAGAATTATGAGGTATCTAGTTGGCACTCAACAAATGGGTTTGTGGTACCCCAAGGGTGCCTCAAGTAGTCTAGTTGGTTATTCCGATTCTGATTTTGCTGGATGCAAAATGGATAGGAAAAGTACTAGTGGAACTTGTCACTTTCTAGGATGCTCTCTTGTCTCTTGGCATAACAAGAAGCAAAATAGTGTGGCATTGTCTACTGCTGAAGCTGAATATGTTGCGGCTGGAAGTTGTTGTGCTCAAATCCTTTGGATGAAGCAACAACTTCTAGACTATGGACTTAAGCTTGATCACATCCCTATAAGATGTGATAACACTAGTGCAATTAACTTGACTAAAAATCCCATAATGCACTCTAGAACCAAGCACATTGAAATTAGGCACCATTTTATAAGAGATCATGTACAAAATGGAGATTGTGTAGTTGAATTTGTAGAAACAACAAAACAACTTGCTGATATCTTTACCAAACCACTTGCAAAAGAAAATTTCTTTTTTATAAGAAGAGAACTTGGAATGATTGATCACAGTTGCATTTAAAGACCTTGTTTCTATTTCATTGTTATACAATTTTTTTTTATTTCAATTACTGACTTAGGCATCGGAGGTTTCCCTAAATTTGTTTTGCAGGTAATCCTAATATAGCCTAAGTCCCCCAATTTAGATTGATGAAGTTTTGGACAAATTGATTAAGCTAAAAAGTGTTTTCAGAAGCAAGGTAGTCGACTACACAGATCTTGTAGTCGACTACACACAGGTAATGAAGCTTCTCTCGTGCAATTTTATTTTTCCAGAAAGCATTGGTAGTCGACTACACAGGTAATGTAGTCGACTACAATTACAGTTTTTCTTTAAAAACTGAAAATAAAATCACAGAAGCTCATTGTAGTCGACTACCCTAATACTTGTAGTCGACTACACAGTGCAACATGTTGCAACAGAAGCAACTTGTAGTCGACTACAATCGCGGATTTTAAATACCCCACGGCAGCCATTCATCTCATTTCTCCTTCTTCTCTCCTGCGACCCACTCCCTTCTCTCTCTCTCAAATCTCTTCCCAAACCCTAGCCGTCCAATCCCTCCACCAAACCCTCATCTCACTTCATCTTTTCATCATCATAATGGCAAGCTCCTCCTCTGCTCCCAAACGAAAGAAAACCACCCATAGCCATGTCTCAATTCCTCCAACCCTCAATTTGCGACGGTATTTCACCAAGGAAGAGCAGATGATCAAGTTCACCAATGACTTTCAATCTCGTCCTATAGTGGCACCCCGCTATCTAGATGAGATCTTTCTACGGATCGAAGGTTTCGCTCTTTCGCATTTGCTCAGAGATTTGCAACTCGATGCCTTCACTAGGATTTTCTGTCCGATTTACCCACAATTGGTGAAGGTATTCTTTTGCAACTTCAAGTATCATAATAAACGTATTTTCTCTGAAGTCAAGAAGATTAAGATAGATCTAGGCTTTTCTGAACTCGCTGAACTCACCAACATTCCCCTTATCCCCGGCCGTAGTGAAGAGAGTTTAGAAGATTTTGAGAAAACTGCAGCAACTTGGAGTGTGCTTAGAGAAGGTGGACCATTTCCAACCTCTAGGTTTAAAGTAGGATATTTATCTGTTGAGAATCGACTACTTCATTATATTTTGTGCCGAGTTTTGCTTCCGAGAAATGGGAACTATGCCACCGTTTCTGAAGAAGATTTGCTATACATGTGGGCACTAAACAAAAGAGTGAAACTCAACTGGGCTTATCGCATCATGAAGCATATGGAACGTGTCTCTGAGAAACCTGGACCTGCACTTCCATACGCCATGCTGATAACCAAAATTCTAGAAAAGTTTAATGTGCCCTTGGAAGGTGAAAACTCAATTACGGTCACCGATGCTAACCGGATCCGTGAACAAAACCTTAGGAAAATGGGCTTGAAGAAGGTTGACATGCATTGGGTACGAGACGCTGAAGATGAGGAGTTTGATGATCAGTCCACTCACCACCACATGGAGGAAGATCAGCCACCATCTAACGCTTATCCTTCAGGACCAATGCCGGACTACTCTCACGGCATAGCTGAGATTATGACTGGGCTCCACAGTCTGACCTCCTTTGTGAAAGAAGACTTATTTGGGAGGGTAGTTGCTATGGAGACTCATCTTCACTCCATGGATGCGCGGCTTGAACGTCTTGAAACCTCAGTTGGAGACTTGACTTCCCAAATGACCGATGTCACCTTCCAGCTAAACCAACTGACCATTCCAGCAGATGATCCTACTCAACATGAATTGGCTGGCTCAGATGATGAGGATGAGGACGAAGACGAGGACGATGATGGGGCTTAGACTTTTCTTAGGATTTCTCTTTATTTTCTCTCATTATGTTTTGAACAAATCCAAAGTTTATGACATTTAGTTATTTGATGTTGAACAAGTTAAATGTTTGATCTTTGATTGACTTAATGCTTTGATTGCTATTTAATTTCTCTCAAAGTTTATCGTGGCTATTTCGTTACCCTTTTTTTTTATAATGCCAAAAGGGGGAGAAATATGTTAAATGAAATGGAATGAATATGCTTATATGACTAAATAACATTGCTAATATATATTTCATAATGAAGGTACAATGTTATAAATAAAAAAATTGAAATGCTCCTATTGTAAAACTAAGGGGGAGTCAATACAATATGAAACCGCTCCTGCTGCGACATTTCCTAAACTCTGATTATCAAAGGGGGAGATTTTGTTTATTTATTTCTTTTTATTACTGACATTTCTCACTCCACAGTTATATTGTTTGTCATCATCAAAAAGGGGGAGAATGTGAGCAACATTTGTCATATTGAATTTTGATGATAACCAAACAAAGGATTCCGCACCAAGAAGACAAGAACAAGTTCACAAGGAGTACTCAAGACTTATAGGCTTTTACTTATCATTGTAAGAGTAATTAATTGCTTAAATCACCTAGCAAGCTTTTTATTTTAATCTTACAAAACTATTCCTAAAATAAGGTTTGATAAAAAGATAGTTATCTTTAAAAAATGCTTTGGAAAGAAAGATTTTTTAACTTATCAAAAATGAGTTTTTAAGTCACTTGTAGTCGACTACAAGATTGATGTAGTCGACTACACAGCTGGAAAATGTTAAGTTTGCAACGTTTTCCAAAAGTCAGAACAAACTTGTAGTCGACTACACAAGTATTGTAGTCGACTACCAATAGGCAAAACCTTGAAATGCCTGTCATTTATAAATGTCCCGAGGATGCTTGTAGTCGACTACCATGCTGATAAAAATATTTTTGTTAAATACATGTTAACCCGAGGACATTTGTAGTCGACTACCAAAGTTATTGTAGTCGACTACATCGTTTTAAAAAGTTGTTCCTTTTTAAAAGCGCATAAACCAGAGGAGACATGTAATCGACTACATAATATTTGTAGTCGACTACATAATATCTTTGATCATATATCTCAGATGCCTTTGCTTTCGGAAAGAGTCCGAGAGCTATTGTAGTCGACTACATTGTAAGTGTAGTCGACTACATGCATTCTTTTGATAATAAACTCTCATGTTTTTAAAAGTCAGAAAGGCATGGTAGTCGACTACAACAGTTGTGTAGTCGACTACACACGCTCCAGAAACTTTTCCAACGGCTAGTTTGAATATTGTTTTAATACCTACCTACTACCCAACGGATCAAAAACTTGTAAGAGCTATTTATAGCTCATCTAAATTAAGTTTCAAACATACCCAAGATCAGAAATTCATTTTGAAAGAGCTTTTTCTAATCTTCAGTTCATCATACTCTGTTTTCTATTTGAAAAAGCTTGCTTAGTGATTTGATCATATACTCATCTGTTCTTCAAGTTGTATATCTGCTCTTGTGAGAGTTACAATCTACCAAAAACCATTAGATTATCTTGTGTAAGTTGAAGGAGAGAAAATCCTTGTTGTATTGAGGGAGGCTCTTGCACATAGAGGGTGGAGGATCCCATACTAAGTGAAGAGTGCTCTATATTGTAAGGGTTTTTATCAAGCACCCAAGTTAGAAGCTTGAAGTATAGTTGAAATCTCGGGTGGACGATCTCGAGGACTGGACGTAGATCACAAGAAGTGATTGAACCAGTATAAATCTTGTTTGCATTCTCTCAACCCTTATCTTTTACTTATAAGTTATATTCTATCAACTTATCTAACTTGATATTTTTAATGTTGTGAATTCTTGTCTTATACTTTCTGTATTAAAAAGCTCATTAATTTTAGTCATTATCCTTTGCAAGTCCATTGATTTTAAATAATTAGCATCATTAAAATAAACCTTGCGAAAGTTTTTGAAAACTCAATTCACCCCCCCTCTTGAGTTATTGAAGCCACTTGGTAACAAAATTATATTCTAATATATTATTATTATTTTCACCTATCCATCACAAAGGTTAAGAAATATAATTTTATATAAATAAGTTGATAATTGAGATCTTTCTAATGTCATTAATAGCCCTAACCAAATGTCACTTAATTAATAACTTTTTTAGGAAGAACTTGATTTTTATTAATTTGATTTTTTTTTTAATTTCATACTCAAAGAGTGTGAAAACACCTTATAAAAAAGAAGAAGAAAAAAGCCATGTGAAAGGGACAAGAATGTGTAGTCCCACGTGTGTGAACTAGGATCTCGTGTTGATACTAGCTTTGAAAATTAAGCAATATTTTTTTAGTATAATTAAAATTTTGAACTATGATATCCTCTAAATTACTTAGTGTGTGTTTGGGTAGACGTTTATCCAGCCTATAATACCCCAGTCTTGCATATAGTCATTTATGTGTGACCATAAACGCTTAAGATTATCATGTGAGTCATTTTTGTCATCCATTAGTTCTATGTGTTACAAAATGATTTTTTTTAATGAATTTTGTAAGAAATTTGAATCTAAATAATGGGTATTTCTTTATTTATAGTTATGTTTTAAGGTTATTAGAGGGACATGTAACTAAATGTACTGAGCGATTAAGCACTCAGTTTTTCACCGATTAATCGCGCAACTATATTTTGCCACGGTACTTGACCGATTAAGCGGCCAAAAGTGGGCGATTAATTGCCCAGTATCAACAAATACGTTTTTCCTCTGTGATTGACCGATTAAACAGTAAAAAATGAGCGATTAAGCGCCCAATGTCAATAACTTCAAAATAAACTTATGCTTGACACAAATATCACAAAACTCATCTTATTTTTCTCTCCCTCTTTATTCGTTCCCTATCTTCCTCTTCTTCTCACCTACCAAAACCACACATTTCCTCCAATTTCTTGCTTCATCCTTGGATGTTTAGAGCTTCTAGTGAGATTTTCCTCTCCTTGCCACTTCGTGCTTGTCTTGTAGATTTATAAAAGAGGAAGACTTGCTTGTTGGGTGAGAATTCCAACTTACCCACTCCTCATTCTTTATCTTCTTGGCTTTTAAAAGTATTCCTAATGCTCATATCTTTCTCTATTTATAGTTTGGTACAAGTTTTGAGATAGGAATTAATATTTGTGGAGTTATGTTCAACCTAGGGTTTGATTTGGGGATTTTGGAAATCTATGATATTTTTAGCTATATAATGAGTGTTAATGTTGATATGGAGGAGTGATAGTGAAAGAAAGGGTGTTAGAACACAAAATTTTCGTGTTAGCTTTAGGAAGAAATGATTGTTCATTAGGTGTTTGATAAAATGCTTGAATGAGATAGAATCCTTAGTTTTAAATGTTGATTGTTATTTTGGTTATGTTGTTGTGATCATAGATTTATTGGAGGATCGTCTTGTTAGTCCGTGACAACATAGCTTTTGGACTCATGAAGTTTTGTCCTTTAAGTGAGTTGATGACATGATTTATAACATGTTTTTTGTACATTAATTTTTAAAGTTTTTTGTTGAAAGACTTCACAAAATCAGTTACCTTTCTTTGTTGTTGAATTATAAGAAAGCTTGGGACAAGCATTTGAAAAGCCTTTCATTTGACATTTGACATATTGATAACAAAAGTTGATAGATGTTTAATATAAATGTTTATCATTTTTCATTATTTTTGAATATCTATCGTTGTGTTTCGATAATTTGTTTTGGATTATAAATGTATGTATATCTAAATTTGTACAACTATGTTTTGTTAGGAGGAAACTTTGATAGAATACTGTAGCTAATGGCAATAGATGTTAGCCTTGGTCCACCTTGGTCCGAATCTCAGCTAGTAGGGGTGTTGCTAGCCCGACTTGTTGGCCCACACGATTTAATCTGTTTGACTTGACAAGTGGGTTTGACCCCTGTGCCCTGTTGGTGGGTGTTTGTCGAACATTCAAACTCTGTGTTTGTCAGTTAGATTTATGTTTAATTCTGGATTAGAAACCTCCTATACGATATTTTACAATTGGATATTTGACATTTAACTATTGATATATTGGATTTGGTATTCATGATTTACTTACTTATTAGTTTTTGTTATGATTATTTGAAATAACGCATATGTTTTGATATGTGGATGTAATTTCAGTGAAAAACTTGTGCTTACACTTATCCCAATTTCAATATAGATTATGTTATCTCTCACTGAGTCTTATGACTCACTCATTTATCTTATATGTATTTCAGATACAAATACTAAGCTGGGACCAGGTTCTTCAGTTAGCTAGAAGTAATTCTTTTTGGTGAGCCCAATATTTTATTCGTGTGAGCATATTCATTGTGTTTCCTGTCTTTTGATTTTCTTGTACATTTTGGATAAGTAATTATCTTAGATATGCTCCATTATCCACAGGCAGGATTTAGATTCCACTGTATTTTTGTCTAGTCTTATGATATATAGTTGTTGGAATTATGTATATTTATGCTGATAATAGAACAACTTGTGAATTATCTTCAGTTAGCTAGAAGTAATTCTTTTTGGTGAGCCCAATATTTTATTCGTGTGAGCATATTCATTGTGTTTCCTGTCTTTTGATTTTCTTGTACATTTTGGATAAGTAATTATCTTAGATATGCTCCATTATCCACAGGCAGGATTTAGATTCCACTGTATTTTTGTCTAGTCTTATGATATATAGTTGTTGGAATTATGTATATTTATGCTGATAATAGAACAACTTGTGAATTATTAAGTTAGGAGGTCAAATTTTTAGACGTTACTTTGCTGAAATTTTGGTACATTTAGCATGTTGTCTTATTATGGTTTTTAGTCCGTTAGACTTGCTACGTTGGCTAGTCCTTCCTATACGTCAGTCAAGACCCTCTAGTCTGGGTCGCAACATAGCCCAAACACCCGTTTAGCTCAGCAAATGGGCTTCACACTCAAAATTAAAATGTTTGACAAATATCACATTGAGGCTTCTCAACCAAGAGTTAAGGCTCAAACACTCGTTTGAGCAAAAGCAAAACAACCTTGCTTATGTATTTGAAAATGTAACGTTAAGGGATTTTATGGCAAATCAACAACCAATCTTTCGACTATAACCTTGCCTCTTACAACAACGTTAGGGGATTTTAACTCCAACAAACTAGCTCCTTTCCCTACCACCACCTCAAACCTCAACTTCTTCATCAGAAGACATCATTTGCATCAACAGCAAGCTTATCACACAATTGCTAGCCTAACTTATTGCTATCAACAGACCACCTTCAACCCTATATTTAAGCATCAACAGTAAGGAACACATAAGAGAAGTGGATGCCGATGACTCCTCTATTGATTGATTGGCAAAGATTAGGAAATTTGGGAATGGGGTTCTATGGATGCCAATGAAGGTGCTGAGATTGGGTTCTGTAGATGTCAATGAAGGTTTAAACTTTGAAGTGAAAGAATGAGAAAGAAAGTGGGAGAAGAAACTTCTAAGACTTTTTCTATCTCTTTAGTTGCCACATATAATTACCTCATCACCTTCCACCTAACTAAATTATTTTTCTTAATTCTTAACTACTCTTTTTTTAAATTATTATTATAGTTTCATTTATCTTATTTTTATTTCTATCTTTCATATGTGACTTTTTATTTTATAAAAATTGAAAAGAATGATGGGTATTTTACAAGTTTTTTATATTTAGAGACAAAGTAGACGAGTGTGAAAGTGGTGAGACTTTAAATTATAAAATATATCATATAATTCAAATTCATAAAAATAACATAAACCTAATTATTAATAATTTAACTCAAAATAATTTATACCATTTTTAGTAATTACATATTTAAAAGTGATTTTTATCAATACTAAAACAACATTTATTTTGACAAAATTAATTTTTAAATACAAGTTTCCAACCATAAATCACTTCACTCAAACTCACTTTTAATTAAAATCAAGTTTATCTAAAATCAAATTTACAAAATCTAATCCAAACACACACCTTGTTAACTCATGGGTAGCTTTGAAATTAAATGATATTCACTTTCTTCTTGCTATCCTTATTATGTTTGTTAGTTGTTAATAAGTAATAACAACAACGAAGAAGAAGAAATAAAGAAAGGAATTTCTGTCATTTGCATCTCCTCTGCATTTCTATTCCGGCAATCAATTTTCATTGCTGTCCTTGAAAGTTCCAAGTCAGGATGACGAAAAATCTTGGTACCGGATTTTTCACGTTGCTGCTTTGTGGGTATTCTCTTTTGGCCCATCGTTTTTACTTCTGTTGTCTATATATGACAGCTTTTTATGAGCAAACTAGAAGGTCGTCGATGCGTGTAAGGTCAATCTGAGCCTCTGAGTAGACTGAGTTGGATTATATACAAGTATCTATAATAATAAGTTTATAAATAAAAATTTATATATCAATTCAAGTTTATAAAAATCATGTATGTAATTCTTGAAAGCATATATTAATTAATTCAAAAAATTAAAATAAGTGGACATCATATATAAATAAAGAAAAAAGAAAAATTAAAGTGTATTTATTAAAAAAAATTATTCAAAAAAAATTAGTCAAATAAAAACATAAATAAATAATGACAAAATTAAATACATAACACAAAAAAAAAAAAATTCATATCATTAGGCCAATGAACTGACCCATATCAAACAAGCTTATTTAAACTGGATCTAGCTAACTCATGACTAATTTGGATTGAAATTTTGTTAGCCTAACTCTCGCTTTTTGTCCTACTCATGAGATACAAACGCACATCTATGTAGTGTACGAGATAAACAAGCTTCCTTTTTCTTTTTGGGCTTTGTGTGAAATAGAAAACACTTTCTTTGACTACCCTATTATTGTTACACTTAACAAGAAAATATTGTGCCATTGTTTTAGATAATTATTAATTCTTGCATGTGCAAAATCTGAATTATTAAAAAAATTATTGCAGCACTTAATGTCTAAAAAACCAATTAAATCGAAAAGGAGAATTGTTCGTTATTCAACCGGTTAGATCGTAATATGATCCGGATAACGACAGAGGAAGATAAAATGATCGAGAATCAGATTCAAAGCATCTTTGTTTTTATTTTTTATTTTTTCATGATTAACTGTTCTAACGTGTAAAAAAAAAACCATGTGCAAATGAGAGGAGAATGTGAATGTGAATGTGAATGTCTAGCTAGGAATGAAAATATTTTCAATTGTCCATGTTTTCTACTTTTTGGGCATCAATTATATCCTTTTTTTTTATTTTATTTTTACATTCCATACTTGCATCAAGCAAAAAATAAGATATTTTTATCCTATGCTTTTAAACTTTCCTTTTCAATTTTCAACTCCTCATCTTTTTAATATTTCTTATCGTTCTCTTACCTAATGTGACCAATTAGACAATCATTGTTGGCCAATCCATACAACTAACTCTCTTGCTTGCGTGACTATTAAAACAATGTGTTATACCTGTGCATTTAATTTTAATCCATTTTTAATATAAATTTTTTTTATATTGTCATCTAATAATGTACTGACATATTATTAAAAGAATTAGACTTTATAAATAATCATTGTAATAGTTAAACTCTTTTAATAATTTAATAATACATAATTAAATAATAATATAAATTTTTTTATATTAATAATGAATAAAAAATAAACTCTATATGAAAATTGCAAAAACATATGAACCGTGTGTATTATAATCAATAGAAAAGGTCTAATTAGAAAAATGTTTATGTGACTTTTAAGGATTACATAAAAAGAGTGTTATTTTTTTGTGTATAATTGGTTGTGATGTATTGTTAATGATCATTTTTTAAAAAAGTTTTAATATTTACACATTACATTTTTTTATATCACTTTCAATACTTGTATATCTGAATCCTATACAAATAAATGGGCCATCCATAACAATCAATTTATATATATATATAAAGTGTTAAAAGTAATACAATACGAAACTGATGTGCAGCTAACATTTGTGATCTTTCTAAGCCGTCACTTTCTGTTTCTGTCCTTGAAAGTACACCGTGTACGTTCAAACTACCCAAATGGAGAAAAAAAAACATGTGAAAGTGACAAAAACGATTAGTCGTACATGGAAGGATTAGATTTCGTGTGCTGATACTTGAAAATTATTGTTATTTGTTAGACATATAAAATTATTCATATATTTTTATTTAATAGTTTAAGTTTATAAAAGAATTGATTCTGATATAATATTATGACATTTATAATAAAGTAGTTTTTTTTATTAAATTTATAACAAAGTGATTAAGAATTTGATAATTGTCACTTCAATTTTTTTAAATAAAATTTAAATATAAAAATAAATATGTGCCTCTTTCAATTGTTATAGCAACAACAACAAAGCAGAAGAAAGAAAGAAATTTCTCTTATTTGCATCTATTCTACATTTATACTCCCGCCACTACCAAACATTATGATAATTGATAGGTCATTATTGAAATCTTCATCAAACAGAGAAATATCAAGGAATTTTATTTTAGTTAGGTTTTCTGAACATTTATTGAGGCGTTGTGGTAAAGGTCAGCTAATGAAAGCTAGAGATATAATAACAGTAACTAAATGATCTTATCTTAAGTGAGTAAAAATATTAGATTAAAGTACAGACAAAACGATTTGCGAAAAATTCAATCCAAGAAACAAATAATCTCTTAAACAAATTGATGGCACTTGATTTATGATTCTTAGACCAGCCAATGAAAGAGATACTCAACCAAAGCATATAGACATGGATAGATCTAAGAGAGCTTTGTTACTTCCATCTTAATTAGTTTACATTCATTGAATTTTGTGAGATATTAGAAACTCCGGTAACTAGTAAAAGCCACCCACTAGGCTTGATACATGTTGCATATTTTAAATAAATAAATAAATAATTGTTTGAGAAGAAATAGAAAATTAAAGGAGGATTTGTATGATATTATTACTACTAATTACTTTTTATGGAATTATAATTTCTTTTTAACTTAATAAAAAGAAGATTTGAAATCACTGTATAAAGTTTTAAACTCGAATAATTAAAATAACATTAGAGATATAATATCATTTAAGTGTTTACACATAACAGTTTAAGCTTTTTGGATAATTAGTCTTTTATACGATATCAGGTTATTTATGACCAATAGATTAAATGGTAAAGAGTTTGATTATTCGCATCCTTATTTTTATAAATAAAGTTAAATTTTAACAAAAAGTAATGTGTGCTTGTACATTGTCCACGCTTCAAGCTCAAAAAACTCTTATATGAGAAGATGCGCTAGAGATTTAAAACTATGAATAAAAATCAAATTTGTCATATTGAAAGGAAAAAACAACTATCAATATGTGGCGAATTAATTAAACTGACTGCAAATTTTAATTTTATTGCACAGATGGTTAAATCTGAAGGTGTTTCAAAATTCAAGAATAACGGTATGTCTGCGGCCCTTAGGTGCAAAAAATTACATTAAGCGTATATATATATAAACTATGACAGCAAGTAATTAAGATGTGTTCGTAAAAGTTACTGGTTAACATGTTTCGTAAAAAAAATATTTTTGAGAATTTTGTGCACATAAATTTGTTGTTTGAGCGATAATATGAATATATGCCTAACAAAGAGATGGAAAAGCTTTTTATCTGTGTAGCAACAAAAAAAAAAAAACTTGAATTTCGTCCATACTGATGTTTTTTTTTTGTCGATCACAAAATTTTGTTCGAAATTGTCTATTACATTAAGCGTGTGTATATATATATATATAGGGGACATATCTAGTGAGAGGAGTGGTTTATTGTGAGAGTAAGAGGAATAAATCTTGACCATTGGATCATCCATGTATGGTCAAGATTAGATACTATTTAAAGGTCACATGACCACTTAAAAAAGTCGTATGACTTTATGTTTTAATCTTGACCATACATGGATGCTCTAATGGTCAAGATTTGCTCCTCTCACTCTCACAATAAACCACTCCTCTCACTAGATATGCCCCTCTATATATATATATATATATATATATATATATATATATATATATATATATATATATATATATATAAACTATGACAGCAAGTGATTAAGATGTGTTCGTAAAAGTTACAGGTTAACATGTTTCGTAAAAAAAATATTTTTGAAAATTTTGTGCACATAAATTTGTTGTTTGAGCGATAATATGAATATATGCCTAACAAAGAGATGGAAAAACTTTTTATCTGTAACAAAAAAAAAAAAAGAAGGAAAAACTTGAATGTCGTCCATACTGATGTTTTTTTTTTTCTTGTCTATCACAAAATTTTGTTCGAAATTTTCATATATATAATTCAGATTCTGAGGACTAATCAACGAACAGCATGCATACCAATTATTTTCCAAACAATGAATAGGCATACCCAATCAGTATGGACATTTGTGAATTGTGATTCAAAGGGGTGAAAAAAATTCCAATAAAAATCTTAAATTTTTTTAAAAGTTTCTGATCGATTTGGGTTTCTTTAAGAGATTCTTGTCTGGTTTTTTCTTTCACATTCTTGGCAATGAAAGTAGAAGGTGGAAACGAAAAAGCAACCATGCGAAGGGCCAATACTTGAACTCCAACATTGTAGGAATCACTACAAAATCTTCCACCTCTTAGGTTGTGTTTGGAATCACTATAAAATATTGTTTAAGGCTTTAATTAAGCATTTGATTATGATGCACGAGACTGACTCATGGTCTAGTCTTGAAAGAAACTTCTTTCCCCTTGGACCAAAAAAGTGAACTAGAATAGTCCTCTTAACTTCGTAATCTTATCTCATGATGACGTTAATAATCTACAATATTTCTTTTTTTTGGTTTTAAAATAGCAACTTATTATGTGAACTAATATTATAAACTACGTCCACATTCATGCTAAGATCTAACTTGACGATTCCAGGAAAAATAGACGAGGTTAAATTATAATGCATTTTTAAGTTAATTGAAAATTGTGTGTAGTATACTAGTATGTTTGTTGGTCCTTAACAGAGATTAGGAAAATGGATATATATTATATTACTTCTTAAAATGACCTAGCTAATTAATTAACCCATTTTATAAATATCTAAATTATTGTATATCTACTCTTGAAAAGTAAAAATTATTTAATTGAAATGTATAAACAATAAATAGTCTCGCTATTAATTTTTGGTTCAGTCTTGGCGCCAATTTGTGTTATGATATGAAAGAGTTAGAGTAATACTTCACTAAGTGAAATATTCTGTATTCGAATTTCCGTTTAGCAGACCCAATTACTTTTCTTACAACAAATTTGAGCAATTTTTTTGCTTATGGAACCCTATAAAAAATAGTTGTTGGTGTCGAATAATTTCTTCGGACAGTTTTCAAAAACTGTTTCATTTAAAAAATTGTATTCAAATTTTTAAAAATAAAAATAAAAAATACTATTCTTTTTAAATAATTTTACAAGTTTATTTCTAACAAAAAATAAAAAATAATCTTTCCAACAGTATGCCATGAAAAAAAAAAACTCAAAAACAAAACACGCTGAGGTAGTTTTAAACCTGGGGATTTGTTTATTTCATAAGAAATAAAACATTTTGAAATAGACTTGCTATAAAATAAAAAAAGACAAAAAAATGCAAATCCAAAAAAAGAAGAAGAAGTTATATAGAGGGTTTATTGCAAGTTCAAAGAAGCTACGTGGCCAATACTAGGAAGCACGCGTTGAAATTTGATCCATATTTTATATAAAAGAGTTTAATTTTAATTTATATTAAGTATAAAAGTATTTTTATCATCATTTATGTTGAAAAATCATTATAATAGTTTAAGAGGTGTTTGACTTATTTTCTATTTTTATTTTAAATTAATATGTCTTTATTATAACTACAAAAATATCATTTTATTTTTATTATATATATATATATATTAAATTTTATAAAAAAAAGTGAAAAACATACAAACTTATTGGAAAAAGAGATGAAACTCTCTGAAAATCACTATTTCCTTTCGTTTGTGTCAATGATTTTGGAGAAATCAATAGAAGAGAGAGATAAAGAGGCACCGCTTGCAATCCCCTGTTGTGTGATTTCTTCTGCTATGAACGTTATCTTTCCAATAAACTGGGACAATATTTGGTTCCTTAACTGACAAATTAATTTTGATCTAAATTAGGTGATTATAATGATGAATCAAGTGGAATACAAAAAAGTGGAATTCGCTTTGATTGAAAAACCGCAAAAACTCTTATGCTCTAAACTGTTGATTGTAGATTAGTCTCATAGAAGTCCAAAAAGTCTAACTCGTGAAAATACCACTCTACTCAAAGAACTAATTAGAATAATTGAAAAAAAAAAGTTATACTCATAGTTGATCCTTACCTTCACGCATGAAAAGTTTGGCATGCTTTTAGGTTTTAGTAAGAACAGCTTCTGCTACAATGATTGTGAACATTACAGCAAATATCTACTTATCCCTCCGAAACCGGTGCTAATGGAGATGCATATCATGCATACTTGCCTAATTATGTGACTTTTTCAGACTAAATTTATTCATTTTGCTTTTGTTTTATTTTTAAAAAAAATTATGAAATATTTAATTATTTTCCTTCTGGAATACATACATGGGAAGAATATCTAAACCTCACACAAATTGACTTGACAATATGCGATACACTCGTTTGCTTCTCAACGATAAAATCAAAGAAAAGTGTGGAAGGTAGTTGCCTTTCTTCTGTAGAAAATACTCTTTTCTAAAGTTATTCGATTTTTTTTTTCTAAAACTTGTTACCGAAAACTTATGATTATATATATTTTATATTTCTTTTCTAATTTAGCGTACAAGACTGGTAGTAACGGGGAAAAAATTCCCAGTCAAAACAAACGATTGTTCAAGTTATAGAACAAACTAACTGAAAAAAAGATTTTTTATTTTTATTTTTTTTCGAAAATGATTATAATAGGAGATACTATTTCTTTGGAAAATTTTCTATATTCTTTGCTCTTTTCTAAGAAACAAACGAATGTGCCAATCTTGCCTTCATATAGTTTGGTCTAACTCTCATAACTAATCACAAGCAACAGTTTAACGTTAATATTGGATTCTCATACCATGCTGAGGCCCGAGGCTAGTGACAACTGATAATGGACACAAGCCCAAGTCACTAGCCTTTAGATTAGGCTAAAGTAGTAGCTTTTAGGACATAACTCATAACAATCTATCTTCTCGTTACTTAAACCATATTAATGTATCGAAAAAGACCATATATAATCTTTGCAAACTTTATAGTTAGTCTTTCCAATTCGTTGAGTTAAATGGAGCAACTCTATTTTCAAGTTAGATGCACTTAGAACAAAAAAGATGTTACCTTAAAGGCAATACCTGCGCTGATGGGCTTGCGAGACTCGATCACTCCATCTAGCTCGGTGTTACCTTGTTTGATCGCGCTCCTACCTGCATTACTGTTCCCCTGATGTCTGATATGGCTGGTACTTGTTTTGAGAGATTTAGTTCTCTCTTGTTTTTGTTTTTTCTTCTTGTTTGGGTCTCTGTCCCTACTTTACTACACCCCCCTCCCCCCAACACAAAAAAATAAAATAAAATAAAATAAAATATCATTTAAAATAACTGCAAATCAGTACACTTATTGTGACGTGTCATGGTCTTTTTTGTGTGTGCGCGTGGGGGGGGGGGTTTAAAATAACAATATAAACGTTTAAACATTAAATTTTGTGTGTGTGTGGAGGGGGGGTTAAAATAACAATGTAAACGTTTAAACCTAATGTAATTTAATTTGCTAAAATCCTTTATCACTAACTAGCCCATTTTAGTAGCCTATGTTCTTTCTTTTTAGATATTAAAAATATATTTACTAAATTCAATATAACAACAATAACAAAAAGTTTTTTGTTATTAGGTGGAGTCAGTTACTTAGATCAAACGATGTTATTGTAGTATATTAAAAATCATATTTTTGAAAAGGTCATTTAGATCAAAGTCTTTTTTAATAGTTTTGCTTATTCAACATTTTTCACTTGCACATTTATTTTCTTCTCCTCGTATTACTAAACCATCTTAGGCATATTTTATTATCTTTTTCTCAATAGGTACTACTCCAATTTTCCCTTGAATACATTTAGAGTTTAATTTTGATCAACTATCAGTGTAAAAAAAATTACATTGTCACCCAATCATGTATTGCCAACTCATTAAAAGAGTTTGACTATTATAACAGTTACCTTAAAAGTCTAACACTTTTAATAATGTGTCAGTACATAATTAGATAACAGTGTAAAAAAACTTTACACTGACAATGTATTAAAATTAAATCCATACATTTATTCCGAATCTTATAATTTTTTGTTTATACATTCATCCACTATAACATCTTCATCTCTACTGCATTTAACTTATGCTCATGTTGATATTTTACTGCCCAACATTTGGTAGCATAAAACATCGTTGGTCTTATAGTTGAACCATAAAACTTTCCTTTGAGCTTGAGGCCTACCTTGGGGTCACAGATAACTAGCGTTTTTCCATTTTTTGTCTACAGTTCAACTTGAATCTTATTAGTTACGTCTCCCATAATCTCTCCATTATTTTGTATGAAGATCCAAGATACTTAAATTGAGTAATGTGTGGTAATGTATAATATCCAATTTTCACTTCTAAGTCAGAGCTAAATCACTTCTTGTTGAACTTGCACTTAGTATACCTCATTTTACTTCTACTCAACTTAAAGCCATGGGATTAAAATGCTTCTCTCCACACTTCTAATTTATCATTTATTCCCTCCCTCGACTCATCTACTAAGATTATGTCATCCTCAAAAAGCATGCATTGGGTACTGGCTCTTGAATATGCATGGTTAGTACATCTAAAACCAAGGCAAAAATGATAAGGGTTGAAAGCTTACCCTTGTTGTAAGCCTATAGTTATAGGGAAATCATCCGTAACCTCACCCTAGAGTCGCACACAAGTAGTGACTCCTTCATACATATATATATATCCATGATAGTATATAATCAACACAAACTCATTTCTTCTTCAAAGCTTTCCATAGGACTTCTCTTATCACTCTATCATAAGCCTTTTCCAAGTCAATGAAAGCCATATGATTTACTAAATTCAATAACAAAACAAAATGCTAGGAAGGAAGATTATAGTGTTAACTTGTTATAATTAAGAAATTAACATTGGCAAGAATTTATGTCTATTATAGGTATAAATGTATCATATGCAGGTTGCGATGGTATGCCAAAAAAAAATGTATCATAAGCAGGCAGATGTTTCATATTAAATACCAAAAGTCTTGAAAGTGCTGAATTACAATGCACCGCAAACTGGGAAAAGGAGAATGTCTCTCCCTACATAGATTATATAACTTAAAGCGGTCAAAGCAGGTGATTTCCCCCCTCTTTTTCTTTAGATAGGGTACTTGTAGAGTTGGAGAACCTTCTTCCAAGATGGCCTGCTGTTTTTATCACCCCCTTAAGCACTAACATGCTTCCTGTTCCTTATCATTCTTTTCCCATTTGATTCACCAAATAATGTGTAATTGGAAGGTGGCCAAGATCATGATCAGCAAGGCTGAAGAAATCCCCAGCCTAGTACTTGCTCTTTGACAGCCTCTCTTCATAATTGTCTAACACCTTCCCAAGCTTTTCTTTACATTCTTGAATCACCTTCGGATCAGAAGGAATGCCCTTTATTGGATTGGAGCATACAAGGCCTGAATGACTAAATTATAAATTGGTGGATGGAAGTAATGCTTTAAGTACATTAAAATCATGATTTTTTCGGTTACAATATCGATATAGAGGTCTGAAGCTATGACCTAATCAAGCTTTTTCTTGTTTGATCTGGGTTTTGCATCAACAAAGGTTGAAACCCATGACATAATTTGAGAGAAAATCCACAACAAGAAGATGCAGGAGACAGCAAACACAATTAGACCGATGGTGCAAGTTCATGTGCAGAGGCCATTTCTTCACACGGGTTTATACCTCTTTCAACAGATTCAATTCAATGGAACAGAGAAATGATAAGTTATTGGTACAGTGTGATAGCATTGTCTTACAACTGCCTAATTATCTCTCCTAGAAACGGAGAAAATTCCTCAAAATTGAAAAAATCACTAAGCAGGAGGGGTTAGAAGTGTCAGGAGGGTTGTCAACTTCTGGAGCAGAGGGAGGAATATCCACGATACCAGTTGTTTCATCAAGATTTTCATTATCAGCAGCCTCAACATGTTCCTCATTCTCCTTAAACACTGGAGTCATTCCTTCCATGTCCAGAGCAAGGAAGCTCACCTGTGCTTCAAGGAGTCCATCCCTCAGTCCATCCAAGTATATCGCACTTATGAGGTCTTCAAACTCTTCTGAGTTCTTGAAACCTTCAATCCCAACATCATAAAGCCTCTGTAATTCTTCAGCTCTTCCTTTCCAAATAGTAACCAGCTTCTCATTCTTTGTAACACCTTTGGCTCCTTTTTCTCTAATTTCTGTGTGCATCCCTGTGCTATTCAAAGCAAATTTTAACTCAGAAATTTTTGATGCCTTCGTCTGGGCATCAGAACTAGCAAGGCTGAGTTCCCTTCCCAAACGATCCCTTTGATGCTTCATTGAAACAAACTCAGCAGATTGAGAGTTGAACTTCTCTAGCAATTCATCATATTGATTTTTCAAAGAAGAAAAATTGGCTGTATCTTTTTCCAGAGCAGCAGCCTCCTTTTCAAATTCTTCAAATTTCTTGCGCAGAGCTTTGTGTCCCAACTTCAACTTCCAGTAGAGTTTACTCTCGACCTCAGATTCCAAACTTTCTCGCCTCATCATCATTAATGCTTGCAACAGAGTATCGTCATCTTCTAGAACAACAGGTGTATTCAACTTCCCATGGGCTATGTTCATGCTCTCAGATCCCAAGATCAAGTTTTCTTGCCTTGGAGGATGATCATATTGTATCACAGAGCTTGAAGCGTCTTTATATGTAGTCCAATCCAATTCTCCTTGAACCATAGGTGCCCCACTGGGTCCCTCATTTGCCCTGCTTAACGCCGTATTTATTGTTGTCTCTATGTCCAGAGTAGGAAAGCTCAGCTGTGCTTCAAGGAGTCCATTGATCATTCCTTCGACATATATATTCATTTCTACTGGCACTGGCGGTAGGTCATTATTGTTTTCTATCCCTGGGCTTGACCATGAAACCCGATTACCCTTGTTTAAGGCGGCATTTATCGTTGTGCCTATATCTAGAGTAGGAAAGCTCAACTTTGCTTCAACAAGTCCATGGATCATTCCATCCAAGAATATCCTCATCATTATTTCTTGCTGCTGAGGATCGCTGCCTTGTACCTCTGAGCTTGAAGCTTCCTCTCTAGTCCATCCACAATCTCTTTCAACCATAGGTGCCTTCAACTTTCTGTAGTCTTCATTTTCTTGTTCTACCACTGAGCTTCCCCCGTAGCCAGAGATTGAAGCTTCCTCTTTAGCCTGATCTTTCTGATCCATTTCCTGTATAGTCCGTAGCAAACATCCCAGGGTAGAATGTTTGTCATATAACTCTGAGCATTCTCCACAACCATAGCCTGAAGCTTTCTCCGAAGGTCGATTGGATTCTAATGCAGCCTTAGCCTGCATCGATATCTCCTTCAGTCCTCCCATTAGAATATGCAATTGCTCTATAGCAAAATTTTTATCTACAAAATCATTTCGTTCTTCTACGTCCATAGTTTCCATCAACATCCCATTAAACATTTCTTCTAGACACATACCATCTATCATCTTCATTAGTCCCTGCTTATGATCTCTTTTAGGAACCAATGTCGATGACATGTTGGCTATATCTGAGTGCTTGGGATCGGGACACATGAATTCGACATCTTCCATGTTTGTTTGTTGTTTGTACACATAAACTCCCCAACAACTTAGTGTCAAATTTGAGGCGACTTCATATGAAACCTGCACATAATTCCAATTATGTTCAAGAAATGCATCAAGGCCCAGCCACTCCTCGTCGCTGAACAAAACTCGTAGATCACACAATAACACATGATCTTCCGCAATTCTAAAATTGTAATAGCCTTTGCGAGGCACACTTTGACCGTTGATAAACAAGTGGAGATCAACAAGTTGCCGGCGAACTGGCATTGAACTTTTAACCATTTCATTCACATCCTCGAGGACCAATGCTAAAGCAACAATAGGGAACTTCCGACGAGCCCAGAAACGCGGAGTCCCTCCTTTGCCACTAAAGTCAAACCATTCTGGAATCTCGGTTTGGGGCATCACAACTTCCAATCTATTGATCTCTTTTAACACCTGTCACGTTAGGAAAACGAAAAAATGGGTAGCATATGTATGTACAATCAATGGTGCAGTAATATTTTCACTTTTTAATTACACCTAAGAATAATATAACTTACACTTATCTTGTCACTAATTTTATACTTCTCTCTCTCTCTCTCTATATATATATATAGAGAGAGAGAGAGAGAGAGTGGTGATACCTGAGACCATAACATGGTTGACGTCTCTCTTGTTAAGGATAAGCAGTATCTTGCATCTACTTTCTGAATAGTAGACGGCAACTCTGAAATGTCCTGAAGCTTCACACAACGGTTGACATCAAGAATTCTCAAGTTAGTGCATTCAGGAATTTTTTGAAGCTTCGTGCAAGAACTCACATCGAGACTTGTCAAGTAAACTGATTCTTTAATGCATGTTGGGAGTGATACAAAATTGTTCTCCGATGCATTTAAGTCTTCCAATTTTGGAAAACAGTTGAGAATTGCGTGAAGATCTTCATCTGACAAACCACCAATTCCGAA
Organism: Styphnolobium japonicum; assembly: GCA_023212625.1. Classification (NCBI taxonomy): domain Eukaryota; kingdom Viridiplantae; phylum Streptophyta; class Magnoliopsida; order Fabales; family Fabaceae; genus Styphnolobium; species Styphnolobium japonicum. The sequence goes on from JALBWW010000006.1 coordinate 3,865,996, forward strand.
ATACAATGTTCGTAATGTTGGATTGTCATCATTTGCTACTGAATGGTTCTCTAAGAACATTCTAAAGGATTCTCGAAGTTGAGAACATCCTCCAATTTTGAAGGCAGAAAAATTTGGCAACGTGAATAAGCTACTTGGTAGATCTCTGAGTCTCTTGCTACTTGGTATCTCTAAACAATCAAGCCCAGTAAGATTACCAATGGAATGTGGCAGCTCCTTAATAGCAGTATTTATCATATAAATCTTCAATGGCTTATTCATCTTTCCCACTATATCTGGGAAGTGTTCAAGTCTAACGCATAAATTAAGGTCAAGGGTTTCCAGAGATGGAAGAAACATTCTTGGCAGGAAATTTCTGAGCTTGGAGCACTCCGAAGCACTTAAGTGAACAAGCTTTTTGAGTAATCCAACGGATTCATGAACCTTAATTAGTTTCTTACAATTATCAAGTCTCAATTCTCTTAAATTTTGAACTTCAGACACATCAGGCATTTCAGTTATAGATTGACTATAGGAGAAATTCATGTAAGTCAGACATGAAAATTTCTGCAAAAAAATAAAAATAAAAATAATAAAATGATTAGCAACAATTTAAAATTTATATTAATTTTTAGATGTAAGTAACAACTAAAGTTATTGTTAAATGTAAAATTGAAAAAGAAAACAACTGTACCTTAAATTGCTCTTCCAGTGTAAGATGACTTTTACATATATTGAAGACAATGATTTTCTTCGGATAAAAACCAGGTGGGAAAGACTTTGAAGGAAACTCCTCCCATTCAAGCAGCTTTAAATGATTTGGCAGATATTTAGGCCCTGATGAAAAGGATGTATTTCGAACAATGAGAATTCTAAGGCTAGTCATATTCTCAAAGGCAGTACCATTCCAATCTACTTCTTCTCGCTGAGGGGGATCAAGCATTATTCCTTCAATTTTACTACTTCCCTGTAAAACAAGTACAGAGAAATAACATCAATCATTGTCATTAATAACACAAACTATAATGTATAAAATATATATATTTATAAAAAAAAAAAAAAACAAAGTAGATGATTAGATTCTTACAGAATTTTCAGTTAATACTCTAAGAACATCTTCGTAAAACCATAATCTGCTACGTTTGCCATGTGTTCGGGCCTCCTGCCTAACAATCTCCCTACCCATATCTTGTATTAGATCATGCATCTTCAACCAGCCACATTCAACAGTTACGAGAGATTTATCAACAAGTACTCCAATATGAAGTGTTGCACCGAAATCACACGCATCTAGTATCTTTGTAACATATTCTACTCTCTCCCCTTTGAAGAAGCAAGCGATGTCTAGGAAAACAGACTTGGCATTGTCCCCCAAGCTATCGTAGCTTCTTTTGAGCACGTTTTGAATCTTCTTGTCTGGAATCCTCTCGTATTCTTCCAATGCACATTCCCAAGCCTCTAAACTCTTATGAATCAAATTGGAGCCTATTACTTTTAAAGCCAATGGAAGGCCCTTAGCATAATCTACTGTTCGAGACGACACATCGTCAAAGTTTGTTTCAGGATGGCTCATTTTGAAGGCATTCCAACACAAGAGCTCAAGAGAATCCTGATCATTGAGCTCCGTCATTTCATAAACGTTTTGAACCTGATGAGCAGTTAGCAAATCTTTCTCCCTTGTTGTTATAATGATCCTGCTACCAGAACCAAACCAATCACATCCTCCTGCCAATTCTTCTAACTGTTCTTTGTCATCGACGTCATCAAGAACCAGAAGAACTTTTTTCCAGCCAAGCTTGCGTTTTATTTCATAGGTTCCTTTACCTGTACTGCCCAACTCGGTTTCTAACTCCTCCAGCATCTCTGATAGAAGTGTCTTTTGTAGATCTTCCAGACCGTTGATTTTGTTTGATTTCTCTCTAACATCAGAAAGAAAACTTGTAGCTTCAAATTGGTGCGCAATCTTGTTATACAAAGCTTTGGCAAGTGCTGTTTTCCCTATTCCACCAACTCCATATATGCCCAACATGCATACAGGATCATCATCATTAGACTTAATGTCTAGACGTGACCTGACCTCTTCTACGCGAGGCTCGAGTCCAACTAGGTGCTCACTAATAAGTAAAGGTTTAGGAGGTAATTTAACGGAGACCTCCTTAACAATTTTTTCAATAAACTCATATTCGTACCTGCAGGAACACAATGCCTTTTATTTATTTATTATCTGGATTTAATTCATCATACTATCATAGTAATAAACACTGGAATAACAAGTACAAAAACAAATTGTCACACGTGATGAAGAAAACTACAGCGAAACTATAGGAAAAATTAGACACAGAATAGTCACCTTGTACGCCAATCCTTATCAACAGAATCGCATTTGAATTGAATTAATTTTGATTAGAACACCATACTTAATACTGTGTTTAACATTTCACAAATCTTCAAGAGCATGATATATCAAGTGGGATTGGATTTTCTTATTTTTCTCTAGGACATGAGAGTGCCAAATATATATATATTAAAGAAAAACACAAATATTTTTATGGTTGAGGGAGTCACAGTTTTGTTTGTTACTCTCTCTTAACATAATACTTTCATGTTCTTAAGGATAAAGAGAGGATCCAAATGGATAGTCATGTTAACAACTACTAAACGATTTAGAACCACAAAATCCAAAAGTAAATATAAAATAAATTATATCTACATACCCAGTTGTAAAATGATCCCCTTTTAAGTTGGCTACTTCAGACAAAGCTGACCTCCATTCCTGGACCTTCTCTGAGTCTTTTCCAAACTCATTTTCATGTGCAGTCATGAATTTGCCATAAAGATTGCTCTGATGTCGTACATCCGATGGATCCACTTTGTAAAAAATTGGCAAAACCAGTTGCCTCTTCTTCTTCATACAGTCTAGGATCTTGACAAGTTCACGAAGGCACCACGTGGAAGATGCATATTTTTCAGAGAACACAATGATTGAAATCCTAGATTCTTCAATTGCTTTACAAAGAGCAGGCGAAATTTCTTCACCTCTCCTCAGTTTCTCGTCATCCATGAAAGTATTGATTCCCTTCCGGCACAAAGCATGACGAAGATTTCCAGTGAATGAGTGGCGAGTATCTTCGCCTCTAAAACTGAGGAAAACATCATGGATGAAACTAGGTGATGCTTCCCCATTATTTGCCATAATAATAACAACCACTATAGTCTGTAAGCTTTTGAGGATAGCTGAAATGTGTAACAAAGAAAAGAAGAGGATACAAGTTTACGCTTCAATGACAATGTCTTGCGCCTGTCGATTGAGAATTAAGTAGGAAGCATTGGGTGGTAGTAAGTTAAATGAATGATTACCCTATCAACGAACCAAGCAGCTGGATGCTGTGAAGTATGAACTATGAAATTTCTTGGAAGGTCCTTCATGGAGTCGGATGTGTTACAAATGCAATGATAAGAATAATAATAAAAGTTTCATTATATAAAAAAAAGAATAATAATAAAAATAGGAGTGCTGTTGAAATTACATGCATAAAACAATTTTTTTGAATTAACTGCAAAAGTCGAAGGCACAACTCAATATAAAAAATAGTACTAAAATGTTATTACATATGTTAAAATATTGAAAATTACATTATCTCCAGGTTAAACTTTTTTAACATAAAATATTTCTTGAGATTCACATCTTAAATTTCAACACAAAAATCAACCTTTCTATAACATAAAATATCTTGTTATATCATCATTTGTAAGGATTTGTTTACATATACGCATGCAATATAAAATAATGTTTTCATACTCATACCTATTCCAGCCATCTAGCTTTATTATTAAAAAACAAAAAACCTTAGCCTGATGGACGTTTATTTAACTTTAATCTATCATGGCTAACATAGTGTGATATAAGTGATAGATATTTAAATTTTTTAAGTATGTAATTAAGGATTTAATTTATGAGTCATATATATGAAAAAGTATTTGTTATGAGAAATTAACCTCTTAAATAAATTTTCGTATTTCGAGAGATTAGTTCCCCCAATCTCGCATGTAATAAACTAAAAAAAAATTATAAACTAACATGGTGTAATACAAGTAGTAGATATTTGAGCCTCTTAAACATGTGATCAGGAGTTTGATTCTTGATTCATGTATATAAAAAAATATCTTTTGAAAAATGTCAATCCTTTAAATAAATCTCAGTACTTCGAAGAATTATTTTCTACGGTCACACGATATCCTAAAATAAAAAATAATAAAAACTATAAAAAATTGTCAATGTCACCTCTGAGCTGTGATCCCATGTGCACATCGGCACATAAGGGCATTGGAGTGCAAAAAGTGCATTGGTTTTCGAGTCTAAACATCATGTTACGGTATTATTATGGTATTTGTTTTTAAATACCAACATTTTTATTAAATATTTATTAATTATTATTTATATTTCATCAATTTTTAAAAAATTATTATCAAATTAACCACGAATAAATAATTAATAATTTACTATATGTATCATCCCTATCAAAATTTCATAATAATTCCCTTCTTTTACGGTGCAGCACTGCACATGCGACGTTGAACTGGAAGCCTGGCGTTGTGCTTGATGCAGGGGAAGTACTTGTTTGCAGTTCACATTTGTCGTTGCTTCAGCTCAATCGATCAAATTAATCATCTTCTATGTACCGCAAAAATATATGTATAATTCATCCTCCTTGCTTTATTTGTTACCTTTTTCCTTCCTTTTTTTAAATTTAAAAGCTTTCTCCCTATCTCTGTATCTTTCTCAGACTTATTGCAGACCAAAAAGATGCCAAAAGGATATTCTTCCGGAGAATGCTATCATGCATGCCCATCTAAAATTATGGGTACCAAAACTCTTACTTTAGTAAACAAATAAAATGAATTAAGGTCAATTTTTATTTAAGAAAAATTATATCCACACGTCTTAAGCTTTAATTTATTTGTAAATAACCACTATAAATTTGAAATTTTTTTGTTTTAATTTATAAGCTATATCAATTATCACAATAGATCATTTCATTCACTCTTCGTTAAGTTATTAACAAAACGAAAATATATTCAAACTCTTAAACTTTATCAATGAGCATAAAATTACCATAAATTATAAAAAATTTCAATTTAATCTCTAAACTATATCAATTATTGTAATAGGTCATTTCATTTACTCATTAAGTTACTAAGGAAAGAGTGACGCAACATGATTAATGGTGGGAATAGGCCAGGCCAAGCCTTAAACAGGCTAGGCCTGTTTTATAAATATTTGGCATAAACTTAACCTTTTACCTGATATAGGATTTTTTATTCGGTCTGACCTGACCTTTTCACAAAATATGAAAGCCTAGCTTAGCCTGATAACATATTTAACGACCTACTTTGTATTAAGGCTTTTAAATAAACCAACAGACCTAGGCCTTTAAATAAGCCAACGGGCTTAGGCCTTAAATATGCCTAACATATAATATTTGTTATATAAATAATAATTATATAAAACTTATAATATTTTAAATTATACATATATTATAATTATAATAATATATAAACATAAACAGGTCAGTTCGTCAAGTCAAATTTTTTTTAAAGGTTTGAACGTGACGTATTTAAATAAATAAGCTTCTTAAAAAGCCTTAGTCTGACTTGTATATTAAAATAGGGCAGGCCAGACAAGGCTTAAAGCGGACCAGGTCGCGGGCTCCTGATGGACTACCTGACATATTCTCACCCCTAAACATGATCCTCACCTTCATCAATTTACAATCCTAACTCTTCATCTTAATTTTTCTTCACAATTATTATTTAATAATTATCTCTTTATACATATATAATAATTCTTCATAAATTAAAAAAATAATTTAAAAATAGAATAAAAGAAAGCCGTCAGATTAGGGACATTCTTTTTTTGATAATATTATATATTTTTAAATTTCTTAAAATTAATTAATTAGGTCAAGAGAAAAAAATTATAAAATAAAATAAATGGGTAAGATTATAATTGATAGACTATGTATATTTTGTCATGTAAACAAGTAGTTAATAAGTGAAAATATAAAATTTTATTTTGATTCTCATTATTTTTAAATTTCATTTTATATTAAATTTTATAATTTAATCTCCTAATAATTAAAATTTACTTCAATTTAGTTATCTTAATCAAAATTTACATTAAATACATGTCACATAATAAAAAAGAAAAGTACATATATGTCTCCCTCAAACTTAAGCTCATTTATAAATAATCACCATGAACTATAAAAAGAACAAAAAGAAATTAAGATAAAGGGTTAGGATTGGATATAGATGGAGGACCTTTTACAATAATTGATATAGTTTAGGAATTAAAAAATTTTATAATTTTTTGTGACTGTTTACAAATTGGCAAAGTTGAATGAGTTTAGATGTACTTTCATTTCGATAATAACTTAACAAAAAGTGAATAGAATGACCTATTGCAATAATTGATTTAGTTTATAAATTAAATTAAATTAAAAAAATTTATAATTCATGATAATTATTTACAAATGAGCCAGAGTTTAAAGAGTGTTAATGCACTTTCCCCAAAAGGAAATTACAAGATAAACCCTTTTTTTTTACGTTACCTATCATCAACACCAAACTTCCAAGAACATAAATAACTTCCAAATAGTATCCAGACATCTTTCATCCATCATCAACGCTACCCAATATCCCCTGTAACAAGCCAATGCGGTAGAACCACTTCTTCACTTTTGCAACACACCTATCCTCCACGCATCCTCTCATAACAAACACACTTCATGCATACTCCCACGATAGCACCACTCACCCAAACGCAGCACCTCACATGAACACACACCCTTACATTTTGCACCTGCACCAGTACCACCATGAATAGAGACTCATCAACTAAGCTAATTATGTAACCTAAGCACCTCACACAGACCCAATGAGCTCTACTAGCTACTTCCAACACCTTCAGTCCAAACTAACAACCTTGGTCCTTTCCCATTTTGTTTTTCTTTTAATCCATAGCAGGATTGTCAATCGTACCATCAACATATAATTTTTTTTCCTTTTTTTTCTTATTTAGTTTTTAATCATTAGTTTTTAATCATGAGTACTGCCATTAACATAAATATATATATATATATGTTGATGGTGAGACTATCAATCTCGCCTGCCATGGATTAAATATATATATATATATATATTAACCTTTGTTATAAAAAAAATATAATAAAATATCAATTATGTAAAAATATAAAATAAAATTTTTATTAATTATAAATTTATATTTATATTTCATGAAAAATAAATAATACATATAAAAATAAAAATAAAAATATTCTTTTTATTTTAAAATTTATTTTCATAAAAGACATTAAACATAAAATAAAATATCAAAATACTCATGAAAGAAATAAAATTTAATTTAAATTTATGAAAAAATTATTATATATGATATTTTTATAAAAAAATATAATAAAAATAAATATTTCATTAATTACAAATTTAACTTTATTGTTCATGCAAAAAATTAAATAAATATTGAATATCCATCATGAAACAAATATAAAAATGGAAAAACAAACGTTTTCAAAAAAATATTATATTTATATTTCATGAAAAATAAATAATATATATATATATACACATATATAACGATTCATTTCAAAGACGATAAACAAAAAACAAAAACAAGAACAAAAATCATATTATATATATTTTTTAATACTAGGATGAAAATAAAATTCCATCTTTACATGTAATTCACTTACCTATCATTTCTATTATTTTAAACGGTTATTTAATATTTTTTATTTATCCACGTGTTGACGAGTTCTGGAATCAAAACTTGTGCTCGGTTGCATACAAATGCCCTATTCTTTTTGTACATCTTAAAAAGCCGGGCAGGGGTGTAGTGCGTAGGGGCAGGGGCAGGGGCAGACTGCAGAGGGGAACATTTGCAATGCGAAAGCACATGATCGATTAAAAGTTAAAACATGAAGAGCGAAGACTTTCTGTACGATCATCCTTCACGACTTCAGGCTTAAATGAAGTAATAACATATAATCAAACAAAAAAAAGAAACAGATTTAACTTAAACATATTCCATTAGGATGAAAATAACTCACTCTCTTCCTTAATCCCTCATTTTCTTTGGAATTTGGTAATACATTCATTCATTACTAACATCCTCAAAGAGGATACTGATTGCAGTTTCCCTGAACAGACAGGAAAGACTTTCTTTTATTTCTTTTCTTAAATTTTGTTGGCTTGGCAACTAGATTGGAGCTCTGTAGAACTGGAGAACCCTCTTCCATGATGGTCTGCTGCTTATGTCATCCCACCAGGCATTCACATGCTTCCTCTCCTTGATCATGTACTCTTTCCCCATATTGTTCACAATATAATCAATAAATGGAAGGTGGCTAATATCAGCAAGGCTGAAGAAATCCCCAGCCAAATACTTGCTCTTTGATAGCCTCTCCTCATAAATGTTCAACACCTTCCCCAGCTTTGCTTCACTCTCTTCAATCACCTTGGGATCCGGAGTGATGCCAACTATTGGAGCAAACAACATATGAATGGCTAAGTTGTAGGCTGGCGGGTGAAAGTTTTGTGCTTCAACTTCTAGCCATTGTTCCACAAGACCCCTCTCTTCTATTGTCTTCCCTAGCAACTCAACCCCTTGAGACTTGAATTTTTCTGCATAATACCTCATTATAGCCCGAGATTCTGCACAAAAAATGAAAGCACAAAATTAGCAGGGACTATTATTAAAGGAAGAATAAAAAACTGGAAAAGTAATTAGAAAACAACAAAACATGAGTAGAAAAGCAGAACAAGGAGTCGAATGTGTAACCATATAAGGTATAATCTCCATCTTGAATGACAGGAACTACTCCAAAGGGCTGCAGATTATGAACAACGAAAAAGAATCAGAAGATAAAGAAATCAAATAACCTTGAAGAATCTAAGCCTTGAAAAAAAAATGAAATAAAAATAGAAAAGCTGAACCTGTAATTTGAGGTACTCAGGATCCTTCTGTTCACCCTTACTGACATCAACAGGGACAACCTCAAATTCAATTTCCTTCTCAATCAGACAAACCAGCACCCGTTTTGTGGAAGCACAGCCGGGGCCGTACACCTTTACCACCATGGCTTCTCTTGAAAAATCCTTCGACAAGATAGAACTGGAAGAACCACTTATTCAGGTTTGATCTTGGTTAGTTTTTTAATTTTTAATTTCTCAGAATATTCCTATTAATACTGTAAAATTAATCTCTTTTGAAAATAATTGCGACTAAAAGACTCTTTTAATAATCACTTATTCCAAAAATTAAACTTATATTCTCACTTTAATAATGTAGCTCACTTATCGGTACAGCGTGCAGCCAACACTTATTGTAGGTTAGTTAACTTGGTTTTTATGGTGCCTCTACATGCGAACTAGTCAATCAAAGTCATGAAGAAACAAACAAAACAGAGGTTGTTGTCTATTGAGTGGAGTGTGGGGACGAGAAAAACTCAAAAAAGTGAAAACGATTAAATTAATATGTAATATAAATTTATAAACGATTGGCCAGAATCTTTTCACACCAACCTCACTAGGAACGCTCTCTGGAGAAACTGGGCTCCTAGTCAGTGGGGAGACTCCCGGGTCTTCGTTTATTAGTTTTTTATTAGGCCATTAGACTCTGTGTCATACTGCATAATCTTATTTTCTCCTTTCTATCAATTTTTGAAGTTTATTTTGGAAATATTTGGGGGTATCATAAGTTTGCTAATGTCCTTTTCAGGGGCTTGTTTTCATGGGCCTGTGTGTTAGCCTTTGCTAGATCGATCACATGAGGTCTTAAATAAAAATGGTGATAATTGATGGTTACCATTAAGGACTAATTGACAGGAAGTTGATAGGAAATGCTTGGAAAGTATGTAACTGGACGTTTAAAACCATTGAAAACTTGAAAATGTTTCAAAAAAAGACAATATAGAAAACGAGAGGCAATTAAATTTGATACTAACAATTTTAGGAGGGGACGTTTACCTTTTACTAGTTTCTGGATCTTATTTTTGGACATTAATTAATTTGGAGTTTATTCACCAAACCCAACTCTATTTTTCAATTATTTTTTACAATTATATAAATCCTTTGATATAAGGTAATAGAAATGCCTGTGCTTTTTTTACTGTTGAAATTTTATAGAGTAATAAAATACTCTTAACTCGTAATCTTAAAGATAAAATTAGGTAAAGTTATGAATAACCAATAAATGGGTGGTCTTCTTCGAATTTAATTTGTTAAAAGAGCCAAAAGAGTTCATCAAATAGACAAATACTCAATGCCACTTGGTTGTATCCACAACTATCAAATCTCGGGTTGTTCGCACTGTGGACAATGATCACTCACGAGAGAACCCTGACTACAGAACGAAGCTTCCTACAGTGCTTACTCAAACCGTTCAGTTCTGTAACTTTTCCAGTAAATGAATCTCATGCAGGGGATGAAACTGTTGTCGCACACAGCTTGATAATTCTATATTACCATTTACCACAAAATTTGTATAATCAATTGCTGATACGAACTAATCAGCATATTGAATGATGTATTCAGATTTAGTTTCCATAAATTCAAATTATCTCCCACATAAGACAGCACCATGGGATGGGCAACAACTACTGATATCAAAATGACACCACGGACTGCGGATGAGTTGAAGATTGCAGCTGAGATAGCGCAGTATCACTTTCTTCAATCTCATCAAATGCCATTGGTTTTCCAGATATATGCTTCCTGTGAATCAAATAACAAATTGGAAGGGCATTAATATACATTCATATATTTGGAATCAACTACTGAAAAAAACAGCACACAGCTATGTCACTAAATTGAGACAACTAATTAATAAAACTAGATTTACTTAAAGAGGATCAATGGCACTTAAACATGCCTAGCAACACACGATTCTACAACTGGTTATTCTTCGACCATTTGTAATCATTTTTTATCCACACAACGTGCTAAACTCGAGTAACTTTCTATGATCAATAGAAACGAACTATTATTAACATTCAGCGCAGAATATTTGAGAAAAGCATAACGTACACACTAATTGGAGTGCTCGCTTTTGTCATGGTTCACAGAATTTTTACAAGTTGCCAAACCTCATTCTTCTTTTTGGTTCTTTATTTTTTGTCCTTTTTAACAAGTGAATAGAGTAAAAGCAACGCTTAACTAGGCATACCTTTGAGAGACAAAACTCTCCTCAGACAATGCCTTCTCCAACCTCTCTTCAAATGGTGTTGCATGCCAGTTCACTTTCTGATCCTGAAAACAATCAGCACTAATCAGATGCAGTATTTAGCTTTAAAACTCTTTCATATAGCCAAAAATGATTACAAGTCATACTTCCTTGTACTTATTGGTTGAATTTGGTATGCCATTGCCATCCCACCACTTAGGAGGAGGAATATGAGAATCCTCATCTTCATTCCAGTGAGCAGCAACCACCCCAATAATAGGCCTGTCGGCAGGAGTTTTGTGAAAATGTGGGATCTGACAACAAGCAGTTTCCATTCTAGTGTTTCTCTCCTCTGGCATGATTGATGTAGGCTTCAAACAAGAAGATAAGCTTGCTTCCACCTTAGATTCATTTTCACATGAAATTTTCTTTAACCCTTTTTCTGGTGTAGGAGTTGCATTTTGAGGTTGCTCAACAGAATCACACAGCTCACTTGAATCTTGGTCGGGGTTAAAATCTTTTTCCTCAAATATCTTGCACTGGGAGACATTCTCACCTGGGTTGTAAATTGGATAGACAAACTGAGACCGAACTCGAGGCTTGCCATTAGGTAAATGTTCTAATGTTGCAGGGTAAACAGTTCCTGGTGTTTGCATCTCGTCAAATAACTTCAATGGGGTAGGACAAGGTGATGATACATATGCACTCTGATTATTTGGTGACTTGGTTCTCTTCATATGCCATTCACCATAATCAGACGAGCTTCCACAGGATGATAAGTCAATGTCACATTTGAAGCGTACAGATTTGTTCTTCCTCTGAGTGTCTGTGGCTGGCCAAGGTGAAATTGAAGCTGCATTCTTTTTAGTCCTATCTGCAGTATGAAGGCTCCCTGTCCTACTTCCTTCCATTGAGTCAAGGGAGTCACGTTGAGTATTTTGTGCATTGGAGATACAGCTGCACAAGAAATGAAATTAACATCCGATCAAGTTCTATGTAATTTTCAGAAATAGACCAGTTCTAACCAAAATACATCCGTATCATTCAATAAAGATTTCATACGACATGTCCATAAAAAATTTCCAAAAGGAAAAAGAAAGGAGGGGGAGGACCATTTGAAGGGCACCCTTTTAAAAGAGGAACAAATTTTCCGATTCTTTAGTAGTGAAAAGATGCAATCGTTCATAACCAGGTGGTCTTCCTATTGTGTTGAGTTGAGAGTAAGGAATGGGAGATCCACCTATGAAAATTGACTAAAATTTCACTTGTACAATTTCAATATCAGCATTAAAAAAAAAAAAAAACTCAATTCAAAGACATGAATAACCTGCTTGGTGTGTGGTCTAAGGAATCCGTGCTATGTCCCCCATCTTCGCAAAGTTTTGTGGGAGTTGGGGGGTTAAATGGTTGAACATCCAGCTGAAGTTTCTCAACAGATGTATTGGGAAGCCAAGAATGATACCTTGAAGGCTCAGAATCTTTACCACAAGAGGGTGACACTTTCAGTTTCTCAGATGCTTTTCGAATTTCAGCAGGCGTCCCTGCTAAGGTGCCACAAGCTTTAAGAAACTTGGCCTGCAGAAAGAGAAAAAATCAATTGACAATACATAAATAAATATGACCCATCTAAAGTAAGAAGCAACAAGTTAAACAAAATATAAAAGTGACTTAAAAGTAATTGAAAAAACAATGATGCAGGGATATAGGAATTGGATACCACACTAGTATGACACGAGAATACAGCATTTCTTAAAAAATTAGGATACAGCATAACATATATATCAAAAGTTATATACATCATATTATAAAACAATCATTGCAGCTACAGCAATGCTAACAATATGAACATACCTCATCCTTGAGCCCCTGGTCATCTCTATGAGACCCCACACCAAAATTGTCCCTATCATTGCGTGGAGAATCTTCTCTCTCTTTTGAAAAGTTAAAAAGACAAAATTAGTAGACATACTAAGAAAATATAACTACAAAGAAATAAAAAAAGAATAACAGAGAAATACCTTGAGATAGAAATAAAGAAGACAAGCGATTTTCAGCTATCACAACATCCTGATTTACACACAGCAAATTATTTTCGCCATTTTTTCAGCAACCAAATAAAGACAAAAAATAAAATAAACACAGTTTAATCAGCAGGATTTCGTTTCTTTAACAAATCACCAATTGAATGAACAAAGAGAAAGAAGAAAAAATGAAAATGGGAAAATGGAGTGATTTCTTGTTCATTCTTGGGGGCGAGAGATAGAGAAAGGAAAAAAGGGAGAATGGTTACGGTAGATTTGTTGGAACGAGAGGAGGCGGAAAGGAGTTGAGTTGTGGGGAGGGGGCGATGATCTCTGATCCTGAAGCAACCGAAGAAGCAGCCCATGACTCTGGTGAAGGATCGAAAGAAGAACCGCAGCACAAACCTCAATACAAACCCTAACCCACGCTTCACCCACCACAGCATATCATGGAATGGAGTGTACGAGACGAGTGTTTCACTTTTCTTTTTTTTTTTTTCTTTGAGCGGAGACACACAGAGTCACAGAGAGAGCGTGAACTGTGTGAGTGAGTCAAGTGAAGTGAGTTGCTGCAGCCGAGTCGATTTTAAATTTTGAACTAGCTCTGGGCGAGGAGGGAATGGAACGCGTAAATGAGAATGTACGTTATACCTGTCTTAATTGTTTGGATATAATAATCGTTTTTTTGGGAAGTAATTGATCGAAATTTATGTATGAAAAATGTATGTACGTTATCCAAATTCTTATTCTTTTTACCTATGGGGGTGGGGGATATTTAAAAATTTCATTTCATTCTTAACCGATAAAAATTCAAAAATGCAGTGTAATCTTTTTTTTCTTTTCCCGGGGGTAAATGTATCTAAATCTTTTATTGTTAAATATATTAAAGGAACGTATTAATTGATTTAGAGTGCAATGACCACAAGCAACACCATCATCAAGATGACCAAAAAAAAAAAAGGCCAAGTTAGGGGTTAGGTCTATTTAATAAATGGGCCAGCCCGGCCCTTCTAAGACTGGCCCGTATATCCAGGTATAGTTGTGATTGAAGCTCTGCTCAAATGCGTCTCACGGAGGCAACAGTTTCAAACTTTGCGTAGTCTTTCTCTCTCAGTTTCCGCAAAGCCCAAGAGTTCGTGAGACAATTTGATTCTTGTTGTTATTGGGTTTGTTCCCATTTCATATTCTTTTTCTTCAATTCCTGTGTTACAGAAGCGAACATTGTGGATACCTTTTTTGTTTTCTTAATCTTCTCCTATTTGTAGTACTTTTTGAGTTTTGATGATTGCTTTTGCTGCTTATGCTATTATTTGATAGCTTATAATGGTTAAATTATTTTTCAGAGTAGTGCTGCTACTGAATATATTGGTGAGTCACACCAAAACCACAACGAGGTCTGGATGTAAAAACATAAAATTACATTTGTAGTTTATTAAATATCATTGACTATTAGGAACAATGTTACATATGTTACAATGGGGATTACTGTCTGACAATTTAGGAATCTTGCATGTGAAACACATGCTTACGAATTGCTGTTTTATGTATGTATGCAGCTGCTGGAAGATTACTGTTGTATTATATGTTTTAGTGAATTTAAAAATGAAATCCTTTACAGATCATTTGTGGTTGATTAAATATTTGGTGTGCTTCTGTATTATGCTATATTAAATCTGCTTTGTGTTCATTGCTTTGTTAATGTCTCATTCTCCTTCCTTTTTATTGGTTTTCTTGTGGGGTGCTTTTGTCTTCTATACACTGTTCTTAACTGCTATAGGGAGGTTGGTTTGGTAGTATGTCTACTAGCTTTCTGGTGATTGCTATTGTCTGCTGAAAGATACACCAATTTCTTTTTCTTTTCATTTTTTTGTCCAGTAAACGCTGGTGTTAAGCTGTTTGTGAATGAAAAGGTGAATATGAAGGATGGTATAGTTTACTTTAAATTTGTAGAGAAGCATGCCATTGTGATAATGAAATGCATGCAATCATGTTGGGTATGCCTACCACTACACTACGGTTATCTTATTTGTTGTCCACTGTTATGAAGGCTTTGGGCCGTGTTACTTAAGATTTGAATACCGAGGCACTGAAACAGTGACACGTGAAATGGTTCTGGACAAAATATGAGTAAGAAAGATTCATTCCTAATGTGTCAAGACTTTGAGAGAAACAAAATCATTAGTCTACACCTAATTTTAGCTACCTACTGTAGAGGCGGGCAGGGAGGGGAACTCAAAAAATATGCTTCTTCATAGCCTGAAAGTTTTATTCCCCGAATCTTTCTTTGCGTGCTTCAACAGTACTTGTCAGCCCCTCTATCTTTCACCGGCAAGAATGACATCATTTCCCTGATTGTTATCTATGGTATGTGATCAAAATCATAACTTTCTTGTCATACCTACACCATGTGGCTGAATTACCAAAAGATTTGGTAATTCATCCACAAAATGTACCCACATGGTCTATTGCAAACACAATGTTTTGCATTCTAAGCTGTTAGTGTGTCAGAAAAATTTAATCAGGTAAATTTGTTCATGGTTAATTATGCTGCTGACTTTATTTGTTTTAATTTAATTGTTAGCAATGTTGATGATTGAAGTTCTGGAATCTGCTTTTTACTTTGTTTTTTGAATGCCATTGACGGTAGAGCTCACTACTTTGAAAGTATGTATCGTATTGGAGTCCAGTAGTCTGTTAGTGTATCGTATTGGATTCCAGTAGTCTGTTAGATTACTGATAGAAACATCAGGGACCTTGGTGTTTGAAGGCTTTGGTTTTGGTTTTGGTTGTTGCTGTAGTTACCATTAGCGCTGCCTGATTGATAATTTTCTGCTCGATTATAACTTACAATAATGCGGTTATGCATTGTAGGCTTTCAAGAAGTGGATACTATTATGAAAAATAACTTGTTTCGTGCAAGTAAAAAACGTGCTAGAAATGAAGAGGAGGAAGAAGAGAAAAAGAAAAAGCTTATTTTCTGCATGGTTGCCATATTTGTATGCTTGTGTGCTTGGTACATTGAGATGTACAATGAAGAATATAGTGAAACCACTGACACTGATACAGACACTGATTCAACAAGTGATACTGAAAGCACAGGGAGGACAATCTCAGTTCGTGATCAATAGAAGAGGAAACACTGCAACTTTAGCTGCACAACTCCAAAACTCCTCAAATCATGTTCAGAGCAAAAGGAAACAGTCTGCAACTTCAGCTATGCTCGCAAGACTTTGAAGCACAAACTCAGGATGAATCAACTTCTGCTCAGGTTGAAATAACTCACTTTTGCTAGTGTATCAGCGCACTTCTGCTCTGTTGTGAAGAATCTACTAATAGATGAGAAAAACGAAATACGTCTTTACGATTGCATAAAACTAACGAGAAAATTTATTTTGTGGGTCTATGAAATTCAACATCTTGGATAATTAAATGGCGAGTAGAAACAATTTTGCCTCTGGGCTGTGGCTAGTTGGATGGAGTAGTTTCTATTTCTTCATTTCTTGTTTATACTCATCATTTAGTTATCATACTTTTCAAATTTGTATATGCTTTGTTTGAGAATGGCATGGTTAGTTACAAGGAATCACTAAAACGTGGCGGTCTTGTCCCTAAATGACAATATTTACATAATTATGTCACTGTGGAAATTAGTTATGGCTAACATTGAAGTACAAAAACGTAGGATTAGCAAAGAGCTGCAATCTACAGAACACAGGAGGAGGGATCTGTAGGTTGTTGAAATTAATCTTCTTAACCATGAACAATTAGAATAAGATGCTTAACTTTACCATCAATTTCTTAAATGACAATATTTGCATAATTATGTCACCGTCAATAGTATGTTTAATATATGTCAAGTTAAAATGATATTAAAAACCACAAGTATGATTAATCTGCTTTAATGCTAGCACTTCCTGGATGGAATTTGAAATATTTGATGTCCAACAACTACATTTATACATAAATATACATTTCTCTGAATTATTATAAATTTAATATGTTATTATAAATGTCTAGTGTCTTCAATACTTGTTGAATTAGATTTTATAAAAAAAAAAGTTTGAATTATATCATTATATCATTTACATTCACCATAAATTGGGGAGAAAAGGGCAAAGTTTCTTTTGGGATTCGAAAAGTGCTTGAAAACACCTCCCTTTGACAAGAGGAAGAATCCTCAATTTGGAGACGTGCACACATTCATGGCCACCTTTGTGACACGACAGTTGGAAATCTTAAACTAGGCTAAATTCCATGCCTCATAAATGCTTGAAAGCAATTAGCACAACAAAATTTAAGAAAACGAAACCATCTCCAGGAATTTATATGCACCCGACGGCACCTATCAAAACCTCTAAGTGCCAACTTGCGATTTGTCTGCTTATATATTGGGGAGATGTTATGGTATCCTAATGAATTTGGTGTTGAGGATGAGTTTTCAATTATTTATTGATTGTTAATTTCACAATAAATATTAAAAAGTCTATTAAATATAAATAACAATTAATGAATGCTAGACAATTCACATTAAATACTGGTGTCTTAAAAAAGAAGATAAATACCAAAATAATCCCCTAACATCTAGCAGCATGGTTGAGTTTTGGAACTCACTCTGTTAATTACATGAGTTATTTGCCATGAACTAGAAAAAAAAAATACACTATTATATCAAGATATGCATAAATTCATTTGGATAACATTTGAGTGCAAAACCAAAAAAGAAATTATTAGAATCAAGTGAAGTAGAACTTCTGAGGGATCAAAAGGACATTTAGGAATTAATCATGGTAAATGAATGAGGTAAAAAAGTTATACATCTTAAATTTTCGTGTAATCGCCTTTTCAAACCTCCTTCAAGGAAAATATAAAGAATAGGTTTCTGTAAAATATAAGAGGGGTGAAATTTATTTTTTGTACATGTACCGTGTGCCGTAAATGTAGTTCAAATGTTTTAGATGTTTGGTTGTACTTGAAGTATTTAAAAGAAGAAAAACAGCCATGAGAACTTCCAAAACTTGCTATATGGAATTAATGCATCTGAATTGGCATAAAGGTTGTGGTAGGAAAGAACAGCATATTACAGCCACACATTGCTTTGCCTTAATTTGTTTGGGCTCGATTTCCACCATGAGAGAGCATTTTAACGTTATAGGCATCAACTTCATCAAGTTGACATAAAAAGTGCATGTGATGCGCGTTTCATAATTTGACTTATTGGCTGTCGTATGTTTTCTCAAAGAGTTATCTCCACCCCTTCTTTACGTGGGACTGGGAGACGCACGTTACTAAAATTTTCAAAATGGCAATTATTGATTTGTAGTTGTATTTATTATGGAAAAACCTTTTAATATTGAGTATATTTATTTTTTTGTGGCATATCTAATTTTTTTTGGGTAAATAGCATATCTAAGTTTTAAAAATGTTCTTTTAAATAACCATTTTTTAAGTAAAATAACTATGGTACAAAATAATTTTATTTTTTTAATAAAATTATTTTTTAATGGTTTTGTTATCTATTCTTTATACTTTGACCGACGGGTATCCTGTGATATCTGCGTGCCCCACGTTTTATGATTAATATATGCAAAGTTAAGGCGAACTTGGTGGTTTGTAGCCATGGATAATGACAATAATATTATCTCTCTCTCTCTCTCTGAGGCTAATATACACATTCTAACATTAATTAATTGACTATGTATGGCATGAAACATTTGTTTATATATTAGTTTGAGAGTCAATTTCCTAGTGAAGAAATATCAAGAAACCACCACAAGTATTGCATGATACTAAATGAAAAATGTATATAATTTTTTAGAATCATCTCATTATGAATTAATAAATTAATAAAAAATTTAAATTTCTTAAGTAATTATTATTATAGTTATACTCTTTTAATGATTTAAAAATATATAATTAAATAATAATATAAATTTTTTTTACACTAATAGTTGATAAAAAATTAAATCCATTTATTTTACTATACAATAATTCTTAAAAATAAACTTCTATAGACTTCTTTTTGTTCATAGACCCGGTCATACCACTATAGCCATGATAATTGGTCTTGAAATAATTTATCTTTTGATTTAATTTTAATTCTTATTAGTGTAAATATTTTTATGTTATTATTTAATAATGTGTTAATATATTATTAAAATAATTTAATTTTTTAAATAATTATTATAATAATTAAATTTTTTTAATAACGTGACAATAAATAATTTAATGATAATATAAAAATCATTATTTTTAATACCATTTCTATCACGAAAATAAAATGTTGATTCTAACACAACTCACCATCGTCTCGTTGCTCGTTCTCTCATGCCTCCCTAATTATTCCTCTTATCCACCATTAACTCCATCATAGTTCCTGTGTGACTAAAAGAAAAGTGGTACTTAAGTTTTAAATAGAATCATTTTATATTATCTTAATTAATTAACTTAATAATGATCTTAATTATTTAAAAAAGAAACTATTAAATATTTTTTAAATTCCCATAATATTGAATACTTTTAATTTCTATTTTTAAATAATTATATATCCTTCTAATCAATTAGCTTAATAATTCTTCTAATTATTAAAAGAAAGAAATTATTTTTTGGGTTATTAAGATATTAAAATAATTTTATTTTTTCATTTAATATTTTTTAGTTAAATAATTAAAAAATATTATAAAGATTTGTTAAGAGAATATAATATTATTTTTTATTTAATGTTTTCCATTTTAAATAATTAAGAATATGTTAAAAGAATTTGTAAGAAAATATAATATTATTTTACCAACAAGCGTTGGATGAAGTGGTAAGTGAGTTATATTTCTAAAGTGAGGATACAAGTTTGATTCTTGGAACAAACGATTATTGAAAAGATTTTTTAGTTGTGATTATGTTTGAAAAAAATTAGTATCACAATATTAGTAGCATGTGAAAACACCATAAGAAATAAAAATAAAATAAAAAAAGATATAGCGTTATTCCGTACAAATAACATAACCCCTATTTCAATAAGCTGAGTTTCAGTTCTTGCAGGAGCTGCAGGGGACAACGAACTCTAGCCTTAATCATATGCATATGTTCACCGCTTGTCTCTTTTACCTCGTAATATAGATCTAAGATGGTATCTCATCTGGGGATCAAATCTTTATTATGGCATGCATCTATTTTCTTTCTACTCTTATTATTTTAACTTTTAGTGGGTGTTCCAAGTAATTAAAAAAACTCGTGTATCTTGGACTAAATTTTCTTTATATTATTAGAAAACCCACTGTCTTTCCTTTAGAGTTTATGAAAATAATTATACCAACCATAAATTGAGTCTGTCTACATAAACAACACTTTGAATCACATCATTGCGACGTGTGACAAATACGCAAACCAAAATTTATGGTCTGCAGTCTGCACAGACGTCAAGTAATGCTTAACAAGACATTTTCAAAGACATGACTCTACAACTATGCAAGCAAAAGAAGAGATTGGACTACGCACATATCCACGGTAGCCTTTTTTTTTTCTTTTTTTCTTTTTGGAAAAATACTTAAAGTGGTATAATTTTTCAATCGTTTGATTTAATTTAAATTTAATTATATAATATTTTAAATTTAATCCAATAACATACTATTTTTTAATGCAGTAGCGTGGTACTTTCAGAGTTCACAAAAAATGTTACTTTTTTTGGTCAAAGTAAACTAAAAGAAAAAATATAAATTCTGCCCAAAATTGAGAGAGAGAGAAAGAGAGAAGAGAGGGTCTTGCAATAAAAACAAGCAAGTTGATAAAGTTCAGGATTACTATACCACTGTCCATACATTTACATGTGTTAGCTAATGGCTAAGGTACAGCTGAGCATAGAGAAGCCTCCCAATCTATATCTTGGGAAACATCGAGATGAGAAAAATGGGGAGGTCGTAAAATTTGTAATAACCTCATAAAGCCTCCTAATTTTGCTAACTCAAGTATATTCTCAAAGGCACTCATCCTTCTCGCTCTCTTTTTATAGTGTCTACTTCACTTGAGCCATTCCAACCTGCACCAAAAAAAAAAACAGAGCAAATTGCCCTGTTCTTGAGATGTCTGGTGTTCTTCTTTGGGTGAGTTGTGGACCCAAAGAGAACGCCAACTCCTTGCTGGGTCTTGCAGGAAGAAATGGAAGAGCCCAAAGGAGGCTTAAACTGTGTTCTGGGATCAGCTTGGCAACTGGGGTTTCTGCTTTTTCGAGTGCAGTTGCAGACCCATCAAGATCCTCAGAGGAGAGGGTCTATGAAGTGGTGCTGAAGCAAGCAGCTCTGGTAAAAGAACAGAGCAGGGGTACAAGGATAGCTCTGGATTTGGACAAACCCATTGAAGGTGATTTCACCAATGGGGATCTATTGAATGCGGCTTATGATCGGTGTGGTGAAGTCTGTGCTGAGTATGCCAAGACATTTTACCTGGGTACTTGCTCTCTCAGCCTCTCCTCTCTCTCTTGCATGTTTTGGCCTTTTCTCATCCATTCTCTCTGGTTCGAATGATTTTTAGTCCATTTTTTTATGTTCATTATATCGGTCCAATAGACTTGATTTCCCTACACAAAATATCCTAATATCAACAATAAAAGAAACATTATCCATTGCCTTTAAGTAACCCCTTCATAGTTCACACGCTTTTCTCCTCCCATGTTGGTTGATTCTGAGAAGATTATTCAATCATTCTTTTTACTCACTTTTTGCCAATTTGCATTATATCTAAATAATGCCTTTACGTCGTTTTACAACGTTATTATGCTTGAAATGATTCTTTATTCCTAAGGCGGTGAGGCCGTGAGGGTCAAAAGCCCAACTGATATGACATGCCTTCAAACAAAATTGGTGCTAGAGTAAAATTCCAGTTTCTTTCTTTTTTTGGATTTTAATGCTTATTACTATATGCTGTTTCAACTGAAAATTTCAGGCACACAATTGATGACTCAAGAGCGCCGAAAAGCCATCTGGGCAATTTATGGTATGTGTGATAACCCTCAAACGGCCTGCTAGTGCAGCTCCTCCAATGAGAGTTGTGGTCCATTTTTTGAAATTGACAAATCGTTGTGGCAATGGTTGCAGTGTGGTGCAGAAGAACTGATGAGCTAGTGGATGGTCCAAACGCTTCACACATCACGCCCACGGCCTTGGACAGGTGGGAGCAACGGTTAACTGATGTTTTTGAAGGTCGCCCTTATGACATGTATGATGCTGCCCTCTCAGATACGGTCTCAAAGTACCCAGTTGATATACAGGTATTCTACATGCCCAAATCTGAAATTGAACCTCTCATAGTCTCATTGTTTGAGATAACATGTTCAAATTACAGACTGGAACTAAATTGGCCATGTTTTATAAAATAGAGGACAAATTCTAACAAAACAAAATTATGAAACTATAATGTAACAAGTCTCAAACTAAAGGGACATAAAAAAGAACACTTCAACCTTATCTTTATGTGCTAAAACTGATCCTATTTACATTGAATTGTCTCTTTGAATAGCCCTTCAAGGACATGATAGAAGGGATGAGGCTGGACCTGAGAAAGTCAAGATACAATAACTTCGATGAGCTCTACCTTTACTGCTACTATGTTGCTGGGACTGTGGGCCTCATGAGTGTTCCAGTTATGGGGATAGCACCAGAATCAAAGGCTTCAACAGAGAGTATTTATAATGCTGGATTGGCACTTGGCATTGCAAATCAACTTACCAACATACTCAGAGACGTTGGAGAAGAGTAAGCTTCTTTGAACGCATCAATACCATATAACTGAAATAAGAAACAATAGCGAAGTTACACTTAAACGTTGTAATTTAAGAGTGTCTTGCACTGAAATTTTTTAATGGGTAAAACACATTTTGTTCCCTAATGGGAACATTTTGTGTCTTTTTCAACTTATCTTTTGAATTATTATTATTATTATTATTATTATTATTATTATTATTATTATTATTATTATCACTTAAACCCTTATAGTTTGGTTTTAAGTGAAATCATTATTTTTTCAATTAAATCAATTGGAAGTTAATCTATAGACACTTAAAACTAAACTTGAAGGGATTAAGGTTTAAAAAATCAAACTTTAGGGTGTTAAGTGATTAAAAAAAATGTTTTTGTAATGGTAAGGTCACGTGGTGTGCACATGTCATATGTTGGTTTAATTTAATTGAAAAAGTAATATTTTCACTTTAAAATAAATTTCAAAGAGTCAAGTGATAAAAAGAAAACTACAAGAGAGTAAATTGAGAAATAACTATACTGAGTAAAATGTATTTTATCCTTTTTTATACTCAACAACCTTGATTCCAAGAAATGGATAAAAATTAACTACGTCCAAAAAAAAATATGATATGTAACCAAGTTTTTTACAATCAACTTAGCCTATGATAACATTTAATTTCAATTGTCGATATAATTGAAATTATGTTTTGTCTAATTACTTCTTATTCTTGATCATTGTAGTGCTAGAAGAGGAAGAGTATATCTGCCACAAGATGAATTGGCACAGGCTGGCCTATCAGATGATGACATTTTCCGTGGGAGAGTTACTGACAAATGGCGGAAGTTCATGAAGGGCCAAATACAGAGGGCGAGGATGTTTTTTGATGAGGCAGAGAAGGGAGTTGCAGAGCTCAACTCAGCAAGCAGATGGCCTGTATGGGCATCACTGTTGTTGTATAGGCAGATATTAGATGCTATTGAAGCCAATGATTATAATAACTTCACAAAAAGGGCTTACGTGGGAAAAGCAAAGAAGCTCTTATCACTACCTGCTGCCTACGGAATAGCACTTCTAGGCCCTCAAAAGCTAACCAAAATGGTTATGAGATGAATATTATAATGAGCCCATGATCAACAAATATTTTTAGTATGAAAAATTCTGTTCACTAGATTTTATAAAGCTAGAATGTGAATATTTTTGGGTTAGAATTGTATACATCTCAAGTAAGCAATATTGTAGAGCAACCCATTCCTTTAACCATTTTGCTATCAAATATTGACACTACCTTTTCCCTCCCTCTCCCTCTCAATCGGACACTCATGCAACATTTAGTAATCAGCTGTTTTTTTTTTAATTTTAATAATATTCAAATTTGGAAAACATTCCAAACTAGCATGTGTTATTCGGTGATTAACTGCTTTTTTTTCTTGGAAATATATTTTAATTTGAAATTATTAGAATAAAACAGTAAAATTATAACTATTACATCACATTTCTCATTTTATAACTGTTAATAATTTTAACTCTAGACTGGATACGATCTACATTCATTTACGTTGATAGTTCATATCTTCCATTTTTTTCTGTTAATTATTTTGCGTTGATTTAACACGGGTGCCGTTTAGTTCATTTTAGCAGAAAGTCCACATAAAACCTTTGTTAATTATATTTTGTGTATAGCAAATTATTGTAATATTTTCCAAACATATGGGCGGCCCCTTGCAAATGAAACAAATCTTGTGTTGATTTCGTGAATTCTGAACCTAAAAATTTGTAATCTCAACTTTGATAGAGAGTCAACATGGAAACTTTGGGGTCTTGGGGAAATGGTACATGTGCCATATATTACATTATTCACCAAGTGAATCTTTCTTTTTCTTTTCTTTTGGTCCAGCAACTGTAATACATCAAGCTAGTAAAAATCTCCCACTTTCATAACATTTGTAACACCCCTAACGTAAGTTTAGCATTTTATTGGCAAAATATAATACAGTAGCTATCCTTGCACTACTTTAAAAAAACCAAAACATGTAGCACCCACTCTAGATGGACGTGGACTTCACTTTTTCCTCACTTTGTGGCTTAGACCTTCCCTGCGAGACGAGGATGATGTAGAAGAAACGGAGGATGAAAAACCTGAATGGTTATTTTCAGCCATATCCTTATGAAATGCATTCTGCACATCGTCCTTAAGTTCCATGAAGCGTGATTTCTTGATTCTCTGCTCATCTTCTGTGCCCTTCTCTAGGAAGAAAACATCAGGCATATCGTCTTCCAGAAACTTATCAAGCACCTCAGAGCAATGAGGAAAGAAGCGCCTACCATTCTCAACTGTATACAATTCAAAAAATATGCTCAAAGAGATTTAGTAACAGCATGAAACCATGTTTTTTTCTCCTCTACAATTACAATTTGCATCAAATTCATTCCCATATGTAAAGTTACAAAGTATTACAAGTGACAGAAAGTTTCTTCAATACATTTTCTGATTATTAAATTATTGGGTCAGATATAAATTTCAACGAGAAATGGGAATTCTGCTAGGCTAAAATATGTAGACACAAAAATCCCAGTAACCTCAAGTCAATCCCACAACAATAAAGTATCATATGGATAGCTTGGTAACCTTCATTTTTTTTTGGGGAGGAGGGAGGATCGAAATTGATATGAAAAATCATTGATATAAAATCATTTATTTTTCTTAATAGGACAAGGGAATTGAAATTTCGGTATAAAGACCAAATAAACTTTACATGCATTGGAGCAGAGTAGGAAGAGAGAGAAAAAGAGGGGGCGTGGGGAGCAGACAAGTATTGACCAACAAAGAGAGAAGTGTTGTATAAGGACCTCAACTTTAAAACTGACCAATTGAGGGATCAAATTTAATAGAAAAATATTTTGATAATAGATATTAATTAGAAAAAGTATTTTAGGTCATATATGCCAAGTGTTTTGCTCATGTTATAAATTGTTTTGATATGTCAAGTTAGATATTTTTGTCTTTTCAAAATTTTCTGATAAAGTTGAGGTCTTAATTGGTAATATGCAAGTTTGATTTGATGTTAATATAACAAGCCATATCCATATTTCCCAATAATGCATAACCACTAAAAAGAAGCTATTTGAAACATTCACTTGGACATACCTGTTTTTAGAAGGGCATGCAATCTTAACTGGAGTTTTCTAGTTCGCACAGAGGGAGTTTCATTTAGATCTACTTCTTTTAGGTTGCCACTTGAACCCTTCAAAGCTGATGGGCTTGCATACAGCGATGTTGAATCTGCCTCAGCATTCTCCATGGCTACCCTAGCTTCAGCAGGAAACAACAGCCTAGCAAATGCAACTGCAACATAAAGAGAATGTTGTTTCCATGTTCTTCCAAATTTGAAAGCATCATCATGCAAAGATTGTTCTGTTGTGATTCTGAAGCATGCATATTCCTAAGGTAAAATGATAACTAAAAGTTCCAAACCCTGTATTCATTGAAAGAAAGGGATCTAGACAAGTAAAAGCTCTACCTCTATTTTCAAGGTAATCCAGTCTCATGTGCAAATCATCAGCAGTTAACTGTGAAGAAACTGACATATTCACAGACATTGAATTTCTTCTCATCTCTCTCTCCAGGACATCAATACAGAGCCTGTCTTTGTTAGATTCCTTCCCCTGCACTGTTTTCTCATGATAATCCTTGCGTCTAGTCAACCTCTGACAAATTGCAACTGCAGTTTGTCCATCCGGGGTGGTATCTGATGCACAGGCCCCTTTTTTCAGTAGTGCTACCAAAATGGATGGATCTTTTCGTCTTGCAGCCACATGAAGAACCGAATATCCCCGGGAATTTCTACGGTTAATATCAGCCAAACCTAGAGTAAGAACCTCTTGAACAACCTTAGAATCACTATAGGCACAGGCATAGTGTAGGGCATAAGCATCATCTAGAGTGACACTAGACTCCTTCAAAAGAAGCTTCAGTAGCTCAACATCATCACAGTCCAATGCTTTATGGATTCGCCTGATACTCTTATCATTCAAAAGTTCCACTTCCATTGCATTGGGTGTGGATTCTGGAAGAGATTGGACTCGGAGTGATTTGATTTCAGTCACAACTTCATGAGGGAGCTCTTTATCCAAAGATATGCTGTCAAGGTCAGACCTTGCTACTCTCTGAATGCAGTGAGAGAGAAGCAGCTTTAGTTGGCAGTGGAAGGAAGCCATAAGAATAGGAATGACATCTTCCACAAGAGCCTTCCCAACAAAATTTAGGAGACGCCGCTGCATCAATGAAGAGATATTTACATTACATCTATTTTTCAAAGACTAAAGCTTCTTTTTATTTGTGATAAAAGAAAAATATATATAAGAGAGAATATAATATTGGAGGACAAGATATCCTCCTCAAGATAAACAAGAAATGCAAAAGAAAGCGAAAGGAATATATCAATACAATAGAGCCATCCACTCCCTCCACAAAGTCCATCTAGGATAGCCCCTGCAAACACCCATGGGCTCAACACCAAGGCAAAGCCAAGTAAACAAGCCTATCCCTATCCCAAAGCAAAAAGGCAAAGAAAGAGATTTTTCTTTGAAGATTAAATTATCAAGCATTAATCAAACGCACCAAACAACTGGAAAACAGCACATGCCCACAAGACCCTGGCCTCCCTACTACTTCCATTTTTTTTGGTGTACACAAGAGGTATCCTCACACCCTTTGGGTGTGAGACTAATCCCGTTTGAGCTGTCGAGCTATTACAGATATTAGCCCTTCCCACAATGGCTTCTCCTACGATTTGAACCTTTTTATCACTCTGACCAACCACTTGGGGGTCCCTACTACTACCATTACCTCTGAAACTAATCAACAAAAAATTGCTCTAAATTCTGAGGACAGACCCACCAGTATTATCAAAAGACTCTACACAGCCTATTCCCGATATAACAAACTGCAAGGGCAAGGTAAAAACAAAAGAGCAGCAATTTCAGAGCTTGTGCAGCACTTGAAGAGCTTTAAGATATATGTTTATTTGGTTAACCATTATGATGAGATTGTTATCATAAAACAGTAAACAACAGTTCCAATGCTATAGTTCAACGTAAGCAAATTTGAAAAGAAAGTCCACACAATGTACTGTTTTGCAAGCTTCCTGATCTAAGTCCAAGCTTCACTGAGGGTTTGAGATGCCTGCTTACAAAGTTTAACGATGCTCATTCAATTGGCTCCGTTTTGATGACATAAAAAGCTCAACCAATAATATATTATCAAACATAAGCATTGTAACAGAAAGCTAACAAGTCACCATACAAAAGATTAAATTTAGAGGGAATTTGTAGTAAGTTAGGCCAATAATATGTCAGCAAGAAATATGTCAGAAGTTAAAAGCCACATTGGAAAAAAGGAGTAAAAAGGAACCCAGGAGACATTTTATTGATACATTCCAAAGTCAGAAAAACTCAGTTGACAAAGGTATGAGTGCGTGCAGGCAGGCAGGCACGTTTATTGGATGTATATCTATTTCAGATCCCTCCACTGACACCATGATCACATAGTAGACGTCATCTTGGAAGCAAAGCATAGCCATATCAAATTTGATTCACTTGGAACACAGGTAAACACATTCCAAAAGACATAGAGGGGAATACTTTATAACAATTTCCAAAACTTACAAAAAGAATGAAAATAATGTTTATCTGCTGTTAGTCTTAGCTAAACTTTGGGAATACTTTATCTGGCACTATTTTACTTTAGACGGATGGGGAAGCCTAAAATGAAAGAAAACATCTAGAAAACATCTAGAAAACATATTAACAACTAGTATTGTTTTCCCACCCCATCATGTCATGTTATAAAATACAAGGTTTAATATAATACAAAGTTCCAGTATCTATAAGGGAATTTTGCAGTTAGGGTGTGTTTTGTGTTATTCAGTCCGAAGTGATTTTGTAGACCTTTAGTTTATTGCTCTGGATTTGTCACATTTCCCCCTTTTTACACAAAAGTGATTAATGAGAAAAAAGGAAAAAGAACCAGAAATGACACAACTGGAAGCACAATATACCTGAAAAAGTAAAACGAGCTCTTTCATCTGAAAAGTGACGGAAGCATACATCAGTTCCAAAGCACAATTGATAGCAGGGCGGCATGCATCATGGATACATGCTTCATCAACACATGTTGTTACTTCTGGTGGTGAAGTCTTAAGATTTCCAGTATACAAATAATGCAAGAAAACGAGAAAGGCTTCATATCCAACTACCCCATAAGGCACCAATTCTGACATGAGATACCTTGGCTTTCCTTCCTTCACTGAACCATCATTTCCTTTCTTAAAAAGCTCATGAAAGAACTGACTACGTGAAGCCAATATACATCGATGAACACCCACAGGGATGTCTTCAACAAGAATCTCCGCATCACTATAGTCATATTCAGCATCAATCAATAACTTTTCAAGGCTTCCACTGAGCTTACTCAAAGTCAAAATTTCAATATTTGCCCCATTCTCATTGCTGGTGGAGGAAGACATGTTGTGATTACTAGAACCATTTGATAAGTGAGATGATGCAAAACTCAAGGATGATGATGCTTCGTTTGCATTATCCATGACCCCAATTATACCAGGTTCCATTTGAGCCAGACAATCCTTTGATTTAATTTAGAAGCAAAATTAAAAATTTTAAAAAAAAAGACCCTTTTAAGGACCCATATCAATTGAAAAGAAAAACCAACATATTCTAAAGCTGAACGAAGCTCAAATGAGCAAAATTACAGAAGGGCACTGTTTCCCCAACCAAAACTCCAGCATCACTTGCAAGTCAAGCAACAACGGTCAGATTCCCAGAAACAAAATTGGGTATGATTTACGTTATGGTGGTCCATCTGATGACCTATCAAATATATTGAGGAGTAAGCACAAAAAAGTTTGAACTTTTAGTACTAACCTACAGTCTGAAAGACATGAAAATGAAAAGAAGTATCAAATATTACATACAGGATCCCCCTTTGAGTTAAGATTGAAGATGAACCCAGCAGCAGCTTGAGATGATGAACCAGACTACCAGAGATAAATCTTGAGCAACAGACTTTGTGAAATGGCTGAAAGTTGACCCAGGAAGCTTCAAATGGCTGCAAAACCAGAGAAAGTGAAGAAAATGGATAGTTTCTGGCTCAGTAATAGTTTCACACCAAGAACGCTTAAGGGGCTCCGAGTCTTTTCCGCCAAAGAAGCAAAGACTTAGAGGGGAAAGAGAGCCAATGAGCAAAGGTTGACCCACAAAATGGAAAGAGAAGATAAAAGAGCAGTGTGAGAACGCTTGACTAGCGATACCGGGGAACCGATACCACCTGGGCCCGGGTCCTTGAAAGGGAAAGAATATAATATAATATATATATATATATAATATTTTTTATTAAAAAATTTTATTAAAAAATCCAAAAATTTTAAATTATATTTATAAAATTTTACATTAATTTAAATTATTTTATAATTTATTAATATACATTAAAATTAACGTAATATAAAATTTTAAAATATATAAAAATATAAAATACTTATTACATTTTTAATCATATTTAATTTTTTTAAAATTTAACATAAATGATTAATATAATAAATAGTTAAATTTAATGATTAGGTTAATAAAAAATTATTAAATAATATAAATTAATTAAATTTTACATAAATATAAGTTAATCACTCTTCAAAATATATATATATATATATATATATATATAAAGTTATACTAATGAGTGTTATACAGAGAGTAATGCAAAAATATAGCTCTATTACAGGGATTCCTTTCTCTCTCATCCTGCGTTTTTTTTTAGTCAAGATAATCTTCAAAATAAAGAATATTTGTTTGATAAATTTTCTACCGATTCAGACTAATGCTGCGCGCGATGCATAGGATGCATAGGATGCATATTATAAGTTTATCGGTAAAGAACTTCAGCGTTGTTTGGAACATAAAACATATAACATTATAAAAGTATAACTTAATAATTATTAAATATTATCAGTTATGGATATATAAACATTATAATTATTAAATATTATTTGTCTATTTTTTAATTTGTCATCTAAAATATAAGAGACTAATTTATGGTAAAAAATGTTAAATTTGAAAGAAAAATATCAACTTAAATTTCAGAATAATAATTTTATATGAGCACAATTACACATAATTATGTATTGACAATAATAAAATATTGATTTATACTTTGATACATGACAATAAAATAAAATAAATAAATTATTAAATATTTCATATTCATAATGATACATAAAATAACTTAAATCTCTAATATCCTAAATTGATTAATAGAAAAATAAAGGAATTTAAAAGAATTAATCACTGAATTTATTTTAAATTTATTTATATGATAATTATAAAACTATTTTAAAATTTTAATAAATCTCATTTATTTAAATATTAATAAAATAATAATATTATGTAAATTAACTAAAAATATTTTTTTAAGTATACATTTAGTTATGATTTTGTATATAAGAAACAACACTCTTTCAATTAAAATACATAATTGTATTAAATGGCTAGATGTGATTGTAGAAAAATAAATGTAACTAAACATGATTGCATTATTTTAAGACACATTTGGCTATCATGTTATCATTGTATTAAATCAAATCAGCTAGTATCAACGTAAATCTCATTCGAATTAAAAAATAATAATATAAGAACATAATTATATATAATTATATATCTTACAATCCCACATAAAGATTATGTATGACTTATGTTAGTTTAAATTTTTAAATAGTTACTCATTTGAAATACATTAAGATGACAAATTATACACAAATTTGGCAACATATAAAAGACACATTTAAGAATAAAGAAATTAAATATACTTTTGTATGAATCATATGTAATCCAACTTCACTTCATTTCTTCAAATCTCTTGTAATTGCTTTAAATGATGAACAATTTGAAATTCATAAAACATAAATTTCTATTTTTTATTATTTTTACTAAAAATAAAGCATTCACATGATATGACGCATATTTATCTTTTTATAATATATTCTGACAATTTTTTTAATACCAAGATATATTGTATATAAGATATTATGAGTTTTTTTAATTACTCATAGTAAAAATATAATAACAAATAAAGTATAAAACTTGGGCATATTTAAGCATTGACAATTAAAATTTTTATTATGTTTAACATGAATGCATAAATTAAAATTTTTCATTAAAAGTGACACTTACAAAAAAAATATCTCCACTTTCTAATTAAATTATTTCATTAATTGTTTTTTAATTATGTGACAATTCTTAAAATTTTATCTTTTTTTAATTTTTTTTACTTTCTCATTAAACTTTTAATTGTTCTTTAATTATTATTTTAAGTGATATTTGTTAAGATTTATTTTTTACTTAAGTGACATTTGTTAAAATATTATGTGATGGTCTTAACTTTTATATATATATATATATATATATATAGAGAGAGAGAGAGAGTGAGTAACAACATCTATCTTTCTCTTTTCTGCAGGTGATAAATTCCCAGCCATAACAGTGTGGCATTATAAAACAAAGTTGAAAGAGAAAGACACGAGTAGAATATATCGAATATTGTATTCACCAAATACAGATTTTTTTTTTTAAATGAACTAAAATAATATATTGAATATTGCAGACATTGTCGTATATAGATAAGGAACACGTCGTATTCTATTCTATTAACTTTATTGATCTTCGGATTTTGCTGTCTCTGATTCTCGGCGTTCTTTTCACGTTAGTTCTTTCTAATTATAAATCTAATTAATGGTTATAGGAAAACCATAATATATGTGACACATTTAACATAAAATGTCAATGTCACTATTGTCAAATAATTCCACAAAATTCATGTGTTTGAAATGAAATTATATATATATTTCCTCCGATTCTTATATTTGGAGCATGGAATTTTTATAAAATACAATCTTAAAGATAACTAAATAACACAAATATTTGTAACAAATACGAATGAAGCGAACAAACTAGTTAATATTACAAATAATTGAGATGAGCTAAATAACATGCAAGCAAAATAATCTAAATTTCATATGATTTTTTATATAAATTAGAGTAATCAAATGATGTTACCAAAAAAAAGGAGTAATCAAATGAAAAATACTTTAATTTTATGTCATGATCTAATTTTGAATCCTAACTGGGATCATAATCAACAAATGAGTGCTCCTTTAATCATAAAGTGTGGTTAGTTGAAAACCTAAGTTTAATATAAATAACTTTACTTGTAATGTAAGAGTTCAAATTTTACTCATGAAATATTTTTAAAAAAAATAAAAAAGAGTACTCCTCTTCTTATCAGAGAACCAATCCAAAAAGCATGCCAAAGTTTCCGATAAAAAATGTTCAAATACTTTATGACAATTTCAATGAAGTCAAATACATTTCCAATAACTATATATGACTAAAATCGACATATTTAAGAAGAAATCCACATTTGTATTGATATTCAAAGTTATGCAGTTTCGAATATAAACAAAGAAGTTAATTTCTACCTCTTTTAAAATAAACAAATACATAATTTTCCTTTCGTTCCCAAACTGCACATAGACCTTCAGGAGTACGTAATTTGGGTATGTTTGGAAAATATTAATTTTTTTTAAATTTTTTTTTAATTAAAAGTTAATTTATTTAAAAATTATCTTATTTGTTTAAAGTGTATAAAATTGATTATAAGTCAAAATTATTTTTTTTATTAACTAAAAATAACTTTTTTAAAAAAAATTTATTTTAAGCTTTTAATTATTTAATTTCATATTATTTCAAAAATTTTGGAAAATAAATACTTATTTTCTATCAATTAAATAATATTTTCAATTATTTTATATATCTTTTAATAATTTAATATAAAAAAGTAAATTTTTTTTATAATTCAAATAAAACTCTTTATCTTAATATATCTAAACATAACTTAATTTTTTCATAACTAAATTTATTAAAAATCAATTATACATATAATTAGTTTTTAATATAATTTTTTTTTTACAATTAATCTAAATACAGACTCTATCTTTTTTCTCAAATTTATAAGCCATCGTTTGGTGACTCTGACAATATAAGACCTGATAGTATAAATAACAAGATAAGAAATGATAGTATAAATAACAAGATAAGAAATGATAGTATAAAGGAATTGAGAAGTTCCTATACTATCAAATGTGTGTTGGTTGTTACTAGATAAATAAGATGATTGTATAAATAAGTATTTATTATGAAAAAAATACCCCTTCATATAAAAAAAAATCAAAAACTAACTAATTCATTTTCTTTTGGGTCCTACTTTATTATTTATCTCTCTCGTCCCTCTCTTGTTTGTCTTTATCTCCAATTTTTCCATAAGACACCAAAAGTTGGTTCCTTGGTTTACCAAACATCCTTTGCCAACATTGTTCGGAAGGCCACAGCATTAAATGTAGACATGTCCTAATCAAGCATCCATTGAGGTTTTTACTGTTGAAGAAAGTCTAACAGTGTCAAATAACGCAGTAATTGTACATAGGTTGGGTTTTCGCAATTTATCTTTCTAGGAATGGGTTCTTCAACAAGTTTATGGAGGAATTTGTTGAGGGATCAAATGATATTTTTTGGAAAGTTTTGGTTTGTATATAGTAAAAAAAAATTTAAAAAAAGGAATTTTTATGGGCTTTTCAATTTAGTGATTTTCAACAATGTAAGATTGGCAAACAAGAGAAATAGTGTCAAGACGACTTTTCGCAACCAAGAGGAGGTGGGAGAGTGTTGTGACGGCACACTTTTGGTTTAGATCGAGAAGGATGAGAGTGAGAAGAGAGTGAGAAGAGAGTGGGAAAAAAAGAATCTAGTAGGAAGATGCTGTCTATTAGGTCTTACCTAACAGTTCATGACATGATAAAAATATCCTATTACAATAGGATAAAAACAGTTGATCTAATTTGATTATACTATCATATATATATAGACTAAACACTTACTTAAATTTAAAGGTTTATTTGGTTTAATGGAATAGAAGAAAGGAGAAAGATTTTAATTGAATGAAAAGGAAGAAAGAGATTTTAATAAAAGAGAAAGGAGAAAGAAAGAAGAGAAATATTTTAATTTTGTGTGTGTTTAATTAAAAAAGAAGAATGAATGAATTTTAATGGAGAAAAAAATATAAATTTATTTTTTTTTACATAATTATAATATTTAATATAGTATTTAATTTAAGAATATTTTAATTTAATTTTAAACATATATTTTCTTCTTTTCAAATCTCTCACTTTTAGAGGGGAGTTAAAATTACATTATGAAGAATTTTACTCTTCTTCCCTTCTTATTAAAAAAATTAAATAAAACACATAAAATTTAAAGTAATCTCTCCTTTTTTTTCCATTTCTCTTCAACTAAATAAGATGTAATAATATCTATTTATACTACTAAAACTTTCTTATACAATACGCCATACCCAGCCTAAAAGAATAAGTAGCAAGGGTGAGTTATAAGAACGCAGCACTGCCACTTACGCACTAACAAGTAAAAACCAAACTCAAAATAACTCATCATTTGTTTTCAAACCAAGATTGATTTTAAATCGTACAAGTAAAGGAAATTACTAAGCTGACCAAAAGGATGATCATAGTTGAATACTACCCAATCCACCTGGCCAATTATGCTCGCTGTGGTTTCTGATTTCATCTCTGATGGTGATTATAGTATGAGTCATACACGGATTTGTCTAACATACACCTGTAAATAATTAGTGTATTGATATACCATTTAATATAAGTCATTAATTAACAATAATAAAACAATGATAACAATTTAAGAGTTGAAATTTGATAAGTAAATTGATTTAGGAGGTTAAAGTTATTCTAAAATCCTTAAACTTTAAATTTTTTATATTGTGAAACTTTTTTTAGCTTATCTCGAGATATATTTATTTTATTTTACACTAGGTTTCATAAAATTTATTCTTTTTTTCTCATAATCTTGCAATATAAAATGTGAACAACATTTGACATATAAAATTTTGATGATAACTAGATAATGATTTCCACACCAAGAGAACAAGAATAAGATCACAAAGAGTACTCAAGTCTAATAGGTTTTAACCTATCTTTGTAAGAGTATTTGATTACATGAATCACTTAGCAAGCAATTTGTTTTAGGGCATTACTCCGGTATCCATCTTTTTTTCCAGGGTACCGGTACCCAGGGTGAGTTGTCTAGCATTCATTAGTTGTTATTTATATTTAATAGACTCTTTAACATTTATTGTGAAACTAACAGTCAATAAATTATTGACAACTCACCCTGGGTACCAAACCCATCAGGGTACCATAGCAACTCCCTTTGTTTTAACCTTACAAAATTATTTCAAAAATAAGGTTTGAGAAAAGGAAAAATATCTTTAAAATATTTTGGAAAGAAATATTTTATTCTTGGTCAAAAATGAGTTTTTAAGTCACTTGTAATCAACTATACAGCTGTGTATTTTTAAATTTGCAACGTTTTGTACAAAGTCATAATAGACTTGTAGTCAACTACACAAGGTTAGTAATCGACTACAATAGGCAAAACTTTGAAAAACCTTATGTTCTTGATATGACCCGAGAATACTTGTAGTCGACTACAATGATGAGGTAGTCGACTACAATGCTGACAAAAATTACTCTTTTTTAATACAAGGTAACCCGAAGATATTTGTAATCGACTACAAACTTGGTATTGTCAACTACAAAGTTTAAAAATTACTTCTTTTTAAAAGCATCATAAACTTGATGAGACATGTAGTCAATTACATAAGAATTGTAGTTGACTACGTCTTATTTTAAAATTATATCTCTTATATGTCTTTTGACATCATTTGTCCGAGAGCTATTGTAGTCAACTACAACATATGTGTAGTTGACTACTTGTATTTTTTTTTTTTATAAATCAAACTCTCATATTTTAAAAGTAAGAAAGGCATGGTGTGTAGTCGACTACACACGCTCCAGAAACTTTTCCAATTACTAGTTTAAGTACTGATTTGATATTCAACTACTACCCAATTGATCTAATTTCATGAGAGCTATTTATAACTCATCTAAATGAATTTTAAATAAGACCCAAGATCATAAATCCATTTTCTAGGAGCTTTTACTAATCTCCAGTTGATCATACTCTATTTTTTTATTTGAAAAAGCTTGTTTAGTGTTTTGATTAAATACTAATTAGTTCCTCAAGTTGTATATATGCTTTTGTGAGAGATACAAACAACCAAAAATCATTTGATTATCTTGTATAAGTTTAAGAAGAGAAGTTCCTTGTTGTATTGAGTAAGACTCTTGCACATAAAGGGTGGAGGATCCCAAACTAAGTGAAGAGTGTTCTATATTGTAAGGGTATTTATCAAGCACCCAAGTTAGAAGCTTGAAGAATAGTTGAAATGTCGGATGGATGATATCGAGGACTAGACGTAGATCACAATAAGTGATTGAACCAATATAAATCTTGTTTGCATTTTTTCAACCTTTATATTTTACTTATAAGCTTTATTCCATCAATTTAACTAGCTTAATATTTTTAATATTATGAATTTTTGTCTTATAATTTATGTATTAAAGAGTTTATTATTCTTAAGTCATTATTCTTTCTTAGTCCACTGATTCAATATAATTAGTGCCATTGAAACAATTTTGTGAAAGTTTTTGAAAACTTAATTCACCTCCCTCTTGAGTTATTGAAGCCACTTGGTAATATAAAATACTTGCATGAGAATATCTAATAATTAAAATAGGTAGAAACTAGAAAAATTTGCACCAGAAGAACGAACAATGAAGAAGACGTCAGTCACACCCACATCAAATTTTGACCCCAAACCATTAAAATCTTATAAAAAGACTCATTACTTCACCATCAATATCATTAATAAAGAAGAGAAACAAAGAAATTAACGCAACAAAGTGAGATTGAGATTGAATTTTTCTTTTGTTTATCTAAGTTTAGCTACAAGTAGGATTAAAAAATATATTTTTCATTACAAAGCGTGGAGTGCCGAGCATTTTGATGGAAGATGGTGTATCTTCTTCTTCCTAAGCCATGTCTTTGGCAGATCAGGAAAAAATAACATTGAAATTTGCAATCCTTTCCGGGACTTCAAGTACCAATAAGGGCATGAAATTAAAATAATGAATTTGCATAATGATCCTTTATGGAACTTCAAGTCCTGACAAGGGCATGAAAGTAAAAAATATAAAAAATAATTTAAAAATACGAAATTCTTAATTCCACACCATATAATATAAAATTTGTTAAAAATCTCTTTATTAGATTTATAATTTTAGAAGGGGTAAAATAAAAATAAGTAAATAAATTATAAATTATCTCTTAAAATTTAAAAATTATTAAAAAAATCTTTACAAAATTCATAGTTTTAGAAGAGGAAAAATAAAAATAAGTAAAAAATTATAAATTACAACTTTTTTTTACGAAACTGGTAGTCTCAAGGGTTGAATGTAAAATTTAAAAATTATTTAAAATTTTGTGAAAGACTGTGATTAGTCATTATAAGGTTTTGAAACTAAAATTAAAATTATTAAAAATTAAATGAAGAACCCATAAAATTAAAAATTAGACTAGTAAAGCTATGAAAATATTATAAATTTGTAAAATTACAATATTCTAATCTAAATTTTGTTAATATAGCAGGAATTTGTCAAAAAATATCCTAAAATTTTCAAAAAAATAAATAACTCAGTGCAACAAGCAAATGTATAAAAACAAATTAAAAATTTGTAATTGATATTCCACATTAATAATATTTAAAAAAAATACAAAGAAAAAAATTTATGAAAAAAATATAAAAAGAAAGTTGTAAATGACAAAAATAAATTAATATTCATAAGTCGGTCTCAACAAATTCTAAAAAAATTAAACAAAATTACATTAAAAAAAACCATACATATAAAAAATTTAATATAAAAACTAAATATAAGATTACATATGAAAACTAAAACTAAAACTACTAAGTCAAATAAAACTAAAACTAAAACTAAAACCTGTGTTTTTTTATTTTGTAAAATATTTTTTATTTTTCCTTTATGAACTAACAAGGATTAAAATGTAAAAAAAAAATCAATAAATAAAGTTTTAAAAATAATTAAGTCAAAATCACGCTTTTTATTTATTGTAACCAGTTATAGTAAATATATTTTAAGAAATATCGATAAAAAATTCGTTTTAGAATATATTTTTATTTAATAAATAATTAAAATGTAAAAATAAAATAAAAATTCATCATGGCTTAAGTCTAATTAAAAAATTAGTTTATGAATTTTTTTATTAAAAAAATAAAATTACCAAATTTACAAAATAAAATTAACATGAAAGTAAATAAAAAATTAAAATTAATGGTAGCATATCAAAATAATTTTAAAAATAATTTAATGACAATCTTAAAGTAGAATATTAAAAAAAAAATTATATAACATATTACTAATTGTCATGCTATAATTTTAAAACAATATTAAATTTTTTCATAAAATAACTGAAACAAATTTTTTGTGTATTAATATATATGTTCAAAACTATATATATATATATATATATATATATATAATTAAGGCATGGCGGGACTGTTAGTCCTCCAATGAATATATTTTTGTTTTTATATTTTTTTAAGTAAAAATTTAGTTTATATATATATATATTCTTTAATTGCTTCTTAAATAAAATGTTCATAAAATTAAAAAAATAATTTTACTAAAATTATTGTAAATATTATTAAAATATTTTAAATTAAAATATTGACAAATTTTGAAATATTATTAATTGTATATATGAATCATATTCTGGATAATAAAAATAATAAAAATAATTATATATAATTTTAAATAAAAATAATTACATAACAGGACTAGTAGTCCCACCATCCTATTCCTTGAATAAAATATAAATAATTTTAATAAGTCAATATTACTTTTAAATTAAAATAATTACATGGCCCAATGATGTTAAAAAAATTTATATAATATTTTTTGCACGAAAAAATAATTATTTATATTTTATTTGAAAAATAAGAGCTTTTCCATCCAAAAAATATTATATAAATTTTTTTAACATCGTTGGGTCATGTAATTAATTTAATTTAAAAGTAATACTGACTT
Source organism: Styphnolobium japonicum (assembly GCA_023212625.1). Classification (NCBI taxonomy): domain Eukaryota; kingdom Viridiplantae; phylum Streptophyta; class Magnoliopsida; order Fabales; family Fabaceae; genus Styphnolobium; species Styphnolobium japonicum. The sequence goes on from JALBWW010000006.1 coordinate 3,906,108, forward strand.
ACTAAAATTATTTATATTTTATTTGAGGAATAGGATGGCAGGACTACTAGTCTTGCCATGTAATTATTTTAATTATTTTTACTATCCAGAATATGATTCTTATATACAATTAATAATATTTCAAATTTTGTCAATATTTTTATTTAACATATTTTAATAATATTTACAATAATTTTAGTAAAATTATTTTTTTAATTTTATGAACATTTTATTTAAGAAGCAATTAAAGAATATATATATATATATATATAAACTAGATTTTTACTAAGAAAAAAATATAAAAACAAAAAACATAAAAAAATATAAAAACAAAAACATATTCATTGGCCGGAATGACCTTAATTTTATATATATATATATATATATAGTTTTAAACATATATATTAATACACAAAAAATTTGTTTTAGTTATTTTATGAAAATTTTAAATTATAGCATGACAATTATTAATATGTTATATAATTTCTTTTTTTAATATATTTTTTAATATTTTACTTTAAGATTGTCATTGAATTATTTTTAAAATTATTTTGATATGCTACCATAAATTTTAATTTTTTATTTACTTTCATGTTAATTTTATTTTTTAAATTTGGTAATTTTATTTTTTTAGTAAAAAAATTCATACACTAATTTTTTAATTAGACTTAAGCCATGATGAATTTCATTTTATTTTTACATTTTAATTATTTATAAAATAAAAATATATTTTATTTTATTAAACACAACACGTCTTAATTTTTTAGTTTTTTTATTAAAAAATTTATATTATTGTTTAAACTTAATTCAAAGTTGTCATTCTCATAATATAATATAACTAAAATGGAAAAAAAAAGTTTGAGAATTAATGAAAATCTTAACATTTTTTTTGCAAAATGTATTTTAACATTTTCAACTGGTTTCCCATTTAATTTTCAACCTTTAGATTTTCTTTATAATTTAATTATTATTAATCAATAATAAATATTAAATGATGTATCAATACTCTCATTATTTTAAGGTGTATGTTAGATGTCACCTGCAAAAGTGATTAATTATACTCTCTCATCAATATTATAAGATTGGATTTAATCTTAATTCGGCAATAGTAAAAAAAAATTATTAATTAACTATATAATGTCATTTATTAAAAAAAAACTATTTAAACCTTTCGCTACAAATGTAAAAACTATCAAAATTCTTTAAGATTCTGTATCTAAGTTTGATACAAACAAAATAGAGAAGATTTTTTTTCATTAACAATGAGTTTTGTATACCCTTCAAATTTAGGAGTAAAAATTTAAAGTGCAAACTTTTTTATAAAGTAAATATTAATAAGTTAAAATTTATTTCACTTTGTTTTGGTATATTTATAAAACAGACAATAGCTTTTAACTCTCTTAAAACCTAAACTTATTTGGTACACAAATAAAAACTTAACAACACAAAATTTTCGAAGATGATAAATCACAACAAAAAAATAATTCACGGAATTTTTATATTTTAAATCCCATTCCTGTTCCCATCAATCTGAATGGGGAAATGACAACAGCCGAAAGGAAATCTCAATTCTCTAGCAAACAACAAGATCATATTGGAGAGAAGATTTGGGTTATCCACATAACAAACATATTATAAACATGATACAAATTTCTAAATATTCTTTTCTTTCTATATGCATACTCAATGACACGTGGCTAAATCTGCTTAGAGGTTGGATGATAATGAGGGGGCGCAGCAGCATGAAAGGAGATGAACTCCAAAGCAGAGGAACATAGCTCTTCCAAAGGAACGGGGGCGGTTGTATCTACCACCATCTTGGGCACATCACCCACATCGTACTCCGTGCACCCACCGTACCCTTCCAACAGCCTCTCCAGGTCCTGCCACGTGGCCGGCTTGTGCCCGCCGTTCCCCTCGCCGCGACGCTCCAGCCTCCGCCGCCACTCGGCCTCGTCGCCCGGCTTGCATTCGATGAGGAGGAGGCGGGCGGCGGCGGAGGCGGCGAGGTGGAGGAGGCGGTCGAGGTGGGCCCTGCGGGAGAGGGGGGAGTCTACGACGACGCTGAGGCGGAGGCGGAGCTGGGTGGCGACGATTTGCCAGATGGCATCGTAGGATAGGTCGTTGAGGAGGGAAGGGGGTGAGGTTAGTTGGAGAGGCATGGTGGAGTCTCGAACGTCGTCTTTGTCGATGAGAGGGATTCGGAGAGCGGAGGCTATGGAGTGAGCCAATGTGCTCTTGCCACTTCCTGGATGCCCTTTCATTGCTATTATCACTGGCACTTGTATTTCCGCCATTTCCCTTTTGCCTTTGCGACTTCAAAACAACAAATTCAACATCGGGATTGGGATTGGGATTAGGATTGGGACGCCAGAGGATGAAGACGATGAGTACGGTGAATGATTATTGTTTTATTTTTATTCTTTTATTATGTCCTACCTATTATTAATTATTCTTTGAATAAATTATAGTCATTATTTATTTATAAATATATTTAATTGATTTTTTTAAAATCTAAAGATATATATCACCTCTAATTAATTTTTTTATGTTATATTTTTTATCCTTACATCAATTCTTAAAATCACATTAATTATTATTAAAAAAATTAAATTAATGTCGCTATTAATAAGAATTAAGTATATTTTTAGAATATTAAAATAGATATATATTAACTTTATTAAATCTTATTATTTCCTGAAGAAAATAATAACCTAAAATCAAAATTAATTAATAAAAGATATAGTGCAATATTTTAATTTGAATCAAGGATTAAAAAATGGCTTATAACAATTTCTACAACAAAACTATTTAAAACTTTTAAAGAATTATATAACTATTCATCAAAGTTCAAGTGAATAGTGATCACAAATTAAAATGCAATAACTATGCAATCCAATGAACCCATGGCATTAGCATACATACCTACTTATGTCCTCAATTTTACAAGCTTTGGTTTTTCTGAATAGCATTATTTTTGTAGAACTAATGTTTTGTTTGGAAGAAGAGAAAAAGTAAAAAGAAAAAAAATGAAGAAAAGAGAAAATAGATAAAAATAAATATATTCTATTCATGTGTTTGGATGAAAAGAAATAAGAAAAAAATTGAGATTAATATTTTTTCTTATTTTTTCCTATATTTTCCCTTATTTTATTGTATAAAAAAAAAGAAAATTTAATTTTATAAAATGATATATATACTCTTATTATATATGTAATTAAATGAAAGCAAATATTATTTTTAATTCTACATTTATAAATTATATAAACAAATAAATTCTACAAAAAAATATTAATTTAAAATTCTTATTGGTACCCAAATTATAAAACACATCTCTTACTACAGAAAACGAAACACTACAGAATTGCCAAAAAAATAAAACGTAACTTATATTTTAAGTTATCTATTTTATATTAACATTAAATGTTAATGTAAAAAAATAAAAAAAACCTGCACATCACCCCTCATCCCATCTCTCCCCTCTGCTGCTTGCCATACCCCTTTCCTTTGTAAAAGATATGGAATGGGCTGGTGGAAACTTTCACTCTCTCTCCCTCCTATTTTCTTTTCATTAGGGTGAAAAAAAATACTTTCTTCTGTGGTCCCACATGTATTTTTTTTTTAATTTTCTCTATCTTATTTGTTTTCTTCTCTTATCCAAACAGGGGAAAGCAAAAAAAACCAGTCCATTTTTTCTCCACCCATATTCTTTCCTTTCTTTTTCTCTCAATCCAAACGCTGTGTTAGTTAATTTGCGAGTATTCAAATTCTGCAGCAGTGAACAATGAATGTGTGGAGAGTGGCTGAAAGCTGAAGCTTAGTTCTGCAAAATCGGCGAGTGAAAATGATGCGTATTTTTCACATTTCAAGGTTAACTGCTTCCATTCCAACCCGATACCGCAAGAACCCCAAATTCCAATTGGGTGTTCTGCGACAAAATGCTTTCCTTTTCTTCAATTCATTCACGTCATCAGAGAGCTTTTCTGAATCCAATCGAAATCAACACAAAGATCACAACTTTACGGTATCTTTCCTCGTCACCTCATGTGGGTTGTCCCCTGAAACGGCCGTGCGAGTGTCCAAAAAGGTACGATTGCAAAACCCAGATAAACCAAATGCTGTTCTAAATCTTCTCAAGAACTACGGATTCTCCGAAACCCATATTGCAAAATTTGTGGAGAAACGACCCCTTGTGCTTGTTGCAGATGCAGAGAAGACCCTTTTGCCTAAACTCAAGTTCTTCCACTCTATTGGGGTTTCAAGCACTGACCTTCCAAAAATCCTAATTGATAATCATATAATCTTATCAAGGAGTTTGGAGAAGTGTCTTATCCCACGTTATAAGATCATCAAGAGTGTAGTTCGTAATGATGAGGAAGTTGTTACATCTTTGAAACGTGGGCCACTTACTTTTATATATTGTGATGTAATGAATGATTTGGTTCCAAACATGAATGTTTTGAGACAATCTGGTGTGCCTCAAGCTTCCATCTCTCTCCTGGTGAAGTTTCATCCCAGTGTAGCATTTATGAAACATTCAAAATTTGTGGAAGGTGTCAAGGCAGCTAAGGAAATGGGGTTTGATCCTCTGAAAACATCTTTTGTCAACGCTATCCATGTGCTTACAAATTTGAATAAAGCAAGGTTCGAAAAGAGATTAGAGGCTTACAAGAAGTGGGGCTGGTCCCGCGAAATCTCTCTTTTAGCATTTAGAAAGTATCCAAGTTTTATGACGTATACAGAGGAGAGGATTTCAAAATCAATGACTTTCCTGGTGAAGGATATGGGTTGGCCTTCGGAAGATATTGCTAGATTCCCGACTGTTCTTGCCTACAACTTGGAGAAGCGGATTATCCCCAGATGCTCAATAATTAAAATCTTGAAATCAAAGGGTCTGGTCAAGAATCATTTACGCTTGAGTTCCTTTACGTGCTTAAGTGAGGAAAATTTTGTGAAGAAATTTGTGACCAAATTTCGGGAAGATGTGCTCCTACTGGATGTATATCAAGGTTTGATCAATCATCAGGATGTACTATAATCTTTGAAGGTTTTTCTGGCTATTGTTCTAACTTCCAAATTTTCTACTTTGATTGTAATGCATTTCATTGCTTTAGTTGGACTTCCAGTTTTCTCTGCTTCCACTTTTTGTGCAAAGATTTGAGTTGTACTTTTTGACAGGAGAAGGGCCTTTTTGAGTCACTGATTTATCATTTATAGCATTTTGATTTATGTATTTAATGAGGATATCTAAGGACATATGCTTCCAACCTTCGAAATAGGAGGGCACCTTGGTTATCATAAGTGGAAGTTTAGAAGTTCTTTTTATAACAACAGTATAACACATGGTAAAGTTGCTGTTAATGTTGGTTCTGTACTGGTGACTTGGATACTAGTGTCCTGGTGCCCCTTACTTGGACTTGATACTAAACTTTTGTTGTGAGCTTGTGCCTTAGTTATTGATGGAATATACAGCAAAAGTCTGTCTGTCTAAAGACTGACTAATGAACTATTCTCAAATTTGTTTACATATTTCCAAAAAGCAATGTGAAATTCAAGCGTTCTGACTGAAGTGATCTTCATTTCTGTAATGTAAATTTGAGTTGGTTCCAAACATAAAGCTTGAGGAACAATCTTGGATCTCTCCTCGCAACCAATTGTCCCAAAATTTTCACGCATTCAAATTTTTTTGAACCTGTCAAGGTGGCTAAGGAAATGAGATTTGATCCTTTGAAGACATCTTTGGTCCTTGCCATGCACTTTCAAAGATGAGTAAAGCAATGTGGAACCGAGATTTGAGGTTTACAGAAGTGGGGTTGGTCTAGAGATTTTTATTTTTGAAGAATGTTGTGGCCAAGTTTCAGGAAAATGTTCGGTATGTAGATCAAGGTCAGATGGTTTCTGTGGTTGTACTTGAGTTAGTCTTAGAAGGTTTCAGGTTGAATGATTCTACGTTTCTACCATTTCTACTTAGCATACTTTACTATTGTTCGATTTGACTTCCAGATTGCTATGATTCTTCACTTTCTATGCTATGGTCTGAGTCATGGTCTGTTCTACTTCTGTTGTATACTGATATCATCGTCAATTAACCCTGGTTTTCCTCAAGTTATTTTCTTTTTTGTTGGTTGTTGGAGTTGAAGTCTGTGACGTGCAGGCTTGGAGCGATCTGATGGTTAATAGCCGCTTGGCTGATGTAGACAGATTTGGTTGGGAGGTTGACAGTGTATCATAAATTAGAAAGATTTATGAGGATGTTTCTGCTTATCACTGTGTTCTACTTAGTTTTTAGTTTTTTAAGTGCCCTTAGATGTTATTAACTTAATGTCTCTTTTTCTTGAAGGTTGAACTTCCTTTCCAAGTGCATGGTGGGGTCCTTTTGTTATTTTTATTCTGTGTGCATGTGTTATGAACTCAAGAACTTCTTGAGAAATTTCAAATATTAGATAATTTGATGAAAACAGATGGTCTAGCCATTCTTCTAGTTATGGCCAGTTCTCACTATCCTCTGATTATGGACGTTAAACCTTAAAACGTATGAGGGCCGGTGTGAATAAGCTTATAAAAAAATGCTTTTTTTGTAGAGTTTTTTTTATAAATTATTTTACATTTGGATATAATATTTGAAAAGTACTTTTAATTAACAAAATGATTTTTAAGTTTGTTTGGATAAAAAAGAACATAAATATTTTTTTTATAACAAAATTACTAAAAAAAATGTTAGCTAATTTGACAAGTATACCAAGTCGTGCAAGTAATAAAGTGTGAGTGAGTTATCGTTCCCAACAAGGACTAAGTATAATTATCAACAAATACAATTTAATCACTATTTAAGCGTAGAAATTTGAAATGATTGGATCTCAAACAAACAAAATGAAACACATATTTTTTTATTTTTTTTTGTAGTTTCATCAAATACTTGGCAAGCAACAATTGAAAGTTACTCAAAATTGGTAAGGTGCAGCGGTTAGGTTTACTAAACTTTACTCAAATATGCATTGACATGATACTTAACATAGTTCCAAATTTCAGTTATGACAGTTAATCCGCTAAATCACTCAAATCCTAATTCCTTAGATGAAAAGAGCCTAAATTCCCTAACAAATCCCTAATCCCTTAGGTGAATTAATTAGCGAATCGGCATTAAGAACAAGGATCACAAGACTACTATCCAATCAAGACCTATTCCTAGATTCAAGATTTAATAGGTGATTGATTCCAGATCTAGAGTTAATAGTACTTTTCCAACTGTCTACTAACTCAAGAATCAAATTATGGATGATCAAACCACAAAAGGCATTAAGAAAAGAAGTCAATCACTCATAAAGAAATATGAACTAATTAAGAAGAATCATATCAAATACATGAGAGTTCAGATGTAGCTACACCTAACCTCAACACAAAAGAATTAGCTACTCATAGTAGAAGAATCAAAAAATGAAAGAATTAACCAAAGTAGAAGAGTGTAGAGGTATTGGTTCTTCAAGACTTGTTCCCAAAGACTTGAATTTCTACTTGTCCAAGATAAGTCTGTCAGATGATCTCTCCGATATATTCTCAACTTCGGGAGGGAATCTCTATTTATAGCCAAAAATTTCAATTTCCAGCGCTCAGCGTGGATATATAGCGCTGAGCGCTGTCAAGTCAGAAACAACACAACTCCCAGCGCTCAGCTTGGCGTTATAGTGATGAGCGCTGGCTTTACAGAAGCAATTGGCACTCTGGGCGCTCAGCTTGGATTACTTGAGCTGGGCGCTGGGAAGTCAAAAGTGAAATTGGTTTTTGGCACTGAGCGTGTAAGATTTGTGTTGAGCGCTGTAGGTTTTTCCTGTAAAATTTTCATTTGAAGAGTATTTAGTGACAACACAAGGACCTATCTTCTAATTAACAGGATAATGCATCAATCAAAGCAATAGTCCTTTAATTCCAAACAATTATTTACAAACTTTGACTAGAAATTAGCTCTATAAATCTACATGTGCTGTAGATTTATCAAAGAACATCTAGCACTTTTTTTTAACTGTTTGGATAAAAAGTGTTTTTATTTTTAAAATATAGAAAGTCTTAAGAATTTAAAAAATTAAAATGTTATGTCATAGCAAGATTATGCTAAAATAATAAAAATACATATCATGTACTAATGAAAAACATTAAAAAATGTCTTGAGGAGAGAAGTCCAATAAATCCAAGTTCATATATGGAAGAGAGAAGTTCAATAAATCTAAGTTTATATATCAAAGGGTGTATCTACTTTTTCACAAAAAAAAAAGTTTAAATAAATTTTTGATTCATATAATTTATATTTATTTTGATTTTAATTCTTATATTTTTTGTCTTCTGTAAATTAATTATTATATTTATAATCGTTTATAAAATGATTCTTATCGTTAGTTCTGGTCATAATGCTATAAATTTATGGTTCATATAGTTTTTTATTTATTTTTTTTAATTTATTCCTTATAAGTTTTTTATTTAGTCTTTATAGTTTTCTCATGTTTAATTTGGTCTTTATCAACTAAAGGTGTTATAGCAAGTCTAATAATAAGGACTATTTTGTAAATAATTGTAAGTATGAGAGTTAATTACAAAGAAAAAATGTATAATGACTGAATTAAAAATGAGTATAAATTATAAAGACCAAAAGTTTATTTAAACAAAAAAAAAACATTTTGTAGCTAGTTTCAAATTCTCAAATTGTTGCTATGTCCTATAATAAGAAAAATATCAATTTTTTGGTAATTACAACACTAATAATGCATTTGTAGAGGCAATTGATCCCTTATATTATCCCTCATTTTTTTCATTAGTCGCACATCTTCTTGAGTTGATTTAGCCCATTTAACTTGATTTGGATTGTCACGACCATCATCATCATTATTGTCTCCCTCATGTTTTCTAACTCACAAATATTCTTAAACTGTTGAGAATGTTTATATCATTTGAGTCCATTCTTTTTATATAATTGTGAAGAGCAAAACAAGCCTATATCATTTGAAATTGAGTCTTGAGTTTAAGGTTATTCATTAACTTAAATAGAACTTAATTAATTTAATTATGTACACCAAACACAAATCATCAACAGTTAATATGATGTTTGCCTCATTCCTGAGAATTTCTCAAGGTGGTTTGCCTCATATTCCAATGCTATTTTTTTTATATTATGCAAACTAGGAGAGCCGAGGAAGAGTTGTTTAAAATTAAATTTATGATACATCTAGTATTAGAACAAACATTGATTTCATTAAAGGGTGCTATTTGCCTTGTATACAACCAAAAAGGATTTTTGACATGACAAGCTTAATATTCATCTTAGTCAAAAGTTCATTGAACAGTGCATTAAACACTTATATTTTTTTTACTAAGATTAAATGGAAATTGCAATGTATCAATTATTAGAAAAATGAAATTCCTAAAATGATTACAACCTGGAAACTAATTAAAGGGATGTTGCAATGTAGTGCTTTTCGTTATATAAAAAAAGAAATATTGTGCATATCACCGTTTAACATTTGAACGGTAAACAATAAAGCAAAACATGAACACAAGCTATGATTATGGGCTGCGTTTCAACTCTAAAAATTTTAAACAAATTATTTGATTGCCTCACAAAATCAAATGCTATAAACTAAAGGAGTGATTAGACTTGCAACGTATAAAGAACAATGAACACAAACAAGAATCTAATATTATTATTTGAGATGAGGAGAAGGCATGAGATGAGATAAGGTAGTCAATTAGTGAGAATTATCAACTTAAAAAAAAATAGTATTTGAACATTTTTTTTCCTTTAAAGTTTTATCAAAACACACTTAAATTTTTATAAAAATATTTTTTTCAAATAAAAAGTACTTTTCTTTAAAAAAATTAAAAAATTAATCCAAACGCATTCTAAATTAATGACATAGTTCTAATAATGAATCAATGTGGGCATGATCTTTGCTAATATTACTTTACTTCTGATTTAAGGTTATTGGAAAACAGAAGGCTATGAATTTTAGCTGCTGTTTCCTTCCTTTGATTGTTCCTGTGTTTTTATTTATCCTTTTCTTAGGCCATGCTAGTCACAGCATTCAGTTATTTATTTTGTCTGTTCTTCAGTCCACTGCTTATCCTCGCCACCAGGCCTTTGGCACCTTATGGTTAGGATGCCTTGCTGAAGTTTCTAACTCGGAATTTGTAACGTATCGGAAAAAAGAAAAAGAAATGGCCTCTTATCATCATCCCCGTGTTTTTTCCTGCATCTCAGAAAAAGAAATGAACTCTTATCTTCATGCTCCCCACAAACCACGCCCCCCCGCGAAATAAATTATTTTATCCAATCTTTCTTTTCACATGGGTTTTTTAATTGGACAAAATAGAAAAGTGCATGAATTTTCAGTTATTGAAAAATGGAAATATATATAAGAAATGGAGAGGGGATATAACTACAAAGAAATAAAAACTAACATGCCCTCCTTTTTTATGTTTATGGTAATTAAGACGTACACTTTTATTTTTCTCCAATCATATCAGTCCATATATAGTGTGCACAGTCCAAATCACATGGATCACTGATTACATAATTGAGCTTACACGCTCATAACATGTGGATCATATAATTAGCTTGATTTTTTTTTTTGACAACATAATTAGCTTGATTTTATAAAAAAACAAAACTTCACAATGTTGATTCACGTGATAAAGTTCTAATATATAGATCTTGTTATTAGTTAAATAACTTTCCATATGGAAAAAGAAATCTTTCAAAAAGAAATCTTTCAACACGAAATTAATGTTAGATATAAAACAGTTTATTTGGTAATTTCTACAAAATTTATATTGTCAATATATTAAAACTTGACCATCAATTATTGAATATTGATTTGTTACTATATAGTCCAATATTTTTATTTATAGTTTATAACTCATAACAATTAATTTTCAGTTATACAAAGAAGACTCTAAGATCTGTCAAGAGATAAGAAAAAGTGAATTAAATATAAATATTGAGACTCATTAGTTATGAAATCGAACTTTAGATATTTAATCTAACACAAATATTTTTTTTAATGGAATTTAGATGTTACTAAATTTAAACTCATTTTTAATTTAGAAATTGTTTTAGGAAAAATGCAAAGAAATGAGAAAAGTTGTTGTTATAGACTTGTGTGATTTTTTTTTTTTGGTACATTACTTGTGTGGTTTTACCTTAAGAATCATACCCTCATGAGGTTGGGCTGCGTAGATTCACGTGGCAAGGATTGCTTTTGCTTAGGCCCAACGTTTTGTTACCTCGGAAGTCGAAAGCATGAAACTCCTGTCCCTCTCCCTGCACCTTCGCTCTTTCTCCTACAGCAACAGCTTCCCCTTTTCAGCCACCTTTTTAATTCTTCCCAGCATTTTCTCTTGCCATATTGTTGCCCAATGCGTCAAAACTCTACTTTAGTTTCAGTCACGCATATTTCATTTTCAACCACACTTACTATTTCTTTTTATATAAATGCTTAAACAAAATAAAAGGATAACGTTATATAAATAATATTTTATACATAAACAAATTGTATTATTTTTTTTGTCTTTCGCGAAATATTCTTATATTTTTTGAATGAAAGGTTAATTTTTATTTAAACTTGTAATCGCTTAACTTTAGACACAATATTTTTAATAATATTCAAATATTTTTAATAATATTCGAATCCTTACAATAAGATTAAAATTCACCGAAATAAAATTTATGTTCCCAATTGAATCATACGTATAAATTTTGTATTATTTGAATGTTAATAATGTCATATTGATTTTATTTATTTATAAATTCACATACATCTAATCATTTTGTACATTATACCGAAATAAATATAAGCAGTTATCAAATTTTAAACTCGATTTCCTAAACAACTCTTCAACCTTAAAATTGAGTAAAGGACCATTGAATGAAAGACCTCATAATTAAATGAGAACTGGTTTTTCAAATTTTAAGTGGTTACTAGCCCATGAAAATTTAAAACTATCTCCATTGCATTGTATCTAGTTATGTGAGACCAAATAAAATAAAATAAAATGAAATTTATAAAAAAGAAACGGTTATCATCATATAATATTTTTTTTAAAACGATTGAATATTGATTGAGTATTATTTTAGAAATTCTAAATAAATAAAAAAAATGAAGAAGAATGTGGTATTATTACTGTGGGCTGGGGGAGAAGGAAAAAAAATGGAGGTGCCAGTTGTGTAAACCATATTTGTTGCTTGCCTATCCTTTCCGTCATCTTCCTCACCATCTCAATCCCAAATCCCAATCCATCGTCTTAGGGTTTTCAGAGTTCCATCTTTCCCTTTCATTTCCTCAATTACCACTGCACATGCATACCACCACCTCCAAATAATGCTTTTTTGAATTGAAACCCATCCATTCAACGATACACCACAAGATCGTAGTTCCTCCCTATTTCGTTTTGGTAACTCGTCAAATCGAGAGATATCCATTTCGATACGGTACGATATTCTGTTCCTTGCTACTCTGAATGCTGACAAAACAGAAAGATTATTATTTATTATTTTTGTGAAGAGATTTTTATCTGAAGTTTAATGAAGAATAAAAAAAGATAGATTTTTGTTTCCGTTGAATAATTGATCCTATTTGGGAAAGTGCAATAATCTCAACTTCGGTTGATTCAGAGGTTTTCATGCTTCCATTTTGTTGTTTTTATTGAATCATTCAGAATCAGAAGCGCGGGGATGGTAGGTTGATTTGGAAATTAGAACCCTGTGTTGCCCATCTTAACAGAGTTCAAAATCCTATCTTAATTGCATTTTGGTTAACTTCAATTCTTAAATGAATTTGTGTATTTTCCTAATTGCCCCCATTTTCTTCTTTTGTTGGGGGATACAATGAATAGTTTTTTTCCCCCATTTTTTTTAAATAATCAAATTTACATAGACTTTAGTAGTTACAATTCAGAGTAGTAACTTTTTTTTTTGCCATAGATATTTAGAGTGGTAACAGGTCGGGCTTGATATGAATTACTAAACCATTTATGACCATCTTGAAGCATATTAGTATTTCCTTTTTCTCCTAGCCTCTCTAGATTAATAATTCAATGCCCGTTGATATTGATAATTTTCCTTAACTTCTGTTGGTTGGAGGATCTGCAATATTGTTGTTACTTTACATTGCCGAGCAGCTATATTTGGAAATTGGAATAGAATTTTTGGAATTTTGGGTGAAACTTGGGTATGTAAACATGAAACAGAGCTTGGAGCATTTCTTGTTGATTAATTTCAGAGGTTTTGGCTGGAGTAAAGAGGAAAAGATGTTATTGCAATGTGTTTTTTATGCTATTCTATGGTGTCTTTGATTGGTGCAGAATGCTTGGGTTTTCCATGGAAAGTTCTTACCCTTTTAGAATTGATTTGGAATAAGATTGCTTTCATGGCTTCTCTTTGATGCTCTTCAGGTGATTTCTTTCTGGGAATCATCTTGTTAGACAAGCTCAGAGAGATTAAAACGCTTTTTTGTATTAATTCTTTTTTTGATTGTGATCTTCTGTGCTGTTTTCTATTAGGAGTAGGAGGATACCTTATCCTCCATTTTCCTTTCATTTCTTCTTTCCTTCTATAAATATTATCGCTTTGTCAATTAGTATGTTTGGCACACAATAGACATATACTTAATTCAATTTTTCAAATCTCTTTTCCCTTAATTCACGCAACTTTTCTGATGGTTATTGTTATCCCTAACTCATAAATCATTTTTAAAGACAAACCATGTTGGGTTTCATCTTTGGCATCTTGTCTTCAAACTTGTATTTATTCATATAATAGGTGACTTGAGAGAAAAGGTGGAAAGCACAAAAAGCACATACAATATTCAAGAGACTTCTAAACCAAGGGGTAGTGCTGCAATGTTGGCTTCTAAAGAAATTATGGCATTCAAATCATACCAGAGCCAGGCTAATTTGTTTGTGAAGGAATATTTACTAGCAGACCCTCTAATTCCATATACTTCCATTATTGGTGGCATTTTTGCTTGCAAGATGGTATGTTGTATTATTTCATGTTGTCATTCTATTTTCTAAAGTATGTCACTTACGAGATGTTACTGTTATTTCATTATCTTTTATCTTATATTTATCTCTAAATATTCCCTGTTTTCAGGTCTATGATCTTACTCAGCTTTTTAGCACCATTTACTTTAAGAGCTATTCCAGCCTCTCAAAACTCCAACGTATTGAGTGGAATAACCGGTGACTGGATGTTTTTATTTAGTCAAATATCTCTTTTTTTCTTTTTTCTTTTTTTTTCTGATGATATAATATGTTTATGAATTTTTTCTATTCTTTTGTGCAGTGCTATATCAACTATTCATTCCATTTTCATAACGACTATATCGTTGTACTTGGTGTTTTGCTCAAATCTATTTTCTGAAAACCAGTTGGCTGAACTTATTACAGTTCGAAGCTCTTCTTTGTCTACTTTTGCTCTCGGGGTAAGAATGACTGGATTCCCCCCCCCCCTCTCTTTTGTTTGTATTTTCTTATCCTTTTTGAGTTCCTGCCATTACTATTGTGGTTTCTGAGATAACTCTGTTGGGCCTATATTCTCCTTCCATTGTACCTTACATGGGGTTGAGTAGTTCCTTGTTCAAAGCTCCTGAGCATGTGATAGTATAGAATGGATTCCATCAAGGAATTATATATGTTTGTTTTACATGTATCAGTTCACTGCATGTGATTTATGTATATGTTAAGTATTGGATTCCACTTTGGCAGTATACTTTGTTTTTGGTCCTGTAATTCTAGGCTACAAAAATTAGTAAAGTGAAAACGATATCTGTTAAGAATGTAGACTTGTGTTTTGTCCAGAAAAAAGAAGAAAAGGTTGACTTGTGAAGTTGAAGTAAAATATAGCTGATTTTGATGGTAAAAGAGAAATCTAGGTTTACCTAGAAGGCAGGCCATTTAAGTTTCATGGTGGATTGTCTATTAGATCTTTGTGATTTATCTCTGCAATTCACAATTATGATAACCACTGAGCAAGAAAGGCAATAGCAGATGTCGAGCATGCTAACCATATTTTCAGAGCATGTTAACCAATAATATTTACAGAATGTATTAACCACATATTGACTTAATTCATCACTCATCTCATTTTCTTAGTGTCCATATCTTCTGCGAGGGTTTCCTTTTTAGTAATTCTTCCTATATGTAGTAGTAATGATTCAAATCAAATTTGGACTTGTTATTGCCTTCATTTTCATGATAAATCCAATGGTACTTGCTAAAACTTAAAATTTTAGTATTTGTCTTATTTTTACGTTTATAGCTCATATTTTGACCTGCAACACATTTTTCTTTTTCTGGTCAAGAAGTCCTTATTTCGTACGTTTTAATTTTATTGTGACAGGTTTCTGTTGGTTACTTTATCGCTGACCTTGGGATGATATTTTGGTTTTTTCCTTCTCTTGGTGGATATGAGTATGTAAGGATCATATCTTTTGACTTACATAGTTTAAACCATCCTGTCTGATTAAGTTGAACTCTCTTATTCAATTTTAAGATATTTCACTTGATAGGAGGAACCCAGCTGGAGATGATTATGGCCAGAGTTTGGTTTCCTTCCTTTTTGTCCCTCTTTTGGTTGTGGGTCGGGATTTAACCTGACTTTATATTAACATTGGTTCAGGTGATTCATCATCTGTTTTCTTTAGTAGCAGTAGCCTATTCAATGTTGAGTGGGGAGGGGCAGCTTTACACTTACATGGTCCTGATCTCTGAGACAACAACTCCTGGGATAAATTTGAGATGGTAATCTTGCTCTTAAATTTGAACTCTAATGTGTCATGTAACTTTTTTCTTTGTTAATATGCATATTGTTTGTGAAGGTATCTTGATGCAGCTGGAATGAAAAGGTCCAAAGCTTATCTTATCAATGGGGTTGTAATATTCATTGCTTGGCTGGTGAGTCAAGTCATTGCAGTTTGAAATTTATTTATGTAACTCTTACTTATCATGTTATTTGCGCCTGTGGAATCATTTTGAAATCTCATATCATGTGGAGTATATAGAATTCTCATTCTTGCCTTCTTCGACATGCTTACCCAAATGGTCTATCTGCAGGTTGCCAGAATACTTTTGTTCGTTTACATGTTTTACCATGTCTACTTACACTTTGATCAGGTAATAACTACTGGCACACTGAATTTGAGAATTGTCTGTTGTGTAGTGCTTTGTAGCAAGCAGATCTTGACATTCAATTTTTTGGCCTCTTAATATGGCTACATATTGTCTTGGATGATAACTGATCTACAACTTGGCTCCATTTGTTGCCTACAATATCACTTTCTGAACATCTATTTATGTGATCAACTAAAAGAGTAATTTATGCTTATCATGTGGGGGAGCAGGTGGGTTGGGTGCAAGGATCAGTATTTAGTGTGGTATTGTGTCCATTTACACATGTACAAACATACATACCACTATGCCTACGTAATAAGGATAAATTGGTAATACTTGGTCTAATTAATTTAGATTAATTGACACGTTGTTTACTGATGCCCAAATGTTGTCTTATTGGATCCATCATGTCAACTACTAAATCATAAAATGTTTATCTCAAAAGACAGACAAAAATACAGCTATATATATATATATATCTATGTTGTGTGGGAATCTAGGTAATGGTTCATATTTTTTTTATAATTTCATTGTTTAATTATTCAACAGGTTCAGCAGATGCACACCTCTGGGAAAATATTAGTAATCGTTGTGCCATTCCCGCTATCAATTATGAACTTGGTTTGGTTTTCAAAGATTATCAAAGGGTTGAGGAAGACGTTGGCGAAGAGGCAGTAAAAAATCTGCGCAGTGAAAATTTTGAGGAGAATGAAGTATAGGTTACACTGTTGATATCCAGCTCACCTTGCCTTTGCATTGTCTCCCTCCGGGTTAAAACTTAAATGACGTGCCCTGAAAGATGTAACAGAACAGAAGCCATTTATGGTGTTTGGATCCCTTGTGGATCTGAACTTATATTGTATAAATATGTTAGTTCTGCTTTTTATGTTCCTATTCATGTAAATTTTTTTGTTCTATTTATATTTATATTTTGTTAATGCAATTTCTTTCGTTCCATCCCTTTGGCAGAGGAAATGCAATATTACTTATGGAAGTTAGGACAGGACATGTGTAGTATCCCATACTAGTGAATAATAAAGATCCAAAGAAGTACGCTTGGTCTCTTTCTCCCTAGCACATTAGGGTTTAGGAGCAGCAAGACACCAAGACTTGCGTACACATTTATCTTGGGATCAATAAGCTGAATTATAATTTTATCGTAAGTTCCCTAGTAGACTCCTTAACAAGCTTACTGGCATATCTTTGTATTATGTAGGGGACATATTACATTAGAGAATTGGTTTATTGTAAGAGATGAGAAGAGTTTCTCACAATTATTGAATTAAAATCGGATAAGATTAAAACACTCAATTAATAAATCATGTGACCTATTCTTTTTTCCCCTGCCCAAAGAGTTTCTTTGTGCTTCTTTCTACTCCTGCACTGGATACCGGGAGACTTGGAGTATTGGAAGTGGCGTACGTTCATCTAACCTTTTGTTTTCTATTTTAATTATGGGGTTTCACTCATATATATTTATATTTTAGACACTTCAGCAAAAGGATAGTATCAATTGTTTTTTTCTTTTTTTTGGTAATAAGTTTCAATTGAATTTGATTGTTCATTAACACAACTTTTCCAGCTTCTCGTACATTTATAAGTTCATCTAACTTTTTTCCTATTTTAATTATGGGGTTTCGTGCAGTAGAATTTGATTAATCACATATATTTATATTTTAGGCACTATAGCAAAGGAATAGTATCAATTGAACGAACACAACTTTTCCATCTTCACGTATACTTTCAGGTAGAATTAAAACTTTTATCAACTTTATATAATGACATTCTGAAAATTTAAACCTTTTCATAAAATTTTGTCTTTTATCATCTTTAAGAGTAGAATTATTGTAATTAATTGTTTTTTTATTTGCTCAATATTATTGTTGAGATATTTATTTTATGTACATATAGAAAAGAGGAATCATAATGTGTTTAACTTTTCTTACTTTTTATTGCAATTTTTTTAAGAGTCAGCATATGGAGATTGAGGGCTTTTCGGCCAAAGTACAGTAGATTAGCAGACAAATTACCGAAATGTCACTCATTTGAAACATATTATTAGCGTACTGTCATTTTTGCCACGTGTATCACGTCAACACGGGTGGCGTGATACACGCCATCACGTCAACACGGGTGACGTGATACACGTCATCACGCCATCCGTGTTGACGTGATGACGTGTATCACGCCAACACGGGTGGCGTGATATACACAAAATCGAAAAAAAATAATAGATTAATACAACAAAACTTATATAACCAAAGTCAAAACTTTGAAAAGCCATAACTTTTGACTCGTTTGTCCGATTTAGACGCATTTTATATCGATTCCATATAACTTTTCGAGGCCGAGTGCAACACAAATGCCGTAGGCGGTTTGGTCCACCGAAATTCCAAAAAACCCTTTATTTTGTAAGTTATGAAGCTTTTTATGAAAATTATATGGGTATTTCATGAAATCAAGGTTAAACTCATTTTTTTTCCTTTTCATTTTTATGAAATCAAGGTTAAAAAGGAAAGGTTCATAAAAATGAAAAGGAAAAAAAATGAGTTTAACCTTGATTTCATGAAATACCCATATAATTTTCATAAAAAGCTTCATAACTTACAAAATAAAGGGTTTTTTGGAATTTCGATGGACCAAACCGCTACGGCGTTATGCGCAGACTTCGATCGAAAAGTTATATGGAATCGATATAAAATGCGTCTAAATCAGACAAACGAGTCAAAAGTTATGGTTTTTCAAAGTTTTGACTTTGGTTATATATGTTTTGTTGTATTAATCTATTATTTTTTTCCGATTTTGTGTATATCACGCCACCCTTGTTGGCGTGATACACGTCATCACGTCAACACGGATGGCGTGATACACGTCATCACGTCAACACGGGTGGCGTGATGACGTGTATCACGTCACCCGTGTTGACGTGATGGCGTGTATCACGCCACCCGTGTTGACGTGATACACGTGGCAAAAATGACAGTACGCTGGTAATATGTCTCAAATGAGTGACATTTCGGTAATTTGTCTCCTAATTTACTGTACTTTGGTCAAATTGCCGAGATTGAGAATAACAAAGTTGATGAATGTTTGACACCAAAAAAGTTCAATGCTCAAGCCAGCATGCTAATATATACATATCTATAGTTAATAACTTAATACTTTAATTTCATATAATAATGATATTATTATTAAATTAAATTAAATTTTTTTGTTGTTGTAATTTTAGGTGTAAGAATGAGTGTCTGTATGTGTTGATGAATTCAAGCCACTAGTGGGAATGATATTTGATACCTTAAAAGATGGCAAAGAATTTTATAAAACATATGCACATAATGTTGGTTTTAGAGACAATAATGGCATGAAGCGCTGGAAACATTTTGTTCGTTCAAAAGAAGGTTTCAAAGAAAATAAGAAAGTGCATCTAATCCAAAATGAATTATTAGTTGAAGAAAAAAGTTTTCCAAAAGCTAGAAAAAGGAATCTTACAAGAGAATGATGTAATGCAAAAGTTGTTTTCAAGATGACAGAAGATGGAAAATATGAACTTGCGAGGTTTTTTGAAAGCCACACACATGTATTGTCTCATCAAGAAAGAGACAATTTTTAGGATAAGCAAGGAAAGTAAAGCAAGTTCACAAAACTTTATTGTGTTCGTATAATAAAGCAAATATAAGGGCCTCAAAATTCTACCACTTAAGTAAAAAACATGTTACCAAAATATCGGATGCACACAAAGGGATCTCCAAAACTGTTCAAGGGATTTGAAGGCATTGATTACAGACTCTGATGCACATTTGTTTATTGATAATTTCAAGAGAAAGCATGACATGAATGCTTCATTTTACTATGCATATGATGTTGATGATGAAGGTAGGCTAAAAAATGTCTTCTGGGCAGATGGACTTTGTCGGAAAGATTATTCTTTGTTTGGGGATGTGGTTTCATTTGATACCACATATCAAACAAATAAATATTCTATGATTTTTGCACCTTTGACTTGAATAAATCATCATAGGCAGTCTATTACATAAACTTTTTGGGGCTGCATTCTTAGCTGATGAGAAAGTTGATTCTTAGGTATGATTGTTTGAAAGATTTTTAGAAGCGATGAGAGAACACAAGCCAGTCGTAATCATAACAGATGAAGACCCGGCAATAAAAATTGCAATAAAGAAGGTTTTTGACTCTTCTACTCAGACTTTGTATGTGGCACATAATGAAAATATTAATGGAGGCTATCTTCTTAAAATCATGCACTTTAGCAAATCAAACTCTGGGGTATTTGTACAGATTATGCAAATAAAATAATTTATCTCTAAATTGCAAAGATCCTATTGGCCACAGGCTCTGGACCAGCTTTCTCTACGCAGTCAACCCCGAAAGAGACCTCTTCTGAGTTTTAACAAAATAATGCAAAGCACTTTATATGTTTATTTAAAATTTAAGAGTTCTTTTAAATTTCAATATAATATAAGCCCCTTCTAGTAATCAAGCCTTGTTTTTAAAATTATATATATGTTTCTTATTTAAAGAATTAACATAAGATAAGTTTGTCTAATTTCATTAAATCTTAAAGAAAGTATGTGTGTGATACGGTGAAGTATTCATTATATTTCTCGAAATGATATAAGATATGATCGGATCAAGCTCAAATCGGCCCAGCTAATTCTCTTATTAAGTATTGTGAAAGAGGTAATGGAGAAATGTGAAGCAAAAGAGTTATTGTTGAATGTCCTTCATCACTATAGGCATGGATTAATAGCTACTCCTGCTAGAATCCTTAACACAGTCTCGGCTTTTTGAGGGGGGAAAAAAGACTTGAGACCTGAATGTGCATTCTTGTTTGGACGAAGTAGGCGCTTAGCACGTTTCCCTTTTAAAGAAATAGCTTTTGGTGTTTATATACCAGATTTAAGCAATTATTTTCAATCATGAATTACATATACTCTTAGTTTTGAATATAAATAAATTATAATGCGGACTGCGGAGAATTGTTTAACTTAAATATGATTAGAATTTAAGCCTTGAATAATGTTATAAACGGTAACCAAAGTCGTTAACTAAGGTGTTAAACAGAATTGCACCGATTCAATCGAAATGAACGATTCTGCAATTTAAAGAACCAGTCCACCATTTTCTTCTGCACGTGATGGTGGCTTTTGAGAGCCAGGAATTTGATTGTTCTCTCAAATGAGACTGTTAAGAGCTTTCAGGTGATTTCTAATATTGCGCATGATTAGTCTAAGATGAGCTCTGAAGTTTTTGTAGTGTCAGACAATGCCCCGGCACAGCCCTCTGTCTTGTGTAACGCCTTTGCCCTTCAACATGGAATGATAGGTTTTTACAGAGATGATTCAGGCAATTGAGTTTGTAGTTTCTTTGGCTCTGTGGGTATCACTTCCAACCTTCAAGCCGAGTTATATGCCAATAAAATGGGACTCCATGCAGCATGAGATAGAGGCATAAGGGACTGGATACTTTCCATCCATCATGTTTACAGGAAAGCTGACCACTGTGCTGACTAGCTACCTTGTCAAGAGGTACTACACTGCTACTAGTAACAATGATCTGGTGGCTTCCTTTCTATTCCTCTGGATTGTCTAAGTCTCTGACAGATCTTCTGTAACTTATGACTACTATAGCCTTAACTCATGTTTTTGTATCTTTTGGCTGTAGCTCGAGATTAATTGGCAATCCACTTGAGCTTTAATTGTTTATGATATTATCCATAAGTTAGGTAATACCGACAACATTTCGAACTTATTTATAAATAGTGAGCAATATACGTTCTGTACTATATTGTGGCATGTACTTCTGACATCTAAATGCCTAAAATCTACCATTAAAACTAAATGTGTAACCTAGAACAAACAAAAAAAACTAATTGTGTTACCAACAACAAAAAGTTTATAACTAATCGTGTAACAAAATAAACTTAAAACTAATTGATGTCCAATTAAAATTTCTTGAAAGGAGTTGATTAAAAATACTGAAATATTTTTTTATCGGTATATCAACTAACTGAAGGTTGTCTTAATGGTGAGTTTGTTAAATTTAATTATAATGAACGACTCCTTATTTTAAAAAAATTACACTCATCAAACCTTTAATTAATGGGATCAGGTGGTGGACTAATAGAGAATAATATGCACAAAACACAACACTAAAAAGTGTTTTACAGCTTAAAATATAAGCATATACTTAAACCTTTTTTTAACTCTAACATTGTGATTAATACAATAATTAATTAACTATAATAAGTCTTTCCATAAAAAATTAACTATAACAAGTATTGCGTGTAAGTTAATAGGAATTACATATTCAAATTGTTAGGTCTAAGTTTATATAATTGCTCCCAGTAGATTGTATGGAACTAGAATCGACAGTATGATTATCTGCTGCAGTTGATGAAGAAAAATGCATTATCTCTTGGCCAATCTCATTATGCATCGTCGGAATTAGAGGAGTGCTAAAAGAGAATGAGAGATCAGGAAATTTAATTATCCTACTATTTTCTTTTTCATTTGACACTTCACTAAGTAAGCATGCACTTGACTCGGGCTCCTGAAAGGTTGCAGAATAAAAATTATTGTATATCTTAAAAAGATGAATTGTGCATGCATGCTACACATGTGCATTGACATTTGTTCCTTTTGTTTTAATTAAAATATTGAATTCCATACATTGTATTAATTTCATTTATTTTATCAATAATACAGAACGTAATTAGATCATGCAATCTGTTTTTAGAAAACATATTTTTCTGTGTGATTTTCTTTCGTATATGTATATCCAAATAAACTAAAACAGTACCTGATTTAGATCATAATCAGTTTCTTCACTGGTTTGTGAAAGCTCTTTATTGTCTAACAGATGAAGTTCTTGCTTGAGAATCCTGCCTTCATATTTTGATACTCTTAAAGTAGTTCCCAGCGATCTGACGGGTGACAAAGGATATGAAAGAATTCAATTATTACAATGTGATAAAATAATTGATTAATAAAGTGATAGTACTAAAATCCAATCAATTGATAATTGAAGCCGTACATATAACTAGTATTCAAATGAGATTCATTGGACAAACTAGGAGAGGGAAAAGGGAAACTAGGAGAGGGAAAAGGGGAACAGGGGAAATGAGGGATAAAAGGGGATTTCTTTCTTCTTAGATGTTTAAGTAAAGGAAAAAAAAAGAAATTTCATTCTTCTTATTTAGTAGTTAAAACTAAAAGTAGAGAAAAGTGATAAATTTTAAAATTAAATTTTTAATATAATTCTTTTGTTGTCAATCTTATAATACAAATACATGGTATTTATGTAATTTAATAAATATTTAATTAAATGAATTATTTTTCCCTCTGTACCTCCCAATTTGAGGGGAGAATTTTTAGGTCATGTTCCCCTCCTTTCCTCACAATAAAAATCATGTAAATAAGGGTTGAGGTTATTTTTTTTTCTCTTCCCCTCCCTTTTCCCTTTTTACCTTCATTTAAACAATACATAAGCTTCATATAGATGGACTTTATATCTGCAATGTAAGAGTTTGAATCCCACTAAAAGTATTTTGTGATCAAGGACAAGACAACCCTTGAACTAAGATTAGTCTTACACTTAAAGAATGTGAAGAAACCACGTAATCTAAAAAAAAAATGTATTATTAATTATTTTGTATTGGCTGAAGATTATATAATTAAGTAGTGTTAAAAAAATTGTATGATACCATGTCAAAACAAAAACATCATATTGTGAGGATTTTTTTTAACTCATTTCAAATTTTTATAGAGATTGATCAGTTGTGGGTTACCTACCTTTTGGGTGAACAAATGGAGCAGATTTTGAAATTGTTAATATGTGCATTTCCTTCCAGCAGCTGATCCACTGGTGCCAGGATGGCGTGTCCCTTCACGTTTCTGTACATCTAACAACCCAAAATTTCTCTTAGATCAAAGGAAAGACTCGATAATAGATTATAGCTATTATTAAAACATTAATAGAAGGAAAAATAAGTAATGTACACATATGTATAACTCGTCGGCCAAATAATAGCTGAGCTTTGAATTATATGGCCTCTTGATTATTATTAATTATATGTCTTTAGCTAGCAAAGTATGACATTATTGGATCACATTGCGCATTTGTGGACAAGAAGAAGAGAGAGAATGTTAGATGGGAACAGAAAGGCATTTTGAATTACAACTTATCAGTTCAACCTCTTTATATATATATATATATCAAGTGAGCCATATCAAGCGAGAGCACATTCTTATGAGATGTGAGATGAGTTAATATTGACCATTAAATCTTACATGAATGGGAAAAAATAGAAGTTCTTTAAAGATCACATGATTACTTAAAAAAGTCACATAACTTTATGTTTTAATATTGACCATGCATGCATTATCTAAAGGTCAATAATTACTCATATCACTCCCATAATAATCACTCATCTCACTAGATATGCTTCTAATTATATATATGTGAGTGTGGACTGTATTGAATTTATTAACTGAGGCTCATATGTTGAAATCATTATTACAAGCACGTAGTAGTAGCCAGGAGAGTAACACATAAGCTACCGCGCCTACCGGAAACCTGAAGGAAAAAGTATAGAACCGATTTTCAAGCCTGAAGGAAAAAGAATTCCCACCTTTAAAGCTTAGACAGCTGTATAGGACAGGACTTTTGGTTGCTCAGATAGTTATACAATGAAACTAATTAATTCTCATAGATTCTGCTAAGGAAGAGAGACGGGGAGGAAAGGAATTCCATGTCTTTAAACCTTCCCTTTTCGTAGAGCATATGCATATGTACCTAACCCAGATATATAGTTGTATATGGTTTGTCTTATTGTTTATATATATTGCACATGCATGAAACACATTTTTAAAAATGCATACTAAAGTAATCGTTTTTTTATTCTTTTGATAAGGAAGACATATAAACTGAAGTATAATATGAATATAAATGGGGTATTGATCATATTTTTGAATTTCGTCGCAGAATCAAAATGCTAACATGGTATCTGTTTGATTGATACCAAGTAACAACTGAAAGAAGTGGGGTTAATTATAGGATCAGATGGCTCTTGATCAATTTTTTTCATCAGCTGAAAAGTAATGGAATATAATCATTAATCAGTGTAGGATATATACCAGTGAACTATAAGAAGAGGAACTTGATGGTTTTGAGCTATCCAACCTCTCCACAAAATAGGGAGGAAGTTGTATCATTTTGGTTTACCTGATGGTGAATTGGTAATCAGCGCAAACAAATATTTATCAACAGCGTAATATATATGTCTAGCTATAGTGGAGTACTGTAGTACTTATCTTGTTTTCCACAAATTAATTACGGTCTTTCCAAAATAAGGCTCTATCTGCTGTTTTTGTTTTGTTTTCAGCAATAATTAAAGAAACTGCGAAGTCCAAATGTATTAGGTCTAGGATATTTATTGTCTCATGCTTTGATTGATTTAAAAAGAAAGAGAGATGCGAACTTAGGACTTTTTCTTTTAAAGGGAGGAGAATTATTCTAGGTATTAGGGACAATATATCATCATATTAGCAAATTAAGTTTTTCAAATCTTGGTGTCTTTTAGAACCCCCAAGCACGATCTTACTTGTACAAGATAAATTAAGAGAAGAATTTGATGCTAAATTAGCTACTATATATGTATTGGATCACATGGGTGAGCTATATATACCTGAAGATGGCTTTTGACGTGAGCAATCCTCAGTCCTTTCACACGCATGTGCTGCAAAATTTGCTTTGGAGTTGCCTCTGCAAAACCAGTTTGCTAAATTGTTAGTGTAGTTGAAGCATAGTAAATAATTCCTTCGCCCCTCTAGTTTGATATTACACACACACACACGAGAGAGAACAAAGAGATGAAGCAACATAAACTTTTTCACTTATCGTCTATGCTTTAATTTGAGTAAATCTTCTGCTATGTGTTATAGTATACTATATATATTTCAAACACAAATTAATTTGTTTCTCAGATGTCATGAGAATTTTTATTTTCCCCCATCTTCTCTTGGCCTGAGGATACAATAGGAATTAGAAGAAAAAAAACCAAAATCAAAGAAACTCGAAATGAAACTCATATATACATGCAAGAAACTAGCTCAATGAGCACTAAGGCAAGGAATATTCTATGGATGGACCGGAAGAGATCAAATTGAAATTTGAAACAAAAGAAGCCATCAACGTGACTGGCCTTTTCGGATCAATTGGTGCCTTTGCTAGCCGGTCACTTGCTATCATTTACTGATTCTGAGGTGCTTAATCTTATTGTTCGTACATCTTAATTTGATAACCCGAGAATATGTACTTCAAGGAAAACTTACTGTCTTTTCCACCTAGACCTTCAACAGCTTCAACGAAGTGTTCATGGAGCTCAGATGTCCACCGCAGGCGCGGAAGTTCAGATTTGTTGTACTGCCTTACTCCGGTTCTCTGAGAATTCTTCATTTCCCCTGGTTCAGTTTCATATATGAGATGTACAGAAGCAGCTAGAGAATCTCATTGTAAGTGCATTAGTATAAATAAGACTGGTCTTGCCTCCAATATGAATAATGCAGCAAACCATAGAATGTTTCCGAAAGTCCAAGGCCAATGACTTTTTTTAGAAATGGCTTGTTAAAAGCTAAAACATATATTTTTCTTATATTCTTAAATTTTTTGTCTTTTTTTTCAAGGAATTTTTTTTTCTGTTGGTCGGATTGAACATTCCATTTAATATAGATCGTAATATACAAATAGAATGAAATGTTTTTTTTTTCTTCGTGAGAGAATGAAATGTATTCTTTTAAAAACACTAGAGTCTACCTCTATTTTTTTTTAATAAAAAAAGTGATCTTTAATTGCTTTGAAAATACTTGCATTTTCAACATTAATTGTTCCTTTCACGATCATTTATATAAGGTTTTCGACTTGAAGTACATAAAATAAATACATGCATTTCACTAATTTTAAATTGTGAAACTCACTCATCTTATTTCCCCCCCTCCTACTGTATTGTTGTAGTGACTGCATGTGATCACTGAGTAAAAAATATCACCCAAAAAAAAGAAGAGCGTAAGAAGAAAAGCAATCACAATAGATGCATTAAGCATGTGGAGTACATGTTGGATTAAGGCAAGATCTAAAATTCTTCCATGTCAATATAACTAATAGTGTGTTAAGTGAAAAGAACTAAATGCAATGATGTACCTTTAAAATCTGATTAAAATGAGTTAGTCAAGCATGATCAATCAATTAATTCGTTTTCAATTATATGTTCATCAATTCTACATATATTAATTAATACTTAATTAAGTTTAGGTGTAAGAGAAACCCTTAGCTAAAATATATATGAAGCATTGTTTCCATATTTTTATATACATCCCACGTGTTAAATCTATAAACCCACGTGCGAAAAAGCATTTATTTTGTGTTTGTGTGATCATGCATGACCATTCGAATAGAAAGCCACAAATTTTTTAAAATGACTTTTGGCAAAAGAGAAGTTATAAGCAATGTTGTTAAAGCCGGACCGGATAGTGAACCGGAAAAGTTTCCGGTTCAGGTTCAACCGGTTTAACCGTTTGGTCGAACCGGATGATGTCATAATTACATATTAAATAAACAAATATATATATATATGACTCATAATACACATTACCAATAATAAAATGCATAATAAGGTTTTGGAGTTTTAATTATCAAGTCTCATATCACTCTCAGTTGAATAATTAAATGATTAAGAAATTAAAAAAAAATTAAAAAAATTTAAAAATTAAAAAAAAAAAAAAAAAGATGGCCGGTTCAACCCGGTTTTACCCGGTTCAACCCGGTTTTACCCGGTTCAACCCGGTTTTGACCGGTTTTGTCCAGTTTTGACCAATTTTAACCGGTTCAATCCGGTCCAACCATGAATCTGATTTTGGCATTGAACCATAACCGGATAAGGGACCGGTTCACGGTCCAACCAGTCCGACCGGCCGGTCCGGTCCGGTCCGGACAACATTGGTTATAAGTAAAGGTTGTGAATATAGAAAGAAAAAAAAAAGGAAAAAAAAAGAAACCAAAAATGCCATCACTTTCTCCAATTCCAATCAATTTCACGTCAATAATAGACGGTGCCTACTTTTGGACCATCTGTCTGTCTTTGTGCTGCCGTGTTCAACACTACACTTCCCTCAAAATTCAAGCACCATGGAAAAAGAACCTAAATCCTAGAATTTCTTTGAAGGTTCTTGATATGGGGGCCACGTTCCTATGGATCTTCGTCCATAGAAAAATATGGACTGTCACAGATCACCATCCACGTGGATTCCCCTAGATGGTAAGAATTTGACCAGCCCTTTGATTAATCACAATGAAGCCCCACTTCCATGCACGTAAACCCTAAAAAGAGCATGCAAGAACAAGGTATACTTCTTTATTCACACCACTTTGTTCCATAATTTTCTGTCGTGTTAGGAATGCTTATATATGGTTTTCTTTTCCAAACAAGAATGAATGACCCAATAGAATAATGGGTGTTGCCCCTTCTTTTTCCATTGTGAAACAAAGATAATATTCTTTAAAATTTTGTTAAACGACAATGTTGATAATTGATATATGTCACTGTTGGGTGTAATCTACTACCACCGGCTTTGCCAGTTATGTCAGTCAAATGGAATTTTAATTCTTATATATGAAAAGTATTCTTTGTGCTTCCGATGGTTGCATTTTCATATGCATTGTATTGGTCCCTACATGACCTAGCAAGTAGCCACTTTTCAACTCCCTTATCATACTACTGTCATGAATAATTATGAAAGAAAATTTATAGAATTAAAACAATCTATTATTTATGTAAAAAAGTTTACATTATCAATAAATAAAAAACTATTAAATATATTATTCTAAAATATTTCTCTTATAATAAATTTTTTGAATTTTTTGAATTAAGTGTTACCATATAATTTATTAATAATATAATTTTTTTTATAATCAATAATTAAAATTAAATTCAAATTTATAAGCTTAGATTTTTGTCTCAATTTACTAGTTTTATATATGATTAATGATAAACAATTTTATGAGTTCAAGCGCAACCGATTACAATAGAACCTTATCCTTCATTTTCAGATATTGTCGGAGAGGTGAAATCTGAATAAATGGAAATCAAGTTAAAGAAAATCAAATTGCAATTGCATACTAGAAAAAGTAGACAGAAAGAATCCCAACAAAGTAGGACAGATCAGACTCTTAATTTGTGTTGGCAGAGACAACTAAAAGGAGAAAGTAACTGCGTTTTAGATTGTGGCCGCAATTCAAAATATTCAATGTATTGATTTCTCACAAGTCACAATTACGTACGGTGTACATTTCTTCGCATTTTTTTGTTTTTCAATTGCGCAATAACAACGCAATTACAGAACCATTAATATTACAGTTGCAACTCAAAATTTTAAAATAATGTTCTGTAGAAATATGATTTTTTTTTCTCAAAAGTGACACAGAGTTGAGTATTAAGTATTTCATCTTAAAAGTCTTAAATTCAAAATTTATTAAGAAAAAGAATAAGTAACCCTAAAATTATTGGGAGTATTAAATGCTTCTTAACAAAACCTTAAAATTAATTTAATTATTATTATTTCAGTAATACTTTAATAATTTGCAAAACCTATCCTTTTGAACCAATTTGAAATTATTTAATATTCACATTGATTACGCTCATGCATATAAAAAAATTACATGGTTTAGAAACTACTCTTAGCCTTCTAACATTTATATCTTAGCTTTATTTTTACCTTGGGTTCACCAAAAAAAACCATAAAAGAAATTTATACCTATCATCTCCTAAAGATGAAATGTTTCCGTACATGAATTATGACTACTTCTACAATCAAGGAATCCTCTTTGGATGGCGAGTTTTCCTTATGTTGAATTAATTATATTAGTTGAAATATTCAACTATATATATAATCATCATTTGAACATCAACTATTTGAAAGTCTCATTTATAATGGATAAAATGTCTTCCAACAAGAGGATGTCAGCAACTGATGAAACTAACCCAATACATCAACAAGTGGATCTTCAATTCCTTTCCTTAGATTAGATTATCGACATGAAATTATCATGAATTATGTTAGGTTGCATATTTTTTCATTGAAATTTATTACAAATTGGAGTGCAGATAATGATTCATCATCGCTGTGAAGGTAAGTAAGTGTAATTTATTTGGTTTACATTTACAATTCATTTTGTTATAATTTAATATATATTAATGCGGTTAACAGGATTAAAAAAAATATAATATGTAAAAAATGTAAATCAAATTTTAACACTCATCTTTTTATTAAACAAATTTTAGTACTAAATTACATGGATTACAGACCTGTGCATTGACCAATCAATTTGAGACACTTATGTTAGCTTTGTACTAGGCTTTATTATATGCTTATTGTGCCCAATATTATTATTTTAGATGAGTTTAATGTTGTTGGGCCTCATTGGGCTTTAATGCAAATTATGAATAATTCTTGGATTTTGAAGCATTTTGACATTTTCTCCTTAGTTAGGCCATAACTTGGGACTCGGTGATCCATTTGAGGTGATCTTGGTGTCTTTGGAAAGCTAAGACAAGACTCTACAACTTTCATGAAGAACTCAAGAGTTGGATCGGACTTCTAAGGGTCCAAAATATCATTGCAATGCAGAGTGGGTTTGCTGTCACGGAAATCTGGGCAGTGTGCACATATTAGACTATATAGTGGGTTATAGGCCTCCTCTTGAGATGAAACTTGGCCATTAGAAAGATAAGACTCATATCTCCAACTTCACTGAAGACCATTTAGTTAATAGATGTCGTTTTAGGTATGATTATGAAGCTACAAGTTGGTTTGAATTTGGAAACACGTTCTCCCAACCTAACTTGAGGTAGGTGCAGTGTTTTTGGCATATCTGGAGTTTTAAAAGTCCAAATGGCATGATTTAAATTGCAAAATTTCAAGGAGACAACTGGTTACAACTTTCATGAAGACCTTCAAGCCAAAATGCACCGTCTAGGCTTCTTGATGTGATCTAAGGTCAAGAACATGGTTAGCAATTAAGTGAATTCCTTGTGATCAATGATAGATTAAACTCAATATCGGTAAATTTCCTTGAATTGGTTGCTTTTTTAGATTTATTTATAACTTTAAGTCCCGTACTTTTGTTAATCTTGTTAATCAACAACAAAACCCCACATTTTAATTATCTTGATTTGATTGAATCTTTATTTTTATTGGATCCTTGAGAGACGATTTGGTTCATTCTCTATACTACAAATTAGTTTGTGAACTGGTAATTTTTATTATTTGACGGGTCTCGACAACTTTTTGTCATGCATCACACACACAGAATGATAACTAATCTAAGAGTATGAGACATAACACGATCATTAACACTATGACACCACTAAATATAAAGTATCCATATATATTTTTGACATAAACACAACCACTCTTTTTTTAAGGGTAAATTGTATATGCACTCTTCAACTATGAGTCATGTGCGAATTAGACTTTAGGGTTTGAAAAAATGTGAATAACCCCTTGAACTTTATACTTTGAGCACAAAATTCTCTTTTATAGAGTAAGCTATTAAAAAATTACTAAAAATGTCATTGCAAGTGATACCATTAAAACTTAAATTTCAAATAATATCAAAATTAAGTGGAAAACTAACATATTTAAGAGAAAAACTTGATTAGTTTTTCACTTAAATATGATATTTTCCACTTAATTATGTCATTATTGAATGTTAAAACATGTTTTAATAATGTTACATATAAGTCACACATTTTCATTAGTTTTTTTAATGGTATACTTTATAAAAGGAATTTTGTGCACAAAGTTCGAAAGATCATTTAAATCTTTTCAAACTTAAAGTTTAATCTGCATATAACTCAAAGTTGGAGGATGTAACCTGCAATTTACCTTTCTTTTATTAAAAAAAATGCTGTACTTTATAAGATGCTATACCACTTTTTTGTAAAATGCCCATACTTCATAGGATGTTATTAATAACAAAATATCAAATATAGAAAATTTCTTATTGGGTTAATGAGATTTTTTTTACAAGTCTCAACAAAGATTTACAATGATAATTATATATGACCTAAAATGAGATTTCAAACAAAGAATTAGAATTAGTAACACGCACTATCCCGTTTTCGTGCATCTGTGTGCGTAGACAACTTATGTAGTCATCTATTTGGTTTCATCTGTGTTGAATTCTCTGAGCTAGTTGACTCCTTGAAGGATGTATAATTTGTACGTACGTGTGGCTGGCAATCAAGGGTGGATCTTGGTGGTGCCGTAAAGCATACAATTCAATTGTTGCACATTTTTCTCTCGTCATGCTAGCTCCAGTCACACAGCAAGAAACACCACTAGCAGTGGCGGAGCTAGACAAATTTTTTTTCATTGTTTAGGTGGGGCCATGCTTAAGAAAAAAATAAATAAATAAATAAATTTATATATAAATTCTAATGGAGTTTCAAAATTTTTAAGCGGGCTTACATGACCCGCCGCCCCTGACCACTAGTCATGGCAAAGGGAGGGTTTATCTCTTTGTGGCTTCTGCTTGCTCATTATTGTTATTAAGAATGTTCTTCGTTCTTTCCATTACAAAGTTCCAAATTCCAATCAAACAACCCGCCTTAATTCTTGAAAAAGTTTCAAAAAGCTTCACCCACCTTCTCATCGTTTTCCTTGAAAATATGTTACACACACACAAACTCTTTCTCTCTCTCCCCTTCCTGAAAAACATATTCCACACAAAAATACCTTGCCATTAAATAATTTTTTTAAAATTCAGTATAAGATAAAATTATATATAAGTAAAAAATTAAGGTACTAAAATAAAAAATAAAAATTAAGAATTAAAATTAACATATAATAAAAATTTATAAGAACAAAAAGTTACTTAAGTAAAGACTTAATTAATGTGATGTAGAATATTTATAAATTTTACTTATAAAAATTCATCACAAAACAAACTAAATATAAAAGTGTGTACATAAAAAAATGAAATATCTCTGAATAAACAATTAGTAAATTTTAAACTTCAGCCTCTAAAGAATTCGTTAACCGTAAGTAAGATTGAGTAGATGATGACCGGAGAAAACACTTCATATT
Organism: Styphnolobium japonicum; assembly: GCA_023212625.1. Taxonomy (NCBI): domain Eukaryota; kingdom Viridiplantae; phylum Streptophyta; class Magnoliopsida; order Fabales; family Fabaceae; genus Styphnolobium; species Styphnolobium japonicum. The sequence continues at coordinate 3,939,398 of JALBWW010000006.1, forward strand.
CTCATTTCCTCTCACATTGCGTGTGTATGTTATCATGGAAAGTAGGTAGTAAGTGGTTAGAAATATGACACATTTGGGCTATCATAAATTAATATTTTTGACATTATACAAGCATAGACTTCTACCATGGCTTTCAATCCAGCTAGGTTAGCTTTGAATTCCAAGAACTTAGTATAGGGAACGTGATGAGGGAAAACTAATTATAGCAAGTAGGACCGATCCTCTTTTTCTTCTTTTACTTCTGCATTTCTTGTTTCTTGTGATGGGAGAAATTTTTAGGTAATCACTATTGATATAGATACTTAGTTATATGTAACTGCACTTTTTAGATATAGGTATATTTATAACATAACCTACATAACTTTAAATATGTTTAATGTTAAATAAAATGTCTATAATAAATGATTTTAATTTTAATCAACTATCAGTATAAAGTTTCTTTACACTGTCACATAATCATGTATTATCAATTTATTAAAAGAATTTGACTATTATAATAACTACTTCAAAAGTCTAACACTTTTAATGATGTGTCAGTACATGATTAGATGACAGTGTAAAAAAAATTTACACTGACATTAGATTAAAATTAAATCCATAATAAATATTGTCCGCCTAATAATTTTTCCTTGACATCTTCTATCTCTATTTAAGAAAGGATGCTATAATTTGCTATGCGCGTTAGGCATACTTTTTTTTCTTTTTTTTTTAAGTAGACTGGGCATAGATTAATTGAAGTCTACAACTGAAGAAAAGTTATCATTCCACCTCACAATATTTTGCCATAATTCCAGTTTTGAGTAAGATTCTTTTTTTGTTTTTGATATTTTAACTACCTCTCTACCCAATCTAGCCTCTGCATTTTGTTTACCAAAACAAAAAAGATAAAGTCATGAGTTTAATTTCTATTCACTATCAGTGTAAAGTTTTTTTACACTGTCATCCTATCATGTGTTGTCAAATCATTAAAATAGTTTGACTATCACGACCACTACCTAGAAAGTCTAACTATTTTAATGATGTGTCAACACATAATTGAATGACAGTGTAAAGAAACTTTACACTGATAGTGAATAAAAATTAAATCCAAGTCATATTGCTGTATTAACTCGTCATGTGCCAGTTCTAATCAGGTCAGATGCTAAATTTCACTCTGATCACTCTTATTATATTAAGTATTACTTTCACTTGATTTGCTTTCAAACATGAAAGCAATAACATCAGGGAATTATTATTATTTAAACAAATTTCTTTATACTGTTTTATATTAATTTTCTACGAGCCATTAAATAACAACTAAAACTTCACTTAAACTTCTTATAAAGTCATTCTACACCCAATTATACGACAATCATATTCCCAACAATCAAAGTACACTAGCTAGATACCTTCTCCAATGTGTGATAAGCGGTTAACCTCTCAACTAAAAGACAACAGAATAAAATCATATAAAAGAAGTTAAAAAAGGATTTGGTTGATGGTGCAATGTTTATACTTGACAGCTATGCATATTTTATCATATAGTTTGTCATAAATATTCTGGTGGTAGCTAGTTTGTTGACTTGATAAAAAAAATTTCACACAAGCTGAATAATCTAAAATTGAATCCAATCTTCAATAGAAAGATTGGTGTTGAAAATGGAATGCGTAGGTTGAGTATTGGTACCTTACGGATAGTTGAGTGCATGTGTATGTATTTGGCCTTGACCTTTATGAGCTTAATTTTTGTGTAAAAACCTTTTATTTTTAAGTAGTATTAATACTTGCACAAATTTTATTTTTATAAATTTTTACAGACTCCTATACAAATTATTGAATAATACCTTAGTTCAACTATAATTTTTTTAAATTGTATAAATGAGTCAATCTTAGAGTTTGTGAGAACTTTATAAAAATAAAGCCTATACAAATTTCATTATTTAGTGTTTTACTTGTTAATGAGACAAGTTTTATTTTTTTTTCTTTTGGTTTGGGCTACAATAGTTAATAGAATAGATTCTAAAACTTTGAGAGTGCTTGGGCTTGGAAATAGTCTTTTTAAGAATGATGGATGGATCTCTATCAACTGGCCCAAAGCCTCATCAACCACTGCTTCGATTTAACCAACATTAGAATATTTTGTCAAATATTTTTGGTAAATATAATATTTTGTCAATTAACCTATCACTCATATTATTAGGAATAATGAATACTTCTACATACTTTATCTTCTCAAACTCCGTTACGGACTTTAAGGTTGATTCATCGAAACCATTAAAAAATAAATAAATAAATTTATAAGGGTAAAATTTACTGGAGTATTATTATTAATTATTATATAAAAACTAAAAATTTATAAATTTGAATTCTCATATATATGTTCCTTGACAGAGTAGAGTGTATCCGAGAAGCACCATCAGCATGGAAGGAGGCGGAGGAACGCTATCGGAGGTATACCAAAGCGCGAAGAAGCTGTTGCTGAGGACACGCGATGGCCTGGAACGGGTGGAGCGGGTGGAGTACTCGGGCATGGGCACGGGCACGGATTCGGATCTGTCATTGGCGATCAAGAAGGACATCACTCAGATCCAGTCCCTCTGCGTTGAGATGGACCGTCTCTGGCGATCCATCGCTCCTAAGTCTCAACGTGATCTCTGGAAAAGGTCTATTCATTTCCTCGTTTTCAATTTATGATCTTCAATCCTCCTTCTCTCTCCTCTGCCATTTTAGATCAACTGCTTTTCACCATTTCAATCTCAATCTTATGGGCTGTATTTCATTTCCCAAATCCTTCCCTCCCATCAATTTTGTTCAAGATCTTGATATCCATTAAGGTTCTGTAAATCTGTGATATGTCACTATCTAACTTATTTGGATGAATACCATGGAAAAATGGCCACTCACATAACTTTATACTATTTATTTCAATCAAACAAACAATCTATATTTTCATTTGTTTCTTCTTCCCTCTATTTACGTTGGAGTAAATATGTCTCACTTTCAGTTTATTCCGTGAATTTTTCATTTTGATGCAGAAAAGTGGAACAAATAGCTGAAGAGGCTGAATCGTTAAGAGAAAGTTTGGATAAATATAACTTAAGGAATCAGAAACGGACGATGGAAGCTAAAGAGAGAGCAGAACTGCTGGGACGAGCTGTATGGAATTGCTGTTATGTGATGCTCTGTTGTTAGTTTCTTGCTTTGCTACATAGTACATACATAATGACTTCCATTTCATGGGATGTGACAGAATGGGGATTCCAGTCATGTTTTGAGAATTTTTGATGAGGAGGCACAAGCGATGCAGTCAGTTCGTAGTTCTGCGCGGGAGCTGGATAATGCTAATGCAATTGGGGAGGCCATCCTTTCTACAATACATGGTCAAAGGGAACACTTGAAGGTATCTATCTTCCTTTCGGCCTTCACACATCAACATATAATGTACGTGGTTAATAGTCTGATAGTGATAGATAGGAGTTCAGTAGGATAACAAACACTTTGATGCTATTGTTTAGGTTTAGCTATAATGTCATCTCCTTTTTGTTGTGAATGGTGGATTGTATATTATGCTTATTTTTTGGGTGAAAGAAACAGTTTCTTTCCCAGCAAATGTATATGGTGATTGCTTAAATAGCTGCAGTCCAGCATCTCAGCAGTTTGTTATAGGATGGAATGGTGCTGGTGGTATCTCTGCTTTCTGTCTCTCTCTTGCTCTTTTTATTCTATTTTGGTACATTCCGAATTCTGAAATATTGACCTCTTAACCATTTAACTTCTCCCTTTTCTCTTTTTTCTTTGAACCTTGAAGAATTCTTACTTAACCATTTAAATTAAGGGGTAATCATGACATCACAATCCAGTACATTCCACGTGTAACATGCTTTATATGCAATACTAAGGAATTATGTTCTTAGGAATTGCATGATCTCTTGCTTTTGTTTTAAATTTTAATGTGTTAAGTGTTTGCAACAAGCTTAGTAATTAGTTGGTTTTGATGATTTTAATTGTGGTTTCTATTCTTCTATTGAAAAAATAAATTGTAGCTTTATATGTTCTCCGTTGTAATCTAAATTAACATCCAGATTGCTTTTCATTTCTAAGAATGTTCACACTAATGATAATTAGTGATGCAGTGGTATTACTGTCGGTATTATTGCTGATATGCCTTTTTATTTGGCTTATATCTTCGTGCAGAGTGCGCATCGGAAAGCATTGGACGTCCTCAATACAGTGGGGATATCAAACTCTGTTTTGAGGCTAATTGAGAGACGGAACCGTGTTGATCAATGGATCAAATATGCAGGCATGCTTTTGACTGTCATTTTCTTGTTTGCTTTTGTTCTGTGGAAACGTTAACATGGTCAGATGTTGAAAAACTGACATTTTTCCTAAGCTCCTTTCAAAAGTATATAAAATATAGTTTTGAGGTGTATCGGGCTGAGCAGCAGGGCAGTTTTTCCAGAAGACTTGTGTAACCTACCATAACATACAGAAGGCTGCTTATAAATCGCATGTTTATCGCTGACACTCTAGATCTTTGGGCCGGAATTGTCAGTGCATGATATATTTTGGTCTGCTCAATCAGAATCTTAGCCTGTGTAAATCCTATTCTTCTTTAAAGGCATATAGCCACTGTTGATTTTGTAATATCTGGTTCATTAATTATTCTAGATTCTATTTTCCATGATAGAAGTCCATATCCCACGAGAATTTTGATATAATAAGTGTTGAGGATGGCTAGTATGTACAAAGATTTCTTATATTGACAGTGTTGTGTGTGGCTAGTATGCCATTTTGGCATTTTATACAATACAGGGAACTGGTGAATCAACTCAAACTTGTCTAAAATGATTCATCATTCCTCATTCACAAGTTTCATCATAATCCAAAATGTTGGCTTGATCAAAGGTTTTCTCTACTAATTACATAGCACATATTCATCTGTCAACCATGATTAGTCATTAGATGGGCAGAGTGTCAAGCTGTGTGAAGAACCGACTTTGGGTTTGATCAGTACTTTTAGATACCCTGAGTAAATTCACATTAAATTGGTTGTGATTAACAAACAAAGCATACACGTCGTGTTGCTAAAAGAAGCCATTGGCCACGAGGACTAACGTAATCAATTAATCAAGCAAGCAACAAAAAATGGAAACGTGAATTGAGCAGAAGGGTGTTTACTCAATGAACGAAAGGGCAACCTTGTGGCTGAAATTTTCACTGTTAGGATTTGTATTCTATATAAGCTGAATGCAAGTTCATGTTAGAGATTTTCTAGCAAACATTCCCTGTCAATACTGATCTTCCAGTAAAACATATAATTGGAATTAAACCATCTTTTACTTCCGTTTGAACCAGTGTCATGTGAAAAGGGGCTCGGGTTTGGGATTGAGCAAGCAGAACCTAGTGGAGCTTTCTGACTAGATGGGTCACTTGGATTTTCTATGCTCTTCGATGCAGATATGCTAGCTTTAGAAGAAGGCCCATAGGTCTGGCGTCCGTCATGATTTATAAGCTCTGTAAGGGATTATATGGTTTCTTACCCATCCGCTTTGTCCCTGTTGCTGGCTTGCCTAAATTTGTTGCATTTACCATAGTAGTCAGTGTGTCCACACCATCAAATGTCACTGGCATGCCGGAGCGCCCGTCACAAGACAGAATGCATGCTATAGCATGCATAGAGGCCCCTAGAATGGGAGGAAGAGGAAACCTTGGATGTGTCACCTGAAATTGTAAACCAATGAGTCAAGCAGATTGAAAGAAAAGGAATGAGATAGCTAAAAGCCCATCTCACATAAGTGAAAACTGCAAGGAAAACAAAGAAGTAAAATTGGGTTTAGTTACTTTGTATAAAATTGCTGCTGATAATCGCTCTCTCAAGCAGTATAGCTGAGCAACATCAAGTGCTGTTGACCCAAAATAAAGCCAGCGGTCCATGATTATTCTAACTATATTATCAGGAGAAGACATAAGCTTATCTTCAGAGTGTCCACTGGACTTATTATCAAACTCCATCCCATCTTCACTTCCAACTTCATCTTCACTCCCTTCATCATCCTCATCCCCATCATTCTTATCTTTTGCAGGAGCAACAGCAATATCTGTTGAAAGCAGTAAGAGTGGAAGTGGTCCAACAACTGAACAGTTCCTTATGTTCATACCCCCGTCACCACGAGTAATCTCGTCATACACAATCAAAGTGTGATCTAATTTTTTCTTAAATGACAACTTAAAATTTGTGGAATGACTGTGCAAGCGAACTTTATCACCACTTGCAGTTTCAATAATAACCCTTTTTCCACCTTTATTAGGTAAACACAATCTCCCAACCATTGGATACAAACCTGCTACCAAAACCGCATGGAGTACACCAGGTTCATGCGCATTCAAGCTGTAACTTGAAACATCTTCAAGAATAAACCCATTTCGAATGAGTTCTGTTTGGAGTTGCTTACGCATGCCAAATAACATATGCATAACGCTTGAAGACACAAAATACTGAGAACAAAACCGTGCTTCTAGACCCATTTTCTTTGCATTACTCCAGCATTCAAATGCAGCTATTACAGCAAACTGATCGCCACAACCCCCATATAAAGAAGCAAGCTCAGATCTGGCAGCTGTAGCTCTCTTCTTTTCATCAGGTAACATTGGAAGCGTAAACGGATCTCTGTAATCAGATGCACATGCTAGAGTTAAAGCTGGATCAAGGCAGTTCATCAATATAGCAAAAAAGAGCATCTTGCTTGTTAATGGGTGAACAGGAAGAGAGCCAAGCTTCTCCCCTAGCTGGGTGAGTTTTTCATCAAGTGACAATGCCCCAATATCTTGAAGAACTATAATAGCATTACGTATGGACTCAAAAACTGGAGGATCTAATGTCTTCCTTAGAAACTCTTCTATTTTGCAGCTTGGATCAAGCAACTTAACCTGTCAAAAAAAAAAAAAAAAAAAGCCAAAATTTAACACCCTGCTGTTTTTTTATTGGATAGAAATTTCTATTAAGAAACAGAAGTAGGGTAATACAACAGTTGAGGATAAAAAAATCCTCATAAAAGAAACAAAACATGCAAAAATAAAACAAAAAAGAGAACTGCAAATCAAGTAAGCAAAGCTTGCCAATCTCTCTTCATTATCCGGCAAAGAGATCCTCTAAACAAACCCTTTGGTGAGCACCAAGCAAAAAAAAAAAAATACTTAATCTCATAGATGATGCAGAGAAGAACTGTCCTTAAAACTTGATATTTACTTTGGCATGTTATTTACTTTCCAGTTAATATCCTTATAAAACAGAGAGATCTCCAGAGAAACAGGGAAGAGTGGGACTGGTGGAATTAGTGCAAATTCCATGATGTAGCATAAAACGGTCATGGACTTTAATCATTTTCACATTTTTAGGGGATACTAGAGAAATTTTTTACCATTTTATCATGGGGTATAACAAGAACCAAGGTCTTGAGTCATCAACTAGGGAAGAAGAATACCTGCAGACAAAGCTCCTCAATAGGCATTCTCCTAATTTCTGGAATCTGAAAATCTGGCAAGGAACTTGCTCGAATCTTTGAATACAGATGATAGCAAATACCAGCTTGACAGCGGCCAGCACGTCCCTCTCGCTGCTTAGCACTTGCTTTTGATACCCAAGATGATTGAAGAGTTGACACATTATTATAAGGATCATAACTTTTTTCTTTCATCCGCCCAGTGTCTATGACATACACTATATCATCAATGGTGACAGCAGTTTCAGCAATATTGGTTGAGAGAACAATTTTGCGGCAACCGTGAGGCGGGCGCTTAAAAACCTTCTTTTGCTCCATGGTTGGAACCATTGAATGCAGAGATATGACCATAAACTTCGAGGTATTCTTGAAAAAAGAGGATGCAAGCAATCTCTCACGAGTTCTATTTATATCATCCCAACCTGGAAGGAATACAAGGATACCTCCATCTTTTGAATCAATACATATTTTTCTTATCAGCTGCTCTATCATAACAACATCAACAAGTTCAGGGTTGATTGTTGCAAGATATTTATTAAGCAACTTCTTCTCTTCCATGGAGTTGGAAAAATCATTATCCATGTGCTTCTTCAGCATTTCAGCAGCTACTTGCTGGTTTTCCCTTTCAGCAATCTCGAGTGCAGTTGTTCCGTCTTTGGCCCTTAATTGGCAATCTGCCCCAAAAGATAAGAGCATGCACATATCACCCACTCTACCTTTTCCAGCAAACACCATTAATGGAGTAAGGCCACTTAATGAATGTTGGTAATTAAAGAGCTTTGGGGATCCTTCAGAAGAAACCAACTCCAACAGCAGGTCCCACTCATCATTACACCAAGCAAAATTAATAGCTTCATCAATAGATAGCTTCTCTTCTTCACTTAGCTCATGAGTGGTTATTTGAATATTAGATGCGGTATTATCAAGATGATTATCATTTCTGGACTTTACAATAGAAAGCACATCCTCCAAATAGAAAGTTTTGATCTGAAGAAAGAACAGGTGGACATTGAAGTAACATGTGATAAAGTAGTAGTTAATTACTTAATTCATAATATACTACTGTATAGATACCGGATAAGTGAACCCCGGAACATGGATAATTGGGCAGCCACCAAAATATTGAGAAAATCTTGCAGCATCAATGGTAGCACTCATTAGTATCTGTAATATTAAGGCAACGCAACAGGAGAGAAGATAAAGGTTAAAAATATTGATCAAAGATGGGAAATAATATGCATATAAATTAATTAAGCACTTGACTGGATGACAGAGAAATAGAGAAAGAAAAATATAAATGCAATGACGTTGAACTGACCAGACGTAGGTGAGGATATGAAGGTAGCATGTCTCTGCATATAAGTCGCCAAAAATCAGAGATATTAGTCCAAAAAACAGAGAAACATCCAAGGTGGGTGATGTTATATATAATCCTTTTTCTTTGGGAGGGAGGATTAGATATAACAGAAAAGCTACTACCACAACTTTGTGGCCACAAAAAAAAAAAAAAAAAAAAATCTTGCTTTGTGCTTGCCAAGGACCAACTCTACCTAAAAGCTTAAGCTGTTAGCTGCAAAATATCTCCAACACCCCCTCTCACGCAAGAGCACCTTGCGCTTGAAGCATGTGCAATACACAAACTCACTTTATCTTGTGCTAATTAATTTAATTGAAAGAATAGGGGTGACAAGGATCAAACTATTGACCACTTGGTCATGAAGGGTTTTTCTTTTTCTTTGGTGCATCGGTCATGGAGGCTCTTATACCTTGTTGAAAATTAGAGAGAGAAAATAAGGTTTTGGAAGAGAGAGAGAGAGTAAAAAGGCTGTAGGATGAAGCACACATTGCTTCTAGCCGACACCTATAACCTATATTTATACTAGAGAAAAGAGTATACAATTGTAACGTTGTCAATCAATCACCCCTCAATCAAGCTCCAATCAATCCCCAATTAATCAACCTTGATTTTTAGGGTCAACACTTCCTTAATTCACAATACTATCCTCAATTAATAGTTTTATTTCTGTGCTCTTAACAGTGCTATTGATTTGACAGATCCTCTTACAGATCAGTGCAAAGAAGCAGAATTGTGTTTTCTGGTAGGCATAACACTGTGCCACTAGCATTAATCTAAACATAAGCAGTCAACAAATATTGACCCCAAGTAATCACCTGTCAACTGTTATTCTTGAATGAAAGAACTGACATAGACCACATGTCATTAGAGAATTGATATGAAATGTTAACATTTTTTTTGGATAACATAAGATGATTTCATTAGAAGAGAGAGTACAAAGTGAGAGAAAGAAAGTAGAGAGAGGAGAGATTTTCCAAGAAAATGTCAAAAAATAGAAGGGGAGAAGAGAACACTAGCATCTGTAAATGACATATTAAAATTTATTGTCAAATAAAAATTGCCACACCTGCAGTCCAATTTTACTCTCACTTATGCAACAGGCAATTAAACAATTGTATGTAACTATACCACACTAGAAAGTAAAGGCTAATAAGTTCCTTCCAATGGTATACCTGATGATTGCCAACATGAAGTCTGAGTATCGGTCCCTTTCATGAATTTCATCCTGAACAAGAAATGCATGTCACCTCATTTGCAATTCATACTTGCCAAGGAAAACAAACAGTATATGCTTCACATATGCCAATATTCTTTTTTTTTCTATAGTACATATGCCAAGATTCTTGAACACCGAATATATGAAGACGTTTGAATTCACTTCTCACATCAAGGGCTTTAATTAAGAAAATAATATGAAAAGTTCAAATTGCATTTCCTCTCCTAGTATTACAACTATCATCATAGCTTTTTGTGGATACCCCATTGCTCAAGACCATCTGTAAACCAATGATTCAAAGACTGAACTGTGCTTCTGGTCCATATAGTTATAGTCACTATTTATGTAATTCCTTTGTGATTTTTCAATTTTCATGCACAAAATTAACAGCAATAAGCAATCATCAAGCCAGTGATTTTAGAATCAATTAAATAATATCAAGGCTCGCTACTTTCACCATTGGCCATATAATGGTAATCATGGTGACAGTGACACTGATAGGCTCTGGTGTAGTCACTTTGCTCAAGAACGAAAAAAGGAATTTGTTCAAAGTTCAAACCAACTTGCTATAAAACGATGAGGCAGCTCTGTGATAAATCATTTTGAGACACTTATGTTAGCTTTGTACTTAACTTTATTAGATGTTTATTGTGCCCAATATTAGTATATTAGATGAGTTTTATGTTGTTAGGCCTCACTGAGCTTTAATACAAATTGTGATTAATTCTCGGATTTTGAATGCATTTTGATATTTCCTCCTTGATTAGGCCATAACTTGGGATTCGGTGATGCGTTTGAGGTGATCTTGGTGTCTGTGAAAAGTTAAGACAAAGATCTACAAGTTTCATGAAGAACCAGAGAGCTGAATCGCACGTTAAGACAATTTAAATTGAAGTCGAAGATAGGGTCAGAGAGCTGGTATGATCTTGACAGCCTGACCTCTGCGCAGTCTACAGTTTATATCTCGAGTTGTAAAAGTCCATTGGATGTCAAACCAGGGCCAAATGAAAGCTGAGACATAAAGCTACAATTCTTATGAAGACCTCCAAGCCAAAATATGTTGTTTCGAGCATGCAAGTTAAGCTGGAAGTCAGAGAAGAGTTGCTGACGAGATTGGGCTACTTAACTAGGCATAACTTGGGCTCTAGGCCTCCAATTAGCATGAAACTTGGGCCCAGGGATTCATATTTGACCTAGGTTTGTATCTGATGTGTTTCTAAGGAGGTGTAGCCACAACTAGGGTTATATATAGAGGGAGGCAGCAGCAAAACGAGGGACAATTTTAGTTTTCATTTTTCAGCAGCCATAATTAGGGTTCTCTCCCTTCTCTCTCTTCCTCCTTCTCTCTCTTCTCTCTAGAATTTCGTTTTTATTCTTCATTTTCTGAGTTCTTCCTTCCCATCCATGGAAGACTAGGCTCTTGTAATCAATCCAAGGGATTAACTATCTTGATGTTTAATTTGAAGATCTTGTTTTGCTTGTTCATATTACTTAATTGTTATTTAAGTTTCTCTTCTTCCTCTTTTGATTTTGATCTAGATTGAATTGCTTAATTTGATTTAGATGTTTATGTGATAATTGCTTTATTATCATGTATTCAAAGAGGATCACAAAGACTAAACAATATATCAAAGCTTTTTTATGGATTGTTTAGCTTGATTAAATTCTAGATCTTAAGTTAATTTATGTTTGAATGATGCTTAATTTATCTAACATTGGTTAATTAAATCTTAGATGCTTATCTAGTAGAGGATTTTTGAATCATGTTAAGGCTTCTTGATGTAATCTAAGGTCAAGAACATGGTTAGCAATTAAGTGGATTCCTTGTGATCAATGATGGATTAAACTCAAGATCGGTAAATTTCCTTGGATTGGTTAATTTGTTAATTGATTTTCTTTAATTCAACAAGTGTATTTTTTTAACAAATCATCAAAACCCCCCATTTTTAATTATCTTGATCTAATTGAATCTTTGTTTTTGGATTCCTTGAGAGACGATTCGGTTCATTTTCTATACTACAAATTAGTTAGTGAACCAGAAAATTTTATTATTTTAACGGGATTCGACACCCTCTTGTCACTCTGCCAATCTAATTCTACAACAATTTCAAAACTAATGTCTAAGATTCTAACAGGTGTGCCTAGCTAGTTTTGAATTGTCAATTAACTAATGTATCTGAGAACTTACCAGTCATACCTAATAACCAATTGTTTTTGGCCATCCTAATAACTGAAAATGAACAAACATGGTATAGTAGAAGCAAGAACATAAAGTATTTACTCAAGATTTACTATAAGTTTATGCTCTAGCTGAGGAAAAAAATAAATAAAAGAATTACCATAATTATGTGAGTAATGCCAGAAATGTCATCCTTCACAGATCCCATCTTTAACCTACTAGAACCTTTAGAAACCAACACTCTCAATAGAACTCCAGTAGTACATAGCACAATTGATGATTGCCTTCCGCCTCTGCTTTCTAACCGTATCTGGATTGTTGTTTAAAATATAAGCCACAGAATCATATGTATGAGATATAACCACTAGAAAAGCTAGTAATGTTCTACTAAGAAGCAAGGTAACCAGTTTATGGAAAGGCACTTGCACAATCAACATAGGGTATTGAATGTTGAAGGAAGAAAAAGTCAAAAAATCTATAAAAGAAAGAAAGAAAGAAAGAAAGAAAATGATATGGTGAAAGATAAATGATATTTGTAGATTGAACCATTGACGGGGAAAATCATACTTCTTTAATTACTAATGACACCTTATGGATTTCTTCCTCAGTATCAATAAAAAACTGAGTGTGTTGTGTGTATGTATCACATGAATGCAAAACACTGGTCCAATTATGATAACAATGTTCAATGTTCAAACAAATATTTCTATAAAAAAAATATCAAATCCAAACAAAGGACCACAGTACCATTACTAACAAAGATATATAAATAAAATTACCTTGTATCCAACATTTTCTCCAACAGTCTCTCCTCTCTCACTGGAGATTCTCTCAGAAACTAGACATAGAAACAGGGGAAGAAAACATATTTTGGTAAAGACTAAAACAAGAACATTGAGAAAATTAAGTTTGAAAGAGTTGCACACCTGAAGTTGTAGAGATACGTCGAGGCTGAGTGCAAACTATTTTACATACCTCACCCTTACCCCACATATGATCCAAAATAAATTGTGGAACCTGAATTATATTTAATATTAAGTTAAACAGAACATTGGAAAAGAGAATGGGAAATGCTTCACATAGCATAGAAAGTTTATTAAAAGATGTTGGCCCATATACAGTGATGAAGTACTCATTGGAGAAACCCAAAATCACAAAACATCAAGAAATTGTTAGTGTGTCCTCAATTACCAAACAACAAACCAGATATTAAAGCTAATCATAACAACTAAGGCAAAACATAAAAACAAATCAGAATGCACAAGATTCTTAAACAATTATTCGTTACCAAGAAGAGGCCTATTCTCTCCAACTTTATACTCCATAATATCCATATTAAAGCAAGATTAGGTCTCACTTTATTAGTTATCAATACAGAAGCCGTATTAAGGATCATCCCAGAATTGTTGAACTTAGGATTCTTACTATATTTTTTCTCTTTATTTTACCGTTGTTACAAAGGCATGTATTTTGTATATCTCATGTGCATACCCATTTCTTAGTCAAAAGACAAATATAAAGATCTTTATTTTATGCAATCAAGGGTCTTATCACATGAACCAAGTTTCAAGCCAAGGCAAGCTCGGATAAAATTAGGCTCACTACTTAGCAATCAGAGGGGCATTATGTTCAGTATAAGCTATAATAATCCACAAGACAGACCTAGACGAAATCACAAGTAACATCTGTTATCATCCATTACCAAACAGATCTGTTTAGAATAGGGCACAGGCAAAACTCCTTAATTGGTATCAAGATGATTATACAATAACTTTTAGGTAAGAAGAGCTCTTATTTGTATTATTACCAAAAAAAAAAAAAAAAAACAAGACGGCTACAGCCCCAAACAAGATTGACTCAATCAAACAGATCCTTTTAGAATAGGGCACTGGAAAAACTCCTTAATTGGTAACAAGATGGTTATACAGTATCTTTTAGGTAAGAAGAGCTCTTATGTGTTTTATTCCCCCAAAAAAAATTCATGTCGGCTACAGCACCAATCAAGATTGACTCAATCAATACAAGATGCATGAAAGAATCCATTGAAGATAGCCTATATTATCTATATCTCCAATTAGATCAAATGACCACAGGTATCAGCTTTCAAGGAAATAACATATTAAAATTCTCAAATAAAAACTATACTTGTAGACCACTATCATGATGGAGAGACCACATAAAGCATTATGATAAAATTATCTATTTTGGTAATAGTTACTTTGAACTTTCTCTTATGTGAAAGAAAAGCAACAAATACTAATATCCAACCTTTTCACATATTCCACAGCCAGTGCACAATTTTTTTTTAAGTGGGGATAACAAAAATAGGGTGTACAGTAATAAAAAAATTAAAAAGAAAAGGAGGGGGGGTAAATCCATAGCACAAGCATACATCCTAATTCCTAAATGGACCAATCATAAAACCATATAACCAAAAAATGAACATTTTGAAACAGAGTTGCTGACAAATTATACATAAATGTAGTTGTACCATAATAAAGACAAAGAAAATAATTGGAAACCTGCGTAGTCTTTCCACAACCAGTCTCACCAGATATGAGAACTACCTGCTTTGAAACACATGAAAAGAATAGTAAGACCACAAAATATGCAAAAAATCTAATCTTCATTCAAATTCCATTCAATTGTCATGTTGAAAAGGATTGAAAACTAAAATCATACTAAACTATGTTTGATATATTTAACATGTCAATGTGATATAAGATGAGCTTAATTATAGTGCAACCTGCAACCAAGCTACCAAGCAGAAGCATGTCCAAAGGAGATTTCACGAAGTCAAAATATTAAATTAACCTGGTGAGATTCAACAGTTGATGTAATGACATCCTTGAAGGATGCAATTGGAAGCTTAGACCTCTCTTCAGTGATCTGCGTGAATGGAAATCAAATAACTGACTCATTAACAAGACTAATCTTTTGCAAGTGCTACACATACTGCAGAAGAAGAGTAATAACAGTAAAGCATCCAACCAACAAAATTCAATATAAGGTCTTTGAAGTTGAAAGGAGAGAAAAAAAAGGGACCTGTTTCAAGTTGGAGGCTGTCTTCATTCTAGAAGCAAGGGCTTCCAATTTCTTAGCAACTTCAGCCTTGGTCATAGAAGGCCTGCCGAAAATATCATCTTTCTTTTGTTTTGTTTTGTCAGTAGTGTCACTATTTTCTCCAATCATCTCCCACAAGTTTCCATCATCAGGTGGATAATGGGTAAATAAACCACCTAATACCTGCTTTGCCTCTTCAGAAAATGTGAAATGAGGAAGACGCTCTAAGCCACTATTGGTGTCAACCTTCTTTTTAATTTTGTGAACAGATACTCTCCTTTCCTTCCCAAGCCTACACAAAACGTAGGTTCAAATTCAATATCAAGAACACAATATGAAAAAATGAACCAAAGGCAGCATTACAATAGCAACTATTCCATTCAAGGAATGTGACTACAATTCTTACAGATTTAAAAGAGCAATTTTATATGTGCTGCTGCCCTTGGCACTCACCCAGAACTTTTAGATCTAAACCCCATTTTTTGGGATACTTGATGCACTAAAGCACGTTCTTCGTTGGACAAACTAGCTTCAAATTTGTACACTGCAGAAAGAAAAAAAAGCGATATTTCATGAAAGGATATACTTCGTCAGAAAGATACAATCCGCATAAGCTATACAAATCATCCTTCCAAGATTGATTTTCAGTGTCAATGAGCCCTTATGAACTAGCCAACAAGATTCAAACTTTAACAACAACAACAACTAGTAGCCAAAATGCATACATATCCAATCCAAATGAAACACCAAATTTCGAAGAAAGGGTCAGAAAATAGCAATGAACCATACTAAAGTGTATTTCTTCGAAAAATGAAAGCATCCCATATCATATTTCTGCATCAAAGGGAGTAACAAACGATGGGCATTGAATATTAGGCTAACCTTCATCATTGGAAGCTCGAAACTCATCCAATATGTGGGAAATACGAATCCTTGTGACTTCATCAACTTTGGGATTTTGACGCTGAAGTGGCTCTCCTTTCTTCTCCCTTTTCTTCGTCATGATTTAGCACCTCACTCACCTGAATCCAAAGGAAATGGAAGAAAATATACTCAGACTCAGAGACAGAGTTGTGTCGTAAGCTCTTCTGCGAGCTGTTCTCGTTTCCGTTTCCTGTTTCTTTTCCTTTGGTTTGGTCATCTTACAGGCAAGTCCTTTTTCGTCCTTTCATCTATCTCTTTCTTTTTTTTTTTTTTTTTTTTGCCCTTTAAGTAAACTACACCTCTTTTTTTTCTTTTCTTTTTTTTGATTATAGAAGAGGTGGATGGGAATTCAATTTTGGGATCAATCAGTTTTCTTTTTATAATGAGTTCCACAATGTGCTAATATAAATCATTGAGCCCCTTTTTCTTTTCATTTATAATAATAATAATAATAATAATTTCTCCTTGATACCTGAGAAATGAAAGAGATTAGGAAATAGAGAAAATGAAGCTTATTCGACAGCTCAGTAAAATAAATTGGTAGCTGTAGTTATTTGAGTTTCTGAAAAATTAGACAGTTCAGTAAGATAATTCGGTTGCTCATTCTGTGTGCATAATGTATCTTGTTAATAGTTATATTAGATGAAGTATTTGCTCTTAGCCAAACAACTACTCGTTTAATTCCACATAAACTGCTTCAATGAATTTAGTGATATATGAAAATCTATTATGCAGGATGTTTGGTCAAAGTCAGTAGTTGTAAAGAAGATAGGTTGGATCACAGGTGTCTCTTTCTCGTCCTGAAAATAATCATATACGCCTGTGTAGTCGTGTGCCAAAAAACCTTTCCATTCTATTCTAATCAGATTCTTCTTGTTTTTTACATTGTTGGTATCATGGTTAGGGATTCTCACATCTACAATGTGTGTTTAGGATGCTTGGTTGAAAGATGTCTTCTTTGATAAAATAAAAAATAAAAATAAAAAATCAAGCAAAGAAAATGTTCTGCAATCCATTATACCTTAAAAATTGTACGGAAAATTCTATTTGTATGACATTAGTCCCACCCTAAAATCATGTCTCAAATTTCTTAACCCACCTCAAATTCTTCCACGGATTTATTTGAACAAGAAGCCACTCATGCTACTAATCCGGTACTTGGTTTGTAGCACAGATTTTTTGAAAGGCCTCTATCATCACACTCCATGTTTAGATTAATTTATTTTGCATTAAAAAAACCTTTTCAACCAAAAGCTCTCACTTGAGTATATTGAAAAAAAATAAATTCTGAAAACAAAGTATACTAATTTAGAACACACTATTAAGTGGTAGGAATGTAAATGAATCAAGTTCGAGTCAGAGGTTAAAGGCTCCATACCCAAACTGGAGTAATCTTTACATACCTATACTGGCACCAGATACTCTACTCTAATAACTTTTTTTTATATTAAAAATGAAATAGAATTATATATTACTACTTTTTATATTTACATGGGTATTTAGATAAACAGGGGAAGTATATATATAGATCTATACTTATATAAATAAAAACTCTTCCGCTATGCTCACATCCATTTAAAAATAAAATTTCACTGTTACACGCACCTAAGTAGGGAGGGACATACTCATTTACATCTCCAAGCCAAGAGGATGACCTCTTACATCATGCAGGAGTAACATGCTAGCATACACAATACAACCAGACAAGTGACAGTATAGAAAAATTTAAGGCGACTAATAAAACCGTGCAAAGTTGTGAATGCAAGACCATTACTCATCAAATCATTGTCAAAAACTCGGAAGATAAAATGCCATTGAAGCGCTACAAAACCCACATTACAAATAAAGTCTGAATTTTCAATGGTATGAATTTGAGTACCTTAGACAAATTTTGCTGAGCTAGGAATGTTCTAATAAGTTCCCAGAAATATATGATATGATAGTAGAAACTTTCTTTAAAACATTTACCGAAACATACCTCTTGAAAATCATTAAGAGAACAATAATGGCATGTAATGAACAAATATTTACTAGTATGGAGTGAATACTAACCATTATTTTCTACGAACAAGTGAAAAATAATTGAATGGGAAAATGATGCCACAAAATAAAAAAGACTTCCCGAAGCACTGGAACATACATCATCTTATTCTCGGGGAAGTAGTAACTGCCCTCCAGCAAATCCTACGCGCATTGGATCTGGCAGATGCTAATCTACACATTTACACTTGTATTCTTGGAGCAAATATCACTGTAATACAGGGGCTATGCAATCTCAAGGTATAGCAAAGCTAGATTGCTGTCATCGTATTCACAATTTATTGTTGATAAAAAAAAATAGGAATTTAAACCTAAGAAATCTATATGAAAATATGCTGGCCTCGTAAAGAGAATTCTGCAAATTTTGTAAAAACTGCAAATATTGATAATAGTAGCCAAGTCATTGAATTCAACAATTAACTGTGTAAGGGTTCCTTTTAGAGAGGTGCATTTATGACATGACTCACACAACCTTACACATGTTTAATGTTGAATGAAATGTCTATGATAGGCAGTGTCAACCTAAGATATTTTTCTTGAATCTGCTGGCTTGAAAACTCTAAACATATATAGAGGAATCATCAAACTCTAAGAAGCCAAAAAAAAAAAAAAAAGGAAAAATCAAATACATAAACGGATCATGGATTTATTATGAGATTTATGAAAAGTTACATGCATGTTTGATATGAATGTCTACTTGTGATAGTAAAGGTATTTATACAATTGCAATGATTAAAAAAAAATTGAAAATGAGTTTGGCTTCATCTAAGTTCCCCCATTGCAATGATGGACGCCATTGCTGTGTGCATTTTGGTACTTTACATTCAGACAATTTAGACCCCATATCCGAATTGTCCGGTCATCACTGGCTGAGGCTATCATGTGGGGGTTAGCTGGATTCCAGCTCACACAATTAACAGCTCCAGAATGACCAGGCAATGCCTCTATTAGCTCCCCTGAGCTTCTGTGCCATATGTAAACCTACAAAGATGGGAAGCCATCGCACTCAAGTTTAACATTGTCCACATTTATGCAATAGAACTGACTATGAAAAAAGAAAATTTACCACCTCCAACACCCCTCAAACAAAAAAAAAAAAAAAAGAGAAACATACTTGGTTTGCATAGGTTAGGCATTGTTTTAAAGAAAAGAATAAAATAATAGATAGAGGTTTCTGGTGCTCAAGATGAGCAAAGAAGTTAGTTAGATTGTAGCAATAACACCAACTGACCTAACTACAGAGCATATCAAGCAGTGTTGTAAATTTACCAAGATGCCCCTAGTTTTATAAGATAAACTAGAATAAACATTACAGAAGTCTATTAGACCTGAACATGTTAATAATTGTAGCTGAATTCATTCTACTGGTATTATAATGAAGGCCAATATATCAATCAAACATCAAAGCACCATTTCTTTTATGCCAATATTTTAATGGTCTTTTGTAGCCTTCATCAAGTCTCCTATAATCAAACAGTCAGATTTAAAAACTTCTCTTTTTGACGGCATAAGACAGAAACATACAAGCACCAAAAGAATTTCAACTTGCAAAATATTAGCAATTATACTTCAAAAAGATTTTTCATTCTGATCAATGATTTGTAGACTACTAATTTAAGATTCATACCAGTGAATCCTCACTTCCACTAGCAATAAAAGCTTGCTTACATCCACCAAAGCAAGACCTGATAATAAATCGGGTACGTCTATGACCTATGTACTTGCCAACAAGCTTAGGATCACCTTCAATGTTCCATAGATGTATTTCTTGGTTCAAAAGATTAACCAACAAGAATCCGTTATCCTTTGATAAAGAGAATGAGGTTATTGTCTGATACTCTTCAATAAATCTCTCATCCTTTGTTTCTCTGTTGAACAAAAGTACTGCATTGTCTTTACAAATACTTAGAATCTCTTCCCCATCACCCGTTATTTCCAAATCAGAAATCTTAAGGGTTCTTTGCCCTTTCCAAGACTCCACTTCTTTCCCATCTAATTCCCACATGCAAATGCTCTTGTCACTGAGGCCTGAAAGTATATATTTCCCACTTGGAAACCATGCACAGGAGACGAGGCCAGCACCAGTTTTTTCATAAACTTGGAGGCACTTACCAGTAGAGACATCCCAACGCCTAATAGCCTCCTCCACACCACATGTGAGTAGCTCTTGGTCATTAGGACTCCATGAAACAGAAGAAACAGGTTTTTGGTGACCAGATAATCTATGCTTTACAGAAAGTCCACCATTCATGCCAACCTATTAAAAGAAAAAGCCCAAAATTAAAATCTGAAATCTCATTTGATAGCATTAAGCCATGTTTTATATATGCGTGTGTGCGCGCATGCAATTTTTGTGCATTGACCAATGAGGGTATATTACACATGCATAAAGAACTTTACAAAATACTTTTAAGTCCTATTCAGAAGCCTAACTAGCAGATCACCTAGTCAGTCAATTGCAGACTCTTAATTAATAAAATTAGGTCTTCATTATCAAATTTCGACTGAAATGCTCAACTCTTTATTCTGTACCATAAAGCCCAACAAGTATTACACCCATGTAACAACATTTTCCTTTTAAGATATTATGCAACAAGGTATTTTGAACCTTATTTCTATTACCAACTTCCTGCTAACCTCAAGAACCATTTAAACGATTAACCCAAGTACTATTAAGGCAAAACCTCAAGGTTATATATTCATCCATCGACAACTCCACTTTTTTCTTTGTCTTAGTTTCCTTTTAGATAGGATAGAAATTATACTCAACATCTCCTGCTTTCACCATACCAGCAGTATATACTCAATCTAACAACCAGAACTCCAATGCTATTTGAGATGGTGTACTAGTGTACCTCTTTGAACACATTATACAGA
Source organism: Styphnolobium japonicum (assembly GCA_023212625.1). Classification (NCBI taxonomy): domain Eukaryota; kingdom Viridiplantae; phylum Streptophyta; class Magnoliopsida; order Fabales; family Fabaceae; genus Styphnolobium; species Styphnolobium japonicum. The sequence continues at coordinate 3,960,535 of JALBWW010000006.1, forward strand.
GTCAGGGCTATCCTTTTTCATTGTTTTTCACTAAAATATGACCTATGCATTGCAAAAACAAAGAACAAGCAAAGATAGAATTGGACATCATTGAACAGTGGGATATCATAAGCTAAAAGATGCAGATACCTTTGCTATCATGAAAGAAACAATGCATATTCCATATGCAGTCTGTGTATGTGATATGAAGGAAAAAACTACAACCGGTATTTGCATTTAGGGTATGATGATAAAAAAGGACATAAAAGAGGATATTACCTCTGCAGTCTGTGTATGCAAACACATTTGAAAGGCAAATAAAAAAGAGATGAAAGTAAGAGGACATAAAAGACAAAAAATGGAAATTGTCAGATCAATATCAGATATTACCTCCCAAATGATTGCAGATCGATCATTTGATGCTGAAGCTAAATATTTCCCATTATGTGAAAATTGTACAAACCAGACTTCATCATCATGCGCTTCTAATATCTGTTGGAATATTAGCAGGAAAAGAAAATATCATTAGAATACAGATACCATTCATGCTACAGAAAGTAAATGCAGGACAGTCATTGTAAATAAACAGCAAAAGGATGGAATCAGAAGAAAATTCTATTCCTTTTCTCTTTTCTCCCCCCTGGGTTTGGGGCTGGTATTTGAAAGAAACCATATAAGAGCCTCAGCACATAATACACTTCGAAACAAAACAAAAAATTAAAGGGAAAAAAAAACTAACATACAGAGTTCTAGTCTGCAACAAGCAAACAGAAAGAAGATGATGTTGCCACTACCGATAGCAAGTCAACAATGAAGATCACAACATCTATTCAGAAGTATAGACGTCAAATATAAAAAAACACCCATATAAAGCTCACAACATCTATTAGACGTAACATTTTCTAACCTGTAATGTTCTAGAAGGTATCTGAGCTTTTCCACAATGATGATCAGAATATAATGACATCTCCTTATCCAATGAGTTGTGAAACAGGCAAGCCTCTCGTTGCAAGATAAGGGCTTGTTCAACTAAATGTTCCAACCTCTTTTCGGGTATCATTACTGTTGGGGGAAGCAGTTTCTGCAATTCCTCCAGTAGCTTTGACCGAGATCTCATCCTCACAATATCTCGCTTAGGAGAACCAACTCGGCTGTACGGAGATGGAGACACTATGCAGGAAGAAAGTTCTCGAATTCTACTACTATTAATGCAAAGTGGTGCAATCTCAGTCCTCAAGGTCTTCAATGCTTCCATGACCTTCTCCCCATCTAGAAGTTCTAAAAATTTCTGCTCCAATATTAAAAATGAGGCTGACCTAACAATGCTTTGATCAGCTAGACCAATTTTATGCAATGTAGCTACACCGTCATCCCAATTTCCATCAAGCATCTGCTGCATAAACAGATTCACCACAGATGAGTGTAAAGGAATTCCAGACTCCTCCTCAAGATGTGCACCACTCTTTCGGTAACCAAGAGAATATAATGCCTTTGCAATAATCCTGACAAATTCTTCTCTTTTGATAACCCCTTTGGAACCAACAACTTCATCATCCCCTTGGGATGGTAGGGGCCGAGGCATGAAGTCACTGGATGAGCCTCCAATGGGCTCTATGGAAGATGAACCGTTAGAGAAGCCAACTAATCCTTTAGAGGATAATTTCATGCGTTTTAAGGCTGGTTCTTCATCCCCCACACCTCCCATCAAAGGTGCAACTCAGCCCATATATATTTTTCAGCGGAGAGGAAACAGTACAAGTATATAACTAAGAAAAAGCCTCTGAAAAACCGCAAGGAACAAATTTCTGCATAGAAACAGTAACAATAAATACCATAAAAATGAGCCCAGAACCAGAAGTTAAAACAGCAAATAAATTGCTCAAATTGAAACAAGAAATGAACACGATCCAGAAGAAATGCAAGACCCCAAGCTGTTTTGTTTTGCGTCAAAGCACAATGTTTCAACCAATTTTATTTTATTATTATTATTTTATTCCTAACGAAAAGGCAAACCGAGAAAATTGAGATGATAAGCGAAAGACGATATCATAGAAGAATCGGCATCGGAAGTCGCAGATCCAAAGAACTGCATAAGAAGAAGGAACACAACACAAGGTGAAGATGGTGATCCACCGACTTACCGAAGAAGCAGAGCAACGATCGGAAGTTGGCTTGAGCCACAGTTGGAAGTGCGATCGTGAGTTAAACACCGCCGATTCCTTCTTCTTCTTCTTCTTCTCCTCCTCCACACCGTTCTTCCTCTTCAGTTACCGAAGCAAACAGAGGCTGAAAATCCCAAACGCTTCCGCTTTTCTGATGATGATGCTTTTGCCTGGATATATATATATATATATATATATATATATATATATATATATATATATATATATATATATATAAGGAGGGATCAACTTACACCGGTGTAAGAGTGATCATATGGGGAGGGATCAACTTATATCGGTGTAAGACTTGATCACTCTTACACCAACTCAATAACTTTTTATTGAATAACTTTCTTACAAAATTCACTGTTAGATTCAAAGATTCTATCATGTAGATCATACTTATAAAATTTTACATTAATTCGAAATTGTTTTGTGACTCATTGATATACATCAAAATTAACGTAAATATAAACTATTGAAATATATGAAAATATGAAGTATTAATTATATTCTTATTGATATTCAATTTTTTCAAAATTTGACACAAATGATCTACATAATATAAACTTTCAATCTAACGGTAGATTTTGTAAGAAAATTATTCAATAAAAAGTTATTGAGTGATGTAAGAGTGATCAAGTATTACACCGGTGTAAGTTGATCACTCCCCTATATATATATATATATATATATATATATATATATATGGGTCTATAACTAGTGAGAAGAGTGATTTATTGTGAGAGTGAGAAGAGCAAATCTTGACCATTAGATCATTCATGTATGGTCAAGATTAGAAGTTATTTAAAGGTTACATGACCACTTAAAAAAGTTACATGACTTTATGTTTTAATATTGACCATATATGGATGATTCAATGGTCAAGATTTGCTCATCTCATTCTTAGAATAAATCAATCTTCTCACTAGATATGCTTCATATATATGTGTGTGTGTGACAAAGATTGTGAGAGATAAGAGGAGAAAATATTGATCATTGGATCATCCATGTATGGTTAAGATTAGAAGTTACTTAAAGATCATATGACTACTTAAAAAAGTCACATGACTTTATGTTCTAATTTTGACCATACATAATCCTTGTATGGTTAAGATTAGAAGTTACTTAAAGGTCATATGACTACTTAAAAAAATCACATGACTTTATGTTCTAATCTTGATATATATGGATGATCTAATGGTGAAGATTTGCTCCTCTCACTCTCACAATAAATCACTCCTCTCACTAAATATGTCATCATATATATATATATATATATATATTGTGAATGTAAAGTTATTTTTTACTGTAATCCAATCATAAATTGTCAAATCATTAAAGGAGGTTAACTATCACAATAATTACTTAAAATATCTAACTTTTTTAATGATGTTGCAGCACATGATTAGATGATATATATATATATAAAGAGAGAGAGAGGAAGGATCAACTTACACTGGACTTGATTACTCTTGCACCATTCAATAATTTTTTCTTAAATAACTTTCTTACAAAATTTACAGTTAAATTTAAAGTTTTTATCATATAAATCATATTTATAAAATTTAACGTTAATATGAAATTATTTTATAATTCATTGGTATGCATCAAAATTAACGTTATATAAATTATTAAAATATATGTAAATATAAATTATTTAATTATATTTTTATTGATATTTAATTTTTTTAAAATTTGATACAAATAATTAACATAATGAATCATTATACTTTAACAATTGTATCAATAAAAAGTACACTTAATAAAAAATTATGAAGTTGTGTGCATAAATTAAGTCTTATATTGATATAAATTAATCTCTCATTATATATATATATATATATATTCAACACCACAAATTTACATAATTTTTATTAACAAAACAATATATATTATATCAAAGTTTAGTGTGCAATTATCTTTTCTGATATATAAAATATAAGAGTTTAATTTTGATCTATTGTCAGTGTAAAGTTTTTTTACACTGTCACCCAATCATGTATTGTCAACTCATTAAAAGAGTTTGACTATTATAACAACTATATTAAAAATCTAACACTTTTAATGATGTGTTAATATATGATTGGATGATAGTGTAAAGAAACTTTACACTGAAAGTGGATTAAAATTAAATCCAAAATATAATTATATAAATTCATAAATTATTTTTCTACCAGATTTCTCTTTTCTTTCTTTTTCTCGTCTTTTCTACTCTTCCTCTCGTATCTTGTGAAATGACAATCACCTCCCTTCCTAATTGCTTCTGGTTTGGTGTATACTATATACTATATACCTTCCTTCCTGCTTAAACCATCAATCATTTACTAAACATCATTCATTTTCTTAAATTATTATAATCTTCCACCATCTAATACAATGTAATTCTTCAAGTAAAAAATGCATAAATGTGCTTTCTCCTTTTTTTAAACCATAGTATATGTAAGTGGGATAATTAAGATACATTTATATTTTATACATACATACATTCTATAAAGAGAATATGAGTCTTGTTCATGTCGAATATTTTGTGTGACACTTCATAATTAGTTATAATGAAACGCGATATACAAATGGATATATTACTAATGCCATCCTAATAAACCATTTCACTCTAACTAATTATAATAATGGTGTCAAAGGAGATGAAATGGCTTTTACTAATTGATGAGAGCGGTTAAGTGCTACCCCATTTGTGCAAAGGGCAAGTTAGAACCAACCGTTGTGTGAAGATCGGATGAGACCTTTGTAGGGAAAAGTACTACTGCAATGAGATGTCACTTTTCTTTCTAACAATCAACTTACCCTCTGCCTTCACTCTGCTTCCAATGATCATTGCAGTTTGTCCTGTACACTTTCTAAGGCTAATTTGTACCAACCCGACAATCCCTTCATGTTAATTAACCTGATTATTGTTCTTTCATCTTTTTCCACTACTCCTGCTTCTTGTTTTTTACTAGCTACCTGGGTTGTATTTCGTGATAGTCCAACACTTTTTTTTTTTGTTTTGCACCTTTCTGTTTGCTGCGTTTCAGGAGCAACTTTCTACAATGATATACTACTTTCCTTCAGATAATTGAACCCTCTATTAAGCATAGTGCTTATAAATGGCTTGTAGAAGCTTAATGAAAGCAACTTAAAATACTTAATCAGAGAGAGAAAAGGGGTGGGGGACTGTCTTTACAAGTCCTTAAACGCCATGAAAATTAAGTATCAAGATACTTACTCCAACCAACTCCCTCAAATAATAAAACTTGGGGACAAAATGGGAGGCCAGACAACTCAAAACATACATCGCACTTGAAGATTATTTAGTTATTTACATACAAAATAACCCTGCAGTTCTTAAGCAACACTGAAGGAACTTGCTGCGCTCTCCACAAATTTTCTTGCTCCCTTAAACCACCTCTTGTCTCCGGCTTGAGCCTTGCAAATGTATAGTTTTCCATCTTTTACAGCTGCTGTAATTAGATGGTGCTTGCCACCTTCATCTCCATCAGCAGTCCTCGTCAACACAGACAAAAAGTAGTACTGTTTCCCATCAATCACAGGTGTTGAACTCTCTAAAATGTTTGCTGTGGCTACAACGTTTGGATCAAAACCACCCTGAGCAATTGAAGTTCAGATTCAGTAAGGATATGCAAGGATACTTGGTGTATTCTTGTTTGATTGTTAATCAATTACCTCAGAATTAGTTTCTCCGGAGAAGGCCTGTCTTCCTAGTAAATAATCCACCTGCAATGAGGAAAAATTAAATCTTGAATTTCAGCCAGCAACTGTTGTCAATGTCTTTAAAACTTCCTAGACATTATTCTTTTGAATGACGGAAACTTCACACAAACCAACTGTACATTTATTGGGTTATAAGTCTTCCTTATTAAATAGAAAACAAGCAAAAGTTTAGAACAAGTTTACCTTAGAGAGGAACTCCTCGGGTGAACCGTAGTCGGTGATGGACTTCTTATCAGTTGGAGTGACCGTGACAATGACATTGCTGTTTGAATCGAAGTTATCCTCATATTTAAGAACCTGACCTTGGTACTCAACCTCTTTGCTTGGGTTCCACTTTGCGGGAATCGATAATTTGAATCCATCCCCATTGTATGGCAGGAAGTCTGTGTTTGTCTTTGGCTTTCCAAACACATTGGCTGCAAGCAAAATAATCAAAATTGATCAACTTTTTTCATTTTCAACTTCCAAAATCTAATTGCTCAAATAAACCATTTAATCTCCATTGTTAGAGATCAAATTCATTTCGGGCCTCCACCTAACAACTTCAACTTTTGAAATAGTTGATCCTTCATATAGTATTAGAGACTTCATAAGTTATAAACAAGTGATTAAGAGTATAATCATTGCCAACTCCATTCTTTCAATTATAATTTCTGCACAAGGTTTGAGCGAGCTTATACTTCAAGCCAAAGGGCAATAAAACCCACTCCTGGGGCTCCACTTTAATAGCCTAAGTTTTGAGTTGATTTGGTTCTCGACATCCACCATCTATACCTATGCAAATTCCTACCTTTGAATTGTATCGTATGATCACTCAATTTCTTTCTACTTAAACTCTACCAATTAAAGAGTGGGAAATTCACATAAATCAGAGATTCAGAAGTAAATTATACACCCTTACTACAAATAGAATTTCAGTTCGAAGCAAAGCTATTACAGTCATTTGGGTGCTCCCTGAATTTTCATGGCACCAAAGATAGTATGGTTTCCTAACTAAACCAAAACATCCCATAACATTGATCTTTTCAAAGAGTGGCATTAACTTGTGCATTTTCATTACTATAATTGAGTATTCATTTCAAAGCCAAAGACTATGAGCTATGATCATTTATCATCATTTGGGTTTTGTATGAATTTTCGTGGCAAAAGCAAAATACCAGCTTCCCCATAGGCTGCATCTGCAGGTGAGACCTTTGAGCCAACTGCAGCAGCACCAATAAGCACAGTGAGAGCTAACCGGCGAGAGACTATGCTACCATCATCCTCTTGGATTGCCTGCTTCTGGGCCCTGCAAACAAGCTGGTTTGGCTTGGTGTTTACCACTAGGCGCTGTGATGAGGATCTAGTAGGAGTAGTGAGGACATGGTGGTGCAAGAAACATTGGGTAGAAGCCATTGTGCTCACTCTCACTCTCCTAGCTCTGTGAAGTAGACACTATGGTTGGCAACTTGTGGACTTGGAATTTGCTTTAGATGTTGGGTCACTGATGTGCCAATGAGAACGTGACTGGTTTTGGATATATTGGATTTGGAAGTGGATGGGAAGATTGGATTAGATTTTTTATGTTGGATAAGGTAGTAAAGGCTCTGATTGGTGCCACGTTGCACCACGGATTCTCATTTTCCTCATGCCAAAAGCCATTTTGGGGTTTAGTTATACTTGAGGACAATGGACATGACTTGACTTGTATTAGTCCAAGCACTTTCTAGTATTTTTGTGAATGACCATGTTCACGTACTTGATCCCTTTGGGAAAATCGTAAAACACAATTAGCACTTAATTTTTTTTTTTCTTTTGATACACAAGTACTTAAATTTACCAAATTTTAACCTTATATACTTCAGTCAATGTCTATATTTGCTAGCTAAGTATGAACTCTGTACTTCAATCAACGTTACTTTTATGTATCCTATACTCTTATTCTTATTATATGTCTTACATGTATCACTACTTTCTATCAAAATTTTAAACATTTTTTTTAAAAAAAAAGCATATTTGTGTACAGGAAAGATAACAAAAAGAAAATTGATTTTTAAAGAAGCTCACACACACAAAAAAATGGTTACTTAATATTTTTTAAGTTTCCTACAATATCATTCATTCTTATATTGTTATATTGTGAAAAGAATTTGACTTTTTAAGTAGTTGTAAGTTAAATTTTTTTTAATAATGTGTGATTGCATGATTAATTAGATGATAATGTAAATAAGTTTACACTAACAATAAATTAAAATTACATTTTAATAATAAAATAAAATAAAATAAAGATAATAGCATAACTACCCAAACACCGTTAACATCACGAATCAATCTTCCGATTATGACACGACAATATTTTCTAATTTGAAGTATGATATTAAAGCTACAAGCATTTTTGTGTTACTTTTAAAGATAAGATGTTCCTAACCAGTTTCTTAAGTTTAAGATGTAATTAATACATCTCAATAAAAAAATTTAATTACTTAATAAAAAAAAGCATTATATTTTTTTAATCTCTTAAAATATTAAATATTTTATTTTTGTATTTAATATTTAATATTTTAATTCCTTAACAAATACACTAATATAACGAATTTCTTAAAAATAACACATATATCCCTTCCACTTACGATATATAATGAAGAACGTTAGGCTAACACTTAAGAAAATGCTAAGTAGAAGTCCATTACGCAACTCGCGTAAAATAATAAGAAGAACAAATTGTGCTATTCTTGGTTCTGCACGTCCAATAGTATGATCATTTTTTACAAGGTATTAGTTACGTGCAAGTTATGGATGCGAGAGAGTGATCTGTGTCATGAAGGCACGTCTAATAAAAAAAAAATATTTGTAGCTAGTTTTTACTAAAATGTATTATTTGAACTTATATTATAGAAAAAAAGGTTGGCCACTTGGCCACAATATGAAATTGGGTTTTGATGAAAAAAATTACTTTAAATATTTCCATTAGTGACTATGGTGTAATGACTAATTTAGTTGCATTGAAACAATTGTTAATATGGTAAATTTTGAATTATTTAAGAGAATTTGAAAGTAAAAAAAATAAAATTGTTCAGACAAAATTTAACAGTTCAAAAATTGGCACCTACGAGTTGCATTGGTGCATATTTAGATTAATTTATTTTATTTTCAAAATAGTTTATAATCATAATGTTTTAAAAAACTGTTGACTAAAACTCTTATATTTAAATGCAAAATAAACTAAACTAAACTAAAGATACACTTGTTATCTGAATCTGGTTTGCTATTAAAGTTTCTTAAAGTGTTATCTATTTTTAGAATAAAAACATAAATAATGTAATTATTTAGACAAAAATTGCATGTTGAAAATCCAAGTTTTTTTTATAAAATAAAATACCTCTATTAAAATTTAGGAGAGAAATTAAAAAATTAGAGTGTGAGGCATACTTGTTAGAACTAGATCTGTGGTTGACCCAGTCTAATGATCAAAGACTAAAACTCTATTTTAGTCCCTCACATTTGATTCAATTATTAATTTCATCTTTGACATTTTAATTTTTTCAATTTAGTTTCTGACATTTCCAAACTCACTTCAATTTGATCTTCCTGTCTGTATGTTTGTTATTCACTAAATTAAAATGATGATGTGTTACCGTTAAAGATAATGTAACATCCTTATTTTGCCAGCATGACACTGAATTAGTAGCTAACTGCATTCTTTCACAAAAAAACGACTTTATTAGTTGGCATTTAACTCTTCATGGATGAAAATGATATTGTTTTTTTGGTGAAATATCCACTTAGTTACTAACTCAATGTCACGCTGGCAAAATAAGGATGTTACGTTACCTTTAATAGTGACACATTATCATTTTCATTCAGTAAATAACACAAGCATAAATATAGGAACCAAATTGAAGTGAGTTTATATTTGTTAGAGACTAAATTGAAAAAATTAAAATGTTATGAACAAAATTGATAATTAAATCAAATGTGAAGGACCAAAATATAGTTTTCATCATGATCAAATTACTATGTCACTAGTTTGATCATCGATTCAACAATCTAATAAAAAAAATCAAAAGTATAAAAATTATCACCATGAAAATAAAAATTATTATTTCATTAAACAAGACCAAAAAAACAACCAAAAATATTATATTATAACACACATTTAACACTCTCATCTTGAAATACAAAAAGAGACTCGTTTGTTTTGGGAAGTGTATTGGACCGTTTGGAATAGGCTTTCCCACCTAATGCTTCATAATTGTTATTATTTATATTCAGTGGCAGGGGGAAAGGAGCAAGCGCGGAGGCCATGACTCCCAACCCTTAAGGATTTTTCTAGGACTTCGAATATTTTTTTTTAAATTTTCATGTAATATTATCTTTAGCTCTTACCAAACTAATTATTGATCCTTTCAAAATAAAAATCCTAGCTCCATGAAGTATAAAAGTTATTGCCATGAAAATAAAAATTATTATTTCATTAAACAAGACCAAAAAACAACCAAAAATATTTATTATAACAAACATTTAACACTCTCATCTTGAAAAAGAGACTCATTTGTTTTGGAAAGTGTATTAGACCATTTGGAATAGGGTTTCCCACCTAATGCTTCATAATTGTTATTATTTATATTCAGTGGCAGGAGAAAAGGAGCAAGCTGAGGCCATGACTCCTAAATTTTTCTAGGACTTCGAATATATATTTTTTAATTTTCATGTAATATTATCTTTAGCTCTTATAAAAATAACCAAATTAATTATTGATCCCATCAAAATAAAATTCCTAGCTCCACCACTGTTTATATTATTAATTTAAGATTTATACTTTTCTATTATTTATCTCTCTCTATTCTTATTCTTTGTATCATTTTCTTTTTTTTTTTATCTGTTTATTCTCCTTCCTTATTGAACTTTGACTCAAAGGTTATGCATATTGTGATAGTGCAATGCATGCATTTGTTGGGATTTGAAACCAATGCCACCACTTTACAATAGAGATTTTGAAGGTACTCACATAGTTTATTTATTTTTCTTTATCTTTGTGCATGATTTTTCTCAGTCAAAGCTTTGTTTGTGATACCCACTGGCATTGCTATGTTGCATGTAGTCTCTCTCGACCTGATAACTTAGTTGAAGAAATTCAATTTAATTGAATTTTGACTAATTTTTTAAATAATTTGGTCATATCCTTTCGTTGGACTGATTAAGTGGCCAAGTCACTAATTTTTTTGTTCGACCAATTTGATTTTTACAACTATTGTGTGGGAAATTGAACTCCCAAGCATAAATATCATAACCTTGGGCTCTAAGATTTTGAGACTCAACTAGTTGTTTGAAATCTAGCTTTACTAAACATTACTTCTTTTGAGCATAATAAAGGAAAACTTTTTGCATAAATTTTAAGAATATATCTAAATTTGACTGGTGCAATATAAGATTCATAATTATTAAATAAATTAACTCAATTGGTATAATCGAATAGTATCAACTTAAATGTTTTATGTTTGATTCTTGCTGGTGTTTTTTTATTAGTAAATCATTTGTAAGTATCACTATATGTTTGGGACAAATTATAATCTTAGAATAAAATAATTTACTTTTTCTCTAAACTTTTTATTACCAAAAAAGATAAAGTCAATTAAAGTCAAACACAATTAATTCTTAATGGTTTATAATTATCTAAAATTTATGTGAACAATCTTATTTATAAATAATGACGGGTTAAGGCTGTCAATTTCAGTCCAATCCGGTACGATTGAGCTAAACTTAATTTTTATTCAACTAGTCTGATAAAAATTATTACCTCAATGGATTTGGTTCAATTTATTTTAGCCCGATCCATACAAAAAATTGTTGCCTAAAAAAGAGGTGAGCCTAGCCATTTGACATCTCAACCCATATAAGTATTTTGATATTTTCCCTCAACAATCAACATGGATGGCAGCCATCCACTTTTAAAACGAGACAGACAGCATAACTTGGCCCGGTACACACTTAAATTTTTAACCATAATGTTATGTTTGGGAGAAGAAAATAAATTTAAAAAAAAGGGAAGAAAATAAGTGAAAATATTTCTCTTTTTTAGATGTTTTAAAAAAATGAAAGGAAGGGATTTTTTCTCCTCATTTGAAAATTGAAATTAAAGTAAAAAAATTAAAATTTAATATAGCTTTTATATAAATAATCTTATAACACAAATATAATATATATAATTTAATAAATATTAATTAAAAATAAATTATTTCTCCATTTATTCTCAATTTGAGATGAGATATTTGAGTTATTTTTTTATTAACTTTTATCTCTAATTTTCAATTAAAATAATAAATAAAGATAAACGTTTGAATTAGTAATGTTATATCTTTTTAATATATATATTTTTAATTATTTAAAATAAAAATATCAAATAAAAAATAAATATTTTAATATTTTAAAAAATATTTAATATTTATTTTCTAAAATAATTAAGAAAATTATTAAATTAATTCATTAAAAAAATATAAATTTATTTTTCTTACTATCTTGTTCACGTCGTCACTCCAAAGTCCAAAGTCCAAAAGTCCAAACGTTTTCGGACAGTAAAATTAAAAATGGAAAATAAAAAGAGAAAGGGTCGTGAATGGCACGTGGATTTTGATTTTGAGAATCTGACAAGGTTGTAGCTTGGGCTTGGCCTTGGTTGGTGAATTATTTATTATTACTATTATATCCCCACAGCCATATGTACTCTTTTCAATTTCCCCTCTTTCTTCCATTATCATTACTTGTACAAGTTCCACCACTCTCCTTCTTTGCCTCTCCAATTTGCTTCTGCTCACTCTGGTTTGTGCGTGAAATCATTCACTTCTCCTCTATCTATCATTTCCTTATTTATTTTTTTCTGCAATGAATTCATTCTTCTTCTTTCATTTCTCTTTTGCTTCATTTTATTTCTGCTGATTTTCCTTTTTTATCTACCTCTGTCATCATATGTCAAATGGGTATATATTAAGAATTTTCGTCCTTTTTCTTCTGTCAGTGATCTTGGCTTATCAACTTTACTTTTAGGCCAGATTTCGTTTTTATTTTTTTATTTTTTTTTTTCTTTTCACTTTCTGATGTTATGCGGCTTCTCTAGTTTTCAAATATATTATATGTAAGGACATGGGTTGTGTGAACTGCCAAAGTGTTTTTCCATGGTTGAAGAGAGAGATGGATGCAGTATTTATATGGATGTCTAAGTTTCCTGTGTAAACGTGTTCTTATGGGCTGGGTGTGGGAGTAGGCTATTGTAAACTTGCATGATGAATTGCACTCTAGTTTCCAACCTTAACTACGCCAAAAGCTAGCTAGACTTTTAATATTAGCTTCCACTATTGAGTTGGTTTTTTTTTTTTAAGTCACTGTTTGTGAAGCCAATTACCAAAGTCACAAGTTTTCGTGTTTAAGTTTGATATTTCTTTTGTTGAAGTGAGTTTATTTGTAACAAGTTGAGAGCTTTGTAAACTTCAGCTTGAGAAATATGATTTATTACCTTGGATTCAAAAAGTCTTCTTGATTAAGTTAGTAATTACTTGTAGTGCACCCAAAGTAAATAGAGGTGTTAGTCTGTGTTTTGTATCACAATTATTCAGAGTCTCATTAGTAGAATATAATTTATATTGCTCACTCTCTATCTCTCCTTTTCCCTTTTCCATCTAATCCCTAAAATTTCAACAGATACCATGTCAAGAACCAAATCAACCCAAGAACTTTAAGCTGTTAGGTTTAAGTCTAGGAATGGCTTTCATCTCTAACACTAATGAAAAAGGAAGAGAAAAAAAGTTAAAGAAATACTCGAGAAAGCCCAATCATGTACTAAAGATACTATGAAGCTAAGGCCCATTGGCAGCAATAACAACCTAAGCCTAACACCCACTAGTAATACTGAATACCATTGATGCGGTAAACTTGATGAAGTTGAAATACAGAAAGGTTAAATTAATTAATTGATAGATATGTTTCTTTTGTGCCCTACAACTACAAGAGTTCTTTCACGTTGGATGGGTGTAACTGTAGTGTTACTTTGTGAATGTCTAACTTCATATTAGCAATATGATCTCCTCTTATGTAATTATGTTATGGTTTACAAAAATATTGAATCTCTTACATTCACTTTATGAGTGTTGGTTTTCCTATAAATGATGATTGATGATAGGTATAATAGCTATTTCGTACAATGTTTTATGATTTTTTTTTGTTTTTAGTAGCACAGGAACAATGTCTGAGAAAATCACAGCCGAAAACCTTTTCAGCACCTTGGTGGAAACAATTGCTGAGAAGCAAAAATCTGTATCATTCTTTGATGACGAGAAGTCAAGCTCAGTGAGCTCCCAGTTCAATAGACTGTTTGGACGCCAGAAACCTGTGCACCATATTTTAGGGGGTGGAAAATGTATGGTAGTTCTAGTCAATTTCCTGTAAAATCTACCGTATTGGCCACAATTTTTTAAAACTTTTCTTTTTCCTTTGAATGCCATAGCTGCTGATGTCTTGTTGTGGAGGAACAAGAAGATTTCGGCTAGTGTTTTAACTGCTGCAACAGCTGTATGGGTGCTTTTTGAATGGCTTAATTATAATTTCCTAACTCTTTTATGCTATGCTCTGGTTCTTAGCATGCTTGCACAGTTTCTTTGGTCAAATGCTTCTGGGTTGTTTAACAGGTTATTCAAGCATCTTAACATCTCTTGTTTTGTTGCCCAACTTTATGTAAATGTATTACACAACTTTACAGCATCAAGTAAGTAGGCTTTGTTCTCTGTGGTGACAGGAAGCCATCTAAGGTTCCCCGTTTTGTTCTCCCAGAAGATTTCTTTGTGAATATTGCAACTGCAGCTGGTGCTGAGGTTAACCGTGGTTTGAGGTTTCTTCAAGATGTTGCTTGTGGAGGAAACCTCAAGCAATTTCTTCTTGTATGTTTGCACTTCTGCTTGCTTACTTTGATATTGTTATTTATAATCCAGATTCATGCTTAAAACATACTTTTTCAGGTTAAACCATTCTTCAGTTTTGACACCAGTATTTGCATCATTGCTTGTTTTTCAATGATTCAATCAGTTCCTTTTATTTTTTGTTTGCTACAACATCTTTCAATTGTGACATGTAATTGATATTTGTCATGGCAACGGCTTGTTTTCCCTCTGAATTCCTAGTATGGTAGGCTCTATATTAAATTAATGTTTTAACTGGTCTTGCAGAAAGAGATAAGTTGCTTGAGTTATGCGGCAGTAGCTTGTAAAAGACATTTGGTTTTAAGCTGTCTGATATGTCAATAATCAATTAATAATTATATTATGTGGTTATGCCTGATTATGTCACTTTGTTAGTGCTAGAGATGTGAACACTACTGTGCAAAGAGAATGTAGAATTGGCACCTGGGGGGTGGGTTTGGGTGGGTGGGAGAGAACTGATGGCCAGTAGGAGGGATGATATACTTTGAATTGTGGAAACAAGGATTGTAAGTTTCATGGGTCAATAAATGGATTTGTAGTTTTACTTGATTTGGAGTATCATATGTCACTAAGCAATGTGGGTGGTTATATTAAGTATCTTGACTGCACAACCATAATGATGCACTATCTACTTTGCCATCAATTACGTAGCTTGTTTTTAACCATTTATATACCTTAAATGATATATAATTTTATATGTTGTAGGAGAGAAAAAAATACATATTTTTTCTATGGAATTTGTGATCAATGGTTAAAACATCCCCAGGTTGTAGTAAGCTTGTGGGCTGGTGCTGTGATTGGGAGCTGGTGCAATTTTTTGACTGTCATGTATATTGGTAAGACACCTGCATTCTTTGTATTTGTTGATAGATTGATTACTCTTCTAATTGAATATGTTGACCAGAATATTTGCTTAAATTATTAAATAAGTTGGTCAAAGTTAGAAAAATATATTTCAAATTTCAACTAACCCTATCAAACGTTTTCTCCTGAAAACGTGAATTGTTGAAATTATGAAAATTGTATAATATTAGTGTTACCATTTATTGGATAGTAAAGCCAACCTTATGCTGGTATGATGGGTACTAGGGATGATAGGGTACGTAATTTATCTGCACCACAACTGTGTAGTATGGGAAACATGTTGAGTTAAATTCCAGTTAAGATGCAGGGGTGGGGGAGTTTGGATGATGTAACATAATACACGCACACAATGGTACACCTTGTTAAGTGCTTTCTGATAATATGCAATTCTCAAGAACCGAATCTTATTTGAAAACACTATGTTGGTCAATGCTCATGTATATTGTTTTGTGGTGTCTATTTCTTCCCAAAATTCAAATGGATGATACCTTTTAGAAGTTCAACAATGATGTTTTTCCTTCTAGTTGATTTTTCATGTGATACTAGATTGCTAAAACTTCTATTATGTCCTAAGGTTTTGTTGCTGCACATACACTCCCGGTTCTCTATGAAAGGTATGAGGATCAAGTTGACAACTTTGCCTACAAGGTCCTTGATCAGATGCAAAATAACTATAGGAAGCTGGATGCTGGTTTGCTCAGCAAAATCCCAAAGGGAAAGCTCAAAGGAAAGAAGCATGAATAGATTCATCCTTATGTAAATGGTTTGATTTTCAATGCCCATTTCTCACTTATGATGGCAATTGGGAAAGCTCTAGGGAAAGAAAATATTTCTGACGTAGGGTTTCAACTGGAATAAAATTGCCTTTGTAGCTGCTGGTTTGGTCCTAATGTTTTTCTTTTCCAAGTTGTGGTCTTAAAAAATTTGTTATCTTATTATTTGACTGGGGAAGGAGATTTCATTGGTGACTGTTGCAAGCTTGTGAAAGGCACTTACAAGGCGGAGTTTGATATTCTCCCAGTGTAAAATCAAGTGCATCCAAAAGATAAATCTCTTGAACAGTATACACTTTTGGTCCCCCAATTTTTAATTTTCTCAATTGAATCCTTAAGTGTTTTTTTTTTTAAATGTGAAAATCCATAAACGTTTTAATTTGTTTCATTTGGTCGTGCCATACTCCCCGAATGCTTTAAAGGCAACACAATGTAGAGATGTGTTGAAAGGCCAAATTGAAGCAATTAAAAGATACAGGGATTCAGTTGAGAAAATTAAAGTTATAGGAACCAAATTGAGAAATGAAATGTCTTTGGAGGAGTAACAGAGTAAGGACAAAGAGTAGGTTGCTCTTAAGTCGCACACGTGTTTCTTGGCAATTTGGTCTAAGTACAGTAAATTATGAGACAAATTATTGAAATGTCACTCATTTGAAATATATTATCAGCATATTGTCGTTTTTGTCACGTGTATTACGTCAAATAGGTAGGCATGATACACGTCATTACGCCAACACGAGTGTCGTGATACACGTCATCACGCCAACACGGGTGGTATGATATATGTGGACATGCTGAAAGCGCTAGCGTGATATACACAAATCGGGAAAAAAATAATAGATTAATACAACAAAACTTTGAAAAGTCATAACTTTTGACTCATTTGTCTGATTAAGACGCATTTTATATCGATTCTATATAACTTTTCGAGGCCAAGTGTAACGTAAACTGCCGTGGGCGGTGTGGTCCACTGAAATTCTAAAAAATCATTTATTTTGTAAGTTATGAAGCTTTTTATGAAAATTGTATGGGTATTTCATCAAATCAAGGTTAAACTCATTTTTTCCTTACAATAATTTATTTTTTTCCTTTCATATTTATAAATTTTCTTCACATACCAATAAAAAAATGAAAAGGAAAAAAATAAATTATTGTAAGGAAAAAATGAGTTTAACCTTGATTTGATGAAATACTTATATAATTTTCATAAAAAGCTTCATAACTTACAAAATAAAGGGTTTTTTGGAATTTCGGTGGACCAAATCGCCCACGGCGGTTGCTGGCTCATATGAATCGATATAAAATGCGTCTAAATCGGACAAACGAGTCAAAAGTTATGGCTTTTCAAAGTTTTGTTGTATTAATCTATTATTTTTTTCCCGGTTTAGTGTATATCACGCTAGCGCTTTTAGTGTGTCCACGTATGTCACGCCACCTGTGTTGGCGTAATACATGTCATCACGCCACCTGTGCTGGCGTGATGACGTATATCATGCCTACTTATTTAGCGTGATACACGTAACAAAAACGACAATATGTTAATAATATATTTCAAATAAGTAACATTTCGATAATTTGTTTCCTAATCTGCGCCAAAAAGCCGTGTTTCTTGGGGAATCAGCCACAATCAACGGTCACTTCTATCTTACATGTTTGTAGACTCAGTTCAACCTTTGTCACCAACGTCACCACTTTTGTCGATAGTCTTTAATAATCACTCCGCTTGAGGGTGCCACGGGCATTATCTATTGCTACTGTCATTTTATTTTGGCGGAGTGGGTTTGTAGTCTATTATAGTTTACGCATGAACATCGATTCTTAAAATGTTGAAGAGAATGCTCTTCAAAAAAAATGTTGAAGAGAACGAAAGTTTTATTTTATTTATTAATGCCCTAAGATGTATTTTGTGTCCTTTCAGAACAAGTTTTTAAACCCAGTTAAAAAAGGCTTTACAAATTATTTTTATATCATCTATGCAGTCTAGAAAGGAAAATAAATAGCGAGTCTTCAACCGAGGAAAATAGTTCGAGTTTGCATCAACCAGAAAAAAGTGTCCATTTGAGATTATTTTTTTGTATGCTTTTTTTTTGGGGCAATTATTTTTGTATCAGTTGTGAAACATATTTATGTACGATTTATTTTTTGGTGATATATCTATGTACTATTCGGTTTGTTTCTTATGCTACAATTTAGGATCTCATTTAGGAAATTTTTTCGGTATCTCTTTTTTATTTATTTATAAGAGTATTGGTATTTTTTTTATAGTTAATGGTCAATATTTAATTACATATTTTATTTAATTAAAACATAATTATTTAATTTAATTTAAATATATATTTTTTGGTTCTTAAGAGGACCTACCACTTGGGTGAGGTCTTTGGAAAATCCTTCTAGGGGCTAGGGGAAGGGGGGATGGGAGAGTATTGGGGAGATTGAACTCCCCACTCTTCATATCCCAAGTGCCTAAATAGCACTTCAGTAGCCTGTGGATATTTAATTTTAATATTTATATTTTAAATAAGTAAGACAAATAATTAAATATTAGTCACTAAGTACTAAATAAAAATAAAAGAAACTGAATTAATCTCCTCTGGTCCTGCAATTTAACCCGAAATTGTACAAAAGAAATCGAAGCAAATCTAAACTCGGCTAACAGTTTAATTAATTTACCGAGTTTGGTCTTTTAACAGCCTACAATGCAGGACACAATATTGATAGCAAGACAGTAATATTATTCTAAAAAAATTTAAACTGGGAAACAAATACAGTGTCACAAACAATTAACATCCCACTTGTTCAGAAGAGTTTTGTCAAGAATTAACCATCCACTAGCAGAAAGAGCTTTAAAACATCATCCTTTCATGAGCAAAACCACACCCTTCCTGTCAAAAGCACACCAACCTGCCGCTTGAAGAAGCATCCCATCCTCTCTCCCTGCGGCATTTACTGGGATCATCGCTTCAAACTTTGAACAATTCAACAACAGATCTTAACCTATATATATATATATTTTTTTTTTCTATCTTTATTAGTTGACTCAAAATTTCAGAAACCAATTCTTATTTTTTTATGTTTGTTTAATAAATTAATGAGAGATATGTGATTATAAGTGTAATTGAATAATTATACTAATATAAAAAAATAATTATTTTTAATAGTTACACCATATATTTTCTCTTCACTCTACTTATTTTTCTCTTATTCTTTATCATACTTTCTTCCGTTTTATTATATATTTTATTAACTCTTTTTAGTTTGCACACATTTAATGTGGCTTATATATATATATATGATTACAGTATGATGTCATATTGTTCACTCTCCTCAATGAAGGGCATCCTTGATAAGATCATTAAGTGAACCCATCTTACAATATTATTAGGTGCCTCCAAAATGAGCATAATTCTTAAGTAGTAGGGTGGAAATAGGTCAGGCTGTCTAACAGGAGCCTATGACCTAACTTACTTTTAGCCTATTTCGATTTAGCTTATTTATCAAACAAGTCAAGCTTAGGTTTTTTTAAAAGCCTATTTAGCTAAATTGGCTTAGACTTAGGTCTTAAAAAAAAGCTTATTAGGCCTAACAGACCGACCTATTTATTTATTATAATAACATATAATTAAAATTTTATAATACTTATATGATTTAATAGTTATATATTAATATAGTTTATTTATTTTATATACAATACAATAATTTTGTTAAAAGTTAGATATATTTAAAACTTATAAAATTTGAACATGTTGACTAGCTTATTTGAAAGTCTTTATGTAATATAGGCCTTTAAATAAGCTTTCAGGTCATGCCAAACTTTTAAGTTTTCATAAAAATGTCAGACCAGATTCAAAAAAAAGTCTATGATAGATAACAGGCCAAACTAAAGCCAATGTTTTTTAAAACAAGCTATGTCTTTTTAGGGTAAAACCTAACCTATTTCCACCCCTAATAGGCAGTTACAGTCTCACTAGAAAAGGAGTAAATGTTTACTCATAAAATAAAAATTTCTATGCTTTTAGAATGAGCATATCGTTTGAGTCCATACAACCAAAGATACGATTAATTGTTATTAAAGTGAAAACTTGAACTATACAAAAGAATATATGCACCCAAGTGACCAAGTCTCGCTTTAGAGCCACACACCTACACACCTATTTGAAAAGTCATGAGAGAAATGAACAATCACACGCTAATACGGTTATACCCTTTTTCTCTGGCCATGACCAGATCCGCATTTGGCCAAAACCTTTTGCGTACAGATATTTACCCTTTGGCGTTCGCATTCACCTTTTTGTGAGTTGTTTAGTATATCCAGGTCATCCATTTGCATGTGACCACGAAGCTCAAGCGTGTGTGCAAACTCTCAACTCCACGTGTTGACTGCGTTCTGCAACAAGACATGAGCTTTGCTCAAGTTTGGGTCCTCAGTGTCCATTAGGGAAAAATGTATGGAGAGAAACCTCACCAGGTCAGCCATTGCCTCCTTTGCACTCATAAAGAATGTTACAATGTCAATAAAACAAAATCAAAAGTGCCTCATTGGTAGCAGAGAAACAGAGTATAAATGACGTGGGTTGGAGACTCATGACTTCATCGTCAGTCAACCAAGAGGCAGTTTGTACTTAGGATCTGTGCTGCAATGGTGGTCTTTAGTTGCATGGAATCTGGTCTGCCCATGTTTCCTATGAGCAATGACTGGCCTGCAACTGGATCCGCAGCTTTCGCATCCAAACTGATGGTGATGACGACGACGACCATGATAATGGGATTGATGTAGCGCCTGCAGCGTAGTTGATTGCCACCATATATCAGTAGATTAGGAGGAGGTACTAAAAGGGATGAAGAGTTCTTATGAGCGCTTGTTATCAATGGCACGCATGCTGCACTTATAGAATAAGGGGTATTTGTATACTATATAGTAATCCGTGTAAGCATCTTCAGTCTTGCTTTCACTTGTTTTTACTGAAATTTACATTAGAATAGGTAATAGTGTTTTGCTTACACTATTTCTGACTTATATTTACATTGGTATTGATATATATATATGAAGTTTCATTATTAGTAAGAGGTTCTCTCTCTCTCTCTCACTGACTCAATATATATCTGTCTGGTTATATGAATATGTTGCATATTTAATTTGACTATTAACATAATATCAGATAATTATAATGTTCTTCTGTTGATAGCAATCATATATTTGACACGACCCAGTTATAAATGGTTTCCTTTAATCAACTTATGATCTATCTGAATAAGAGTAATAAGTAATATGTACCTTCCAGTTTTTTTTTTTTTTTTGGGTATGGCTGGCAAAATCAGATTCAGGGAACTTACTCAGTCTAGGGTGACTCATAATTTAGCAACATAAACATATAAAACTGAAATCAAGTTCTTGCAAAAAAGAAATTTCTCAAAGGTCATAACGATTGCTTAGCTATATATTTCCAAATGAGGGAAAGCCCCACTGATCCCCACCCACCCTTCAACCACACAATCCACAGAGGACAATTCTATCAACACAGTTGGTAGAAATATACACGAGGAAAAAGGAGAGAAAGGGCGATACCACTTACACTTTGCATGGCAATGTTACAGAAACTATTTCGTATTGTGGTTGATCTATCTTGAGAGTATCCTCATCATATATACTTTTATTTGAACCTTATATCTAGTTTTATGGTTCGCTCCTCAGCTTTACACCAACAACCCTTGCTTGAAAAGGTCCAGGTGTGATAAAAAGTCAAAGAGACATTAAAGAATTATTGAGGTTATGTTAAAATATAAAACCTTCGTTGTAATTACTAATAATTACTCTCCCTTTTTGGCATTAATCAGAAAAGAATATAAACAAATATGTATTTAAAGCAATAAAAGATCTAGCAGAAAGTAAGAGAGAGACATAGAGATCCATCCTCCAAAACACCTAAGCAACCAAGTCGTTGTAGTAACAGGAAATGTAGTGGTAGAACATCAACCTCCCTTCTAAAAGCTTTAGGCCTTTTTGGCTTTGCTTCAGTTTTTTCACTTTGGAATTGAACCTATGCAATTCTTTTTCAACAAATCCATGAAATTTCATCTTCTCTCATTGTATTGGATAGTGAGCGATAATTGTCTTTCCTGCTTTATCAGCTTCCTTTTCTTTCTCGGTTGGTTCACACTTCACACCATCCTCTGATGTACTTTGAAGCCAGACCAAATTCGTCCTCAAAAACCTTTTCAGGAACATCATCCTCTACCGTTGGGTTATAAGCAGTAGGTTCATGCTCAGATGGGACGGAAAGAAAATCTGAAGATATATAGAATATAATTTTTCACCCTTTGTTTAGATATGATATGAAAGAGATGAATAAAGTTGAGAAGAAAGCAGTTTTCCAAACCATAAAATATGGAACCAAAAACATTATTAATATGAGAAAAGGGGAGGAAGAGGACAGCCGATCGAGAGGTTTCCCCCCCTAATATTGTGATATTAAATTTAAAGGGCAAGTTAGACATAAATTAATTCGGTCACATATATACTTTTATATATAGCAAAAATATAGATAAAATATAAATGTGTAGATATAAATATTAGATTACAATTTGTCTGAGTCACTTTTAAATTTTATTCTCAATTATCGTACCCAATAAAAAAATTATTCTCAATCAACTTTGTTTTTGTCCTTTTTGACTCTCGCTAAGTATGTAAAATATTTATATTTTCAATAAATATATTCAAAAATTAGTAATTTCAAAAATAAATTATTACAAAATCATTATTACAATTAATATTAAACAAAATCTGAGGGAATAATTGTATGCTGTATAAGGCATATGTATAGAAACCTTGTACATTGTTCACCAAAAAAAGAAACCTTGTACAGTGTGGTAACTGGTGTGTGAAATTCTTGGGAGCTTTCGAGTGAGACTCTGGAGTAAATATTGGCACTGGAGTGTGTGAGAGTTATTGAAAGTTTGCAACTTTCTTTGATTTTGATATTGAATGTTGTTGTAGTTATAGTATAGGCAATTAATTTTCTGCATTAAGTGATAACTTTTCCTAACAAATAGGTTCAGTAGTCACACTGGGGCAGGAGCCAGCAGTCTGAGATGAGAGAGACCCAGGCCTCTCAGCTCCAATACCTATCGCTCTGCTTAATATCCAGATATCATGAACACAAGCAATGACTGGACATCAATATCCCAAGTACCGTCACAAAGAAGGAGGAAAAAGAACAAAGGTAGGGGAAAAGAAGAAAGTGATGAAATTGAGAAGGAACAGGAAGATGAAGGGATACATAGTGAAGAGCATGATGAGGATGATAGGTTTATAATTGTGATCCTGACTTATCTGAGGTGTAAAATTGCTGTATTTGCTTTGAATCCTTAATATGGTTGCAAAGGCACACCCAATTGCAGCACCAGCACGGAAAGGGATGCACACGCCTGCATACGAGTTGCAACTTTGTTGCCTCGTGGAAGAGGTTGTCGCACACTTGAATGCTAAGGACTAGACTAGATGGTTGTTCTACAAGAAGAGAATGATATGATGGTGTTCTATTTGTTGTCCGTCCACTTCAGCACTTGAATGTTAATGACGAGATGGATCTACAACGTTGAGTATACTGCCTAATGTTAGTTTCATTAGCCCCAAGTAAAATTTATAGGGTCTCAAGGGTTCCTTTTGATTTTTTATATATATATATATATATATATATATATATATATATATATATATATATATATAGATTATGTTATTTTATTCTTGTAGACAGGTTAAGTTGGGACTCAAATACTGCCTCCTCAGCTACGAGCGTTATCGAAATTAAGCTTTTGTGGGATAATTACAGTGACAGTCGGCTTAAGATATTTGCTGGCCTAAAGCCAAACATAATATAATTTTTCATTTATAATCTAGTTTTCTAACTTCAATCTTAAATAAGATTTTATTAATTTTTCTGCTCATATGACACTATTTTATAATATCTATCATGATAATTATATATAATTTCAATTCACTTCAAAATGTGTACAATATTATAAATCATATACCAGCCATTGATTTAATGTAAAAACATAGATAAATAAAAGTAAATCACAATATATAATTTAAACATATGTCATATATAGTGTAATGTGATGTAAAATATTTATCATTGTTAATCATATATCTTTTTAACTGTTCCTTCTATTATAACCTGTAAATAATGTTTTACAATTGAAGTTTTTCTGTTTGACTACTATTTCCCATGTGATATTCAGTTATATTTTTTGTAACATACTTAAAACTTTCATTTTTATTCATAGTATTTCATTTTACTTTCTTCATTAATAATTTCAAGCACATGATAAAAAGGAAAATTTTTATTCTTAAATATTTTTCTTTCATATATATATATATATATTAATATGACTACAATAATAGTTTACAGTCTCTTTCTTCTTTCATAGTAAATTTATTTACATGGTATTTTCAAACACAAATTGGTAAGAAAATATTCGTATTTAATTATTTATTATTTCATGTAATAATGTATGCTTGAGATTATAAATAATATATTTGTGTAAGAAAAATAATACAAAGAAACTGATGGGATAAGCCTTCTCATAAGACTACAAATTAATAATAGTTGCACATACATTATAATATATACTTGTCATATATTTTATTATAAATTTTACTATCATTTTTTTAAATACTCTAAATTCTACACACACTACAGAAAATATGTGTAACTACTCTCTTTTTAAAAAACAAATTTTAAGTTTGTCAATTTGCATTTAATTATTAGTGGAGGTGGAAGATATATTTTGCTTTCAAAAATAACGAAAGACAAACTGTCATGCCAACATTATAATTTCCTGTCATTATCAACCGTACATAAATACGCATATATTTTTTTATGAAATTAATTTTAATACATTGTTAATATATAAAAAAAATACTATCATTTAATTATATTGTTATATCATTTTATTAGGACTTGATAAGTTAAATGTGATTATAATGATTTGATGTAGTTAAAAAAGTTTTGCACTTACCAAGAATTAAGATTAAACTTTTTTTATATTATGTTAAAAGATTTTCGTGTTTATTTATTTATCTCCTTTTTGAATTGTTCTGAATAAATTTGTTTACACCAAGTACAACAATTTTATAAAATTTAATTTTACACAATTAATTGATCATACAGTTTAATTTTGATTCACTATTAGTGTAAAATTGTCACTCAATCATATATTGTCAATTCATTAAAAGAGTTTGACTATTATTAACATCTATCTCAAAAGTCTAATATTTTTAATAATGTGTCAGTATATAATTATATGACAATGTAAAATTTTTTTACATTAAAATAGATTAAAATTAAATCTTTTGATGATATCATTGGGGTTTTTTTTTTATATAAATATACCTAAAAAAAATTATATACTATTTTATCACACTTTTAAAATTATGTACCAAAATATTTTTTTTTTCTATGTTGAAAAGTCAGTTTGGCTCAAACTGACTTCCCAACGTGCTTTTTTTTAATTAAAAACCTATTGAGAAGTCAGTTTGGGAGAAACCGACTTCTCAACGTTAAAATTCAATTTTTTTTAACATCTTGTTGAGAAGTCGATTTCCCCCAAATCGACTTCTCAACAGGTTTTAAATTTAAAAAAAAAAGTATGTTAGGAAGTTAATTTGAGTCAAACTGACTTCCTAATATAAAAAATAAAGTATTTTAATATATAATTTTAAAAGTATAATAAAATGATAAATAAATTTTTTTTTAAAGTATATTGATATAAAAAAGCCATCATTGGGCGCTAAAGATATAAAAACAATGCTCAGAGATTTCTGAAAGTGTTATCCTTTCATCAAATTTAACTGGAGCAAATTGGTAAACAAATTACGAAGGATATATGCACGTGTGGATATTCTCATCCTGCAAAGTAAAATTAGAAGCTTGTGTGCTTGATACCTTGATTAGTAGATTGGCATGAATGAGTACCACATATTTTTTCTGACAATGCTGTCCCTTATCAGTCCCCGATAAAATACAGCTTGTCACTGCCACGTGGCGTCACCCGCAATGAATTTTCAGATAGCACCCACCATGTGCATGGAGATTTAGATTTCCCTGCATTTTTTAAATAAACAACCAAAACCCATACAAGCAAATTTTGCAGACCCCATTTTTATAGCCGTCAATTGGTCCCATATTCATTCATCAGATGCCACATGTGCAGCCATGTTTTTCTCGCTCTTGAGAAGCACAAGCACCGTTTACCATGGGATATCTGCTCTCGCCACCCCTCTCTCTCTCTTCTCTCTTTGGTGATGTCACTGTCGTTGTTGCTGTTAAAAACTATGCTCCACACTATGTTCCACGCTATGTTCTCAAACTTCCTCAGCCGAAGCAAACATTCAGAGAGAAAGAGGGAAGAAGGAGCTTCAGTTTCTATCATCTAGCTACCTTCTAGTTCAAGCACTCAGAAAATCTGCCTTTGCCTTAGTTCAGGTGGGGGTTTTCTTTTCTGCTCCTTATCTTAATATTATTTCCAAAAAATAATATTATGGGTTTCTTTTTCCTTGCCTGAAAATGAGTCAGTTTTTGTTTGTTTTATGTTTTGCATTGATCAAAGTAAATAGAGTTTTCACTTTTCAGTAATTTGTGAATCGTTTCTTATTTATTTATTTAATTTGTGTCTGTGTCTGTGTGTGTTTGAGTCTTCTAGTGTTAATACAGCTTTCTGTAAGCTGACTGTCTCAAATTTTGCCCAATTTGTTGGGTTTAATGTTGGGTAATGTTTTAATTCTTGTATTTTATTGTTCTTTCTCTGAGCTTGTTTGTTGAAGACTTAAAGTGCATGTACTGATGTACCTCTTAACTGTAATAGAAGGTTGAATTTCCTTTTTGGGTCTCTTGGAGTTTGAACTTTCGGTACTTTATTTATTTACACAATTCGGAATGGCAAAAAAACGTGGTTCCATTTCGTTGGTTTTTCTCCCCCTTCTGCATGTAAAGTTCCATACTTGACCCAAAGGCTTTCTTTTTTATTCTTTTCTTTCACTTTAAAAATTGTTATATGCTATTTGATTACTCAATTAGCTGGACTATACAGATTATTTTATTCTGCTTGTAAAGTTTGTTCATGGGGAGTCAAATTCTGGAACTCAAAGGTCTTTGATTTTGATTATGATGTATACAAAGTCTAAAGTTCTCTTCTTTCTTGTTCAAACAGATTACTGGTTTGGTTAGCCATGAACAACAGTATTCCTGGTTGGAATTTTGAGAGTGATACCTGTGCCACCAATCAAAAGAAACCCATAGGGTGTGTGTTATCTATCTCTGTCAAAGCAGGATACTGTTCTTGTCCCAAACTCCCAATTAACTTCGCTTTAATTATAATTATCTATGTGGTCAATTCTACAGGCCGGACCGAGAACTTGTAGAGCTAATATGGCAAAATGGGCAGGTAGTTTTGCACGGCCAAACACAAAGGAAACCAGTTGTGAGTTCATTCGACTTGAGACAGGTTCAGAAAAATGATCAATCAACATTAAGGACTAGTGGACCATATGGGAACTCAAGTAACTTGAGTCAAGAAGATGAGACGGTCTCATGGATCCAATACCCACTTGAGGATCCATTGGATCAAGAATTCTGTTCAAACCTTTTATCTGAACTGGTACCCTGTGAAGTTGAGTCATACAAGCCAATCAAGCAATTGGAAGAGGGAAAGTTTGCCAAACTTGCTACCTCTAGTGGCCCCCATGCAACTGTAAGTTCACAATTACCCAATATGAAACCCTCCTGTGTTCAGGAATTCCCAGGAAATACTATGCCTGCTCCAAGATTTCATGTTCCTGATTCATCTCAGAAAAACAATGACTTTGGTGGTTTACGAAAGGTCCTAAATTTTTCTCACTTTTCGGCACCCCTTAATGTTTCTTCAGCATCTGCTAATGCACAGTTTAGAGAGAAAGTTACTGGTAATTTGTCACAAAGTGAGGCTAGAGAGTGCTCAGTGATTACAGCTGGTTCAAGTCACTGTGGCAGCAATCACATCCCTCAGGACCCAGATGTAAGCAGGGTATCAAGCAATGGTGTTTGGGCTACTACTTTATCTGCTGAGCCTGAAGCCGTCAGAGATTATGTCCAGAGAACAATTCCTCGGAGTGAAAAAGGGAAATCAGAGATGCTTGAACCAACGGTGACTTCATCTTCTGGTGGCTCAGGCAGTAGTCTTGGAAAAACTTGTTCCCTATCAACAGGAAATCATGGCCAAAAGAGGAAAGGAACAGATGCAGAAGAATCAGAGGAACAAAGTGAGGTGAAGCCTTCTCTTTCTCCATTTACCTTAATGGTAAATGCTTGCTTTGTTTTTTGTTTTTTTGGCATGCTGAGTCATGTCAGTATGTGTAATAGGCCACAGAACTCAAATCAGCTGTTGGAAACAAGGCATCTCAGCGTCAGCGGGCAGGGTCTTCCCGAAAGAACCGTGCAGCTGAAGTGCATAATCTGTCGGAAAGGGTGGGGACATGGTGTTTTTCTGGTAAATTTGAAAATTTTATGAACTCTACTCTTACTGGTATTGTTTTACTAATGCAGAGAAGAAGAGATAGGATCAATGAGAAACTGAGGGCATTGCAACAACTCATACCTCACTGTAACAAGGTTCACTATCATAATGCATGTTGACTGGTTACTGTCTTAACATTTTCTGTGGAGTCAGAGTCAGATATAGTCACTGATTGCTAGGGTTAAAAGCGGTATACTAAGCCAAGAAGGCCTGAATTGTGCTTAAAGAAAGAGAGATTTATTGAGTTAATTATTAAAGGGTAGGGATCATAATGCCGTCCCCCGCCCTTTCAATAACAAATGGTTGATACCCATGAGCTGTGATATTTAGCATGAAACAAAAGTAGACCGGATCTGCACAGAAAATATTGTGTGACAGCAAATAAGTGAAAAGGAAAAAATGTAAGTAGATCCCACTTTTGTTTAACTCATTATACACTTTGCATCCAATAAGGATTTGGTTCTCAAGTTGTGCTGTCCAGAGTTTCATATAACTAAATACAAATGGAAGAAGTTGCCGTCAATTCGAGCTGGCTCGCTGTGGGCCAAGCTAATCTCGGACTGGGCCAATTTGGGCCACTCTAAATTTGGGCCGGCAGCCCACACTTTTCTAGTTTTAAATGATTTCCCTTTTCATAAGATTCAATCATGGTGGTGTAAAAACAAAGGGCTGTATGTGCAGAGAGACAAAGCATCCTTGTTAGACGAGGCAATCGAATACATGAAATCACTTCAGTTACAGCTTCAGGTACAAGTGCCATACAACTATTGTCCCACACCCACGCTGATAACAACTAATAAATTTTGTTCTTGATGCTAGGTAATGTGGATGGGGGCTGGCATGGCACCAGTGATGTTTCCAGGAATTCAGCACTATATGTCACAAATGGGTATGGGAATGGCTGCACCTTCTTTGCCTTCTATTCACAATCCAATGCAATTACCAAGAATGCCGCTTGATCAGTCCATATCTGTGGCTCAGACACCAAACCAGACTGTAATGTGCCAAAATCCAGTTTTGGGTGCGTTTAATTACCAAAATCAGATGCAAAATCCATGTCTTTCAGAGCAATATGCACGTTACATGGGTTATCATCTAATGCAAAATGCCTCTCAGGTAATTGGTTTCGTTCAAGTGAACCTTTAATTTCACTTTTTTCCTGAAAAAGCCCTCATGCTTTCTTGATAAGTTTCTCATAGTTTACCCATTGAAATTAACTTTCCTTGTTACCATGTTGGTTTTATCTTGCAGCCAATGAATGCATTTAGATATGGTTCCCAGGCAGTACAACATAGTCAAACAATGATTGCACCCAGCAATAGCATTGGACCCATGAGTGGAGCAGCTAAAATGGATGATGCTATGAGTAGCAAAATGGGTAAGCCACTTAAAGCAGGTTTGGTTTTGCTTTTTTTTTTTTTTGGAATAATTGTTTTTTTTTTAATTAAAAATTATTTTATCTAAAATCTATCTTATTTGTTTAAAGTGTGTAAAATTAATTATAAGTTAAGATTATTTTTTCATAACTAAAAATAGCTTTTTTAAAAAAACTGTTATTTTAAGCTTTTAATTATTTGATTTCAGATTATTTTAAAAGCTTTAAGAGAGAAATACCTATTTGTCTTTAACAACTTTTTCAATTATTTCATATATCTTTTGGTAATTTAATACATAAAAGCGATTTTTTTATACAATCCAAAAAAACTTTTTATTATAGAATCGATTATGAATTAACAAATCCAAACATAAATTAATTTTCTCATAATTAATTTTCTTGAAAATCGATTATATATATAATTGATTTTTAACATAATTTTTTTTTCACAGCTAATCCAAACACACACTTAGATATACTTTTCTTTTCTTTGGCTTACAACTAAATGAGGAAAGCACATCAATTATATGTAGAAATTTCACCAGTTGCTTGTGGGTAAACCGTAAACAAATGCAAGTCACCATGTGGACAGCCCACGAAAATATTTTTAAAACAATCACTGGTGGTGCTTTGACTTGGATAAAAAATAACTTCCCTCGAATAATCCTTGATATAGAACCTATACAAATTCCTTGTGATATCCTTGATAACATACTGCGCTGGCATATTATAAAGTGAATGATACACATGATTTTGGCAGCTACCCAGCTCTCGATTGACATGACCTCAAAACAGTGGCTGGTAGCGAGAATTGTTCTCATTTTGCACTACTATGTTCAGAGTTGCTTGGTCCATGACTTCTTGTTGCAACTCTGTTCCCCTCAGAATATTTACCCATGTACAATCAATACCTAAGCAACTTATACTTTAAAACCTTTGTGGTCATGTATTTGTGACATATCGTAATCCAAAGTCCAAACTTTATAGCTCCCTTTGCACTAGATGTGACTCCACTGTGTCATCTTCCTTCTTCATTAGCTTCCTTTTCTACTTTCCAGGTTCTTCCCCCTTTAACTGCTAGTACCTGAAACTTTCTCAATTGGAGGGTTTGGCTGGTGGAGTCAATCTTAAAAGCACCAAGATATACTTCAATTTTTTGTAGGTTGGAGGTCATGCAATTTATATCCAATTTAAAGTTGGTTGTCTAACTTTGAGAAATTGTAGTAGACAGGTCTTTATTATGGGCCAGGTTTGTTCTCAGCTCCTATGGCATCATCAGGTAGCTAGAGCTTTTTGTATTGTTTGTAGGTCTGGGAAAGTTAGATGATGAGCTAATTTTTGGTGAAAGCAGCAATCACTCTGTCTGAGCTTCTCATAATAACAGTTATTTTACTCAATGCTATAGACAAGTAAAAGCATGAGATTCTTACATTACTGTTATTTCTTCACTCAGCTGATTCATGTAATGAGTTAATTTCTCTTATAAACAAGCAACTTAGCATCATAATATAGAGCATACTGTAGACGAGGTACTATTTAGGGATGGCAATGGTCAAATAACCAACCAATTTAAGCCGAATCATAACCAAAACCAAATTTATTATTTAATTGAAAAAAATAACAGACCATAATTGAAAATAAAATTATATTTTCAAAACTAAAACGGATCATAACTTAAACTGAAAATATTCGAATTCCGAAATTTATGACATTGCTTATGGATATAGGTAATAGTTTCGGATAGCGAATATGAATATTCGAAAAAATACTCGAAAAAGTTGGAAGAGAATTTTTAGAAGTATAGATTTTTACCAATAAAAAACTGTGTTCTTATATAAATAATAAAAAGAAGGATATAGCATGCATGATATAGTTCGAACTCCCTTTACAAAACTTAATCTGATAAGTAATGGCAACAAACATTTATAATAATGTATTAAATATATTATACATAATAATTTATATATATATATAGTCGATTATTGGATACTAAATATTTAATACTGACTTTTTATTTAGTCAATATCATATATTTGTATAAAACCACAAAGAACTAAAATAATTTTCATTAGTATTTTTTACATTTAAAATTGATTAATATTCATAATTTATATATGATTGGATATTCAAAGTATCCAAATTCTTTACCACCCCCAACTCTATTTCAATTTTAACATGCCCCACTTAATTTTCCCCCCTCATAAACAGATTATTGTGGGTTTGTCCTCATCATAAAATCCCACCATTCTAACCTTTCATCCTTAAAAGTTAAAACAACCAATGGTTTAAGTTGCTTTTAAAACAGGAATTTCCAGAGTTTGTTTCCTTTGTCATAAGGTGTGGGAACTCTCCCTGCTTGTACTTGAACTGCTGAATGCTATCAAATCCCACCATCATCGTGTTTCTTCCATACTCTCCCTTTCAATTATAACAATTTGACTCCATTTTCACACCTGTCCTGATCATCTTTTTCCATGAAAAAACCCTGAATTTTTTTTTTCAAACAGTGTCAACTTTCGAATGAGATTATGGTTTTTTTTAGCAAGCAAAGCAAGTTCTGTGAAACATGAACAAAGGGAACGACACAATAAAGCAAGTAGGCAGAGATGGACCCAGAGGTGAATATCTAACCAAAACATAAGAGATAGATATAATTAATTCAGGCCATCCATATTGGCTGTATATGGACTACTCTTTTCTTCTGTCTCTGTCGCCTCCACACCTATCTCTTTCTTGAAGTTGCATGTTGGAAAGATTGATATCAACTCCTACAAATTAAAATCACATATATTTTTTGTGAAAAGATTATTTTTAGCTTATATTTTATACCCACAAATTGAACTTAAAAGTTACTTTTTGGTGTTGGGAATTCAAATGTGAATAGGATGTGAGTGAAAGAAATCTTATGTCAACAAGAAATTGACTAAGTGAAGAACATATAAGTAGATAAATCCATGAACCTAATACCTTAAGATTTTAGGTTGAAACGTGATGTCATGCTTACTGATGTGATTCCTTAGTAAATTCATTAAAAAAGATTTCCTCAACGTTGCGTTGCTGGCTGGCTCCTCTTGCTGACCCTAACATTTGGCGAGTCTCACTATCGAATCAATCACTGGAATTTTCATACTGCACTTAGCTAAATTAACCAACTGCAAAAGAAATGTAAGAATTGGAAGGCTACACTGGCTTTCTTTCTCTCTAATTATGGCTTAATTGTTAAAACAGTTTTACGATATGCATAGTCGATAAAATTCCTAAAAATGTTACCTAGAAAAACTAAACCAAATTTAAAATTAAAGCGATTATAATTAACCTCCTTATTTGTAGTACATAAGTTCCTTTACAGTTTACACTTTTAAAGGAAACTCGTCCTTGAGCTGTCAGGTTGATCTTGAAATCATCCTTTCCATACAAAGAGAGATTTAATTTAAGAATACTTGAAATTCTTTCAAGTTTATATTTCTCATTTGAGGAATCGATCCATCCCATAGTCATCTTCAATGATTTGATTGGAGTAAATCAATCATAATAAAATCAATGTCCTCTTATCTTGAATCTCTTAAAAGATTTTGGGTTATAATACATTAATATATATATATATATATTGTTAAAAGGGGTTATAATATTATTGTTTCACTTTGATAAATTTTACAAAATAAATCGTTATAGAGATATCCATAATCTCTAATTTTATACTCTTCATTTCAACATCTTCTTGTTGAATAATTTCTTGATCAAATAGTGGAGAAAAATCTTCTACCTTGTACTCTTCAAGAGGTGAACCTGACTTTCTCTTGATAGTTTGCACTTGACTTTCATCTTGACGCTTTTGCTTTCGTTTTCCCTCTCTTATAGGTTCTTGATCATGAAATTCATCCAAATTCATCTTGCGTTGAGTTGCAAGTAGAAGACTTCAAATTCTTTTCAAATTTGAAATTCTCCAAAATATGAATCACCGTTATATCAATGCTCAACATAATTCTCAAGGAGCCCATCAATCTTTTTACTAACTCTATAGATATAATATCACATCATAATCATTGGGGAAAAAATCCAAATCTAATTACATTTTCATATTTGATCAAGAAGACATTTTTCTTCATATCGTTTTGACATCTAAAAAATATTGAATTGCCTCCTCCAATCTTTAACATCATCAATCAATTTGTAATATGCAAGAGTTTTACAAGATCAAGATCTAAAGTCCCTTTGAACTCAAAGTAATATTCAAGAATCATCAACCAATTGATGAAACCCTTCTTGAATAAGTTTCCATCAAAATAAGCAATTTCTTCAAAATTGAAAACATGTCTATGTCGAAAATTGTTAAAGCTACCTATGTATTAACATTATGCGTTAAAGTTATTACTATTATGGTTAAATTTAATTGAATAAATCTATTAATATTGTAATGCATCGTATGGTTATATAAATACACAACCCCTTGTTGCAATATGAGCTATTAGCTCATTGGCTCTTCTTCACTATTTCCCTTTTCTTTCCCTAAATTTTGA
Source organism: Styphnolobium japonicum (assembly GCA_023212625.1). Lineage (NCBI taxonomy): Eukaryota > Viridiplantae > Streptophyta > Magnoliopsida > Fabales > Fabaceae > Styphnolobium > Styphnolobium japonicum. The sequence continues at coordinate 3,995,428 of JALBWW010000006.1, forward strand.
TACATAGTATAGAGATTAGTTATCAGCAAGCTTCAAACAAAAAATGGGGTGTCGGTGATTTTGGGTGTATTTTGGATGTTTACTGGGCTTGGGTGGTTGCCTGATTGGTCTAGGATTGTGGGGTCCTGGGATCCTTGGTGGCATTCCAAGATTTTGTTGTTGAACCTTCATCTTCTATAGGTATTATTTAGATATATATGTCGGAGCCTTGAACCTTTAATAAGAAAGCAGCAGATGGAAGTTCCCAACCAAACCAACATGCAATGTGCAAAATATGCCCACCTCATTTGGCATCCAATTGCTTGTCTACCTGTACTCCTGTTCTTCTAGATCCCCTTCACAAATAAACAATTTTCAATGAAGTAACCAATTAAAATGGTTTCTTTTTAAATTTGCATATATAGCTATATTTTATGATAAATTATTACAGTTTTTAATAATTAAAGAATCACATTTTTTGAAACTAAAGACCAAAATGAGGGCGTCAAGAGTCTTTGATCCGGATTTATAAGTTCTCAAGAAGCGGGGTAATATTATATATGAAAAATTAAATGTTTTATTTATTTTTATTTTTTTTGGATCTAGGAGGCGAACATTTTCTCAATCTAACAAATCGACAAATCTTGGAAGTCTTCCACGACAGAGTTGCTTAACAGTTCAAGACACATGCCCAGTGGGATGAATACTTGTTTGAGTTTTCCTCCCTATACGTGAAAGATTCTGCGAGCCTGTGTGTATACTTGGGCCCTTTTGTTTTTGTTAAAGGCTTGTAGCCTCTTGAAGAACATGCTTGGTGAACAATTGCATTATGGCTTGTCTCCCAAAAGGGTCGCAAGTTTAATTATTCTTTATATCATTTGGTGTATATCATATAATTGCATGCATGCCTTTCATCTTCCTCCAACAATCCTTGATTTTTCTATGATTTTTCTATTCAACCATGCACTTCTCACTTTTTCCTTATTAAACAAATTAAAAGGTAAGCAATCATTTTTCATTCTCAGCTTTCGCAGAACACAAGAGACTTAGGAATTAACTCAAACGAAAATTTTGAAAAATGATACCGATTGCACAACCATGCCTTTCCTTTATCATTTAATTACCAAAATGTCGTTCTCATATTCTTCTTCCTTTTTTTCTCATCGTTTTTGCTTTTTTTGACTTTGCCTTCCTCTCTTCCTTTTTTTCTTCCACCTTTCTTCTTTTCTTTTTATATTTCTCTCCTTTTCTTCTTTCTTTCCTTTCTTTCTTCAATTATTCATCTCTTCTTTAAATTCAATTTTGCTTTTTTATATATATATATAAAGCATAAAAAATCTTTTGAACATTGAAAAAAAAAGCATTTTTTTTTCCATTTTCTCCTCCCTTTTTGACAATTTGTAACGTTCACAGAAATATTTCATTAAAATAAATTTTTATTAAAATCTTTTAATTTTTTTGAATAACACCTCTATAAATATATGGTATTGAAAGCACGGCCAACGAATGTTTGATACAAACTTTTCAATTAGGGATTGAAGTTTGAGTGGATTCCTCGTCAACTTAAAACATTACGGAAAGCTCTAGAAAATGTCTTTCAGTAATTTGTAGATGCTGAAGTTCAATGGGTGATTTCTTATTCATAAAAAAATTGTGACAATAACGTGCACTTTAATTATAAGCTTTTATAATTTGGTGTGTATATGCGAATGATTATAGCGTGTACCTGAAGAAAGGACCCCAAAAGAGAAGGTGATAGATAATATTTGACATTGAAGGGTTTTGAATTTAGCTTTCTTTCACAATCGTATCTTTATTTAGAATAAAATATAATTCATTTTCTAAACTCAACTGAAACTTGTCCACGAGACTAGTAATGAGTCGAGCCAACTTGTGAGCTTACTCATGATTTAGTTCGTTAATAATTTAATAAACTAATAATTTTGGCCTGTTTGTTAAATGAATCGAGTTTGAACTTTCATATGTTCGGCTCATTAACTCGTGAGCCGAATTGATATATGTATATAGTCATTTTTTACAAATAATAATAATAATGCTTTAACTTAATGTAATTCACATTTTATTTTATTTTTGGTCTAACTAAATTATTTTTTAAATAAATATATGTTAAAAATATAAATTTTATTGAGATACAAATTCGAACCTAACTCATTGAGTAGTACAAGCTTAATTAATATAAGGCTCGATATTGGCTCATTGAGCTCAAATAATTCGTGAACTTAAAATGAACTGAGCTTGAGTCAAGAAAATGAGCTCGATTTCTTCGTGAACCGAACTTGAGTTAGGCCTGACTCGACTCGGCTCAGCTCAGCTCATTGTCATCCCTACTTGCCCACTCCTAAAATTTTTGTCAAACTCAAACCACTATGCCATTAATTATTTTCCCACCTGACTGAGTGCGTGTTTGGATTAGTTATGAAAAAAGATTATGTAAAAAATTAATTATGTATATAATTGATTTTCAAGAAAATCGATTATGAGAAAAATAATTTATGTTTGGATATGTTAATTCATAATTGATTTTATGATAAGGAGTTTTGTTTGGATTGTATAAAAAAATCGCTTTTTGTATTAAATTACCAAAAGATGTATGAAATGATTAAAAAAATTATTTGATTGAGGGCAAATAGGTATTTATCTCTTAAATTTTTTAAAATAATCTGAAATCAAATAATTAAAAGCTTAAAATAACAGCTTTTTTTTAAAAAAAAACTGTTTTTAGTTATAGAAAAATAATCTTAACTTATAATCAATTTTACGCACTTTAAACAAACAAGATAGATTTTAGATAAAATAATTTTTTATTGAAAAAAGCTATTTTAGAAAAGAATTAGGGCTCGTTTGGATAAGCTTCTAAAAAAATGACTTTTTTTATATGCCTTTTTCTAGTAGATCTTTTTTTTAAAGAAAAAGTTATTTTGCATTTGGATGTAATACTTGTGAAGTACTTTTAAGTAATAAAAAGACTTGTAAGTTTGTTTGGATAAGAAAGAACAAAATAACTTTTTTCTAGCAAAATTACTAAAAATGTAATGTATCCAGAATAATGGAGGTATCCAGACGACAAGATATATAATTTTTAATAAAAGCAAAAGGTATTTTTGTCAATAAATTATATTAAAAACTATTTTTCCTTCTCTTTTTTTCAGAAGATGGGGATCACTAACTTCTAAAAAAAGTGATAATTAAACTTTTTTTCAACTTTTATTTTTTTTAAAATTTCATCTAAACATACATAAAAACTTATAAAAATACTTTCTTTTAAAAAAAATATTTTATTTAAAAAAAAAATCTATCGAAACGGACTCATAATATTTACCAATCATGCTCTGAATTTTTCATGACACACACCTATAAAACTGCAACATCTGATGCTCTGAATTTTTCATGACACACACCTATAAAACTGCAACATCTGACTTCCCATCAACATCACACGTCCCTATCTGAACTTTTATAAAAAAAATATTTGTTTGTTAATCACTTAATTACTTGTTTGATCATTTTTATCCTTCATTTTTCACCTCAATTAGGCTCTTCTTTCTTCAATTTGGAGAATAATTCCCTCGAACCGTTGTTAATCAACATTAATAGTAATCTAAATCGTAATAGAGGATTATCTTCACGTTATGGAGTCGACATTTCCCCAATTACGCAAAAGGTTTGTTTGTGATGACGTCGTTTATTTTTTTTTAATGCTTTTATTGATTTATTGTGTCTACACTTTTAGTTTAGATTGATTTCGCTTTGTAAATGTCGGTGCATGAAGTTTTGTTTGTTAATATAATAATAATAATAATACATTTTAAGAAAACTCTTTATGGTTTATAGGAGTGCCAAAGAATTTAAAATAAAAAAAATTCGTCTAACCCATTAACAGTGTAGCTATAAACACGTGCATGCATAGAGAAAGAAAAACTCAAAAAAAAAAAAGATAAAAGAAAATTTAAAAAATTTAAAATTTCTCTTATTTAAACTATGAAAAAATGAAAAATAAATGAAAACTCTAAAGAAAATCAAATTTTTCATTCCAATTTTTTCATCATTTTAAATTTTAAAATTTTCTCTACTCTCGTATTTTCCCCTCCCATTTAAACAAAGGGTTAGTGTTAGGGAAGTGGGTTCAAAGAATCCAGCGACTGAAGTAATCTTTAAAACTCTTTTTGGGAGAATAGGATTGCAATCTCTTAGAATCTAGAAGTAAAGATGACCTATGTTTTGGCTTGTTTTACTCCTACATATATCTAAATAATTTTATGATAATGATAATTTTTTTATTGCTAAAAAATGAGAGTATGATTAGAAAATGGAATTAACTTCCTGGGTCATTTGCCAAATTGAGAAAGCAGAAAGTTGGGGCAGTCTGTAGTTGAGTAGTCCTTGTGCTTGTGCTTGAGTATCCAAGCTAAAAGAATTGTCTTTCAGAACTTCTAGTTTTATGTGTCTGATGTTATTAACTTTTTATTTTATTTTTTTACCTTGTAGCTCTTTGCTACACAAACGTTGGCAGGCATCAGGAGAGGTCCATCTGTTATTGTCATATGTGGTGGCATGGCTGGGATTGCTGCTGCTCGTGCACTTCACGATGCCTTGTTTCAGGTATTCAAGCAAATATTATGTATTTAACTTGTATCATTCGCTTAAAAGAAATGCTAGCTTGCTAGATTTGTATGTCACTCTGATATCTGTTGCCCGAGTTTGGCTTGTGGCTACTTACATGAATGCAATTATCCGTGACCGTGCATGGGATTGGCTTCATAACTTATATCTACTAATTGAAGACTATCAAGAATTTAATCTTATACACGTGAAACTTTGTTCAGCGTTCCTCAAAAGTTTAATGTCAATTGCAATCTATTTCACTGGAAAATTTGTTGGATTCATTCATGATTGTGATTGTTTCATGTTTTGGCTCAATTTATAGGTTATCTGTAGGTAAGATTGTTTATATATAAGCTTTTAATGGTTCTAGGGAAGTGACCCGGGGTGATACTCCTTACATGGTATCAACTATAATTAATTTGTTAGTTTTGAATTGGGCTGGCTTTGTAATTTAGTCAAATCAAGCCACACATTTGTGGAAAAATGAATTCCACAACGACAAGCAAGCATATACGTAGCAAATGAAGAGAGGGAACATCTTATCCTTCATTTTTTATATTGAGGAAACTCACAGGAATCCATGTATGTTTGCCCCAATTATGCAAGTCATGAAGTCGCAGTATAATTTTCTGATTTAAGTTAAGTAGCACAGAATTGTGGGGCTCCTTATGTGAGACTTGAACATACATTCTTTTCTACTTCCTAGTTCATTTATTTGCATTTGGAGAGTTGGACTGAAGGGTACGTTTTTTTTTCTTTTTTTGGGTCAGGTCGTTCTCTTAGAGTCACGGGAAAGACTTGGGGGCTGAATCATTTGGCTTTCTTGTTGACCTGGGTTCATCATGGTAAAGCTTATACTCTTTTTGCTCTGATGTTTTTTTTCATGTTGATGAGAATGCAAAACTTCTCCCTTTTTTAGTATTAAAAGTGGCACACTATGGTTCAGGTTGCATGGAGTTTGCAAGGAGAATCCACTGGCTCCCTTGTTTGATGTGCATCAGTTTTTGATGTTCTATGGTATTAGTTAGCTAATTCTTCTACACTTGCATAATTGATGATCATTTCAATTGTTTTTGGTGACCAAAGTATATGCTTCATGGTATTCTCTCGTCATCTTGCATGGTGTAAATTATTGGATACAAGTTCTTTCTAGTTGAAATTCATCAACTTCTTGCAGCTACGCTCTCTTTGATATAGATGGGAGTTAAGTTCCCGAAGAGTTGGTGACAAAAGTTGGTGAAGTATTTGAGATCATTTTACAGGAGGTAAGTCATTTATTATTTCTAGTTTTTTTATTTACCTGATAAATAGCATTTTCACAATAGAAAGCAAATTTTCAGGAATACAATGCTTTTCCAATTGATCACTTCTAATGTTTGATTCTACACTTACTGTTATTGTGAGCATCCCCTCTAACGATTGACCCTGACTTAATGCAGACAGATAATGCAAGACAGGAATTCAGTGAAGACATGTCTATACTCCGTGCTCTTCCAATTGTTCTCGAAAGAAAGCCAGAATTGAGGTCATTATTGGCTTACGACTTAAATTCTTTAACCATCAGTATTCCTTTTCTTGAGGCTCAAGTAATGGGTAATTTGACTTCCACTCTTGGATGCAGGTTGGAGGGGCTTGCCTACAAGGTGCTTCAGTGGTATTTATGCAGAATGGAGGGTTGGTTTGCTGCAGATTCTGATACCACGTCACTTAAAAGTTGGGGTCAGGTAATTTGAAGAAACCAAGTTCAAGATGTTTGATTTTCATTTTGAAATTTGAGCTACACAACAAAAAATATTTGTTGTGATTATACCACTTAGTCAATACCAAGCAATCACAGCAAGCACACATATGTGGAAATAGAAAGGTTATGCAGAAACCAATCCAAGAAATGCAAAATAACAAAATTAAGGAAGATTAAAGAGGAGTAAAGAGAAACAACACACAAGATTTATCCTGATTCAGCCAATATAGCCTACATCTAGCATTAGAGATCATCCACTAAAATTAGAACAAGATTACAAGTGATTTGGATCAAGCTTTCCAATAGGAACAACCTACCATCAAGCTTTACAAACTCTCTACTCTCCTTTGATTTACCTACCTTAGCAATCTCGACATTTCAATGGTGTTTCCTCTCAAGATAACCCTATTTTGATGCCTCTCACAAGTTTGTCTCGTCCTCTGCCTTCCTTTTCAGTTTTAACCTACTGTTTTATTGAACCAGAAAACAGAATTTATATAGCAGTCCGCGCCGCAGCATGTCTTCTTTGCGCCGCGACGCCCAACCTTCGAGACCCTGACAGTAAACTTGGCCAAAGCTTCCACGCCGCGGCGTGGACTATTCAATGTCGGGGCGTGGCTCCATGCCGCGGCGTGGCCCTGCTGCAGCTTCCAAACTGGTTTTCAAAATTTGTCCAACATCTCAAATCACCTATGAGACATCCTCACAATATTGATGGGTGGTGGGCTAAAGAATCCTGAATGGGCAATTTGTTTTTTCATTACATCTCTTTATCCTTGTCAATCCTTTTTCCTATACATATCATTGAAGCGCATGATTGTCAAGTGGTAAACCCACGTTTATAGGCTATAGGGTTTGAGGTTAAATGAATATATCTGGTTTGCCATTTGTACTGGCTTGCCATAAAGGAAATTAGATGTAAATAATGTCATGTTAGATTGTTAATTGGCTTCATAAGGTGACTCTAATCATAGCATGTTGCTAGAAACTTCTTAATTACAACATGTATTAACATTTTCCCTTTTAAAATTATCTTTTCCTTGTATATCTTATCGCTCTCTGTATATTTGCTTACAGGAAGAACTGCTCCCTGGTGGTCACGGTCTTATGGACAGGGCCTACCTGCCTGTTATACATACCCTGGCCAAGGGTCTTGACATTCACCTGGGACACAGGTACATATTAGTTTGAAGTTTTGTTTTGGAAGTCTATGTCCTGTTATGTTGCTGAACTAAATTTACTGGCATTGATAATACCTCTTTTCAGGGTCACAAATATAGTTAGGAGATATAATGGAGTAATGGTGACGGAGGAAAATGGGAAAACATTTGTTGCTGATGCTGCTATTGTTGCTGTCCCTCTCGGGGTGCTGAAAACAAAGAGCATAAAATTTGAGCCTAAGCTCCCAGACTGGAAAGAACCTGCGGCTGACATTGCTATTCTTGGGATCGGGATTGAGAATAAAATAATTTTACACTTCGAAAATGTGTTTTGGCCGAATGTGGAGTTCTTGGCAGTAGCTGCGGAGACATCTTATGGATGCAGCTACTTTCTTAATCTCCACAAGGCTGCAGGTCATTCTGTCCTTGTTTACATGCCTGCTGGGCAGCTGGCCAAAGACATTGAGAAAATGTCTGATGAAGCAGCTGCTAGCTTTGCTTTCATGCAGCTCAAGAAGATCCTTCCAGATGCTTCTTCACCGGTAACTATAAAAGTTTTAGTTACATATCTATTCAGAATCCTGTACATGTATTCTCTGTTTCTCTGAGTGTAGCTATGAAGTTGAATGCATTTTCTACTTGTGTGTCTAAGTTTGATGTACGTATTAATTTTATGATGTAATTTGTTTCGATTATGCAGATTCATTATCTTGTGTCTCGGTGGGGTTCAGATATTAATTCACTAGGTTCCTATAGCTATAATGCAGTAGGGAAACCCCAACATCTGTATGATCAGAGGCTACGGGTCCCAGTAGATAACTTGTTCTTTGCAGGGGAAGCAACAAGTATATATGCTCTATCCGGGGTCTGTGCATGGTGCATTCTCTACTGGAATGATGGCTGCTGAAGACTGCAGGATGCGTGTCCTGGAGTGTTACGGGCAGCTAGATTTGTTCCAGCCGCAGATGGGAGATGAGGATTCGGTGTCTGTCCCACTTTTGATCTCTCTTTTGTAATCTTTGGGAAACACCTCTGAGTGTTAAGAATCGTATACTCATTCTTTATTAGAATTTAGCTGACACTTCAGTTCCTTTGTGATTGGCCTAACAAGTGTTTCCTTGTGTACTGGCAGTAGTCGAAGTGTATGTCTTATGCATGCACTCCACTTCTGAGTGGCATGTCTGTAATTAATGTTGTGGATAATCAGTAAATTGTAATGTGAATCTTTGTAGCTGAGAGGCGTTGAGACTCGTAGAGTTTGCATCGTCTCATGAAAAATGCAGAGATGTATCATCATTTGTTTGTGCACACATTTAGTTATATTTGCGTAATAAATATGGTAACGCTCTTGATTGGTGTTTTCTCTGTTGTCTTTTAAGCTCAATCATTTTTTTACTGCGGAGCCTGAAATTTTTTATTTCATCTACGAAGAACTTGGCAAAATCATTGTGGTAGGGCGGTAGGATATATTGTATGGTTGTTTGGTTCATGCAACAATTCATCCTAAAACAGTCTTTCTCCTATGGAACTCATCGACAGCCAGAACTATGAAATAAATGTTGGTTTGTAAAAACATATAAGATGATAATTAAAGAATATGTACTTTCAGAAATTTAATATACATTCTATTCATTTAGAATTTTTATATCTCTTTGAAGTAGTATCCTTCTTTTGGCCATATAACATTGTTTAGATATATAGAAGAATTTGCCAATGAAACTTCTACCTTAGAAAGATAATAATTTAATTGATAAATGCCATAATTTGGCTTTTATTGTATCTTTTTATTATTTTTTGGACAATAAGAGGTGCAAGCAAAACAAGATTATTGTGCAGCCAAATAGCTTTTCAAAATAGGGATGTTAATAACCAAATCAAAACGATCTAAACCGAATTAAAAATATTAAAAACTGAACAAACTCGATTAATTTTAATTTTATTTAATTTTTTTATAAAAATCAATTGCTTCAGTTTGTTTTTTTATTTTTATTTATTGAATTGAACCAGACTGAACTCATATAATTATATATATATAATTATATATATTTCATAATTATATATATATATTACATATTTATAAATGATTATATTTTAATTTCTTGTTGTTTCTATAACTATTTTTAGGCTAATTTGTTGTTTAGAGCTATTAATGATGTTTTTATTAGGATTTTTATACTAATTTATTTTTAATTGGGTCATAAAAAGAAAAAAGTTGTGTATAATTTTTTTTAAGAAAAAAATATTTAGCTAAAAACCGATTGGGCCAAACCGAAATAAATTGATTGTGATTAGTTTAGTTTGGTTCTACAATTAGAAACAAATAGACCGTTCTCAATATAAGAATACCGATTGATATAGTTGAGATGACTTTTTCCTTCAAAATTAAATCAATACAAACCACGAATACTCTTATTTCCTACGATGCCTCAAGAAAAAGATAAATGCCTCTGTACGTACGTTGGCAACCAAGTGATCTAAGAGGTCTCATCTCCTGCAGATCTCTTGATGCGAACAACAGCTTTTTCAACCTACAACAGCATTACAAATTGGTTTTCAACTTCACGTGACAAGCAATTCAATATCATGTAACATAAAATGGATAAGATCTTCTAGTCTGTCAGAATTATAAGAGTTGCTGTTTGTACAAGAACTCCAAGGATCATTAGCCACCATCCCTGTAAAAATCCCAAATGCATCCCATTACACTAATGTTCATACAAACTTAAGAAATAGAGTTAGTGGGGGAAATGTTTCAAACTTACAGCTACTTCTAAAGAAGTTTTAAAGTCAATAACACATCCAATGGTCGGACCAATGACATAGTAAGAAGCCAAGTTTACATAAGCCACAACAGCTTGCCATCCACTTCCAATTGCAACTGCTGAAATTTTCCAAAGGAAAAGTAAACAAAAGGAGGGATCAGAAGTAAGGATAAGCCAAAAGTGGTGTTTATGCTTATTTAGCTTGTTGAAGTAAACACATCCAATGATAAATGTTTGATACAAACTTTTCAATTGTATTAATTTAATCTTATTTAAACACACTAATTAAAAGTTAACACTCTAAAGGTGAAATGGTCATTTCCCTCTTATTCAATGTCCAAAAGAAGCTAAAATGGGGGAAATCACTTGAGATTGGTATATTTAAAAATTACATCTGTCGAGATTTGTGATAATACTTATTTTATATTGTCATTCAATGATGTTTTAATACATTATTAAAAAATTAAATTTTTTAGATTTAATGATATTTTAATACATTATTAAAAAGTTAAATTTTTTAGATAATTATTATAATAGTTAAACTCCTTTAATAATGTAATAATATATATTTTAATAATAATATAAAATAAAATTTACACAATAATAAATTAAAATTAAACCCATACCAGTCATATGTACAAGTTAAAATTGACCAATAAAAGGGCAAAAGGATTCTTTCATTAAAGGTTTGAACTTTTAACTTTGAACGGCTTCCTCGTCAACTTAAGACACTCTGGAAAGTGGAAAGCTGTAAAAAAGATCTTTCTCTAATTTTTAGATGCCAAAGTTCAAGAGGTGATTCCTTGTTCATAAAAAATTGTGACAATATAGTAGTGGTAGAAAATATCTCAAGGGGCAATAATTGAGTTATTTTTATCCAATCCCTTCTGGAACGTCCCTTATAATCTCTGACATAGTCTTACTGGTATATAGTGTCATAATGTATTTGGTGTATAAGAAGGATTTGTCCAACATACAAATGGAAGGATGCATCCACCATTTAATATGAGTTATCTACTAAGAATAATAAGATTAATTAATAGATTTAATGGTTAATAATTATACGTAAAATCGGTTAAACATGTTATACATTACCAGCATTAGGTTGAACAATAAATTGAGTGAAAATTCTTTGTAAAAAACAAAAGAAGAAAAAAAAAACAGTCATCCCAAATTGTTTTTATTCTTTTAGCATTTTCATTGATTCACAATGAACGACAAAAAATTAATATTTTTTTAAAAAAATTAAATTTAAATCTTGCTTGTATAAAATAAAAAAATATTGATTAAAAAACTTAAAATTTTATGAGAGGTTACAAACTCGTGATGGATTAACATTTAAAATTAAAAAAATTCTACCAAAATTAAATAAAATCATTTATAAAAAATGAATTTTTATTTTTATTATTACTTTTAATCTTGACGGGACTAACAGTCCCGAAATATAGTTTTATTTTTAATTTTAATTTTCTATAGTTTTTTTTATCATTACATGTATTTTTTATCATTAACTAAAAAAGGTGTTCAATAAAATTATATACTCCAAATGATTTTTTTTTAGTCTTGACACAATCCCAAAATGGATTTCTATTTTTATTTTTTCATTTTTTTTCATGTATTTGTATAAGTGCTTTATCATTACATGTATTCTTTATCATTAACCAAAAAAGGTGTTCCAATGATTATCTTGTTTGTGTTCCAATAAATATTTTATTTATTCTTTATCATTAGTTTATTTCAAAGATAATTTTTTATTTTATTGAGATAATGAAGTTGGTGAGTGAAAATAAAAGGTTAGAAATCACTCATAACATATTAAAATTTTCAATTCAGTTTTAATTCAAAATCTATATTTTGTCTAGTTAAAATTATGACAAATTATTTTTTTCCTTCTTTTTTCTGCATCACCCTTTTTTTTTATTTTCATTTGCACCCATTAAATTAAATTTATTTTTTTCAACAAAGGATCTTTTTTATTTTTTTTCTTATGAAGGGTTTAGGAATCGTCATGACAAAATAATAATTTATTATTACTATTAATTGTGATTCAATTGGAGAGGGCTTTTTGTAAAGAGAAAAATAAAAGTAACATGTTTAAAAACTTTTCTATATAACTATAAACTGTTAGATAAATTGATGAATTTTATTATTTTTAATAAATGGCTCATATTAAAAAGAAAAAAATATTGATAAGTTGATTTTATGAAAATCGACTTTTTAACTGAAAAAATATATATATATATTTTAGTACATAATTCTTAAAATGGTGTAAAAAAATAAATAAAAACAAATAAGTCATTTTCATATAAAAAAAATTATTGACAATCTCGTCATAAATTAAAAAATTAAAATAAAATAAATAATTATAGGTTAAATAGTCATAAATAAAATTAAAAATTTTGTTTCAAAATTACTAAACATATTATGGATTAAATAATAATAAAATAAAAATTCAATTTGAAAAAATAAAATGGCATAATGCTTATGGATAGAAAATTAAAATTTCATGACCCATCATGAATTAAAAAATAAAAGAGAAAAAATATAAAAGAAAAATTGGACTAAAATATAAAAAAAGAAAGATAAACTTTTTAAAAACAAATAAAAGTAGAAACCCTTTTTATAATATCATAATTAAATCTATAATAATCGGTGATAATAGATAAATTTTACTAAATATGCATGCATTATTTTTCTAGGTGCACGATAGAAGGTTTCATATAAGAAACTTGATTTTTATAAGCCTACATAATTTGGTGATTGTAAATGATATTATAAACAAAATTAAAAAAAAATATGTAAGGAAACAATAAGGAAGAATTTATCTTGTAGGAAAGTTAATCACGTAGCAAAATATTAGTAAGACTGACATTGTCAAAAATAGAGTACCACCGGGCATTGAAGAAACCTCAAACAAGAGGCATATTATTTATCCATAATAACATTTGACCTTAAGCGATTTTGAATTTTGATGAGAAGTCACAACTCACAACTAACAACTAAAAGTGGTTGATGACGGGGTCTTGTTGTGTAGTGCACTCTGCATTGCACGTCTCTGTTTAGAGATTGCAGCGTTTCATTGGAACGTCGCACTCACACGGAAAAGCGAAAGGACGTTTTCATGTTGGCCCTTTAGCGCCGGGTGGTTCCACCACGCCACATGGTCGGTGATGCAACCCAATGTTGATTTAACTTCTTCACGACAATATCTTCATTTTTTTATATTCTTAAATTAGGAGATTCTTACACGTACTTTACTTGAAAAAAGAAATGTTTGGTTATTTTAAATATTTTATTTTAAATTAAATTATTAAAATAATATGTATAAAAAATTATAATTAGATTATATTATGTTAAATTAATCTTTTATTTTTTTTAACGAAATAGTATCTTGATTTATACAAAAAATTTAAAATATTTTTTTATTATCTTTTATTTTTATAAAAATACAAATATTTCTATTAATTAATAATTAATATTTAATCATATATTTTATTTAATTAAATTATAAGTATTAAAATATAAATAAAATATTTATATTTTAATTAAATAAAATATATGACCAAATATTAATCATAAATTATTAAAAGATACGATAAAAAATATATCGAATAAACCTCTATCAAATTAAAATATGATTAAATGTGTATTACAGATAATATTAACGTCGGTTAGTCTTCATTCCTTCAGACTCAGACCACTACGCCATTAATTATTTCAACCTGACTTTAATACTTGATGCCACAATCCCCGCGTGCAATGTACATGTACAATTTATTGTGAGGTATGTGTGTAATTTGTCTATCCAAAAGAAGTTATATTTGGACTTTGTGTTATCAAATGGCTTGTTGGGAATAACAGGAGTGTCTGAGTATAAGTTTTTTTAAAAATATAATTATTTTTGTTACAAAGAGAAATACTTATGTGCACTTAGTTTTATATAAATTATGTATACTAAATTAATAAATAACTCACTCATCATTACTTTAAATTTAAAATAATCATTGACACAAAAATTAATGCAATAATTTAATATAAAATAATAATATGTTTGTTATTTATTAATTTTAATATACGCAACTTGTATTCTAAGCTTTTGTTTAAATTAAGAGAAAATGAAAAAAAAATAAATAAATGAAAAAAAAATAAAGAGAAAATGTATTTTCCCCTTATTTGGATGAGACAAGAAAACAAGGAAGAAAGAAAAATTGATGTGGGGCCCATTGAAAAAGTTTTCTCAGGGAGGTGAGGAGAAAATAGTAAGAAAAGGAATAAGAGCTCTCTTTATATGACTTCCCTCTAAAAAGAACAAATCCAAGAAAAAATAATCAACAAAAAAAAAAATACCCATTTTGAAATATAAAAAAAAGTGAAGATATGGAAATGTCTCTTGTATGAGGAAGGCCAAAAAAGAAGAGGGGAAGGCTTGGAAAAGAAAAGTTTCATGGATGATACGAGTGATTGAAATATTCATCTAAAACTAAAATATGGATTAGGGTGGGGTGTGCGTGGAGGATGAGGAAAGGGAGTATGAGATACGTGGACCATGGGGTATGGATGAGGAAAGGGGGTGGGGGGGCTGCTGAGGATGTGGAAAAGGGGCCCGGGGGAGGGGGTGGTTGGGGATGAGGAAAGGGGTGAGGGTGGGTTTTAACTACTGCGTGCTAGGGGGCATGGGAGGTGACAGGGCTGCAACGGGATGAGGGTGGTGAGATGGGTTAGTGTATATGTTATTTTATAAAATTATATTTATTTATTTATTCTTTTTTATTTTATTTTTTTTTATTTTCTCTTCATTCAAATATATATAAAGAAAATATACTTTTTTTTTCATTTTCTCTTCTCATTTTTTTCTTTTTTCTTTCCTCTCATTTTCCCTCGTACATCTAACCAAAGGGTAAGTGTACACAACAATCTCTGTTGTAAAAGTATTTGTTCCTTGTACAATCACTTTTTTTTACATTATTTATATGTAATGCACAATTTTTTTTAATTAAAAAATAGTGTTATTTAGAATAGATTGGATGGTTTGATTGGTATCAACTCAATTATGATTCAATCTTATATATTACTAATATATGATTTTTTATTTTATTTTAATATAATAGTTTAAGATAATCTAATTTAAGGAGGAAAAAATAGTGACATATGATTTAAATGAAGAGAGAATAATTGAATACTGTGTATTTAATGAAGAAAAATAATATAATTTTACTGATTAAATTAAAAAAAATTTAAAAAATAAACACATTTATTGTTTTAAGAAAATGATTAAAAATAAAAAATTACATACTTTAATAAATAAATTAAGAAAGTTATATTATCTTATTTCATTAAATACACATTATTCAATTAATCTGTCTTCATTTAAATATGTTTTTCTTATACACTCACTTTTTTACATTATTTCTATGTAAGGCACAATTATTATTTTTAATAAAAGAATAATGTTATTACTAATTGAGGGTTGATTAAGCTGGTAAGCAGGCTCGTTTTCATGAGATAGGACACAAGTTTAAATTTCAGTGGGAGTCGTTATAGTTGGAAGACAGCAAAAACTCTTATACTTTAAACTACCGACTGTGAATTAGTTCCATAAGAGACCCAAATAACTTAACTTGTGAAAATACCGTGACGCACCACTTAATCTAAAAGATTAATTAAGGTAATTGACAAAAAAAAAATTATTTGGAATAAATCAGATGGTCTAATTGATATCAATTTGATTATGATTTTACCTCATAAATTACTAATATCTTTTATTTTATTTTATTTTAACCTAATAGTTCAAGATAATTTAGTTTAATGAAAAAAGAATAGTAGTATATAATTTAAATGAAGAAAGAATAATTGAATACTGTGTATTTAATAAAAAAGATAATATAATTTTAATCATTAAATTAAGAAGAGTTTAAAAAAGAAACAAATTTGTTATTTTAATAAAATGATTAAAAATTAAAAATTACTTATTTTAATAAATAAATGAAGAAAATTATATTATCTTTCTTCATTAAATACACAATATTCAAAATTTATCTCTTCATTTAAATCACATGTCACTATTTTTTTCATTAAATTATATTATCTTGAACTATTAGATAATTAAGATTAAAAATTATTTAAAATTAACACGTTCATTTACTTTTTTTTATAATTTCACATACAATCTTAATTATACATGTAAGATTTAAATTTTTAGTGAACTTCTTTGCTTATTTTTTTTTTTATGTTAACAATTTATAAAGTAATTTTAACATTTCATTTTTCATACCCATCTCTTTTTTTTGCTCCCTCTCCCCCTCCTCCTAGATTATATATATATATATGAAAATGTTTGTGAGGATCACGATATTCCTTTTAAATAAACGTGATGTTTTTTTTAATTATTATTTTCTTTTTTGAAATTCAATGAATAAATTTTAAATTTTCCTTCTTCATTAAATATAGAAAGTAATTTGTTTATTTTCATTTAAATGGGATGGCACTATTATATTTCTCCATTAAAGTAAATTATTTTAAATCATTAAATAAAAATAAAAATTAATAATCAAATATTGATATAAGAGTAAAACTATTACCCTTATTTGAATTCATCTTAACCCTATATACATATATGTTAAAAAAAAAATGATACTAATTCCCTTTTTGTATTTGATTTTGATTCCTCTGCATTAGGGTAAGATATTTTTCTCTATCCGCGCGTGTTTCCCAAACCACGCGATTCGGTGCGTATCGTCCTCGTCGGTTTGGCTGGCACGAACGAACCAACTCTATAAAGCTGCGTCTTCTGACTTCTCATCATTCCACACAAATTATTACATCTCAACTCTCCTTCTCTCTCTCTCTCTCTAGTTTTTTCTTTTTCTTTTTCTTTCTTTCCATTTCTCTGAAATTTCTCTTTTTCGGTTCTCTATCGAGAGATCGCGATTTATCGCTTTGGAATCCGATTGGTTACCGAGAGCTGAGCTGAGAGTGGTTGAGCTTGGAAAATTTAGCTGCATGAACTGGTTTGGGAAGCTCGGTTTATTCTCGATTTTGAATTCCAATCACTTCATCACTTATTTTTTAATTTTTATTCTCCATTTTTCACCTCAATTACGCTCTTCTTTCTTCAATTTCCACAACAATTCCCTCCAACCCTTGTTAATCAATATTAACGGTAATATCAATCGTAATACACGATTATCTTCACAGTATGGAGTCTCGATTTAAGAGTAATCCCCAATTACGCAGAGGTTTGTATGTCATGACGCTGTTCTTATTTTTATTTATTTATTTTTATTTGTTTGCTTTTATTGATTTAATTAATGTTGCTAAAGTTTGAGTTGAACTTGAAATTGATTTCGCTTTGTCAATGTCGGTGCCTAAAGTTTTGTTTGTTAATATAATAATATATGAAAAAAGATTTTTTTTAATTTATTTAAAGGTTTAGGGAGTCACTCGCAAAAAGTGAATAGATATTTGGGCTTAATATATGTGAATGTGGTTAAGGATTCCATTCTTAATCTATGTGTATGAAAAAAGAAAAGTTAATTCTTTAAATGTTCTCAAATGAATCTCAGAATCTCGACTGATTCGAAATGAGAAAAAAAAAATGTTGAGTGAGACTATCCCATGAACAGTGGGAACACGTGCATGCGTAGTTTGGAGTAAATCTAGTGTTAGGGTAGTGGGTTCTAAGAGAATCGAGCTACTAAAAGTGATCTTAAGTTCTTACCTCTTTCGGGAGGATAGCATGCAATCTCGTAGAATCTAGAAATAAAGATGAGTGGTTGGCCTATGTTTTCGCTGGTTTTTTACTCCTACACATTTTTATAAATAATTTTTTGATTGTTAAAAAATGGGGGTATGATTTGAAAATGGAATTAACCTCCTGGGTCATCTGCCAAATTGGGAAAGCAGAAAGTTGGGCCGGTCTCTGTAGTTGAGTAGTGCTTGTGCTTGTGTACACACTCAAGCATTGTCTTTTTCAGAAGTTCTAGTTCTATATATATCTGTGTCTGATGTCATTAACTTGGATTCTTTGTTCCCCGTTTCCTTGTAGCTCTTTGCTATGCAAACGTTGAAAGTCAGCAGGAGAGATCACCATCTGTTATTGTCATAGGTGGTGGCATGGCTGGGATTGCTGCTGCTCGTGCACTTCATGATGCCTCATTTCAGGTATTCAAGCAAATATTATGCATTTAACTACTATCATTCACTTAAAAAATGATCTGTTGCCTGAGTCTGGCTTGTGCCTACTTACATGAATGCAATTGTCCGTGACCGTGTATGGGATAGGCTGCATAACTTATATCTGCTAATTGACGACTATCAAGAATTAAATATTTTATACATGAAACTTTGTTCAGCGTCCCTCAAAAGTTTAATGTGAATTGCTATTCATTTCACTGGTAAAATTGTTGGATTCATTCATGATTGTGATTGTTATGTCTGGCTCAATTTATAGGTTATCTGTAGGTGAGTTTGATTATATAGAAGCATTTAATGGTTCCAGGGAAGTGACCCTGGGTGATACTCCTTACATGGTATCAAGTAGAATTATCTGCTATTGGGCTGGTTTTTGTACTTCAGTCAAATCAAACCACTCGTTTGGGGAAAAATAAAACTCCACAAAGACTAGCAAGCATATTTGTAGCAAATGAAGAGAGGCAACATCTTCTCCTTTATTGTTTTGTTTTCTACTTTTTTCCCCTTGTCATATTTTTATTTTGAGGAAACTCACAGGAATCCATGTATGTTTGCCCTAATAATGCAAGTTAGGAAGTGACAGTATAATTATGGGATTTTAAGTTAAGTAGCAGAGAATTGTGTTACTGTGGGGCTCCGCATTTGAAACTTCAACATACATACTTTTGTAGTTGCTTTATTTATTTGCATTTGGAGAGTTGGACTAAAGGGATATTTTTTATTTTATTTTTTGGTCAGGTTGTTCTATTAGAATCAAGGGAAAGACTTGGTGGCCGAATTCACACTGATTACTCATTTGGCTTTCCTGTTGATCTGGGTGCATCATGGTAAAGCTTATACTCTTTTTGTCTGATGTTTTTTCATGTTGACGAGAATGCAAAATTTCTTCCTTTTTTAAGTATTGAAAGTGGCACACTGGTTTAGGTTGCATGGAGTTTGCATGGAGAATCCACTGGCTCCATTGATTGGGAGGCTGGGACTACCCCTTTACCGTACTAGTGGGGATAACTCTGTCCTTTATGATCATGATTTGGAAAGGTAAGTGCATTGGTTTTTTATGTTCTATGGTATTAGTTAGCTAATTCTGCTACACTTGCATAATTGATGATCAATTCAATTGTTTTTGGTGACCAAAGTATATGCTTCATGGTATTCTCTCGCCATCTTGCATGGTGTAAATTATTGGATACAAGTTCTTTCTAATTGAAATTTGTCAACTTGCAGCTATGCACTCTTTGATATGGATGGGAATCAAGTTCCCCAAGATTTGGTAACAAAAGTTGGTGAAGTATTTGAGATGATTTTACAGGAGGCAAGTCATTTATTATTTCTAGTTGTTGGGTTTATGTCATTTTCACAATGGAAGGCAAATTTTCTGGAAGATAATGTTTTCCAATTGATCACTTCTAATGTTTGATTCTACTTATTGTTATTCTGAGCATCCCCTCTAACAATTGACCCTGCCTTAATGCAGACAGATAATGTGCGACAGGCATTTAGTGAAGACATGTCCATACTCCGTGCTCTTTCTATTGTTTTTGAAAGGAAGCCAGAATTGAGGTCACTATTGGCATAAAAATTAAATTCTTTGACCACCATTATTCCTTTTCTTGAAGCTTAAGTAATGGTTGATTTGACTTCCACTCTTGGATGCAGGTTGGAGGGGCTTGCTTACAAGGTGCTTCAGTGGTATTTATGCAGAATGGAGGGTTGGTTTGCTGCAGATTCTGAAACCATATCACTGAAATGTTGGGATCAGGTAATTTGAAGAATCCAAGTTCAAGATATTTGGGTTTCATTTTGAAATATGAGCTATATAACAAAAATAATTGATAGGTGGTGGGCTAAAGAATCATGAATGGGCAATTTGTTTTGTGGTTTCATCTCTTTATCCTTTTCAATCCTTGTTTCTATACATATCATTGAAGTGCATGATTGTCAAGTGGTAAACTCATGTTTATGGGCTATAGGGTTCGAGGTTAAATGAATATGGTATGCCATTTGTGCTGGCTTGCCATAAAAGAAACTAGATGTAAATAATGTGATATTAGATTGTTAAATGGCTTCAAATGGTGACCCTAATCATAGCATGTTGCTAGAAACTTCTTAATTACAACATGTATTAACATTTCCCTTTTAAAATTATTTTTTCCTTATATATCTTATCCCTCTCTGTGTATATTTGCTTACAGGAAGAACTGCTCCCTGGTGGTCACGGTCTTATGGTCAGGGGATACCTGCCTGTTATTCATACCCTAGCCAAGGGTCTTGACATTCGCCTGGGACACAGGTAGATATTAGTTTGAAGTTTTGTTTTGGAAGTCTATGTCCTGTTATGTTGCTGAACTAAATTTACTGGCATTGATAATACCTCTTTTCAGGGTCACAAAAATAGTTAGGAGATATAATGGAGTAAAGGTGACGGTGGAAAATGGGAAAACATTTGTTGCTGATGCTGTTATTGTTGCTGTCCCTCTCGGGGTGCTGAAAGCAAAGAGCATAAAATTTGAGCCTAAGCTCCCAGACTGGAAAGAAGCTGCCATTGCTGATCTTGGGGTCGGGATTGAGAATAAAATAATTTTACACTTTGAAAATGTGTTTTGGCCGAATGTGGAGTTCTTGGGAGTAGTTGCAGAGACATCTTATGGATGCAGCTACTTTCTTAATCTCCACAAGGCTACAGGTCATCCTGTCCTTGTTTACATGCCTGCTGGGCAGCTGGCCAAAGACATTGAGAAAATGTCTGATGAAGCAGCTGCTAGCTTTGCTTTCATGCAGCTCAAGAAGATCCTTCCAGATGCTTCTTCACCGGTAACTTCACAAGTTTTAGTTACATATCTATTTAGAATCCTGTACATGTATTCTCTGACTGTAGCTATGAAGTTGGATGCATTTTCTATTTGCGTGTCTAAGTTTGATGTACGTATTTTTAAGATGTAATTTGTTTCAATTATGCAGATTCATTATCTTGTGTCTCGGTGGGGAACAGATATTAATTCACTAGGTTCCTATAGCTATGATGCAGTAGGGAAACCCCATGATCTGTACGAGAGGCTACGGGTCCCAGTAGATAACTTGTTCTTTGCAGGGGAAGCCACAAGTGTGCTCTATCCGGGGTCTGTTCATGGTGCATTCTCTACTGGAGTGATGGCTGCTGAAGACTGCAGGATGCGTGTCCTAGAGCGTTATGGGGAGCTAGACTTGTTCCAGCCAGTGATGGGAGATGAAGCTTCGGTGTCTGTCCCACTTCTGATCTCTCGTTTGTAATCTTTTTGTAACACCTTCGAGTGTTCAGAATTACATACTCATATTCTACGTTAGAATTTGGCTGAAACTTCAGTTCCGTTGTGATTGGACTAATCTGGGAAATAGGGATAAAAACTGTTTCCCTGTGTATTGTTGGCAGTAGTTAAGCGTAGGTCTTTTGCTGTCTCCTTATGAGTTGCATGTCTGTAGTTAATTTTGTGGAGAACTGGTAATGTGAATCTGTACCTGGGAGGCGATGGGACTCGTGGAGTATGAATCTTCTCATGAAAACTGAAGAGATGCATCATTAGTTTATTCCTACATTTAGTTATATTTGCGTAATAAATATAATAACCCTTTGGTTTGGTGTTTTTTATGTTGTTTATATCTCTATGAAGTAGTATCTTGCATTCGGAACATTGAGTTTTTTTAAACTAAAGGTTAAGGGGAGAAGAGGCTATTCCGTTTTACGGCTAGAACGTGTTACAAGTAGGATACAAATAGTATTTTTATATCATCACCTAGTTTAAATATGAAGAACTAAAGAACTTTAAACATATAGAAGAAATTTACGGTGGATAATTTAATTGATAAATACCATAGATATGGGTTCTAATTTATTCTGTTTTGCTGTTTGGAGAGGTATTTTTGCCTAGGTCAAAACTCACGATTTACTTTTCACACACATAAAATTCAAGTTAAAATCACCCATAATGTGTTGAGTTGTTATTGTAGGTCATCTTTTAATATGTTATCAAAATTTTTGTGAGTGTGTGAAAAAGTAAACTGGTAAGTTTTAGACTTAGGCAAGAATACCTCATGTTTGGAATTTATTCCTAATTTTTAATTACTTTTTATGGGCATTTAAAATCGTATGGGTCCGTAATTATATTTTTGGCTCATAAGTAAGGTCTCAATTCTTTTTGTTTATTTTGTCTGGGGCGTAAAGAAATTATATGTGCATTATTTTCACAGCCATGCACTGAAGTTATGTTTGTACATTATTTCCTGAGTTCTCGACCATTATTTTTTAAAATCTCGTGCACCAGCACCAGTGAACGTAATTTTGGAATTCACTCCAATAATCCGTGGTTTGAAACACAATGCCTCACATTGGCAACCAAGTGATCTAAGGTCTCGTTCTCTGCAGATCTCTTGATGCGAGCAACAGCTTTTTCAACATACGACAGCATTACAAATTGGTTCACAACTTCACATCTCACAAGCAATTCATATAATATAAATACTTCACATCTGCATCCCAATTTGTTCTGGCAGTCAAAATTATAACTTTATAAGACTTGCTGTTTGTGCAAGAACTCCAAGAATCATTCCCCACCAGATGCCGTGCAAAAATCCCAAATGCATCCCATTATACTAATCTGTGCAAACTTAAGAATTAGAGTTAGTGAGGGAAATGTTTCAAACTTACAGCTACTCCTAAAGAAGTTTTAAAGCCAAGAACACATCCCGTGGTAAGACCAATGACATAGTAAGAAGCCAAATTTACATAAGCCACTACAACTTGCCATCCACTTCCAGTTGCAACTCCTGAAATTTTCCAAGGTTTTAAGTAAACAAAAGGAGGGATCAGAAGTAAGGATAAACCGAAAGTGGTGTATATAGCTTTTTACCTGACAATATAGGTTGACTGTCATTTAGGAAAAAGAGATGGCAAGCAATGGAGTCAAACTAGATACAGCCTCAAATGACTTCAGAGTCAGAAGTGAAAAGCTTGCTCAAAGCAACCCGGAATATCAAAACAATCTAGCAGAAAACTATACTGATGAGGATGCTGGTTCCATTCACTACGAAGACTAAAAATTTTGCAACTCTTGGATGAGCTGCTCCTAATTCATTGGTAACTCGGACACTGTAATCACCGGACCTACCATAGACATGTTTGTGTGGAAGTTGTTTAAATGAAAACTACTTTGTTTTGTCACTAACCTGGCTTCTGCACTTAGGCCCAACATAAATTGCATGTCCCAGTTCAAGTTACTCATCCTGACAGTACATGAGCTTGGAGATTATGGATAGACAACGTGTTGGCCAATAATAAAGAGGTTATTCTAAGAGAGCAGCCCTGATAGAAGCACAACTTACAAGTCCCTTGATTGTACCATATCTCGAAAATACATTAAGATGCATTTTCAGATTATAAAAAAGAAATGATGTGAACTTAAAAGAGTACATTTTAGAAATAATAATGGGTGTGTGTGTATGTATGTAAGGGACTAAGGGAGTGAGAATTAGGAGGACTTTGGCATATACCACAACATCACAGCAGAAGCAACTGTCAGCTTGAAATAAGGCCAAATTCCTTTGAAGGCTTTTACAGTGAAGCCAGTCCAAGTTTCCTTGCATCTTGGGCTAAGAATGATGTAGAACCCATTTACCAAGACAAGAACCCACCAAGAAAAGCTGAGAGTAAGGGCTGCCCCCAGAAGCCCATAGTCCTAAACATAGACAACTAGCCAGCTGACAATCACATCACATGCAGAAGGAATACCCCAACTGACATAAATGCCAGAGGATTCACTATGTTCTGCGCTTGGAGAAACCTCTGGATTGGGCAGCATATTGCAAATGCATAGAGTTGAAGAATAGTTCCGCGCGCAAAAACTTGACCTAGCTCGGCTATGCTCTCTGACTGTCCTGAATTCCAACACTAGCTATGGATGCCCCAGCAAGCTCTAGTGACCCCAAATGCCCAGTAACCATCAAGGTCACAAAGCTTAGCATATAATTGAAAATGGAGACAACAATAGAAGCCCCAGAGAGGAGCAAAGGAGCCTCGACTCCCACGCAACAAGCTGAGGCATCTGATGACAAGGTTGGAATCTGGGAGTGTGAGTCAAGCCTATGCAGCAATGGTTGGTACTCCCCCGAGCCCATGGTTCCATGCCTCCCAGTTAGTTCACTGCAGGGGAAGGAGGCATTGCTATTAGAACTTTATAAATGTGATGTGGAATGGAATATGTGTCACAAGATTTTGTAAAAACCATTCCATTTTGTTCTTGGTACCCACCAGTTATATTCATGAGCCTCTAGATGTAGACAAGTAGATGAAACTAACACCCAATTTTGTAGAAATCCAGCCCCCAATTTTGTAAACATCTACCCATTCTTTCTAATCATTGAGTTGCCTTTTAATTCATGCATTAGCCATTGGGCCAGTTACATCACACATTCTTCTCAAAATGTAACAAATCGGATTCTTTATCTGCCAATCACATTCTCTTTCACAACTCTTTTTGGCGTTTCTTCTAAAATCAAACAAATAGTGAGTTGTTGAAGTGGGAAGGCCTGACCTTTAGTTGTAACTTGTGAACCAGCTTCAAGTTTCAACTGACACTTGAGAAATGTCGTATAGGACCACTTTCATAGTCAATCAACAATCATCCTTCTTTCCTTATTTATTTAATAGGACCATTGAGCGTGACGCTTGTAAGGCCCACATGTTAGAATGTTCAAATTTTATCTGAGCCATTGCATGTACATACATGCGTTGTACCCAAAAGCTTATCCATTTAGTGCATTTTCCTTTTTCTAGTTTAAATTTTTTGGCTGAGAAATTTTCTTCTCTTCATTTTACTTATTGTAATAGGAAAGTAAGTGAACTCAAGTAACGCTTCAAGTAAAACTCCTTTTGAATTTGGAACACCATTCACAAATTCCCTCCTAACTTAATGAGATTAATTTTGCCTTCACCTGTTCGGCCTAGCCCCTTTAGTACTTGGAGACAGCTTGTTTCAGCTACTACCTAAGTTTAAAATCAGGTATGTGGCAAAATTTTCCTACCCTTCCTTCTCCTGAGAACCTTGGTTTATAAGTTTTTATTTTGGAAAGCTTTACTATATAGTCACAACTCACAATGTCTTGGTGCACCCAATAGGAAGTGGCAAATTTAATATTTAAGTCTCATCTAGTAGATTTTGTCAAGTAAATTGAATACTTCTATTAATTCAGTGTACAAATTAATAACACGTCTACCCAAAAATGTCAAAGAATGATAATTTATAAACTGCATGAAAAAAATCGTTTTTAATAAAATATATGGAAAAATTACTTAAGTAGTTATATGATACTTCCTTCTTTTTTGGGGGGAGGGGGGGTATACAACTTCTCATTTTTTTAATTAATGAAAATTCCCAAATATATATAAACATGAATATAGATATGTATGTGTCCAAATAAGTGTCCGCATATGTCATCCAATAATAACAACCAAAAGTACTACATCTCTTCCTTGAGACCCAGTTTTCTCATCATTAGCAATTGTATTGTATCTGTAATTCTAGTAAACAATGACTCTTGGAAGGTAATGTGCAACGTGTGGTGGTGGAGGTAGAAAGTAAGCAACTTTAGTTGGAGGTAGTGGACGGTAAGCAGCTTTTGCTGGAGGCGGTGGGGAGTAGGGCAATTGGTAGAGATGCCCTGTGATCAAAATGGATGTCAAAGATCATGTTGGACATCTTTTGCTTCAATTCATTGTTACTCTCCAAACTAGACTCCATACACTCTAAGGCCCCTTGTGTAGATTGCAATGCCTACTAATTGTCACAATAACTGGAACTGAAGTAAAACTAACCTACCAATCTGTTCAAGTTTACATAGTAAGCAGATAATCCCAGTCTTCTTTTTAAATATTTGGTGGAACATTTGCTTGGGCCTCATCCATCTGAATACTTTTTTCTTTAGAGCAAATACGTATCTTGTAGGATCTATGTGCCCACACCCAAAACCGATAATGATCAGTTTCAAAATCTGCCTATTAGAAAAAAAATACTATATGAATATATCAAGTGATAAGCTTCAGCAAATTAACAACACATGATGAAAACAAATTAAAGATCAAATTTTAAATAAAAAAAATGCTTGGCAGGAGATTTCATTTGCAAACTAGCAAACTAGCATGAACAATCTTGAGTATTTGGCTACAGCTTTCTTAAATCTCCAGGTGAGTTCAAATTTGCCCTTTTTCCTTTTTTTAGGTAAGGCAAATTTGCATGCAGCATGCGGATCATCTCCCTTCTTTCCATTAGATAATGTTCCTTTAGAAGATGCCATAGAAAATCTGCAGTGTCTTTATATTGCTGTTATACGACGCTAAGCAAATAGTATATATTAGAGTCAGTTAAGAGTTAACATAAATGATAAGCATATGATCTTATTTTATTTTTTTTATTAAAGATAAGCATATGATATGATAAGCAGGTGATGAGGTTTGGATGCTGAACAGAGATAATATATTTAATCCTCGTACACTTTTTTATTAATCCTTGTAAAGTTTTTTTTTTATTATTATATTAGAAGCACAAGCACTTGATAGAGGAATAAGTAGCCTAATAAAATATTAAACCTCCTACATCATCATCACACCTTAGTCTTGAAAAATTGGATTGATATCAATTGAGCTACAAATTCGTTAACTCAATCCTTGTAAACTTTGGAAAAGAAAAAAATAGCATCCATTATGTTAGCTTTCACCTTTATATTAGTAACAAAAGCCAACCTAGACAATGCTTTGCAGCCATTTCCAAGAAAGGGTTCGCAATTCACATATATTACATAAATTCATAACCAGTGTGAGCGTCAGCAGCATATCCGTAAGTTACAAGAGCGCGTAGAGCATACACCCTTGAATTACTGTATCTAACCTCCCTCAGATGTATACTCCAGGAAAAGAATGTATTTACATTTTTGGTTTCTTTTTTTCCTTCTTATTATCTACATAAAAATTTTCAAATTATGACTACACAGTAGTAAGATGTGAATAGCAACCGCATGAAGAATAACTACGATTACAACGCCACAGTATACACTAAAACACAGCAGGTTAGCATGAACCAGCTTATTTTATGCTGTCTCAAATATGGGATCTGCTGCAGAAGGATCCCCACCATGCAGACAGACAGAAAAAGCAGCTAGGAATCTAGCAGATTAAACAGAAGTACAGATATCCAAAAATTGCTGAATTGAACATAAGTTCAGATATGTACGGAGACAAATCGTTTTTGGGCTACTATATTGAAGTTTGAAACTATAAATATTCATAGATCAAACAAGTTTATAATAACTATGATAACAAGAAATTTACAACCAGAAGACAAAATTTATGCACAATTTTCAGAAGCACAACAGCAGCATACAAGCCAAGTCGGAAGGCTCTCAAACCCAATTGAATCCAACGCCATCTAATTTCCCAAAATCTATCAATCTACAAAACTTTCCTATGAGCGCAGTCAATGAAACAACGACTGCAAGAATCCTATTTTAATTCATTAATATTAAAGTACTGATAAAAATTTCATTTGTTATATACATCTGTGCGTCTTAAAATGCCAGATAGCAATTTCTGTTTATCTTTACCCAGCCCAGAAAACCACTTCCTCAAAGTTTCAGCATTGTCAGAAACAGACTGAGAATATGCTGGAAGACTGATGTTAGTATGAAAAAGGGTTTCAAGATCAAGAGGAAGAAGGCCAAACAGAGCAGTGGCAGTGGAAATTTGGAGAGAAGGACCTGCATTGATGGAAGAGTTGCGGAATAAATGAGCAAACAAATTACATCTCAAGTTCTCAACTCCTCGATCTTCATATCCACCAGCATCAACTCCAATCCTGAAATTTATATCACTAACCACATTGTTAGAACATAAACAATGATATGTGAACGCATCCTTCTTTGATAAATGAGGTCAAATAATATTTATGTGGACATGTGCCTGTGGCTTGTTCACAGATATGTGATCACACAAGAAACAGCTGTAAAAGTAAACATGAAAAAGAAATCTCTTGACATACAAAGCTTCTGAGGATAGATGCTATTAATTAAGCAGAATAGGTTGATGTAAATCTAACTCAAGCTCAACATACTAGAACTACATATGCCCGACAAAAAGAATAAATTGGTCATGTTTCTTAAAGAAACAAAGATACAATCAACAGAATTTCACAGGACATGCAACTAGTCGCAACATCATAGATGTTGTCTCTCAATCCCGTCATTGAGGAGATATATCTAATTAGAAGAGTGGTTATTTAATTATTATGAGATGGGAGGAGAAAATATTGATTATTGGATTTTTGTATGACTGGTCAAGATTCAAACACCTAGTCACGCGACTTAACTAAATGGTCATCTGACCTTTAAGTGATCTTTTAATCTTGACTATGGATGGTCCTAAGATCAAGTTTTGCTCCTCTCACCTCTCATGTGTATGCAAGCATGATTAGTGACTAGTCACAACAAGTCACAACAGTATCAATATCAAAGCACCGATCAATTTACCTCCCAAGTTGACCAAGAAGAACAATGATAGCGATAGCAAAATTCTCCTCTACACATGAGTCAAGCATATTCAGCAGCTGAGGAACAAGTTTGATGTCCGTCCAGTGCCAGCTCTGCATTAGGAGAGGAAACCATGCAATCAAGTTTGAGCATTATGACATCAATTAAATGAAGTGATAAGTTATTCCACAAGTATGAGAACTGCATAAATTTTCAACCATATAAAAACCTAGGCCTTGGAAACAAATAGAATAGAGCTTAATAACATAAAGTTATTATTAATGAGGCTGTCAGAGCATATAAGACAGCTGACAGCTGAGGCCCAAGAATAACCAATCCAGCTCCCTTGTGAGTTTCTCTTAAAATTATTGAACTTCGAGTAGATCCATATACACCACATTAATAGCTCAAAAATGACATCCAAGATATGAAATTATTTTTCTAATAAAAATCAAGGAAAATAATTGCCCAAAATTTTTATTTAATGAGAATTAAAAATAAAAATAAACACAAACATTTTACTTTATATATTATTAACAGACTAAACACAACTATCTAAATTTTTAAGAGTTATCATGATTGATATAATTAGTAGGACTAAATTTACTGGAAAAGTATAAATGAAAATAGTAGCGGTATTTCTTGCATGTTCACATGTGAATTTCTATTGTTATATTTAATTGATAATTTCATCTAATAACAGTGCTGACTTATTTTGCAGGTTTCCTATAGTAAAATGCACAACTATCCTTTCTCATAATAAGTTAAAACTTATCAATATTTCTTATACATAAGGAACTAAGATCAAGTTATTATTGATATCTAAGCAACACAAGCTACAATCAGCAACCTAAGCATAACATATTTCAAACTAAGTCACCATGAACACTGAGTTTTAATGACATCTCTCCCCACTGAAAAAAAGGACAAAATTTTTGGGTCCTAGATCCATTGGCTACTTTCGTTAATTGCAAAGTGAAAAATAATTGAGTTATTCAACAATGCAATTATGCCAAAAGGCACAAATGAAGACTCTTCCATGTCACTCAGCACATCCTGCCCAGAAAAAGCTTGCCACAGAGAGAATCTTCAATGAACTCATAATGGGGTACAAAGGTTAAAAATACATCCCTTATAAAGGCTAGTTTTATGCTGAAAAAGAAACCAATGGAGCTCACCACATGAAATACTGGAAGCAGAGTCCTATTATGAGGTGATTAAAATACATATTTTACTGTTCATGCAAATTCCAATCAAAATAAGGTCCACTATGTAATATTTTTGCGGGGATCTGCCTTGCTTTAGTCAGGATAAAACTGCAAAATATCATATTTCAGGCTGAAAAGTAACAAGTCACCTATCCCAGCAAATGATAGCCACAAACTTTGAGTAACATAACTTTCGTGGACAACTAGAATCATGTCCAATTCCATATCGTAGAATCTTTATTAATTTCAATATAACTCATCAATTCTTAAAAAAGCTAACCTTTTTTTTTTTGGGGTGGAGGAGTGAATGAAACACCTCATCTAACCTTACAGTATCACACTTTAAAATTAGAGCATGACAAACAGAATTTATAAAACAGGGTCAATAATAACTTGAAAGATGAAAATAATACCATTTTGTTTGCAACCAGCTCCACCAATGACAGAATATCACTAAGGCGACAAAAGATGACATTCTTAAGGTCATCTGGTTGAGTAGCAGAAATCGTGTACTTTTTCAAACAGCAGGGAACATCACAATTCTTGTTAATGGCACAATGAACCGCTTCCTGATTAGACCATTGTCCAGTATAATAATTGTCTGACAAGAATCTAGAATTTGACACATCAACTCGTTCAACCCCTTGAAGCCAACAGTTTTTTATCTCTTCTAAGAGCAAGCATGCAACTATATCAATGGGTTCAGCACCTTCCAAGAATGGACATTTAACATTTGTACAAAATTCAGTATGCAGCTGATTTATTGAAGGAAGACAAGCAGCAGTAGCAACTGATAGGTTCCCACCCTCAAGAAACATAACTAGAGATTTCAAAACAGTCACCATTAAACCAAAATTGCCCAAGTCGAAAAACTTCTCTCCACCCAGATAAGCAAAAATATGAAGAATAGTCAGCACCACTAAAGAATCCCATTTGCACAATCTAAGAATACCATATGAAACCTCACAAATAAATCCAACATGATCAGTTACAGCACATACTGATGCTAATATAATACTCCCTGCTACCAATTGTTCACTTGAAGCTACATCAGAAGATAATGTATTTACACCATCCAGAAAATCATTGGTTCTTAAATCACATTCTGACGATGTCTCAGCAGGTACTGTATTGTTTACTATAACTTTTCCTTCTATAAGAAAATCTTCAATGAGGCCAAGCAGCTCATGCAAAGAATAATTTTCTAAAAACAGGATTCTTGTCTCTGCATCGGACATAACTGCTCAAAAAAAAAGAGAAAAGTTTTTAAGTTCAATGCAATGGCGCACAAAATGGACATGAAATCCAAGTTTTATGAAGTACACATAACATGATATTAAAATATCTAATTAAAAACATTACTTTAATGTACAGAAAATGGAAGTTGATTATGAAATAGATGAGCAAACCTGTGCGAATATGTTCAGCATAAGAATTCAAGCAGTTGAATAAATTCCCATCCCAAAGTTTCCCAGATGTCATTGTAGTAGTCATGATAAAGTTGAATAGCATAAGTGTTAACAACACTGAAACCTTCTCCCTGAAGGAAATTAGAAGAATAAAATAATAAAATTAATACCATCATCATTGTCTACAGTTTAATATTATCATGAACTGATTTCCTAGATATGTGCCAAGAAAAGCAGAGTATTAAAACAGAAACTACAAAGGGCGTTCAACAGCATGGACCCTATAGTCTATTATCACAAACAGCATGAGACACTTACTTCTGTAAGAGCTTTTCTTCCATTTTAAGTGCAGTCAGAATGCTACTAACCGCCCAGCCTGTTTGAGTAGCCAAACTGCACCGAGCTATACAATTTTTTATAGCAAAAAGTATCCTAGATATAATACTATTGTCCTCAATATTTGAAAAGACAACACAAAAATTAGGAAGTTGATTGTGTAAAGATCCAATTCCACCCTCCACCAGAACAGCAGCCCTTGAATTTTCGGGAGTATGCACATGCGGCAATTTTTCAACCTCAGTTTTTCTAGCCTGTGTAGGCTTATTCTGTGAGTTAGAAGGAACTCCACAAACATCAATTTTTTGTTCATTGGAATTGATTTCAACATCAATTACATCAAAGCTAGGTGAAGGAAACAAGTCTCTTACTGGACTCAACATGTCGTCTTTGAGTGCTTCCTCTAGAAGGGGCTTCTTCAAATTATCCACATCAAATGTTTCATGAAACTCAATCTCAGGAAGAGATGGTGACAAGGGAAAATCCATTGCTCTTCTATAGCATTCCTCATCGGCAACATTTTCTAATTCTAACAACTTCATATAACTTCCATCAGCAAGTTTATCAAAACTAATCATAGAATCAAAATTATTTGCAGCATCACATACCCTATCCCCGCATGCTTGAGTGGTTTCGAAAGTATACGAGGCAGGGCAGGAAGTGTCTCTACAGACATTTGCATCCTTGTAGACTTTAGCTTTGGCCTCTTTTGTGCCCTTTTTCTCATCCCTCTTAGGACAAGGTACCCCGTCCACTTTTTCCCTATGAGTTTTCTTTCTCTTCTTGTGGGCCCTGTCATTCTTTTCCTGTAAATTGTCCAGATTAGGAAGCATCTCTCTTCCTCCTTCAAAGCATTTGTCTACTGTTCTATGCAACCACCCATGCAAATCAGAGAGATTATTTTCTCCCTGCAGGTATAACTTCTTACCCTCAGAAGATAAATTTGCAATATATTCAACTGTATCATGTATTCTTTTTCTCTTCCTACGGTGCTCAATAGCACATCTGTCAGATGAGTTGCACATGATTTCTCTTGCATTAATGATCTCCTGAGCCAATTTTGCTGATGCAGTAACTGGGAAAGCAGTCATTTCCTGTGAGCCCATCAACTGTCCATCAGAAAAAGATTCTTTACTGGAATTTACTGCAGAACTCTGTAACTTTGTTCTGTTGGAACCTCTAATAAGAGGCTCCAATTTAGAATCAATACCTGTGATGGATTCAGAGTAATTTCCTCCAGATAGAGCAAGAGTTGGAGTATGCTGCATGTTTTTCCTCAAAGGATCACATGCATCCATCGTTGTGCAACAAGGTTTCAGAAGCTCATTTTCAAATTGGCTATGCATATGAGACAGATCTAAATTGCAGACTTCTCTCATGAAATTCGAGTTTTGCATGTATAGTATATTCTCAGACTGCAAAGCAATCATCCAGCAAAGAGAAAAATAGTTAAGGCATGCATACATTAGATAAACATTAAAACAGAACTAACAGAAGAAATTGAAAAAATCCTTCCCAATTATATGAACTCTGACTAAAGACCAAATCCACTGACATATCCTCTCTTTCACAAAAAAAAATAAAATCCAGATCTAGTAAATAACACCGCGACTATTTATTTTAAAAAACAAAACATATTACTAAAGCCAAGTATCTATAACTATTGAACGATTATTTATCTAATTCTGTGATAATAACCACCCAAATACTTATCTATTCATTTCAGAAAATCCTGAATATTCCCATTTCCCAAGACCAAATAACCTGTCAGTGCTAAACTGCTAATATGATTTTAACCACCCAAAGATTTCAACAATTTAGGGGACAACCAACCATTAAGTTCATAACCAAAAAGCCATAACATAGATTAACTAGTCCCATACTTTTATGGGCATATATGAGAATAAGCCAGAACTAGATTATTGGCATCAAAAGATAAGACCATGATGCCTTATTTCAAGTATAGAATTCACAACAGGTGACAGGAAGAGGATGTACAAAATGACAAACAATACTCCAAATTAATATATAACTGCTCATCAGTGAAACCAACCTTTGTTTGGTCATGTCTACTTCCAGCAACAGGTGAACAGGATGAATCCAGCATATCAAGACGATGTAGGAGTTGAATGAAATCAATCTTTAGACGACCTAATTCGTGCTGTAAAATGCTGTGACGACTTGCCTCTAACTTAAATTTTTGTCTGGCATGCTTTGCTTGTAGCTTTTCAAGCTTCAGTTGATTTTTCAAAAGCTTCACTTTAGTACTTTCAGCTTTCACACTGATGTCAGGAGATACTCCAAACATTTCAATGGGTTTTCTTAGGGATGAGAGTTCATGTATCTTCTGCTTCAAATCCTCAATTGTCCGCTTATCCTCTTCTAACTGCTGAGATATCTGATCAGCAAGACGTTTCTCTTCCACGGCTTTCTTCCGATTATCTTCTGCAAGCGTCTTCTGCTCCTCAACTTTAACCATCTCTGCATCTGCACGCTTTTTTTCCCTAGTTGCCTTCTGCTTTTCAACCTTTAACCTTTCCTGAGCTTTTGTCATCCCCAACTCAGCATTTCTTTTTTCTGCTAATAGCTTCTGCTTTTCAGCTTCAAACCTTTTGGTTGCCTC